>OY740811.1:17432718-18632718 GCA_963514005.1 Raja brachyura
ATACGTGAGGCGTGAGTTCAGCAGCCAGGGGAACAAAGGTGCAGCAAAACAGAGAGCAAGAAACGCTGAATTCTGGCTGATGATTAAGTAGTTCCTCATTTGTTTTTCAGCGGAGGTAAAGATTGATTCTTGCAAAGTTCATCAGATTTCACTTTCCTGATGTATAGCAGCCCAATCCTTTGCTTTGTTAATTAAGTGACGTCTAAATGCTTTTTGCTGTCTTCATTCCTTTAGGTATTGGGAATCTGCAGACTTGGTCAATCAAACCATGGAATCCAATTGTATTTCTCAGATGCTGCTGCTAACAGTGCTGGGTGCATTGGTATCAGGTTTAGAAACGGCCTCTGGAATTCCTGGGATACCTGGAGGTCATGGAGTACCAGGAATGGCTGGCAAAGATGGCCGAGATGGCCCAAAAGGAGCAAAAGGAGATCCAGGTAAAACATACAGACACAATAAACCCACTCCAGCTCAGGGGCACCACATTTCCAACTCAGTTATTCCACTAGTGAAGCACAGGCTAAAAGCGAGCAAGTGGGATGATCCCTAATCCACATGCCGTGGAGGCTTACAAACAGACAACAAATGAGTCTGAAGAAGGGTCTCGACCCAAAACGGCACCTAATCATTTTCTCCAGAGATGCTGTCTGACCCGCTGAGTTACTCCAGCTTTTTGTGTCTATCTTCACGTTTCACATCAGATTCTTTGCTAGTATAGCCGACAATTAATCCCGCTCTCTGTGACTGCAGCAGAAATTCCATACAACAAAACTCCTCACAACAAAAGCTTTTCACTGTACCTCGGTACACGTGACCATAAACTCAACTGATAATCTCTCTTGCCTTAGTCATTCAGTGATTCCACGGGCGTGATGGAGTTGGGGGAAGGGAGTGAGCAGGAGAACATGGTCAGAGAGTGGAAGAGGTTAGTGGGCTGATGTATCACTGCCCGATTGTCACTGGGACCAACCCATCAAGTCAAGTTAAGTCAACTTTATTTGTCACAGACACATACAAGATGTGCAGTGAAATGAAAGTGGCAATACCTGAGGATTGTGCAAAAAACTACAGAGCAGAATAGAACAGAATCAGTATTTACATAATAGAAAAAAAAACAGCATTTTTAAAAAGACACAACACAACAGTAAATTAGTCCCTGAGGAGATAAGAGTTTACAGTCCTGATGGCCTGTGGGAAGCAACTCCGTCTCATCCTCACCGTTTTCGCAGCGTGACAACGGAGGCATTTATCCTGACCGTGGCAGCTGGAACAGACCGCTTCTGGGGTGGTAGGGGTCCCCCATAATGTTGCTGAATCTGGATCTGCACCTCCTGCTGTATAGGTCCTGTAGGGAGGCGAGTGAGGTTCCCATTGTGCATTCGGCCGAACGCACTACGCTCTGCAGAGACTTCTTGTCCTGGGCAGAGCAGTTCCCAAACCAGATTGTGATGTTGCCGGACAAGATGCTTTCAACAGCCCCCGAGTAGAAGCACTGGAGGATCCTCAGAGAGACTGAATTTCCTCAGCTGCCTGAGGTGGTAAAGACGCTGCCTTGCCATACTCGCCAGTGTGCAGCGTGTGATGTCCATGTCAGATCCTCTGAGATGTGGACTCCCAGACACTTAAAGCAGCTCACCCTATCCACAGTATCCCCATTTATCTCCAGTGGCGTATATGTCCTCAGATGTTGTGCCCTTCTAAAGTCCACAATCAGCTCCTTAGTTTTTATGACATTCAAGAGAAGGCTATTGTCCTGACTCCAGAGTGCCAGATCAGCCACCTCCTCCCGGTAGGCCTTCTCATTGTTATCGGAGATCAAGCCCATCACCACAGCGTCATCAGCAAACTTGATTATAAAGTTGGAGCTGAACCTGGCCACACAGTCGTGTGTGTACAGGGAGTACAGTAGGGGGCTGAGGACGTAACCCTGGGGGGATCCTGTGTTCAGGGTGAGGGTGCTTGATGTATGTCTTCCCATCTTGACTACCCGGGGCCTGGCGGTGAGAAAGCCCAGGACCCAGGCACACAGGGGAGTGTTAAGCCCCAGTTCCAGCAGCTTCTCAGCAAGTCTGGTGGGGACTATCGTATTGAAGGCTGAACTGAAGTCAATGAACAGCATCCTCACATAGCCCCCCTTCTGAGAGAGAGCGGTGTGCAGAACCTGGGAGACCGTATCATCCGTGGATTTGTTTGGACGGTATGCAAACTGTATACCGTCCAACTGCGAGGGAGGAAGGTGCAGATATGGTTCTTGACCAGCCTCTCGAAGCATCTAAGACTATTGCCCATTGTTCAGATCCACCCACCTAGAAATCACCCTCAAAACTCACCCCTCACACTCACTCACATCTCACACCCTTAATCACGTTGCCCAGACAGTATTCAGACACACTCACACCCTCACCCTCACGCACACTCACACCCTCACACTCACACACAATCACAACATCACCTTCACCTTCACACCCACACACACTCACCTCACACCCTTACCTTGCACCTCACCCCCTAACCCCTCACATGCACTGACACCTCATACACACACACACACACCCGACACACAACCTCTCACCTCAAATCTCACAAGTACTTGCAGCTTCACACCTCACACATTTATACTCTGAAACCGTCAATACATCGGAGGGTAAAAGAGATTAACTTGGGTCAATACGTTGATGTATCACAGCCCATTTGTCACTGGGACCAGCCCGTCTGAGACTATCACCCCTGTTTCAGATTCACCCGCCCAGAGGTCATCTTCACAATTCACACCTAACATAGAAACATAGAAACATAGAAAATAGGTGCAGGAGTAGGCCATTCGGCCCTTTGAGCCTGCACCGCCATTCAATATGATCATGGCTGATCATCCAACTCAGTATCGTGTACCTGACTTCTCTCCATACCCCCTGATCCCTTTAGCCACAAGGGCCACATCTAACTCCCTCTTAAATATAGCCAATGAATTGGCTTCAACTACCTTCTGTGGCAGAGAATTCCACAGATTCACCACTCTCTGTGTGAAAAATGATTTTCTCATCTCGGTCCTAAAAGAATTCACCCTTATCCTTAAACTGTGACCCCTTGTTCTGGACTTCCCCAACATCGGGAACAATCTTCCTGCATCTAGCCTGTCCAGCCCCTTAAGAATTTTGTAAGTCTCTATAACATCCCCCCTCAATCTTCTAAATTCTAGCGTGTACAAGCCGAGTCTATCCAGTCTTTCTTCGTATGAAAGTCCTGCCATCCCAGGAATCAGAACATTCTCTGTACTCCCTCTATTGCAAGAATGTCTTTCCTCAGATTAGGAGACCAAAACTGTACGCAATACTCCAGGTGTGGCCTCACCAAGACCCTGTACAACTGAAGTAGAACCTCCCTGCTCTTATACTCAAATCCTTTTGCTATGAATGCTAACATACCATTCGCTTTCTTCACTGCCTGCTGCACCTGCATGCCTACTTTCAATGATTGGTGTACCATGACACCCAGGTCTCGTTGCATCTCCCTTCTTCCTAATCGGCCACCATTCAGATAATAGTCTACTTTCCTGTTTTGGCCACCAAAGTGGATAACCTCACATTTATCCACATTATACTGCATCTGCCATGCATTTGCCCACTCACCCAACCTATCCAAGTCACCTTGCAGCCTCCTAGCATCCTCCTCACAGCTAACACTGCCCCCCAGCTTCATGTCATCCGCAAACTTGGAGATGTTGCATTCAATTCCCTCATCCAAATCATTAATATATGTAGTAAATAGCTGGGGTCCCAGCACTGAGCCTTGCGGTACCCCACTAGTCACTGCCTGCCATTCTGAAAAGGATCCGTTTACTCCTACTCTTTGCTTCCTGGCTGCCAGCCAGTTCTCTATCCACATCAATACTGAACCCCCAATACCGTGTGCTTTAAGTCTGTATACTATTCTCTTATGTGGGACCTTGTCGAAAGCCTTCTGAAAGTCCAGATATAACACATCCATTATCCACTCTACTAGTTGCATCCTCGAAAAATTCTATAAGATTCGTCAGACAACTCACCCCCCAGACCTCACCCCTCACACCTCTCACCTCACACACACTCACACCCTTACCCTCACATTCACACTCCACATCTCACAAAGGCGGCACAATGGTGCAGTGGTAGGGTTGCTGTCTCACTGTGCCAGAGACCCTGGTTTGATCCTGACTACAGGTGCTGTCTGTGTGGAGTTTGCATGTTCTCCCTGTGACCGCATGGGTTTTCTTTGGGTGTTTCGGGTTCCTCCCACGTTCCAAAGACATGCAGGTTTGTAGGTTAATTGGCTTCTGTAAATTGTCCCAAGTGTATAGGATATAACATAGTGTAAGGGTGGTTATTGGTTGGCGTGGACTTGGTGGGCTGAAAGGGCCTGTATCCACACTGTATCTCTAAACTAAACTCTTAAACGTCCAGCACAGGCACATTTTGCTGTAGTCACTCCATCACTGTGCCCTGATACCTCCATTTGACTGGGGGGCTAATTAGATCTCCCCTCCTCATAACTCTATCCAACCCTTAAGGCCCACAGGCTTTCAGACTGATGTCTCGACTGTCATCCCCCACATAACCCTCAGACAGAGACGCACAGCCGGCCTAAAGTCCTTTGTAAGGCACATGAGGCACATTGAGTGATGGAAAGACTTTAGATCATAGGCCACTGAGTAAATCTCACAGAGGCCAACTCTCAAACAGAATCCCCACTGCCCATACACACCGAGTATTTATCACAATGTTACAAGTGCTGGCTAAGTCTATGATGGTCAGAAGAAAGTGTGCACTTATATATAACGTTTCACCATGCATTGCAAAATCGTCTCTCATGATATGTCGTAGAATGAAGGAGGACTGCATTCCCCAAAAAAAGTGAATGTGATATGTTTTCTGAAAAGGGCCCGCTGTTTCGGCTGGTGGTCTGCAGGAAAGCGGTGAGAAGGGCGATCCAGGAATCAAGGGCCCGATCGGGAAAAGGGGACGCAGAGGACCATCAGGCAACAAAGGAGACCCAGGCATCATAGGTATAATAGGGGAGAAGGGAAAATCAGGAGACTACAAGAGCACTTTGAAATCTGCCTTTTCTGCAAAAAAGCTCGTGTTTGAATACCCGCCACGAGACACCCCCATCAAATTTACTAAAATCCTGTCTAATGACCAGAACCACTATGATGGTAGCACAGGAAAGTTCACCTGCCACATATCAGGCTACTATTACTTTGTGTACCACGCTACCTCAGATAACAACCTGTGCGTTAACATGAATAAGAATGGAGAGACGATAACTAGCTTCTGTAGTCATGGGGAATTCGTTCAGGTCAGCTCAGGAGGCCTTGTGCTCCATTTGCAGGTCGGTGACAAGGTTTGGCTTGAAGCAACTGTGTACAATGCCTTAATGGGAAAAGAAAACCATGACAGTGTCTTTAGTGGGTTTCTTCTCTTTCCAGATTAAGAATATTATGGAATTATTGAGGAAAAATCTTTGACCAAACCCTCTGTTGGAAATTATACACCACTTGGCGATTAAAGCCTAAATAATATACGCTCTCTCTGCTAGTTTATGCCTTCTCAGTCAAAGTCAAGGTCTGAAGAAGGGTGCCAACCCGAAACGTCACCCATCCTTTATTTGCAGAGATGCTGCCTAACCCGCTGAGTTACTCCAGCTCTTTGTATCTACTGTATCTATGAGTTGTCACCTCTTTGTGAACAGGCCACAATGAATGGTATTAGGGGGATGGATATTGTGCCATGGAGCAAAGAACAGTCCTTGAAAAAGGAACAGACTTACACCAACACAATAGGTCGCAATGTGAAAGTCTTGGGGCACTGTTGCTTGAGAAGCTGAACTTTGTGTTATGTTAAGTCCTCACCACAAGCCATAGTTACTGCATTGAAGTTAAACTGACTTCACCGAGACGGCTGCTGAGCCTAAACCAAGGTGTAGACAGCTCAGGTTTCCTTCCCCGTACTCACTAAATTGTCCCGATTTAAGATCTCGCAGGCCTGATATAACCTGGAGATAACACCAGCACCAGGCCTCACTCCAGCCCAGCCCAGACATCAGCACCAAACACAATCACCCCCCCAATCAGTCCCTGCCCAAACGCCAGCCCCAGCCCCGACCCTAGACCCATCCCCATCCCCATCCCCATCCCCATCCCCATCCCCATCCCCATCCCCAGTCCTTACTCCAGCCCAGCTCCAACCCTCACTCCAGCCCAACCCCAAACACAACCACAACCCCATTCAGCCCCAGCCCCAGCCACAGTCCATAGCCCCATCCCCATCCCTAGCCCAACCTTAATTCCTCCCCAGCTCCAGTCCCACCCCCAGAGATACCCCAGCCCAACCTCAGCCCTGAACCCAATGTGAAGTTTGGATATTATGCCTCATAATATGTTCAATGTGATTTCCCGTGTCTTTTTCATCGCAGTTGCCACCTATTTGGCTGTTAATTGCATGGCCTGGAAGCAAATTACATCCCTCAAACTTATTGGCAATCTCTCAATTTACAAAATCTTTGTTGTGCTTCAGTGCAAAACCTGACAATTATATTTTTGAAAGATCATATCATACACACAATATAAAAAGTATGCTGGAAGAATGTACTACTTCCTGTATAAATACACTGTAATATTTTGTTAACTTCGTAAACACCTGATTATTTCAAGATGAATTTCAATGGATCAACATACATCTGAAAGTCTAGTTCACAGGAATAGTTGTTGTCACTCCTCACTATGGAAACCCTCACTCTATTAATGTGTAGACGATAAATAACTTTTGTCATTTCGTGTTTTTTTTCCTCAATGCTTTCTTCAAAAAACCTATTTCCACGTATGAAATGTACATGAAGATATTACTGAACTATTCAAGAAAATGTTCAATAAAAAATTATTGGATTGAGAATTTTGTTCACTGCCTGATGTTTCTGGTTCCTATTCACAGCCACTTCAATGCTGCCAAATTCAATCAATAAGTTAATGATGAAGATAGACCATACAATGCAAAACAGTTTCCAGGTAGTACCATGGAGTTTCAAAGTGCAAACCAGGAACAGTATGTGTATTTGATCCTCAGAGTCTCAGGTTTCACTCTGCCTTTTAAAATAAATAAGCGTTTAATATTCAGTGAACACATTATAGAATCATAGAGTCATCGAGTCATACGGTGTGGAAACAGGCCCTTCGGCCTAACTTGTCCCAATTACACTAGTCCCACCTGCCCGCGTTTGGTCCATATCCCTCAGAACCTGTCCTATCCATGTACCTGTCCAACTGTTTCTTAAATGTTGGGATAATCCCTGCCTCAGCTACCACTTCTGGGGTAGCTCGTTCCATACACCCACCAACCTTTGTGTGAAAAAGTTACCCCTCAGATTCCTATTAAATCTTTTCCCCTTCACCTTCAATCTATGTCCTCTGGTCCTCGATTCACCTACTCTGGGCAAGAGACTCTGTGCATCCACCCGATCTATTCCTCTCATGATTTTATAAACTAATGTAATAAGCGTACTAATTAGTGCAATCATTTTGTCAGTGTGTTTCATATTGCTGTTCACCATAAAGGACACAGTGACGGCCTGACGCGGCAAAATAAATGAATATTCTCAGAACTGAAGAGACACAACCAAAGGAAATCAGCAATTCCCTTTAAAAGACAACATAGCCACATTTCTTCCACTACCAAGTATCAGAGAACTGAGCAGGAGAGTAAACCTGGATTCTGCAGTGCCCACTGCAGCTGAAGTTGTGAAGATCAATAAACATTTTGACATTCAAAGCGTTTCCTCTGATACCCTTGCTCCAAGGTCAGGCCAGGAGATAAGAGATGTGCGTCCATTAGTGCAGGATGATTGGGACAAGAAAGTTAGACTGGGGCTTTTAGTGACATTTGAGTTGGGGTAGCAGATTGGCGTGAGGGGAATTGTTGGGGGCAACTTTAATGAGGAGTTGTGGCAATAGCAGACATTAATATAAGCAGGAAAAATACTTCAAACCAACGTAGGGATGGCAGCATAAATAAGCACCATTGAGGAGATACTGGGAAGCCAGCTCACAATTGGATGCTCCTTACATGATTTGCTTTTGAAACTAACATGACAGCACTGGTTATTTTATGGACAATAGGACTATCTGAATTAGTGTACATCAAACCAGGCACACACGTCCTCAGTTAGGGTATTCTTCATCATTGTGACAGAGATTCCACTTCTTGACCACAGCTTCATTGGCTGATCCAGGACAAATTGTTTGTGATATTTACACCAAGGAACTTGAAAGCTTTCGACCATCTCCACTTTGTCACCATTGATGCTTCTGTGGCATGTACCCCATCTCGCTTCCTGAAGGTGGTGACCAGCTCTTTTGCTTTGCTGGCACTGAGGAAGAGGTTGTTGTTTCGACAGCAAGCTTTCAATCTCCTTCATGAACTCTGTCTTGTCATTGTTCAATATTCATCGCACTACAAACTTATAATTAGAATATGAGCAAAATTTGGCTGTGCAGTAATGAGTATACAGGGAGTATAGTAAAGGATTGGGAACACACGTCCTCGTCGGCCAATGGCATTGAGAATTAGCATGGGGGATATTTTGTCACCTATCCTCGTTGACTGTGGTTTATGGGTAAAGAAGTTGAGGCCCAGTTGCAGACGGGGATCCAGACTCCTAGGTCCAGGAGTTTGGAGATGAGTTTTGCTGTGATTAAGGTGTGAAGCAGGAGCTATAATCAACACATTTTCTGAATGGCTTGAAGAAGGGTCCCGAATCCTGATCCAAATCATCAGGCTGAAGAAGGATCCCAACCCGGAATGTCACTTATCCATGTTATCCAGGGATGCTTCCTGACCCACTGAGTACTTTGTTTTTGTAAACCAGGCTAATGGATATGCAGGCACTTTGTGGGGTTTTTTTTGTAAACCAACATCTGCAGTTCCTTGCTTTTCCAAGGTGTTTTCTTCAGTAGGTTTGGTGAAGCAACTAAAATTGGTTGAGTTACAGATGGTCAAGAAGGGTGTCAAAGGTTACACTGTCATATATATCTGTTGGAAATTTGGCGAAAGAAATAGTTGTTGTGATAATCCAGACATTTTAGAAAGTCAAATGTAGGAGGAAAGTATACAATAAATAGTAGGGCCCTTTGGAACTTTAGTGAAGAGAGGGCTCTTAAGTGCAAGTCCATAAGTGGTGACACAAGTGGATAGTGGGAAACTAGTTGTATGGTATGCTTGCCTTCATCGGTCAGGGCGGTGAGTATAAAATTTGGGAAGTCATGTTGATCTGTACACAACTTTGGTTGGACCACATTTGGAGGATTACATGGAGTTCTGGTCAGCATATTGTAGAAAGGATGTGGAGACACGAAGTTCTTTAGTCAGAGGGTAGTTAATCTGGGGAACTCATTGAGACAGAGGACTGTGGAGGCCTAAAATGCAGAAGAGGTTAACCAAGATGTCACCTAGATTGAGCTGCTGCATTGATTGCTGACTGCAGATTGGTGGTCTTAATCTTCTGCTCACATGAAGAACTATCAAGTCGCAGTGTGAAAGGCTGAGAGGAGAGTTTGCTAAACGTATTTTTTAGATATTGAGGGAATGAGCTGATATAAAATATGGGAGGCACAGAGAGGATAGATAGTTAAAGTATTTTCCCCAGAATGGAAATGTCAAATATCAAAGGTGGGGAGGGGGGGCGGGGATAATTTTAAAGTGAAAAGGAGGAGGATTAAAGGGGAGTTGTGGGCTCCATAAAGCACTTTGGAAAGGCGGATGTAAGGGGAAAGTGTCCAGTTAATGACGACCCTCAACAGCACTGATGTAGACTGATGTGCAGAGTAATCTAGGGGTCCAAGTCCATAGCTTCATGAAAGTAGTCACACAAGTAAATAGAGTGGTAAAGAAGGCATATGGTCAGGGCATTGAGTGTTATATTCAGCAAGGTATGTTGCAGACATGTAAAACTTTGGTGAAACTACACTTGTGTACAATCCTGGTTGCTCCATCCTGTGAAGGACACCATGTAATGAGTCGACTCGAACACACAACAAGATACAATACATGGTTATTAAATCTATATACAGCAAGGATCTGCAGTCATCACATTTTCGAGCTGCTACTCATTCCAACAAGCGTAAGCAGGCTCTTGATAATATGAAGCACATAGTAGGCGGAGTCATTACTAACAAACACTATAATTGGCTAGTATGAAATAGCCAATCTACAGAGTCTTTAGAGAGGGTGCAGGAGAGGTTGACAGAAAGATGGTTGGATTAGAGGGTATTTGGATTGTTGGACAAGCTTGGATTGTCCTCACCGAAGCACCGGAGGTGGAGGGAAGTACCTGATAGAAGTATATAAAATTATGAGAGGCATAGATAGAATAGACGGTAAGAACCTGTTTCCCGAGACGGAAATGTCAAAGAATAGGGGGCAAAGCTTTGAGGTAAGAGAGGCAAATTTTAAAGGAGATGTGTGGGACAAGATTATGTACACAGGAAATGGCGGATGTTTGAAATGCACTGCCAGGGGTGGTAGTAGAGGCAGATGTGATTGTGGTGCTTAAAAGGCTTTTAGTTAGGCAGATGGATATGCAGGGGAAGAATCATATGTAGGCAGAGGAAATTGCTTTGACATCATATTCAGCACAGACATGATCGGCTGAAAGGCCGGTTCCTGTGCTGTATTGTTCTCTGTTCCACATTCTATCATTCAAGTTTTTTTTTATAAAGACAGCTTTGGGTGCCTGGAATGCATGGATAGGGGAGGTGGTGGAAGCAGATACAGTTGCAGTGTTTAAGATGAATTTAGGCAGAGAAAGGCAATCGATGGATTGGGACCATGTGCAGGCAGATGGGATTACTTTAGAATGGTATCATGGTCAGTGGAGACATGGTGGGCTGAATAGCCTGTTGCTATGTTCTATGTCCTACATAAAAGGTTAGGGTGCATGATGTTGATTTCAGCGGTGATTCCTAAACAAGAAAGAACGCTGCATTTTCCAGTTTTCCCAGTAACATTACTTTAATACTTTGATGATATTAATGAGCTTTTTTTTGAAGGTTTGCTGTAACAAATCCATTAATAAAAAATCTAGTGCCGAGGCTATCGATATTTTAATGGAGGGAGAATCCAAAACACCAAGCCACGATGCGAAAGGTAGACACAAAATGCTGGAGTAATTCAATGGGTCAGGCAGCATCTCTGGAGAAATCTCAAGTCATGACGGTTCTAGTTTTAATGCAGGATGTTTAGTTTCCCGAGGGGGAGTGTAAGTTCAATGGCACAGTCCCTTAGAAGCAAAGGGGGGATTGTGATGGTGAGCAGGAGCCCAGAGTGCAGACAGGTCAACCTCGCTCATTACTTTGGCCTTCCTCTCGATCCCTGGAGGAACTAAGATGACTGCGCATGGACCTGCCGGGCAGTGTGTGTCTCTCAGCAACTAAAAGGCCTCAAGAGCATCGCTTGGCTGAATTAAAATCGAGAATAGAGATCAGCCAAACTGCTCTGTTCCTCGGTATAAAATATCACACTCTTCATCAGAGGAGGAGCAGGGTTTCTTCAACAGTGATGGGGCTGCTGCATTGATCACTGACTGTAGATTGGTGAGATTAATCCTCAGCTCCCATCAAGAACAATCAGCTCGCAGTGTGAAAGGCTGCCGCAGGTTAAGTCCTCCCACTTTTAATTGCAAATGTATGTGCTCCCTTGACACCCTTGAATCCGCTCCCTCTTCACTCCCACGTCCAGCCCTTTCAGTAGCTGCGTTTTTGTGTAATAAGCTGCTTGCGATTCTCATCGACATTGTTTTAGAATTGCCTGCGCCTTGTTACGAGTGACATGGCAGCATTGTGGCATTCAGAGCAACACTGCCGCGGGTTAATAATGCTGCCACTCACACTGATCTACTCTGGACTTCAAACAGAGCGTGCTTTCGCTGGAGGAGCTCGGAGAAGTGCAGGGAACAGTAGGCACGTCTATCTTTAAATACAAGCAGCCCAGCGCATATTCAGGCGGGACTGCGAGTGTGAACTTGTTATGCCAATCAGGTTCGCAAACAGTATAGAAACCCTATTCCCAGCTGGCAGCTGGGCCCAGTGTATTCGTCAGCCCCTCTCTCATTGTCTCGGCAGGTCAAAAGGACTCATCTGTGGCAAACGATTTATTTTATGTCACTGCTCTGCAGACCAGAGCCATCTGCCTTCCTCTTCATTTGCATGATAGACATGAGATGGAAAGCAGTCCCTGTGATTATTTGCATGCATATTGACAGCTGAGTGAGGAGACAATGATTACCAGCAGATTCGGAGCAACTATCAAGTCTGCTGTCTTTTCTAAGCTTGTGTGCTTTCAGTTCAAGAAACAATTCTGCAAATTCAGCAAACAGCCGTAAAGATTTTGCCTTCGTGTCATTTGAAGAATGTCTACCAGATGGGGCACAGAATAAAGGTGTCTCACTGGGAGCGAGTTTCTGAAATGTCCCCAAAGAATATTACTAATAGGAGCCACGGTGGTCGGCACAGTGGCGCAGTGGTAGAGTCGCTGCCTTGCAATGTCAGAGACCAGGGTTCGATCCTGACTGTGGCTGCTGCCTGTACGGTGTTTGTATGTTCTCCCTGTGACTGCGTGGGTTTTCTCCGGGTCTTCCAGCTTCTGCCCACACTCCAACGATGTACAAGTTTGTGGGTTAATTGGCTTCAGTAAATTATAAAATTGTCCCTGGAGTTTAGTGCCAGTGCATGGGGTGATCGCTGATCGGCACCGACTTGGTGGGATAAAGGGCCTGTTTCCACAATGTATCTCTAAAGCCTAAAGTTAAGTCTCACAGCCCCATGAAGGGCTTCATCCCCGTCTGATCCTTGCCCGGATTCACTTTCACAACAGCATGGATCTTTCTCTGTCAAAATTCATGCATTCAGCCTTGAATATAAATAGTGACATAATTCCAAGGATCTTAAGCTCTCTGAGGGATTCCTTATCCCATCGGAGAGGATTAACCAGTTCTGTAGGACCGGCATGGGTGGCATGGTAGAGCGTGCCCTACAGTGCCAGAGATCCGGGTTCGATCCTAACTATGGGTGCCAGTCTGTACCGGTATGTACGCTCTGCGAGGTTTTCTCCGAGATCTTTGGTTTCCTCCCACACTGCAAAGACGTACTGGTTTGTAGGTTAATTAGCTTGGTGTAAATGTAAAATTGTCCCTAGTCTGTGTAGGGTAGTGTTAATGTACAGGTCAGTGTGGACTCGGTGGGCTGAAGGGCCTGTTTCCGCATGGTATCTCCAAATTAAACTAAACTAAACTATACTACACTAAACATTGGGTAAGTCCATATCTGATATGCGGGAGTGGTGCCAGTGGGGTGAGCAGCAGCATTGGATACAGGGGGTAGGGGATTGGGGACCAGGCCTGGAAGGCAGAGGCATGAGTTTAAAATGTCATTGGAAAGGAGGGCTGGAAAAGGGAGTTCAGCAGAACGTACTCATGCACAGATCTAGGGAAATTAAACCAATAAATTGACGATGGCGAAAGATATCTGAGTGCATGAATATAGCCATTACCGAAACATATCTACTGTATACAATGGGCAAGAGTGGCAGCTCAGCACTCTTGGTTGTAGGGTTTGTGGGCAAGATGGATAGGGATAAGATAGAAGGCTGCAAACAAAATAATTTGGAGGAACTCAGCCGGTTGGGCAGCATCTATGGAGGCAAAAGCATGATTGATGATTTGGGTGGACACTCTACATCAGGTCTGAAAATGAAGAGGGGAGAGTCCGTACAAAGGTATGAGAAGTCTCCTGGCTATCTCTCCTCTGCATTCTCCATACTACTGTTGGATCTCAACCCAATCTGCCAACCTTCCCTCCATCTCCACAGATGCTGTTCGACCCACTGAGTTTCTCTAGCAGTTTCCTAGTTCAAGATTCCAGCACCTACAGCCTCTCGTGTCTATAATAGGAGGCACACTGGCAACATTTGGAACAATTGAGAGGGTGATGAAGGATGGTGTACAGGAAAGATTAACAGACAAGATCACGTGGATTGAATTTAGGAACAAAGGGATGGACAACCAGACAGCTCGGTGTATGTAATCCAAGGATGAGTCTGATCCAAGGAAAAATGCGGAAAATGTGTAACGTGTAAAACTAACAAGGCAGTGATAGTTGGGGATTTCAACTGTTGCCGTTAACTGGGACGGGACTAACATGAAGACAACAGGAGAAGCAACATGTCTGAAGTACATTCAGGAGATGTTGAATCAACTGAGATGGCACCAGCTGGCTGCGGATGATGCATCTGCTCAGGGCGAAAGTGCTGGGACACATTGGGGTAAGAATCACACCGCAATCAGATTTAACTAACCATGAAAAGGCAAAGGGAGACCAGGTATGAAATAAGGTCCAGGAGACAGCTCCGCCATTCCATCATGGCTGATTCATTTTTCCTTCTCAACTGCATTCTGCTGCCTTCTCCCCATAACCTTTTTTCACCATTACTAAACAAGAACACATTATCCTCCGCTTTCAAATATGTTCAGAGAGGATTATGACTGATCTTTACAGTTATACAATCAAACAGCATGGAAACAGGCCATTTGGCCCAACTTGTCCATGGTGACCAGTCGACACCCTTCTACATTCTACATTAATCCCATTGCCTAGTATTTGCCAGCATTATTTCAGTGATTCATTTGGACACTTCTAAATTCTCTCAGCAACCCAACATCAACCATTCTCTCAGTCAGTGCATTCCAGATATTTACCACTCTCTGGGGGGAAAAAGCACCTTCCTCGTAACCATACTGAATCTCTTTGCCCTTACTCTCGTGTATGTTGTCTGACTAATGTACCATGGATATCCACTTCTATAGCTTCCTTAGAATACAGAGTGCTGGAGTAGCTCAGTGGGTCAGGCAGCAAATCTGGAGGACATGAATGGGTGACATTTTGTGTCAGAGTCCTTCTTCAGCCCAACCCAAGGCACCACCTATGCACGTCCTCCAGAGATGCTGCTTGACCCGCTGAGTTACTCCAGCACTTTGTGTTCTATGCAAGATTCCAGCATCTGTTTCCAAATTCCTGTCTCTTTACGTCTCTATATCTTCCTCTGACAACTCACGTCAGACACAGAAAGCCCTCTGAGTGAAATGATTGCTCTTTTGACTTCACATTTGGAACATAGACCACAGTGATAGGCCTTTCTATTGCATACCCCAGTTTTCTCTGAGAAGGCCAGTTCTGAATCCAAACTACGAGCGACTATCACAAGCTTTACTAAAATCTATGCAGACAACATCCACTGCACTACCCTCAATGATCACATTTGTTACCACCTCAGAAAACTCAATCAATTTCATAAGACATGACCTGCTGCACATAAAGCCATGCTAACTTCCTTAAATCACAAATTCCATTGCAAATGAGAGTAAATCCCATTAGGTACGGTACCACCCTTTCTACTCACAGTTGAAGTCACTCTCTCTGTTTCCAGTGCCCCATATACCCATTATACTGAGAGGGTAGTGATTTTACAATTTGCTGAGAGCATCCAAGCCAAGTTTATTTTTCTTCAGAATCATAGGTTTTCTTTAGGTGAGCATTCCAACCCTCACACTAATACCATCCTAAAGTTTCAGTCATCTGCTGGGGAATAAGACTTATACCCTTGCTCTACTGATAGTGATCTAGAACCATGCTCTAATGAGAGTTTGCAATCAACCCGGCGTGCAGAATCACATAAGATAAAATAGAACAAGTTGTCCGACAACTATAGGCTGTGCACGCCATACGCAAGAAGAAGAGTTTGCAAATGACAACCTGAGGATTGTGTCCCAGCCCCTTGACCTGCTGATGATGTTCCAAACATAGACTCACACTGCCACTGTGAGCTGTCCACCATGAGACCATAAGCAGATGAACACTATCCTACACCTGCTAGGGATGATTTATATTTATTCCAAGCCAATTAATCTACAAGCCAGTACATCTTTGGAGTGTGGGAAGAAAACCCATGTGGTCGTGGGGGAGAACGTACAAACGTACAAAGTCCGTACAGACAAGCACCCGTAGTAAGAATTGAACCCTGGTCTCTGGAGCTGTAAGTTTGTAGCTCTACATGCCACCTTTATTTCAGCTTAAAGCAACTTTATTTCCCATGTTGTGTTGATAACTGTAGGCTTTGATTCTAAACTACACGACTGATGCAGAAATCATACTTATTTACCAGTCTGTTTTTGTTCCCCGAATTCCAGTGAACATTATTTCAGTTCCAATATGGAGGGAGAATATCTGTGGAGCTGAGGTCGGGCCCTTTCCATCTCTCCAGAGATGCTGCCTGTCCCGCTGAGTTTAGAGCATTTTGTGTCTATCTTCGAGAAGATCAGTGGGGTTGAGATTCCGGATACTGGGCTCTTGTGTAGGACACCAGAGGGCAGCATCAGCACAATCAACGGGAAGTCTCAGCTGAGGATGGATGGAGGGGGTGCAATGAATGGTCATGTTCTGCCTCTGTGCATCAGACAACTTGTAACTGTGACATTCACGACTCAATTCCCCAACAACTCCAGCAGTTTGCTCCCAGTCAAACTTTCAAACCACTTTCAAATCATAACTAATCATAATACGCTAATCACCATTTTTTTATTTTCATCCACGTTAGTTTCCCACTAACTGCCACTTTGGTGTCGTGAAGGAATCAGATTTTATTTTTTAATTAAAAAAGTCGGCATGTGCCTTAAGTGTGCAAGAAGGTACTAACGTTGCGTGTGAAAAAAAGTGTTTTAAAATTAACAATCGGCACAACTGCTTTGCAAAATATGTTCTGGTCTGCGGACATGTGCCGATAGGGAGAGGAGGAATTATCAGTGTCAGTCATCATCTTGTGCTCTGGGTTTAGAACTTGACAGTTTTATTCTGAATTTTTTTTAACGTTTTGGATCACGAAAAAAGACATTTTTCATTTAACAACACATTTCAGATTCCAAATCCTCCAGTGAAGCAATAACATGGATAATAAAAATGGATTCAAATTCACAGGCCAGCAGTTTATCTCTGAGTAGCTCAAAGTTATTACCTTACTGATGAATTTATTGGAGTACATTTCCTTACTGAATACCAAATGTTTTGGTGGATGCACAGACCTTAAGGAAGTTTAAAAAAAATGAACAAGAATTGGCAGGGCTTTATGTCAAA
This sequence comes from Raja brachyura, assembly GCA_963514005.1. Next base: position 17,449,919 of record OY740811.1, read on the forward strand.
GATTTCTATGTTATAGGTGTTAATTAACTCTGACATGATTAACGTTGAGGCAATAATGTTGAGAAGTTCAGACGGTATCATAAATTGGGAGTGCCTTCCTAGCAATGGAGTGGCAAATTGAAATGCATCATTACGCATCAGTCTGTGTGGATACAGAACGAAAACAAGAACAGATTCCAAGTGGTGTCATACACCCATTTAATGTAATATGTGTTTGGATTGCTTGAAAGCTAATCTAACATCTCGTGATTTCCAACCAAACAATCACATCAGGTTGAACCTTTATCTTGTACACCAGTGCACAGGTCTCCTGTGGTTCCAAGTGAGTAGGCAGGAGTATGTTTCGGGTGAAAGACTCAGCAACAGTCCAGTGGGTTGCCTTGTTCTTGGATGAGTATTAACTTCTTGAGGTCAGTCAGCCTCTGCAAAGGGTAGAGACTTCCTAATGAGGTGTCTAGAACCTGCTCCAAGCTGGTGGAGAGTATCCATCACCTTCTTTATTGTGTCATAGAGATGAATGTTGTGGAGTTTGGGGATTCAGGAGGTGAAGCACCTACCACAGAATCCCCAAGGCTGTTCTTGTAAGTAGTGCTTATGTGGCGGGTCTAGTTTTGGTGCAATTGACCGGGATATTTGTGAGAAACTGAATGGTGGAGCGGTAAAGAGGACACAAATGGCTGCTACTTCTATTTCTTATGTCTTGTATAACCTGGTGATTGTCTAAGACCAGACTCATGTGCAGCGCTATTTTATTTTTCTATTTAATATCCCTGTATGTGAATGTTGTTCATGTCTAAAGGGTCCACAAAAGAGACACTAGTGTCCAGCACGGTTTAGTTTAGTTTAGACATGCAGGCCCTTCGGCCCACCGTGTCTGCACTGACCAGCGGGCCCCACACATTAACACTACCCTACACACACTGGGGACAATTTTGCATTTATACATTTAGACTAAGCTAATTAACCTACAAACCTGTACGTCTTTGGAATCTGGGAGGAAGCCGAAGATCTCGGACAAAACCAAACATGTCATGAGGAGAATGTTGAAACTACGAACAGAGAGCACCTGTGGTCAGGATTGAACCCGGGTCTCTGGCGCTGTAAGGCAGTAGCTCTACCACTGCACCATCGTGCCATATTGGCTGTATCCTCTGCATTCTGAGCAAGAGTCGCTGACTGAAACTGTGACTGGCTTCTCTATCCACAGATGCAGCTTGACTGCCGAGGATCTTCCAGCATTTCTGTTTCTGATTCCAGCATCCCCACTTTTACTTGCTTTACATCTCCTTATGCATTTGTTTCAATCTTTCTCACCATAGGGCAACTCCTCACCTCCAACTGGAGGAAAACTAATTTGCGGATCAGACCTCCGTTTTGCACATGTTTTGGGGCCAAGCTCTCTGTCATCGTTGATTCATTGCCTGAGGCAATAATAGGAGGGTCCTTAAGGGCCTGTCCCACCAGCATACGATTGCATGCGTCTAGCGCGACCAAACGTGGTCGCTTGAGGCGTACGGCCGCGTGGGGCCGGTCCCAATTCAAACCGTGAAGGCGTCTGGAGTTGTGCGGGGCTGGTCCCGACATCATACTCACCAATCAGCTGGGCAGGAGGCGGGTAACTGAATTTGGACGTCATTACGCAACGGCACGCCGGGCGGTGACCTCATCGCGCAACGACTCTGCGTACAGTGTCAAGACGCTGCGTATGACATCGAGATGCTGCGTAGCCCGTCGAGACGCTGCGTACGCCCTCAATGCGCCTGCGGGTCGACAGGCCGTTGGCGCGCGGGACTTTCAGACAGTGCAAGATTTTTGGAGCCCCGCGCGATGTCGGGACCAGCCCCGCACAACTCCATATGCCTCCGCCGATCAAAGTGGGACCGGCCCCGCGAGACCGTAAGCCTCAAGCGACCATGTTTGGTTGCGCTAGACGCATACAATCGCATGCTGGTGGGACAGGCTCTTTACACTCAGCACCTGCAGGACAAAAGTTGTCCATCTACCTATTCCCACTGCATAACACCATCCTCCAATAATAAATGTAAGATCCTCAGCAAGAACCTGGAGTATGTGGAATATTTCCAAATCTTCAATGATGAAATTCACCGTCAACTTCAATGTGCCAGAACTTTGTTCGATAGCAATTTAGGACTTCAAACTTGGTACCAAACCCTTGATCCACTAGCCTGTAGTGATCCCTGTTATCCACATGATTCTGAGATCTGGACAACCTGCAACAGGCATGTCAACACACTGGTTAGAAAACACCAGTGCTGCCTCTACAAAATCATTCAAATCCACTGGAAGGACGAGTGAACAAACATCAGAGGTCAATATTCTCAGCTTTCAGATCCAGGTGTGACTCAGTCAGTTTCATGGGCAGGCCATACTTTTTACGCGTCCAGTGTCAGACTCCAGAAATAGACAAACTGTTCCGAACACTGGAATTGGGAGAGAATATTAGGTGGCCAGAGAAAAACATTGTGCTCAAAGCCTCTTTGATTAAAATACAACATTCCTACTGGGTATCTCTGGCCCATGAGCACACAAAGTGGAGAAGGGAGGTTTGGTGCAGTGTTGTGTACATTGAGGAAAGGCATCGGGAGCACCCAGAGGTTGGCACAAATGGTAGAAGGAGCACACCACCAGGAATTCTTAAGGGGTTGGACAAGCTAGATGCTGGAAGATTGTTCCCGATGTTGGGGGAGTCCAGAACAAGGGGACACAGTCTAAGGATAAGGGACCATTCCTTTAGGACCGAGATGAGGAAAACATTCTTTACACAGAGAGTGGTGAGTCTCTGGAATTCTCTGCCACAGAAGGTAGTTGAGGCCAGTTCATTGGCTATATTTAAGAGGGCGTTAGATGTGGCCCTTGTGGCTAAAGGGATCGGGGGTATGGAGAGAAGGCAGGTGCAGGATACTGAGTTGGATGATCAACCATGATCACATTGAATGGCGGTGCAGGCTCGAAGGGCCGAATGGCCTACTCCTGCACCTATTTTTTTTTTACATATATTTTTATTAGAGGCCATACATATAACAAATAATTAGCATTTTTTTTCCAAATGTAGTTAATACATCTTTCCAAAATTATATAAATGTTAACAAAATATATATATTGGCCTCACTTTTTTTTATAAAGTGAAAAAAGTATAAAGAAAGAATAGTGAATAATTATAAGAGTATGATTATAGTTGATTAATATAAAGAAGAGAGAAATAAAAAACAATCAAAAGAAATAAAATTTAAACAACAAAAAAAAATAAAATAAAATAAACAAAAATAAAAAATAAAAAAAAATACTTGTGGAAAAGAAAACGGTATACATCTTATCAATGAATGGAACATTTTCTAATTATAATATATAGAGACAAGTATATAAATCTGAGCTTAAACATTTTTGTTTGATCTTTCCACCGGGTACTTCCTGCACCTATTTTTCTATGTTTCTATGTTTTCTATGAATATCCAGCTTCCCCATCAAGTACCTCCTGCTTCAACTGTGAAATCTTAGATTCATACCATACAGAAACAGGCCTTTAGGCCTAACTCATCCATGCTTACCAAGATGTCCCATTTAAGCTAGTTCCATTTGCCCTCATTTGGCCCATTTCCCTTGTTCTAAACATGTACCTGTTCAAGTGTCTATTGAATGTTGTTATAGTACCTGTCAACTATCTCCTCTGGCAGTTTGTTCCAGCATACTCTGAGTGAAACAGTTGCATCTCAGGTTCTGATTAAATCGTTCCCTTCCCACCTATGCCTTTTGGTTCTTGATTCCCTTTTTCTGTGTAAAATAAACTGTGCATTCACCCTATGTATTTCCATCATGCTTTTACACACCTCTACAGCATCAACATCCAGCCTCCTGCGTGCCAAGGAATATATTACAAGCCTGTCCAAATTTTCCCAATACTCGGGCCCTCGAATCCTGGCAACATCCGAGTAAATTATCTTTTCACTCTATCGAGCTTTGTTGTCTCCAGTTCCCACATAGACCCCCATCAGCCGCTTCATATTCAATCCTAAAGGACGAAAGAGGATGAAGGAGACTGCTTGCATACACAATCTGCTCATTGCCTGAGGAATAAACTAACTATGAATAAGAAAAGTCAGAAAATCACAGTTGATAGCATCGATAAAAGGGAAGGGTCACGGGGCGGTTATTGTTTGTCAGCATCTGGATGCTGTTCCACTGTGTTTCGACAGTATTTTTCTGCTTTTCATTCAGACTTCCTGAATTTGTTTGTTTGCACAGAATTATTGAGTTGCTGTGCTGAAGATTCAATAGCGTTGTGAAGAACCTCTGAACATGCTGCAGCAGATGGATGTCAGTCATTGACAGTAAACCGACTCTAGCCTTCAACTACGATCTGTTCTGACGGGTTCTCACATCAACAGGATCGTTTAATCGACTAAAACGTCTTGTAATTCCGTACCTATTCCTTTTCTCCGGAGATGCTGCCTGACCTTGCTGAGTTGCTCCAGCATTTTGTGTCTATCTTAAAATTCCAGCAACTACTCACCTCCCTACACCATATTTAGTACACCAAATACAGGGTACATCAGAGCACACAAGCACCAGTGCATCATATTATTAGTTTCTGTATTTGTGAGTACTTTTAAACCTTTAAACTTTCCAGAATGAGTGAATTCATTCACACTTAGAACAGTGCGAATGGAACGGGTGTGTGCTTGGCTAATTGAATATTTCACCGTGATGGTGAGAATTAGATAATTTGCAATATTTCCAGGAATATTTAAGGTAATTATTGGATTTTAAGAAACTGTAATCCAGGCATTTCTGGGAATTTCTGGTGCAGCTTTGTAGTTTAGTTTAGAGATGCAGCGCGGAAACAGGCCTTCCTGCCCACCCTGTCTGCACCGACCAGCGACCCACGCCCATTAACGCTGTCTTTCACACATTAGGTACAATCTACACTTATACCGAGCCAATCTATCTACAAACCTGCACGTCTTTGGAGTGTGGGAGGAAACCTACGCAGTTACAGGGAGAACATACAAACACCACACAGGCAGCACCCGTAGTCGGGTTCGAACCAGGGTCTCCAACGCTGCAAGCAATGTAAGACAACAACTTTACCGCTGCACCACCAACCTGCCCATTGAAGGTATTTTTAATCAGTTTTTCTTACCAGAGGTGACAACATGTTGGAAGCATTGATTAACTGTCAGAACCCATCATACATTCCCATTAACTGAATACCAGTTTCCATACAATGGATACAGGATTCACTGCAGGTGCCAGGGAAATAACCCAACCTGCCTGTTTTCATGTTGGATAAGATCTCTATTTGACAAGACAAATAGCAGCCAACAATGTAATTGATATTTAGCTTTTGTGATGAATTGGAAATGAGGACAAATCGATGCTTCTTCAGGCATTCTGCAACGGTATGAGGCATTAAACAGCATGAAACCATTACAATAAAACAGAGTGGTTTCCACAACAGGTAAACAAATTACTCTTAGATTACTGCCCAGACACTGCAAATGGGAATGTTTTGATTTATGCTCCATTCCACCATTTTTAAAGGCAACCTTTCCTTTCCTCTGCATCCAGATTATTTCACTCCATCAGAGAAAGTTTCTTTGTTCCGCCCAATACGTCTCCTCACCGTCTTTGCTACACAAATTCATATTTTTTTCCTCTTTTTTAAATTTCAGGAGAGGGTCTTCAACTGGAATCAGATCGCATGTAAACCTCCTCAATCTCACCTTAAACCTATACTTTCTGGGTTTGGACACATCTACCACTGGAAACAGACACTCTTATCAGTGTCGCCCATGATTCTGCATGTGCTCTCTTGTTATCTCTCTGTGGTCCGAAGGGCCAGTTTCTGTGCCGTTCATTTCCATGAACTCAATGATGCTGTGACCACAAGTCATCTTATTGACTGATAGTTCGCCTTCCAATAATTGTGAGCACGGTTAAATTCAGACCGATGATTGAATTTTACCAAGTGTTGTGCTGTCTGTGGGAGAAGATATAAAAGGGGAGTTACGATTAATTCAGCAATAGGTTGGTGAACTTTGGCAACTCTTTCTGGTGCAATGCTGAAGTATTAAGCTGCAAGGCTACTCACTCCTTTTAGATATTTCAGACCCTGCACGTACTCCATTTTGCCCATCGATCTCAGCCCTTGCAGATCGCCTGGGATTGCTGTCGGCTAGTGTGGAGACTTGACAGGTCATCCTCAGATTCATTGGACATCAGCTTCTCCTGCTGGGTTCTGGAAGAGAGAAGCATTTCCAAGTTACCAGAGGCTGCACCTGAACAGCTGATGAACCTGAGCTGGCACTTTGTGCAACTTGTTGAATGCTTGCTAAGATAAATTTCAGTTGAGTTGAGTTTAGAGATGCAGCGCAGAAGCAGAGGTCCCGGGGAAAACCCACGCAGGCCACATGTAAATTCCATACAGACAGCACCCGTAGTCAGGATCGAACCCGTGTCCCTGGCGAGGTAAGGCAGCAACGCTACTGCTGAGCCACCGCGCTGCCCTAAATGAAGTGCATCGGATTATACATGGTGCAGCAGCTCAGATAAGCTCCAAGGCTTTGCTTCCATTTACTTCAAATACATCCAGCCCTCCAATCCTCAGGGTATTACTAGCTTTAATCACACCTCTGGTCCCCACCCAACCCACTCACATCACCCAATTCATGCCACCCTGATGTTACCTATATCGAATAGAGAAAAAGGTTGGAAAGTGCAAAAGCTCGTGAAAGGATGTGGAGTTGGTGGGTCTGTGGATGGCGAGGGTGTTGAGAGTGGGAACTGGCCTTGGAGGAGCACTAACAGGGCAGATGTAAATGTGGAGGGGATGCATGATGTTTCATTCAGGCAGCCAAACCAGTGAGTGGGGGAGCTGTGGGAACTACCAGTTGCTGGATAGAGATAGGCTGTGAAATTCAGCTTCTTACCACAGTCTTTTCAGTGTCACACCTGCCCATTTGCTCAACATTTCATTTGTGAATCACAGATGAATGTTTCTAACACAGTCTGTGCTATTTAGCAAATTAGGTCATACCTCGTGTACAGATTACATATCAGGCAGAGTCAATTGGTAACACTGGCTTTTGGCAAATGCAGAGGAAGCCAGGCATTGAAACACATTGAGATAACTATCTTCAAAGACCAAGCTCATAGTCTACTGACCACAGATATCCCAGCCCTCCGTAAATCTTCATGGTCATGAAATGAAGTAATACCAACGTACTGAAGTAGTACTAACACGATCTCCAAAGTTCACAAATTCACAAGTGATATGAGCAGAATTAGGCCATTCAGCCCATCAAGTCTACTCCACCATTCAATCATGGCTGGTCTATCTTTCCCTCTTAACCCCATTCTCCTGCCTTCTCCCCATAACCCCTGACACCCGTACTAATCAAGAATATATCTATCTCAGCCATAAAACAATAACCATTGAAGGCCTCCGCAGCCTCCCTTGGCAATGAATTCCAAAGATTTACCACCCTCTGACTAAATAATGAATCAACCCCATTGGTAGTGCAAGCAATCCCACCATCAGCATTGTCCCTATCCCAATTCCTCAAGGCTTGATAACATCACTAAGCACCAGTGTACACTATGCATTCCCAAGCCTGGAGCAAGGTTCTTATAAACAAGCATTTTACCCCAAGTTCTATTGTGGCAGGTGGTTCCAGAGAGATTAAGAAAGAAGACTGAAATCTGAACTAATAATCTGAAAAGGGTCCCAACATGAAATGTCACCTATCCATCCACTCCAGAGATGCTGCCCGACCCGTTGAGTTACTCCTCGGTTGTCCTTTTGTGTAAACCAGCATCTGCAGTTCCTTGTTTCTACCTGCAATGGAACTATTCTTTACATGGTTTTTGACAATTTACAAACTTGCCACATCTTGTAAGTATCTAACCTCATACAGCCAGTTGACAATTATTGCATTACTAGTATTGAATGAAAGTGTTTAAAACCGCTCAGATCTGTAAAACCACTGACACCTTTGGGTTTTGCACCTTGTACTGGTGACATCTTGATGTTGCAGCTTATATTTCATCTCCCACTAAAGACCTCAAGTCAATGGCAGTCGGCATGTTGCCCAGAGTAGAGCGAAATATGATCAGGTTGTCAGATCTCACTCTAAAATGGATGGAAGTTTGGAGAATCCATCTAACCTGTTCTCTAACCTATGTTGGATATATATCAATGGTGCTGGTGGATTAGTACCAGTGGATGGAGCCTCAGCAGAATGACAGACCGCAGGAACTCTCCAAGTGTAAGGTAAGTTAAAGAGAGGAAAATTAAACTGAAGTAAATTCCCTGAATCTCTGGAGAACAGGTGCCGTTATAGGTTAGGATTCTTCATCACACCCGAAACATCACCTATCCATGCTCTCCAGAGATGCTGCCTTACCTGCTCAGTTACTCCAGACCTTTGTATCTTTTTTTGTAAATCAGTATCTGCAGTTCCTTGTGTCTAGAAAACCTGCATCATCATTTCCCAGATTCCCAAACATTCCAAATCACACTGGGTGGCTGAGTGCCTTCAGCCACAGTAAACAGAGGCCCTGATTCCCTTCAGCAGAGAGAGCATAAATTCAGGCCAACTGATCAAGGCTTTAGAGGGGATTGAGAAAATAAATATTTCACGATACATGATAAAGGAAATAACGTTCAGTGCAAGATAAAGTCCAGTGAAGTCCGATAGTCTTTAGATAATCTGGGAGTCTGTAATGAGGTAGATATTAGTTCATGACTACTCTCTAGTTGTTGATCGGATGGTTCAGTTGCCTGATAACAGCTGGGAAGAAACTGTCCCTGAATCTGAAAGTATGCTCCTTCATGCTTCTGTACCATTTGCCTGAAACCCCTGTCCCACGGTACGAGTTCATTCAAGAGCTCTCCCAAGTTTTAAAAAAAATCAAACTCGTGGTAAGCACCGAGAATGAACGTTGTGGGTACGTCAGAGCTTGGGGACGTCTCTTAGTGGCTCGAAACGCTAACGGCAGGTACTCGGGAAACGCGGTAAGGTCGGGAAGACTCGTGAAGATTTTGCAACATGTTGAAAAATGTCCACGAGAGCCCCGAGTACCGATGAGCGGCCATTACCGAAAATCTCCGAGTTCGAATCAGGGCAAACTCTGGAGAACTCTTTGAATGAACTCGTACAGTGGGACAGGGCTTTGATGGGAGAGGGAAGAAGAGGGAGTGACCAGGGCGAGACTCGTCCTTGATTATGCTGGCGCCCTTGCCGAGGCAGCGTGAAGTGTAGATGGAGTCAACGAAAAGGAGATAGGTTTGTGTGATGGTCTGGGCTGCGTCCACAATTCTCTGCAATTTCTTGCCTTCCTGGATGGAGCTGTTCCCAAACCATGCTGTAATGCATGCCGATAAGATGCTTTCATTGATACTTCAGTAGAAGTTGGTGAGAGTTGTTGGGAACATGCTGAACTTCTTAAATCTTTTAAGGAAGTAGCAGACTAGAAGAGCTATAAAACTGTAGGGCAATTGTGCAAGGTCTGGGAAGAGAGATTAATCGAACGTGCATTCTAGGCTGCCACTGTCTTGATGGATTGAATGTAAACCTGTGCCAGAAATGTCTCCGATTCTGTGATTAACTCAGGTGGTGTTGCCACTATTTTCAAAACACTATTACAAATCTTGAGAAGCAGGAATAAACTTCTTCACTGTATAAGTTATAAATGTTCCTTAAGAACATGACTGGTACAAGGTACAGCCAGCTACCTCATAGCACCAGAGACACAAGTTCAATCCTGGCCTCCGGTGCTGTCCATGTAGAGTTCTCCCGATGATCCTGTGGGGTTTCTCTGGGTGCTCTGGTTTCCTCTCACATTCCAAAGACGTGCCGGTTTGTAGATTATTTGGCCACTCTAAATTGTCCCTAGCATCTAGGTGAGCAGTAGAATCTGGAGTTGATGAGAATGTGGGCAGAGTAAAGAATGGGATTAATGTAGGATCCGTGTAAATGGGGAGGTTGGTGGTCAGCACAGATTCAATAGGCTGAAGGCTGCGCTTCCTTGCTGTATCTTTAGACTATCGAGGATGGCCCTGTAGCGCAGCGGTAGAGTCGCTGCCTTACAACACTTGCAACGCCGGAGACTCGGGTTGCTGTCTGTATGGAGTTCTCCCAGTGACCATATGTGTTTCTCCGAGATCTTCGGTTTCCTCCCACACTCCAAAGACCTACAGGTTTGTAGGTTAATTGGCTTGGTGTAAGTGTAAATTGTCCCTAGTGTATGTAGAATAGTGTTAATGAGCAGGGATCGCTGGTCGGGGTCGAAAGGCTTGTTTCCGCGCTGTACCTCTAAAAAAACTAAAAAACTAAAACGTTAGACTTCGCAGAAACAGCTTGGAAACAGGTCCTTCAACCAAGTCCATGCCCACCATACACTAGCACCAACCTACACACTGGGGACAATTTACAATTTTACTGAAACCAATTTTACTGAAGCCTACAAACCTGCGCATCTTTGGAATGTGGGAGGAAACCGGAGCACCCGGACAAAATCCAAAAGGTCACAGGAAGAATGTACTAAATCTGTACATACAGCACCCTTCGTCATTTTCCAACCCTGGCCTCTGGCACTGTCAGGCAGCAGCTCGATCTCTATGCCACTGTGAAGTCCTATCTGTCTATAGTTCTATGACCTTAGTTAAATAATGGAGGATGAGTCTGAGAGCCAGGATTTCACGCTATCCGCAGGAAGTCTTTGTTTAGTGCCTTTGGCCCAGCATTCTCCTTCAGCTTCAGTAAAATGGATATTGGTATTTAATAAACTGGCTCCAGTGGATCAAGTACAATCTGCTCACTGCCTTTAGCCTGTGTGGGGCACAAGACTGAACGTGGGTGACCAGAATGTCCCCTTTGTGGATCAGTGCTCCGCAGTGCAAATACACTTTTAATGCAAATACACCTTAATTCTGGGAACAGATTGTAATTATGGTTCAGATTAATGATGGCAAGAACATCTAAAGAAGATTAAAACACTAAGATGTATATAATGGACATACCTATGTAAAAGGGCAGTAATATTTTTGAAAAAATGAATGTCATTTCCTTATAAATTTTTTATTGAAAAATTGATTGTGTGCTTAATAGCCAGCGGACAAACCAAAGTGTCTGTATAAAACAAAAGTCTTGAGCTCGACCAACGTAAATAAGATATAAACAAGGATCTCACAGCCGGGCTCACTCACTGTAGTGTAAGCTTACAGGTTTGGGATTTTTGTTTGTTTCAGCCATGCCGTACCGCCTGTCATTTGATCGCCGATGTCGTTATCCACCGGCGTTGTGTAATTTGCAGAGAAGTGAAGGGTGGTCTTTCACCCGACACCAGCCTCAGCCTCACTGCTGACATGCAAGGGGGGCTGATGCAGCAGTGAGAAGACTAGTCATTCGAATAATTATTCATAGCCTTGGCCTTACGGAGGGAACAAGCTTAATCGGGATGCGAAAATGCAAGCCTTCGGTTCAGAATTAATAGGATATATGAGCTTAAAGTTAAATGGCTGCTTACGGGAAAATATTCCCCTTAACAACTTGAATTTTAAGTACTTGTCAGTTTTGAAGGCTGTGGGGGAGGGGTGAAACCTTGCAGGCAAAACTGCAATCAGAGACAAGCCAGTAAAAAGGCTGAGGAACTGTTGCTGCCTCTCCTGCTGCACCTCTTTTAGAGAACAATCATGGGCACAGTATTCTTCAGTAGGGCATCCTTCAGACGGTACTGAGAAGATTTACAGGGATGTTGCCAGGGGTAGAGGGTCTGAGCTGTAGGGAGAGTTTGAGTAGGTTGGGACTCTATTCCTTGGTGCGCAGGACGATGATGGGTGATCTTACTGAGGTGTATAAAATCATGAGAGGAATAGGTTGGGCAGATGCACCGAGTCTCGTAGCCAGAGTAGTTGAATCGAGGACCAGAGGACATAGGTTTAAGGTGAAGGGGAAAAGGTTTAATGGGAATCTGAGGGGTAGCCTTTTCACACAAAGGGTGGTGGGTGTATGGAACAAGCTGCCAGAGGACATAGTTGAAGCAGTAACTTTCCCAACATTTAAGAAACAGTTAGACAGGTACATGGATAGGACAGGTTTGGAGGGATATGAACCAAACACAGGCAGGTGGGACAAGTGTAGCTGGGACATGTTGGCCGGAGTGGGAATGTTAGGCTGAAGGGCCTGTTTCCACACGGTATCACTCTATGACTCTATACTGAGGCAAATGATATTAGACCAATGAGCATGTTGAGGATCGAATTACATAGGTGATGAGCAGAGATCCAGTTCTCCAAGATTGATTGTTAAAGAAGGAACTGCAGATGCTGGAGAATCGAGGGTTACACAAAAAGCTGGAGAAATTCAGAGGGTGCAGCAGCATCTAAGGAGCGAAGGAGATAGGCGACGTTTCGGGTCGAGACCCGGTCTGAAGAAGGGTCTCGACCCGAAACGTCGCCAATCTCCTTTGCTCCTTAGATGCTGCAGCACCCGCTGAGTTTCTCCAGCTTGTGTAACTCTCCAAGATTGATGATAGGTTTCGAGGAGATGATGGTGTTGAATGCCGTGCTGAGCTGTAGTTGATGAACTACATGTTGTTGTTCTCCCACTAGTCTTAAGGGCCTGTCCCACCAACATGCAACTCTATGCGATTAGCATGACCTAACGTGGTCGCTTGATCCGTCCGGCGTCGCGGGGCCGGTCCCACTTCGATCGCTGGAGCCGTGCGGAATTGTGTGGAGTTCGTCCCGAGTTCTATCTGTAGGTGCCTCCGTGACCCTCTATGTGTGTGGCTTCGTGGCCCTCTGTGTGTGTGCCTCTGCGCCCCTCTCTGTGTGCCCCTCTCTGTCCTGGCGAACTTATCTTAGGCTTCGCTTCAAGTTCGCCTCACTTTGCGCCGCGTTGCGCCACTCACCCGACCTCCGCGCGGCCCCTACTGCCGGTTTGGTTGCACTTGCCGCATGCAGGCGCATTCTGGTGGGAACGGCCCTGTACAGGGGATCACCCGACCTCCGCTCGGCCCCCGCTTCTAGTTTGATCGCGTTCATCGCATAGAGTTGCATGCTTGTAGGACAGGCCCTTTACTGTCTCCGACTACATTCTATCTTTGTCCCGCCCTCTCTCCTGACATCAGTCTGAAGAAGGGTCTCGACCCGAAACATCACCCATTTCTTCTCTCCAGATGCTGCCTGACCCGCTGAGTTACTCCAGCATTTTGTGTCTACCTTACGTGTTGTTATTGTTCCTCTCTCTTCCCCCTTCACATGAATTCAATTTGACAACCACAGATCCTGCCTGACCCATTGAGTTCATCCAATCAGCATTTTGTTTTATGCTCAAGGTTGCTGGTAATCTGGGGATAGGCCACAGATAGCTGTGGAGACCAAGTCATTGGGTATTTTCAAGATTGACATATTCTTGATTAGTACGTTGGGAGTTTATGGGGAGAAGGCTTTGGTACACTAGCCTTCCTCAGTCAGAGAACAAGAGGGGTAGGTTTCAGGTGAGAGCTTACATTTTAAAAAGGACATGAAGGGCAATATTTTCAGTTAGGTGTGTATATGGAACAGGTTTCTAGTGGAAGTGGCAGATACAACACCAATAACATTTAAAAGACATTTGGCAGATACATGGTTAAGAAAGGTTTTGAGGGTATGAACCGAATATGGGCAAAAGGGACAGAGGGGACATCTTGGTCGGCATGGATGAGTTGAGCTGAAGCACCTGTTTCCATGCTGTATGAATCTATGACTCTATGGTGTCTGACATAAATCACGATCTGATAGATAAAATGTAAAATGTAAAATGTAAAATGCAATGAAATTTCATTTGGAACTGCATATATCGATGTATTTCTAAATGGCAATAACTTTTGTTTGACTTTGACTATTTCAGCCTCTAGAAAAAAGCAAGAAGGACTGCGTGTTGGTTCTGATGATGATTCTGTTGAAGATAGACACAAAATGCTGAAGTAAACTCAACAGGACAGGCAGCATCTCTGGATAGAGGAATGGGTGACGTTTCGGTTCGAGTCCCTTCTTCAGACTGAGCCTCGGGGAGAGGGTGTTACAGAGATAAAGATCAAAATAAATTTCCTACACTCCATCAATGTTGCCTCACCCGCTGAGTTTCTCCAGCACTTTGATTTTCCAACATCTGCAGATCTTTCTTAAACAAAATAAATGTTATGTTGCTTGGTACAGGAGGATTGAAGGTCTTCTGTGATGCAATCAGCAGGCTGCTTGACTAAAGTTCTATCAGACTGTCATTGTTGGTGGGCAATACGTTGGGCAACATTACAAAGGGCACTGATTAATCAAGCGCGTTCAGCACAGACTTGTCAAGGAAAGGTCTTGACTAATTTGCTTGAATGTTTTGTTGTAGGGAGTATTAATGAATGCAGCAAAGTAAATGTAAGGCATTTATATTAGCAAGGCATTTGACAAAGACTCACTTGGCAAATTGACCAAGAACATAAAAACCCCATGGAATTCAATGGGAAGTTAGATTCCAAATCTGCTTTATGAGCAGAAAGCTATTTCCTATCATTTCCCTGCTGCATCACTATGACTCAAGGGTGATTTATTGATTTAATTATTTAGTGGATCTAATGGAGAGTAATGAGAAAAATATTTTCCACTCAGTGGAAGTATCCAATGCCTTTAAGGGTGTTGAGGCAAAAGCATTAATTACATTAACAATCATCTCACCAAACCCTTGCAGAAGCACCAAGCAGAGCAATTGGAACCAGGAAATGGGATCACCTAGATCGTTCGTCATAATGGGTACGACTGGTTGAGTGACCTTTTGTTCCATAGGTTCAGTTTAGTTTATTGTCACGTGTACCGGGGTACAGCGAAAGCTTCCATAGGTTTTCATAACACAATGATCACTGCTTTCCAATTTAACCCCTCCAAAATGAATCCCAGTGAATTTACTTCAGCTTTATACTGGCCTTACTAATTAGTAATCAATAATTTGATTGTGCCGCTAAATTAACCTATTCTTCCAACTCATTGGACATTTCCATAGGGCAACCTATTTCCGAGAAGTATGTGGCCTCCTTATTTTTCTTCGCACGATGTACACATCACTCTTCAATTAGTCTGATGTTCATTTGCCTATTGTACAGGCTAATTGATGTCTCCCTGGATTTTGTCATGCTTGACTTTCACATTAACTACAGCCTGTGAACTGTCATATCGTTTGACAACAAGACGAGGTGCGTGGACACACAAAACATCCGATCTTGTTGTATCGTGACAACAATGAATTCCATATCAGAAGGGCAACCTTTATGGTTTCAATTTCATGAACCTTTTCCCTTATTGTTTAGAGAGGGTGGTCGTGACCAGACCAGCACTAGGTCACATATGCCCTGGGCGCTGAATTACAACAGACTTAACATGGCTGTTCTCAGAAGCATGGACTGGAAAATGAAGGAGCATGAGTATGCCCTAGTTTTGATTGATCGCCCTTGGACATTAGTGAATATTTATAGGGGATGATCAGCCCTCAAGATGTCCACATACTGTAGTCTCTCAGTGAGTTGGTCAGCTCGGCAAACTGGTGTAACACTGAGCAAGTGGTACAGTGTCGCGGATGTTGTCTTTCCAGGAAGGCAATAAACTGAGTATGTGTTGGAAGAAACTGCAGATGCTTGTTTAAACCAAAGATGGGCACAAGAAGTTGGAGTAACTCAACGGGTCAGGCAGCATATCTGGAGAAAAGGAATGGGTGACGCTGCAGGTCTAGACCCTTCTTCAGATATAGTAAACTGAGTTGTCTGCCTCATTAATTGTCCCTCAGCAACCACCCTCAGCAGATGACACAGGAACAGGCACTTCGGTCCACAGTGTCCATGTCAAACATGATGTCAAGGCAACTCTTATCTGACTGCGCATAATCCATAGCCTCTCATAATTTTATATACTTCTATCAAGTCTCCCCCCAACCTTTGGCATTAAAGAGAAAACAATCGAAGTCTGTCCAACTTAATCCATGTAACTAATGCCCTCCATTCTAGCCATCATTCTGGTAAACATCCTCTGCACCTTCTTGTATTGGGGTTAACCAGGACTGCATGCAATACTCCAAATGTGCCCCAACCAAAGTCCTATAAACCTGTCGCTTGACTACCTGACCCAATGCCTTGATTCATTGAGGCAAATATACCATATGCTTGCTTTATCGCCATGTGGATTTAAAAGGTCCCTTGGCACTATTTTTGCAGCGTTCTGGCCAATGTTGGCCCTTCAGTTAACACCAAGGAATAAGATTATTGGATTTTCTTCAAATGCCATGTGAAGTCTTACAGCACAAAAACAGGGTCTTCGGCCCATCATGCTGGCCATCATTTCTATACTAATCTAATTTACCAGCACTTGGTCTGCACCCTTCTACGCAGTGTCGGTGTAAGTGCTCACCAAGATACTTGGAGTCAGAGTTGACTAGTCTGACTATGGCAGCATGGAAAAAGGCCCTTCAGCCCACCTCGCCTGTGCTGACTATCTCCACATATCCTATTTCCCCACACTAGACCGGTATCCCACGAAGCCTTTCCTATCCAATTACTCATCCAAACACCTTTCAAACATAGTCATCACAGTCTTCTGGTAGATGGTTCCATATGCCTATCATTCTTAGGTGAAAAACCTACCTCGCAGTTCTCCTGAAGAGATATAGATTTCAATATATTCTCCCTTTTCAGAATGTAGAAACAAAGAACTGCAGATGCTGGTTAATACACAAAAGGACAAAAGAGTGCTGGAGTAATTCAGCACGTCCGACAGCATCTCTGGAGAACATGGATAGATGACTTTTCGAGATAAGCCTCTTCCTTAGGTTCCCCTTTCATCTTATACCTGTGCCCTCTAGTTTTGGGCTTCCTCAACCTGGAAAAAAAAGACTGACTAGCTTCCTTTTCTATGCCCCGCATAATTAATATCCAATCTCCATAAGGTTATCCCTTAGTCTTGATGCAATCACTAAGAAAGCTCATCAACACCTCGAATTCCTGAGAAGATTGAGTAGACTCAGTGAATACTCTATGGAACTTCTGCAGGTATACTGTAGAGAGCAAGCTGGTTGCATCATGGCCTGGTTCGGTAAATCAAAAGGCTAGGAATTAAGAAGATTACAGCGAGTGCAAGACATAAGTGTTCGGAGCAGAATTAGGCCGTTCGGTCCATCACGTCTACTCCGCTATTCAATCATGACTGATCTATTTCTCCCCCCTAACCCCATTCTCCTGCCTTCTTCACATAACCCCTGACACCCATACTAATCACGAATATATCTATTTCTGCCTTAAAAATATCTATTGCCCCCCCACAACCTTCTGTGGCCAAGAAATCCACAGATTCACCACCCTCTGACTAGAGAAATTCCTCCTCATCTTCTTCCTCATGGAACGTCCTTTAATTCTGAGGCTATGACTTGTTCTAGACTCTCCCGCTAGTGGAAACATCCTTTCCACATTCACTCTATCCAAGCCTTTCACTATTCTGCGCGTTTCAATGAGGTGAACATTGCCTAATCCATCACAGTTATCAACTTCCCCATCATCATCGAAGGGATCTATAGGAGGTGCTGCCTTAAAAAGGTAAGTAGTATTATCAGAAAGACCCACATCACCCTGGCCACAGTCTCATTTCCCTGCTACCATTGGGAAGAAGTCACAGAAGTTTGAAAACTGTGACCAACGGGTTCAAGTACAGCTTCTTCCCAACAACCATCAGGCTCTTGAAAACAACACAATGCTAACCATCACAACAATTAACTTCTATGGATTTTTCTTGGTTGCACTGTTTTTGCACTAGAAGTAAGGTTATTACTTTGTTGAATTTTTAGATTATTATAGGTTATTATATGGGCTTGTTAAGCTGCTACAATGAAGTACTTCAATGTTCCATTGTCAAAACACCTGACAATTAAGTACTCTCGACTTTGACTTGATCACAGGCACAGTGACAATGGTTACTTCTACAAATGTATAACTTCATCTTTAACTGCATGAACTGATATTTTAATTATCTAATGTCCTTTTTTTTGGTCATGTGAGGCTTCAGTGAGCCAGAGGGTTAGTCCACGTTTTGCACCAATACCAGGTCAATATATTGTAATCAGCAGTAAAAATGCAAAACAGTTGATTCATACAGGGCAATATAAACTCATGAGACAAACACTTTGACGTCCGACCCATTTTGCATTGGCCGCCATTGTAAATTGAAGATGAACCCCATGTGTTACCTCTCCTTTGGCAACTGGTCCTGTCTGATAAAGGCTGAACAATGGGTTAATTGTGAAATGAGGAATCCTTCCGAACCATCCATCTAATTCTGCACCAACTCAACATCAGACAGGAACAACCAATCTGAAAGAAAACATTTGTGTAACTCCCTTCAAACAATCACAAGGTATCACAAAATGTTTTATGGCCAAATAAGTATTTTTGAAGTGCCCTCAATGTTGGGCAGTCCATCAGGATTAAAAATGATTTAGTCATAGATTCATACAGGTTGAAACCTTCGGCTTAGATCGTCCAAGGTTGACCAAGATGCCCAAACTACCAAACTCCCATTTACCCATGTTTAGTCCAAAATGCCTCTTAACCTTTCCAACACACATACCTGTCCAAATATTATTGAATGACTTCTACTCCAATTCAGAGTTCCTGTTTGGGCGACGGGCAAGGCTAACAAGTTTAACAAACCGTGGTTGAAGGGAGGTGTTGAGGCTCTGGTCAGGAGAGAGAAAGAGGCATATGTCACATTTTGGGCAGTTGGCATCAAGCGAATCACTCCGTTATAACAAGAAGTATTGGAGCACACTTATGAAGGCAATCAGAAAGGAAAATTAAGGGTATGAAATGGAGCTGGAGGAAAAGGTAAAGGAAAATCTTCTGACATTCCCCTAGTGTATTAAAAGTAAAAAGGTGGCGAGGGAAGAAATAGGTCCTGTTGAAGATCAGCATGGCTGTGTTTAAAGTGACAAACTATAGGGAGAGATAGTAAGTGAATATTCTCTTCTCCATCTTATGTTTGCATCATCATGTCATACCAATTGTTCTGAGCAAATGGATCCAGGCTGCTCCTCATCTCCTGCTTCCACCAGTCGTGGAGCATTTTTGGATTTATGCAGCCACCTGCACCACCTCCACTCCAGATCTGCTCAGGATCATCCAGGATGCTGAGTGCACCAAAGGTAGGAGATTTAGTGAAGTGGTCACAGCTAATGTGTAGGCAGCAGATAGTTGCAAGACCATCAGGAAAGATGAAGGGAGTAGATAGACATGTTGACTGGGTAGCTCACGTTACAAAGGGATTGGACGGGATGGAATTTATATCTTACCAACGTGATTTAATTTGTTTGAGGAGGTGGGGGAGGGAAGGAAAATGACTGACTGTTTTGCAGAAAAATGTGGAGACAGGACAGAAGCCATCTACAGAGGGAGAAGATAACAGATAAGAGCCAAGACACAGATGTGAAATTGGTGTGTGGTCACATGCCTTCTTGTCCAAGTGGTCTGTTTGATGGAGCCCTCATGGTTCCTCGGCTGCAGAACAAATTGCTGGAACCACATGGTTTCCAGAGCAGATGGTACTTCAGGCTGTGAAGTCCCAAGGTTGCCTGGGCCACCTGACCTTGTGCTGCCTTCTGGCTCTTGGACAGACCAGTGTGGTGAGCAATTGTTCCTGGTGTACTGGAGAATTTCTCCAATCCCACCTCAGTGGATAAGCAGAGGATAGCTGCTTGATATCTGCTGGTTAGCTGCTTGGACAGGCAGAGGTCATAGAGACTTACAGCGTGGAAACAGGCCCTTTGGCCTAGCTTGCCCACACAGAGCATTAGGTCCCATCTATACTAGTCCCACCTGCCTGCGTTTGGCCCATATCCCTCTAAACCTGTGCTATCCATGTGACAACATCAACAATATCACATCTTATGCTTGACTTAAAACAGGTCATTAGCAACCTCAGCAGGACTGGGGTACATCATTAGCCCAGAGTCTGCTTGGCAGCTGTGGAACCATTTGCCTTGGAGAAGCACAGTGTCATAGCCCAGTGGACAAATGTCATAATCATAGAATCATACAACACAAAGACAGGCCCTTCAGCCCTTCTTGCCCATGCCAGCCAAGATGACCCATCTACACTATTCCCACCTGCCCACATTTGGCCCATATCCCTCTAAACCTTCCCTATCCATGCACCTGCCAACTGCTCTTGCTGCACTGGCCACATACACTACCCTGTCCATTCATTCAACCCTCACCATCTGGTCACAATAAGCACAGATGGCTGGGTTAGATGGAAGTTTGACAACTGCTTTGTCTGTGTGCATGGAGCATTGGCGGCTGCTAAGTCTGACTACATTGAACACTGACCTTTGCTTCTCTTGGTTGGATGGGGCAGTGGCAGAGTCTAGTTTCAATGAGAACCAACATCAGGTTTGGTCATACCAAACATAGTAGGGTGCTGTGTCTGGTTAAAGGCAGTACCCCCATCTGACTCCACTGAGAACTGACACCTTTTCTGTTTGGTTAATACTGAGCTCAGACAGATGTTCTCTCTTCCCGCAACAAGCATGGGTGACACTGGCCCCTCAATGCTGACGAAGGGTCTTCGACCTGAAACATTTGCTCTGTTCCTTTTTCCGCTGTTGCAGTCTGACCAGTTGCGTATTTCCAGCACTTTTTGTTTTTATTTTTGGTTTCCAGAATCCACGCTTTTGGATTTTCAATGAACCTTGCTTCTCTTGATTATGCAAAGCATTGACGGCTTTGGCCCTACTTTTTGCTACTAAGTCCAGAAGAAGCTGAGAGATGTCTACTGGGGCAAGAATAAGCATTGGGTTTACATTTGTACCCAGGTGGTGACTCTATATTTTTGGATGCCACAGAGAAATATAAACATATCCTTGTGGAGTGCACTGATGCATATTTCTTGCGTTGGAGGCACTGCCTTCCAGGGTGATGTTCAGTTCCAGTGCCAGTATCGGCTGTGTTGTAGCAATGTTACAAAATTTTGAGATTTCAAAAATCAAGTCTACAATTTATCCCATCAGATAAAGCATAAAAAAGAAGTTTAATTTGACACCTAATTCACTTTCATATCTTCAGTATTAAAAGATTTATGGCCATTTTCATACTCGGAAATTAGCATCTTGTTCCCCATTGCTTTTCCATTGACTTAACTCAAACGCTGTGATCTAGGACAGTCAAAAGCCTATAACTTGCTTAAAAATTAAGAGAACTCAATGACATTTTCAGTTATTATGGATTGAAGCATTCTGAAACAAATATGAAACAATCTTACTTGGATGACCTGAAATTAAAGCATATAATTAGTTAGTTACCTAATTGTAGCTAATTACAAAATTCAATTACTAGATCTAAACATCTATCCATTTCTTAAGAAAAGATAAACATGTTTTAATTGCCTGTGTCCAAATAACATTCACACAATAATTCACAATATAACGATTTTTAAATCTCATTTTCATGAATTTATAGGCCAAATGGAAGGAATTTAGTGTTTAATTCCTGTAAATTAATGCCAATTTAAATCAACGCGAGTGGGTTTTAGTGGAATGTGGTGGATTGGAACGTCGCGGTTTGCGGTGAATTTAACCCACAGTCAGCAGGAAAAACACTGCCGGTTCATATATATTTTTTGTCCCCATTTTGCAAAATGGAAATGTGATTAAATGCTTCCTCAGAACCACGTTTTTATGTAAAAATAAACTGTGTAGCTTCTTTTCTCACCTACGTAAAATCCTTTCTGTTGTCGGCGCTCACGCCTTTAGAAGATGATTTTAAAATTACTCTAGCTAACAAATGATCTAGTGTAGTTTAAAAATACCTTCATAAAACAAATGTCGGAGCGATTTCTCTTTAGCAGCGAAATCCCCTGAGATGGATCGATTTGAATTGTCTGGAGAAAAACCGCATTTTAAACCCGGCCCCCTCTGAAAGGCGCCAAAGTTGCGCACACGGGGAGTGGCAGAACTGCAGCGCCGCTAAAGGTAAGTATTGTAACATACCTATGTGTTGCTCCTGATGTGATATGGGTGGCACAGTGGCGCAGGTGGTAGAGCTGCTGTATAACAGAGCCAGAGACCCAGGTTCGATCCTTACCTCGGGTACTGTCTGTGTGGAGTTTGAACAGTCTCCCTGTGACCAGGTAGGTTCCCTTTGGGTGCTTCGGTCTCCTTCCAAATCGAAAAGATGTGCGTGTTTGTGGTTGACTGGTCTCCGTAAATTATCCCTCATGTATTGGCAGCGGACCTGAAAGTGGAATAGCTTAGAACTAGTGTGAACGGGTGATGGATGGTCGGAGTGGACCCAGTGGGCCAAAGGTGTTTCCATGCTGTTTCTTTCAATCAATCAGTATGGACACACAATAAACTGCAGATGCAGGAATCTTGAGCAAAATACAAGTGCTGGAGGAACTCAGCAGGTCAGGCAGCGCCTGGGGAGGGAATGGACAGGTAACGTTTCAGGTCAGGATCCTTGAGGACCTGCTGAGTTCCTCCAGCACTTGTATATTGCTTCTATAGGTCCTTCTTTAGCTGGGACTTTTCCAGGGTTTGAGACGTGGTCCCCTCCAGTCAGTGCTCCCTGTCTGGTTGCAGGAACCTGCTCGGTGTAGTTACAAAAACTGTTCTCCGCTCCTTTTCGTGATTCCCCACTCACTTTGGATGCACCGGGACCAGGTTCCTGCGCCAGTAGAAACAGGAAATTCTAGAAGCACTCAGCAAGTGAAGTGGCTTTTAAAGAGAAAGAGAGGAGGCATTAGACTGATACCGAGTCCATCTTCTTGCACAAACTAATTATACCATCTTTGTCCTGTTCCCAACTGCCTCTGCGCCATTAGTTTACACTGAGGGAGATGCATCTGACACCTATCATTTTTAAGTGACCGCAGAGCTATAATATTCACACTACTGTCATAAAATAGGCCCCTGAGAGTTAAACCATGGGAGCTGTTGACAGGAGCTGCTGATAGAAAATCCTCTCTTTAGTTTAGCAAACAGTTATACAGACCAACGGGATCGCATAGGCCAAGGCGGACTGAGCGTGAGTGTTCAGAGAAATGATCCGCAAGCTTACACTTGGTCTTGCCGATATATAGGAGCCCACACCGGGAGCACCAGGTACAGTAGATGAGGTTGAAGGAGGAATGGTAAGTCTCTGTCTCACCTGAAAGGACCGTTGGAGTCCCTGGATAAATTCGAGGGTGCAGGTATAAGGACACGTGTTGCATCTTCTGCCGTTTCAGAGGAAAGTCTCTGGGGAGAGAGTGGTTTGGGAATCACCCCCTCCTCGGGGTCATTCTTCTTCAAGACCACCCCCTCCCCAGGAACTGGGGAACAAACATTTTAACACCCCTTTCCCATTCCCAGCAACAATCTTTTCACTGTACCTCAGTACACACGACAATAAACAAACTAAACTAAAGCCCCAACTTATACACTGAATTGTATGAATGGTGTCCGGCAGCATGCCAAAACCCTTCTCCATCATTCAATCTACCTGTGATGCCACATTCACGGAACGATGTACCAATACCCCTCTGCTGTGCAACACTCCCCGAGACCGCACCATTCACTGTGAAGGTCTTGCTCCGGATTGACTTCCCAAAATACTACATCCCATATTTATTAAATTAAGCACCATTTGCCACTCCCTGGTCCACTTGCCCAGCTGATAAAGACCCTGCTGTAATTCTTGATAACCATCTACGACACTACCTGTTTTATTGTCATCTGCAGAACTTCTTAATCATCCTCTCCGCTAACCTTTGTACCACAGATGTTATGCTTACTGGTCTATAGATCCCAGGTCTTACTTTGCTGCCCTTCTTAAATAGAAACACAACATTAGCCACGCCCCAGTCTTCTCACCCATGATCTACGATGATTCATATATCTCGGCCTAGACCCCTGTACTTTCTTCCCTTGCTTCACACAGATTTCACCTGTCTTATTAAAGGGTCAGTGTAACTGAAATACAAGGAACTGCAGATGCTGATTTACAACAAAAAAAAAGGACACAAAGTGCTGGAGTAACCTAGCAGGAATAATTCAGACTGAAGAAGGGCCCTGGCCCGGAATATCATCTATCTATGATCTCCAAAGATGCTGCCTGACCTTTTGAGTTGTCAATAGGTGCTGGGTGTGACTAGTCAGGTAGTGAAGAAGGGTGATGTTGTCGACTGATCTTGTGTATTTTCTGACATGGGCAAAATCAGGTTGTGGACGTCTGTAAGAAGAGAATTGATTCATTACCCAGCGAGGGCCGGTATTGAAGTCCCCTGACACTGATGTAAACCTGGCAGTGCCTGGATGAGGGCGTTGCTAGTTGTAATGCAAAGGAAGTGACTTTGATGTTTTGAAAACTTTTTGTAGCTGCAGAATACCATAAAATGCTTATCAATTAACAAGCTTCTGGTAAAGTGTCATCACTGGCACTATGAAGGGGAATGCGACAGTCACTGTTTGCATTATAAAAAAAGATCCCGAAGCAGTAAATTAATTCATTTTGATCAAGCCTCTCGAATGTCTGCTCTTACGTATCACCGAGGGTTGTTTCGCATCCATTCCGAGGAGACAGATGGACAGCTTCATTTTAGCATTGCCATGAATGTTGGCATCTCTGACTCTGATTGCAACACCCCAGCTGCCGAGGCAAATGTCAGCATGGATTACGTGTTCGAGTCCAAGAATGGAGCTTGAACCTCCAACCTCCTGAGTCAGCGCTCTCGCAAAACCAAACAGACGGCTCAAAGGTTTCAGCAGACTGAGCTCACAGGTCATTATGGTACACCATGTGTCTCAGCACACAAACTCAGAAAACTCTCATCAGGTTCAATAAGTTTCAATACAGGCGCATTGGTAATGGAATCAAAGGGACCAGGTATCTCATTCTACTGTTGGTCGCTGTTTCTGACACCATAAGACATAGGAGCAGAATTAGGCCATTCGGTCTATCAAGTCTGCCCCACCATTCGATCATGGCTGGTTTATTTTTCCATCTCCACTCCATCTCTTGCCTTCTTCCCATAACCTTTGATGCCCATACTAATCAAGAACCTATTCATCTCCACTTTAAACATACCAAAAGACTTGGCCTCCACAGCCATCTGAGGCAATGATTTCCACAAACACCCTGCCTCCATTCTACAGGTATGTCCTTTTATTCTAAGGCTGTGCCCTTTGGTCCTAGACTCTTCCACAACTGGGACATCCTCTCCACATTCACTCTATCTAAGCATGTCATTATTTGGTAGGTTTCAATGAGATAGCCTCTCATCGTTCTAAACTCCAGCGAGTACAGGCACAGAGCCATCAAACATAGATTAACCCAATCATCCCAGGGTCATTCTCGTAAACCTCCTCTGAACCCTCTCTGATGCCAGCACATCCTTCCTCAGATATGGTGCCCAAACCTGCTCACCATAATCCTAATGTGGCCTGACCAGCACCTTATAGAGCCTCAGCCTTACATCCTTGCTATTGTATTCTAGTCCTCTCGAAATTAATGCTAACATTGCATTTGTCCACCTTCCTACCAACGCAATCTGCAAATTAACCTTACACAACAGCACTCCCAAATCCCTTTACATCCCCAAATCCTCTCCCCATTTAGAAAATAATCTGCACCTTTATTCCTACTACCAAAGTGTATGATCATACACTTTGCTACGCTGTATTCCATTTGCCACTTCTTTGTCCGTTCTTCCAACCGTTCTGTAGACTTCCTGCTTCCTCAGCGCCACGTGGCGCTTCACTAATCTTTGTAACATCCGCATACTTGGCTCAAAAGCCAGAAATTCCATCATCCCAATAACTTGAAAGGTAGCTGACCCACCACTGACCCCTGTGCAACACCATTAGTCACTGGTAGCCAACCAGAAAAGGCTCCCTTTATTCCCACTCTCACCTATGGAACAAAGAAGATTATAATCGTTGAGATATGTGGATCAACGCGTGTTGGAATTGGCAGCGATAAACGCTGGGTGATTTTTCACTTGTCGCAAGTGATAGTTCGAAAAACAGGAAGTTATAATTAAAAATTCTTCTCCCTGCACTCTCGACACAATAATAAGGTTTGAATTCCCTAACTGGTTGCAAACTCCACCATAATAATGTAATCAGTATTTCTGCAATACTGATGCTACTGCTAATGTTTATGTTCAAATTTGTGTCCTCAACAAATTGAACATACTTGCATTGATTATTCAATTGGTATTCCCCATTTTACAATATATTTTGCAAGAATCCATCACTGGGACTTCAATTTCAATTAATTTCAGCAAAGAATACCTGAAAAAAGCTTGGAGACACAAGAGATTGTAGATGCTGGAATCTTGAGCAAAAAACTAAATACTGGAGAAACTGTTTAAGAAGGAATTGCAGATGCTGGAAATTCGAAGGTGGACAAAAATGCTGGAGAAACTCAGCGGGTGAGGCAGCATCTATGGTGCGAAGGGAATAGGCAACATTTCGGGGCGAAACCCTTCTTCAGACTGATGTGAGGGTGGGGGGGGCTGGCGGGTAGAAGAAAGGAAGAGATGGAGCCAGTGGGCTGAGTGAGAGCTGAGAAGCGGAGGAGAAAGCAGGGACTTCCTGAAATTAGAGAAGTCAATGTTCATACCACTGGGGTGCAAACTGCCCAAGTGAAATATTAGGTGTTGCTCCTCCAATTTACAGCGGTCCTCACTCTGGCCATGGAGGAGGCCCAGGACAGAAAGGTCTGATTCGGAATGGGAGTGGGAGTTGAAGTGCCGAGCTACCGGGAGATCAGGTTGGTTATTGCGATCCGAGCGGAGGTGTTCGGAGAAACTCATCTTTGGAGTGAATAAATAAATGGTGTTTTGGGTTGAGACCCTTCTTCAGACTGAAGATTTTAATTCAGAAGATAATTACCAACCTGAAATATCATCTGCCCACTCCCTCCGCAGATGCTGCCTGACCCACAGAGTTCTGTCAGCATTTTGTTTTGTGTTGAGATAAGGCTTGCCTTGTTTGAAGAGTATCCCTGCTCATAGCTGATGAAGTACTATGTGCAGTTCCAGCCACAGCACAAATAGGAAGGATGTGATTGCAATGGAGGGGGTGCCGAGGAGATTTGGCAGAATGCTGCCTGTGACGAAGCCTTTCAGTTGTGAGCAGGGTGGGTTAGTTTTCGATGGAGCAGAGAAAGTTCAGAGGGTCCTTATTGAAGTGTACAAAATTAAGAGGGATATAGATATAGCAGTGTTACAAAATTTTGAGATTTTAAAAATCAAGTCTGCAAGTTTCTGACAGTTTTAAAGCATAAAAATAAGTTTAATTTGACACCTAATTCACTTTCATATCTTCAGTATTTAAAAAGTTAGGGCCATTTTCATACTCGGAAATTAGCAACTTGCTTCCTATTGCTTTCCTATTGACTTAACACAAAAGTTGTGATCGAGGACAGTCAAACGCACCATAACGTCCTTAAAATTTAAGAGAACTGAAAGAAATTTTCAGTTATTATAGATTGAAGTATTCTGAAACAAATATGAAACAATCTTACTTGGATGACCTGAAATTAAGGCATATAATTAGTTAGTTACCCAATTGTAGCCAATTACAACATTCAATTACTAGATCTAAACATTTATCAATTTCTTAAGAAAAAATTAAAAAAAAAAATTAAAGCCTAAGTGTCCAATTAACAGTCACACAATAATTCACAATATAACATGATTTTAAAATCTAATTGTCATTCATTTATAGGCCAAATTGAAGGAATTCAGTGTTTAATGCCTGTAAATTAATGGGCATTTTAAACAGCTTGCGAGTGGGATTTTCTGGAACGCGTGGATTAGAACGTTACGGTTGCGGTGAAGTTAAACCTCATATCGTCAGGAAAAATTCTGCCAGTTCATATGGGGGCTAAATCACCGTTTCGCAACATGAAATATTGATTAAAGTCCCCTAAGAAAGCAAGTTTATATGTAAAAATAAACAGCTTTCACTTACCTGTCCCCTACGTCAAATCCGTCCCCGTTGTTGATGTTCACGGCATTAGGAGCTAATTTTTATTTTACTGCAGCGCTGAAATAGTCGGGCTATTTATTAAAAAAAACGGACTTACCGGCAGTCGGAACGAATCTCCAGAAATAGCTCGCACTCCGAGAAAATAAAGCTCCGAATGGCAAGGAAAAAACGCATTTTAACCCCTCCCCCCCCCTTAAAGACGCCAAAGTCACGCACACGGCCAGCGGCAGAACTGCAGCACCGCTAAAGGTAAGTTTTGTAACATACCTAATAGATAGATTGGATACAATAAAATCACCTTCATCAGAAGTATCCATAACAAGAGGGCTTAGGTTTAAGATAAGGGGGAGGAGGTGTAAAGGGGATTTGCGTAAGAATTATTTTTCTGCTGGGGTAATTGGAATCTGGAAAGCCCTGTCTGAGTGGGTTGTGAAGGTAAGTCCTCTTACGACACTTAAGAAGCACTTGAAATATGATAGCATGGAAGGCTTTTGGAAAACGGGATTAGCACAGATAGGTACTTGATGTCAGAAGGGGCTCTGCGGGTCAAAGGTCCTGTTTCAGTGCAATGCGACTCTGACATTGACCCTGATGAGCAAAGCATCAAAGCAGTGGAAAGCGTTAGGTAAGAAGTTTTAGTGGATTAAATATTGGCAAAACAGGAAAAGACGGCAGTGAAGAGTACAAAGTAAATGAAGACGTTGACAGTGGGGGAGAAAGAGAGTGAGGGATTAAAAAGTCTAAGAAGGTGGTTAATGTAAAGTGAAAGGAAATCCAATTAAAAATGAGTTAAACTTCCTGTGTTGCAATTCCCACAGTGTCAGCAGTAACACATGGTAGCTGAAGGCAATAATGAGCTGGGAGGATCTGGATGGGGGAATCGCTGGGAGATGGCGACAGCAAACCGACACGTGAATGGAACAGGAATATTAATAGGAATAATGCAACGGCATTGGCGAATAGGAAGTAGGCCATAAGGAATACTAATATACAATCCATTTGGAAATCAAACAAAAAACTTCAGGTGCCGGAAATCTGAAAATGTTGCAGAAACTCAGCGAGTCAGACGGCTCCTGTGGAAAGAGAAACAATTAAAATTCCTAGTACAAAACAGAATAGTAAGATTGAAACAGAACTTACCAGTTCGAAGGTTGATCGTTATTTCATGAGGAGTCGTGGTGAGGGATTTCGTGAAGAGCCCGCCGGCGCGCATGCTCGACATTCTTCAAAGTAGCAGTGTGGAATCACAGAAACCAGTAACAGAAATGACTTGGCATAGTAAGATGAAAGAGACTCAAATTACCAGGTGAAAGTGATTGAGGGTTGGGCGTGGAGGGCACGAAATCCCTCACCGCGACTCCTCATGAAATAACGATCAACCTTCGAACTGGTAAGTTCTCGTTCAATCTTACTATTTCATTTCGGAGTCACGTGAGTGACTTCGTGAAGACTTCAAAGCTTCTGTGATTACACGCCCTGGACCACGTCCATGCTGTCACACCACTAGCAGGGATGGATGGGAGGAACAAACTTGCTCAAATAGTTCATACTGTAAAACAAGAGCATATTTATTAACAACAAATCAAAAACCCCTCATGCGGGGACACCTCCACGTTCTCGACCTGCATTCAGCACGGCTTCCGCGAACTGTAGAGGAGCAGCAACAGGCTTGTTGTAAAATCGCTGAAACACAGCTTCATTAGCCCATCCTGCTGTGGCGAGAATATGGTCCATGGGCACCTCCATGACCCTCGCCGCCGACGTCGATGCAGCCCTGGTGGAATGAGACTTGAACACATTAGTGTCGATACCTGACTTACCCAAGACGACCCGGACCACCTGGATATCGTCTGGACTGTCACTCGATGATGAGGTCTCTTATGAGTGACAAGCAGGTATCTCTCCATTCCTCTGATGCATGCCGTCACCTTGACGTAGTGACGGATATGGGAGACTAAACACAGCCTAGCATCTGCGGGGTATGCCGGGAACTTCAGCTGCAGCCCTGTGCACCCAGGTCTATGCTGCTTTAGTAGCTCATCAACGAAGAAGACTACTTCTGTAGGGGTAGACATCATTCTGTCGACATGTAGTTTATGGAGTGTCTGTACCCTCTGTGCTGAAGTCAGCGCTAGTAACATCACCAGCTTCATGGTGAGTTTGTCCAGCTGGAGCCCTTCCATGGGGGACCACGTCCTGAGCAGGGTTAAAACGTCCCTGACATCCCAGGTGATATAGTAGCGTGGTGTAGGCGGATTCATATTGAATATACCCCGCATGAGCCTGGACACTAGCCTGTTGGATCCCACCTCAATCTTGAGGTAGAATGACAGCGCGCTCCTGGCGCTGTTGATGGCACTGTAACTTAAGTGTTCATCATGGTGCAACCCCGCGAGGAATTCCAGGACGTCGGTTATAGTCACGGCATCGTACGTGATGCGAGAGCGGCTGCAGAAGGCTTCCCACTTCTTGATATGTGAGCGGTATCTTCGCCTTGTTGACTCTCGGCACGACGCCGCAATGGTATCCATGGTCCGAGTTGAGAGGCCGTATTGGGCTAACGGCCTGTTCAAAACCTGCAAGCCAACAAATTTAAATAGCCATGGCAGGGATGTGGCTCCCCTGAGACAGGGTGAGTAACTAATTCTGGGCAACCCTTTAAAAGGACCCAAGGCTCACTGAGCATGTCAAAGACCACCGGATACCACGGCTGTGTAGGCCAGTCGGGTATAATAAGGATGCCCTTAGCTGCATCCATCTGAATCTTTCGTAATACCCGACTGATGAGGCAAAACGGGGGGAATGCATAGAAAAACCAATTCCCCCAGTCCAGCGAGAATGCATCTAGCGCCATAGCCCCAGGATCTGGTTCCCACGAAACGTAGGTTGGTACCTGATGGTTCAACCGGGACGCAAAAAGGTCAATATCCGGTTTCCCAAATTTGGCTGTGATTTTGGTAAAAATTTCAGGATGCAACATCCATTCAATATTGTCATTGAACTTGCGTGACCTGGCGTCCGCCACAGTATTAAGCTCACCTGGCAAATAGGTAGCTGAAATCCAAATTTCTCTCTGAACACACCAGAGCCAAATTGAGTTAGCCAATTTATCACATGAAACTGACCTGGTACCGCCCATATGGTTTAAATATGCCACCGCTGTGGTGTTGTCTATTTGGAGACGGACATGTGCCCCAAAAACCTTGGAACAATAAGCACGAAGTCCGTGGAATGCTGCAAGTAGCTCCAAATAGTTGATCCCTTGTGACAACAACATAGTAGCCTCAAGGGTATCCCATCTGCCCCCGCAACTAGAGGAATGATCCGTAGCTCCCCAGCCATAAGAGCTCGCATCGGTTTGCAAGTATACCACCGGATTAGCCTCAATGATAGGCTTAAACAAGTTACTAATGTGGCGCACCCACCATCGTAACTCATCCGTCGCTTCAGGCGGCAGCTGCATTGGTCGATCATAATGACCTGTGTGCTGTCTTAACGCAGCGATCTTGGCCCTTTGCAAATTCTGATAATGCAAAGGCCCATATCGGTCTGCCGGAAACAAAGCTACAAGTTTGCCAATTACTGTAGCTGTGTGACGAATCGATGGTAGACCAGCGGTGATTAAACCTTGACACACCTGGGTGACCTCCTCAACCTTATTAGGTGGTATGGTGACCCTCATGCGAATAGAGTCCACCGTAAACCCCAGATAATCAATTACCTGGAAGGGGCAGAACTTTGATTTGGCTGGATGGACAATGAATCCCAGCTGCTGAAATAAATTGACTGCAACTGCAACACCCTGTTGAGCCAATTCCAGGGTGTGGCCCACAATTAAGATATCAGCTAAATAGGCCATTACTATATGATGTCGTTGTCGTAAATAAGCCATAATTGGCTTCACCAATTTAGTGAATAATCAAGGGGCTGTGGTAAGCCCATTGGGCAAAGCCCTATATTGCCAGAGTTGACCCATCCAGATAAATTTCAGAAACCTCCTATAATATTTTTGAATGGATACAGTATAGTACGCATCTTGTAAATCAATGCATGCCATAAAGCAACCATGTGAAATCAATGATTTGGCTGTTTCAAAAGTGTCCATTTTGAAATGAGTATATGTTACAAAAGTATTTAAACTAGTCAGATCAATAATGACCCGACAGCCTCCATCCTTCTTAGGTCGAGTGAATATATTGGAAACAAATTCCACGGGCTCATGAACCGTTTTCTCTATCACTCCCTTCTGCTCTAGCCTCAAAATTTCCTTATAGCCTGCTGCCTGTTCTGCAGCAGACAATTTAAATGTACGACCAGGCCTGTGCTGGGATGGAGGAATGTCCCCATTAAGAAACTCAATGCTGTGACCCTGAACATTTTGTAACACATACACATCACCAGTAATATCACCCCATGCACCCAAAAAGAACCGAAGGCGCCCACCAACATGTGAGGTTAAACAAAGAGAAAAAAGAGAACCAGACCGCCTCACCTCCGCGGTTACCGGCGGTCCTTGACACGTGTGGGTGGACGTGGAGGTGCTGGGTTGGCTTGAGGGCGCGGCATCCTCATCTTCCACCAGGGTTTCTGTCGACCTTGTCCTAAAAAAGCCCCCTGGTGCTGGGGTGGTTGGTAACGAGGTGGAGCTGGAGGGTAGATCCTTGTAGAGGTGCTGGCAGATCCTCGTGGTCGAACAAGCGGAGCTTTCGAGCCCGACGGCGTGGGGGCGCTGTGAGGGCGCATGAGTCCCACCGTTTTGGCTTGTTCGTCAAGCTCTTTGACCCTGTTAGAGAGATCTTCGCCAAAGAGCTGACGGGGCGGCGGCGGCGGCGGTGGTTTGCACAACCCTGCAAACTTAGGGTTGAGCGCCGGGCGGAGCTGTTTTTGCGGAACCCATTTATTTCATACTGAGTTGCACACAGCAGAGCGAGAGCATCCTCCTGGTCCAAGTTTAACTCATCCCCATCAACCGACCGCACAAAGGCGGTAATACCGGCCGTGAGGAGCTTCAGGATCCACTGAATTTTCAGCTCCTGTTGACGGATAGCCACACTGATGTTGCCCCATATCGGCGTATTGACCACAGGCACGTTGAGGGAGTTGCAGTTGGCTGGAGCCTTGTGACGGCTCATGGCCTGCATGAGAACCTCCTCCTGTAGCTGATGGTTGTTGAGGAAGTCCACTGTGGCTGCCAATTTTGAGTTCAGGGGAAGCCCAGATGAGTGTGGGGCCGCAAACTTAGTGGCCACATCGAG
Source organism: Raja brachyura (assembly GCA_963514005.1). The sequence continues at coordinate 17,483,226 of OY740811.1, forward strand.
AAGGCCCTCCGCTGGTAAATCGGACGGAGGTGGGATGGGGTCGACCAATACCTCCTCTTCCTGCTGCTCCAGGCTGATGGTAGAAGTTGGTGAAACAGCCCTGTGCCTGTCGCTGCTGGACGCTTGCTGCTGTTGACCATGAAGCAGGAGCTCCAGCAGCCGCTCCATCCGGTCAATACGCCCTTCACCCTGAACACTCAGGTGGTCGGAGTCCTCCGGCTCTGAAAAATGGCCGGGGCCCCTATCATCGGCCCGCACCTCATCGAGGCCCACCCGGTGCCGGTAGTCGTCGCTAGCAGCCGCCGAAGCGAAACTGCGCGATTCCTGCGCGGGCGTGTTCAACCGCCTTCGTTTAGCGGGAGCGGACGCCGCTGCCACTAAGGACACTTGCGGCGTGATGTCGGCACCAGCCGCAGCCTGGATACCTGATAGCCGCGCAGGCTTGCCGGCAGCCCACGTCGTGGACCTCGCCGACGCATGGTCTCGCCCACCCATCCATGGGGGGCTCAGCGACCGTGACGAGACCCGACTCAACCGACCCGTCCCGGCGTCGAGAGTTGGGGGGCGTCGACTGGACCTCACAGCCGCCCCGGGTCCCGTCCTAGAACCTGACCGCTCCTCGGCGGCAGGTGAAGCCTTAGCCCCAACAGGGTTAGACTTTCGGGCTCCTGCCCTTCCCCTCCTCGGAGGGCTGGGTGAAAAGGGTCGTGCAGCCGCACGCACCCTTCTGCCATGGCAGGGTCCTCCTGCTCTGGCGGCACACCACACTCCTCCTCGTCGAACTCCTCCGAGCTGTGGTGTGCTGGCGGATCCGGACCTGTAAACACAGGGCTCACCGACATTCCCGCCCCTGTCCCGGCCTGCGCTGCAGGTACTGCCGATATCACTGGCTCCGGGACTGTTGACCGGCGACTTCGTCCAGACGCTCTCCGGCCTCTAGAACTCCCATCCATGTCCTTGCTGCGAAAACAAAACGCAACAAGAACCACCAACTTAAGGTAGAGTACTTACCTCAGTGGTTCCCTATGAAGGGCTGGCGAGGAGCGCGCTCCACCGCCAGCCGTCGCAGCAACGCGATACGACGATATGTCGAGCATGCGCGCCGGCGGGCTCTTCACGAAGTTACTCACGTGACTCCGAAATGAAATAGTAACACTACTGACAAAAGAGGTGGCACAGTGGCAAAGTTGGTAGAGCTGCTGCCTCATGGTGTCAGAAACTTGGGTTTGACCCTGACCCTGGGTGCTGTCTGTGTGAAGTTTCCACGTTCCCCCTGTAACTGCGTGGGTTTCCAACAGGTGGTCCAGTTTCCTCCACATCGCAAAGTTGCGTGGGTTTGTAGATTAATTGGCCTCTGTAAATTTCCCCAGGTGTGGATGAGAAAGTGGAATGACATAGACGTGTGAATGGGTGATTGATGGTCAGTGTGGATTCAGTGGGCCAAAGTGTCTGTGAAAAGTTCCCAGAAACTAGTGTTAACATGAACTATTTCTCTTTCCACTGATGCTGCCTGATCTGCTGAGTATATACACAACAACACTAGAAAACAGGAGCAGTAAAATGTAAACCCAAGGAACTGCAGATGCAAATTTACAAAAAATAAGACACCAAATGCTAAAGTAGCACAATGGGTCAGGCAGCATCTCTGGAGAACATGGATAGGTGAAGCTTTGGGTCTGGAGCAAGGCTAAGCCACCTGGCCCCTCGAGTCTGTCCTACCAAAATCCTGGCTGATGTACGCGGGACAACTTCCCTTCTCTGCCAGTTCCCCAAAACCCTCAAAGCCCTGGTCTTTCAGTGATGTGCAATCACACTGATAAATTGAGCATTTCAATTACTCAGGTACTTGGACAGCAGTGGAAGCCAAAGAGCGCAAGAAAATGGTGTGACTACACTTTAGACAGAACTGTCTGGTGTGAGTAATTAATTGCCTATTGCTTTGTAGAAGGTGTATATCTCTGACATTGCACCGGTGATGGAGGGAATTAATCAAAGTGCCTGCTTTGTTGCAGCTGGAGTCAAACTTCTCGAAAACTGTTGGAGCTGCTGGCATCTGGGCAAGAGTAATGGAGAGGAGGGTGGTTGTGGATTGCACAATGATATTGATCAATTGATAAAATGGCAGACGGAATTTTGTCCCGATAATGGGAGCTGATGCACTTTGGGAGGACTAGGAGAGTGTTAGGTATTTACCATGAATGGTAGCCTTAGGGAGCATTGAAGAACAGAGGGACCTCGGTGCGTACGTCTGAGGATCCCAGAAGGTGGCAGCACAGGCAGGTAAAGCACTGAGAGAGCATAGTTGCCTTCATTAACCGGAGTTTAGGATATAAGAAGGTACGGCATAACTTTACATATTCTGGTTTGCTCGGCACTTCCAAGACTCCACCACATTACAACAGGTATCGCCGACAAAGGAACCCATTGTCCATTCAAAGCTGTGGCTGTGTGGATTTCCTCCAGGTGCTCCAGTTTCCTCCCATATCCCACAAATGTTACTTCCCCGCTGTAACCTGTACTCCAGCTGTGCCTCAACCAATATTTTGTGAAAGTTATACCATAATCTTCCTACTTTTATATTCATTAGAAACAAGGGACTGCAGATGCCAGTTTACAAAACAAAAGGCATAAGTAACTCAGCGGGGCAGGCAGCGTCCCTGAAGAACATGGATAGGTAACGTTTCAGGTTGACCCTTCTTCAGACTGGAATATGGCCCGGCTAACAAAGGTAAGTATCCCACACATGTCTTTATCATCACCTTATTTACTCACGCTGCCATCTTTAGGGATCTGGGACCTGTACACCAAGGACCCCTCTGCACCATAATTCTCCCTCAGGCACTACCATTCATAGTTTCAGACCATCCTTGTTAGCCCTCCCCAAGTACATTACCTCACTCTTATCAGAATTTAACTCCATCAGCTGATCAATATCGTCCAGGAGACTTAGATTATCCTCCTCGCCATAAATGATACCATCAATGTTCATATCCCCTGTAACATTCCATTAACAAACACTAAGGGTCCCCGCATTGATTTATGCCCTACACCATTACTGATAGGCTTCCAATCAGAAAACAAACTCTTCACCATAAACCCTTTCTATTACAACACTACTTTTGAATAATATTTGCCTTGGATCCTGTGTGCTCTGTCTTTAGGACCAATTTCCCATGAAGCACCTTGTAAATTGTCCCCAGTGTGTCAGCATGGACTCAATGGGCCGAAGGGCCTGTTTCCGCACTGTCTCTCTAAACTAAACTAAATTAAACTAAACTAGGCTAAAATAGAATAAACTAGAGTCTGTATATGACAATAAACTAATCTGAACCTAAACCTCCACCCTCACACCTTAAACCTATGCCCACGTGTCTTGGATTTTCCAACCATAGGCAAACATTTTGTACTACTGTTTCCAGTTTGCCTCTTTCTATCTACCCTGTGTATCCACCTCAGTTTTGTCAGCTTCTGTCAGGTTACCAGTTAGTGTTCTTCACTTATGGTGAAATAAACCCACGCAGGTCACCGGGAGAATGTACAAGCTCCGTACAGACAGCACCAGTAGTCGGGATCGAACGTGGGTCTACATCGTTGCAAGCTCTGTACGGCAGCAACTCTACTGCTGCCCCTGTGGTGCCCAGTGGTCTCGGAAATACCTCTTGGTGCCCGTGGACACCCTGGCATGGATGGAAACTCGGACAAGGGGCAGGCAGCCGGCTCGGGTGGAGCCTCTGACTGTCTGGATGGGGTCGATGGGGTGAATGCCCCGTGCTGTGTCATAACGAAAGGACAGAAATTATCAAAGAGAACGCTCCCCTTTCACTGTGGGAAAAGATGTTTAGTGAAGTCGGTTCCCACAAGGTTCAATGTTGGCAGCACAATGCTGCTTCACAATTTACGTTAATAGTCACATCTTGTAATTAAGAAAACAATATCTAAATTTATGAATGACACCAAGTTGGAAACGACTACAGAGAATTGACAGAGAACACAGGTACATTTTCAGAACGGGCAGATAATTGACAAATTAAGTTCAACACTGATGAATGTGAGTTATTAGTTCATTTTGCTGGGAATATTGTGGGACATTATGTGGAGTGGGTGATCAGAGAGATCTCAGAGTACAGATACATCAGTCACTAAAAGTTGTGCCATGGGTTAGCAAGGCACTAATATATCAAACTAAGCACGAAGGTTTATTTCTAAAGTGATCGAGAAGTTATCAAATTAAGCCACCATGATATCTAACAGAAGACAACGCATTGTGGAACTCACTCCTGCAGGGACTAGTTAAAGTAAATAGCATAGTACATTTCAGGCTAGACTAGACAAGACATATGGAAGATGGTATCTTCAATATAGTTTCACAGATATCTTCTGACATCTTTTTTTCTGTCATCAAGTAGAAATGATGCCTGGATGGTTGGAGATTGATGGCAGGGGAATATGTTGGAATGCAGCACGGAAACAAGCTGTCAGCAAGTTTCAGCCCACCACGTCAGCACTGGCCATCAATCGCCTCCTCGCAGTGATCCTGCACAACTCCAATTTTATTCCCCCCACATTTTCAACTACTCCCACCCCCTCCCCCCTCCCCCCAGATTCTACCCCTCACTAGGAGTAATTTACAGGGGCCTCCCAACTTTGGGATGTGGGATGAAACTGGAGCATCTTGAGACAAAGAGAACGTGTAGACGTCAAACAGACGGCGTCAAAGATCAGAATCGAACCCGGGCCACGTGAAGGTAAAGCATCAGCTGTACTAGCTCTGCCACCCCTTTGTGTTGCCCATAGAATTGCCGGGACTCCATTGCCTACATATTGAACAACTCAGTTCCTTCAGGGTTCCAACAGATCCTTGTTAATGCCATGGTCCGGAGAAACGCCGGAAACTGTGTCCATTCTTCACATCCCACTGCTGGGAGGTGGGTGCGGGATCTGAGCATCTCCATTGTCTTTGTAAACTACCATCTGCCACCATCATGATCCTTCCAAGCTATTTGCTGACATTTTGATAACTGACCAATTCCCTGGGATTGCACAATCCTCAAGCTTATAAATGAACACTGGTCTCTCGAGCGAGGTGTTGGAGAGTAATCAGTACTCCAGGGACCACCACACACCACTGAGTCAACACCTTCAATAAAGGAAGAAGGGTGTAAATTTGTAGAGAAGTAGTGACACGCAGGAGAAAAAATAGCACAAATCGCCTTGTCGCCTTCAATGACGGTAAAGACCGGCGTGATGTACATCACCGATAGAATATTAATCCATTGTACTTCTGATTCCAAAGAATTTCATTTTGCTGGTTTATCTGGCTGGGAGATTAAAACATAATAGACAGTGTGAAATAATGACAACACAGGTTTGCACATTGCATTTGGCTGTGACATAATCAGCACGACCCTGACTGTGGATTGCCAGACAATGTAGTTATGTACTGAAGCGTTGCTCTCACTCTAATCCGCAATGCATTAACCCAGGTCAGTCACATTTTAGATTACTGAAGTGGAAGTGCTTTTTTAGAGTTGACATTTCTCTAGTAGTTATTCTAGGGGCAGATCAAAAAGAACCTACCGTAATAAATGATCTGTGGCCCAAGTTTGACCTTAGATGGAAGAGCTCTATATTTCTATGCGCTGATAACAAAGCGCCTAAAGATTTGAACACATGATGTGCAAATTATAAATGACACAAAGTTCACTGAAGTATGCTTCAAGATCTCTAAACATGATTATTGCAATTAAATATCATTGTGAAGCATCAAAGCTAATTGTAATACATAAATCTGGCTTGAATAATCAAAAAATCATTTTTCATTAATTATAACTTGTGAATGTAATTGGTTAATGTAAAAGATGAGCAGAGTGATTTTGAGATGCAATTATGTTGCATGCACTCATTGGGTTGCAGGCAGTAAATTTGCACTGGCAGCTGTATGGAGGACTGTTGCTTCCAGCAGCACTCCATTTGTTGCACAGAAGCAGAAACTGAGTGTTGTATCTGATCCAGCCAGCCTGCGTTCCTCTGTAGGAGCATTCTTGTCGAAGCCTCTATATTGCATTTCACTTATCTTTACTCATTGAGGAAGCGCTGGTTTAGTAGACAGTGTCCAGCGTTCCTGGACAATTACCTCTTCACGTTTCTCATCTATCGGGTTACTAAGCGAACCAGCCCTAACCCGAGTGAGAATTTTACTGCTTTTCTCCATTTCCAAAAATATACTTGAAGAAGTAATTACTCTTCACAAAATGCTCCCCATTGAATCAAGCTCCACTTCAATCCCAGTACTATAAAGATGCAATAGCGCTGGGGAAAGTGCAGAGGAGATTGACCAGGAGATTCACCAGGTTGAACAAGTTAGGTCTTTATTCTTTGGAGCGCAGAAGGTTAAGGGGGGACTTGATTGAGGTCTTTAAAATGATGAAAGGGATAGACAGAGTTGACGTGGATAAGCTTTTCCCATTGAGGGTAGGGAAGATTCAAACAAGACGGCATGACATGAGAGTTAAGGGACAGAAGTTTAGGGGTAACATGAGGGGGAACTTCTTTACTTAGAGAGTGGTGTATGTGTGGAATGATCTTCCAGCAGAAGTGGTGGAGGCAGGATCGATTTTAACATTTAAAAGTAAAGTGGATAGGTATATGGACGGGAAGGGAATTGAGGGGTATGGTCTGAGTGCAGGTAGATGGGACTAGGGGAAAATAAATGGTTAGCATGGACTAGAAGGGCCGAGAAGGCCTGTTTCCGTGCTGTAATTGTTATATGGTTTATATGGTTATTATATGATATTTCTTGGGATGAAGAGTTTAAGCCATGTGGAGTGACTGGAGAGGCTAGGTCTGTTTTCACTTGAGAGGATGGAGGTTAAGAGGGGATATGAAGAGGTTAAATTATGAGGGTAGGCTATAGGAATTTCTACATTGTATCTCTAAACTAAACTAACTAATGTGAATTTTTGTTTAAACAACGAATTTAGAAAACTGCAAACCCGCACACCATTTTGGATGTAGGAGGAAACCCTAATGCACGCAAGAAAATTCCCTCGGTCACAGAGAGGACATGTAAATACAAGAATGTAGAATATAATAATGTATAACAAGGACCCACAAATACTGGTTTACTAATGAAGCATACAAAGTACTGGAGTAACTGAATGAGTTAGACCATATGTCTGGAGAACACGGGGTCAGGTAGCATCCCTGGAAAACATGGATAGGTGATGTTTCGGGTCAGGACCCTTCTTCAGACTGAAGAGGGCTCCAACCCGAAACATTGCCTATTCATGTTCTCCAGAGATGCTGCCTGACCACTGAGTTACTTCAGCAATTTGTGTCGTTTTTGGAGATTAATATCAATGTTTTGTTGTTGTATTCGGCTATTGAGTATTGTATAGCAGAAATCTATAAGCGGAATCAAGATAGAAACTATAGAGAAACTGACTGAGATGCTCAAGGAGAAAATGCCTTGTTCCTTGTTGGGCTTTGAAGGCTAGGAAACAGCAATGCAACTCACAGGTGTCTGATACAGAGGATGGGAGGTTGACATTTTAATTTTAGGTGCTCACTAATATGTGCAAATGTACATCTACAAGAAAGAGAGAGAGAGAAAGAACTAATAAGTGACACCACTATCTGCGCAGATTTGGTTTAAGATTTTCAGTTTGTAGAATATCTTTGATGGTGAGCACAGCACCTGCGATCAGTGAAGTTCTCCACATGGCTGACTGTGTCCATCCCTGCACTCTATAGCGAAACAGACGTGTCAGAATTAGCAGTGAAGCAGATTCTCCGGGAAAAAGTTAAAAGGGTAGAAGTTTTCTTTTAAGAATATTATCTGCTTCAAAAATTTCTTTTTAACATTCTGTTCAGTAGCATTATTTCAGTCCTGTTTTAAGCAAGTTAATACCCTCGTTCCAGTTACTGGTGATTGATAATTGTTTGTGATTAGTTTCAGTAAGAATTGGGAACAAATTAGCAGGAACAATAGCTGAACCAAAAAGAGTGCAAGGATGGTAATTGGATGGATGGGTTGGTTCAGGTACAAAGAATCAGTTTAAATGGATAATATTTCCTTCCTAATCCTGGATAACTGTAATCTTCTTAATTAAATCCCACGATATTTATATTTTTGAGCTGATGTGTTTGAAGTGAAGCCAGATTGGTTTTGCAAGCGACACCTCATCACTGTCGCTGATCTGATCTGGAGGTTGGGAATTAAATCACAACTCAATCAGGCCATTGAGCTGCTGAATCATCTGCACTGTGCCTTCAGAACGGCAGCATTGAATTAGCACAGCTCCAACACTATCCCACTCAATGACATTTTCAGAGTCTGCCTAAATAGTCTGCCTAAATATATGAGCAAATAATCATTTCGAGGAGAGCTTTTTTGATAAAATGTAGATTTTCCCTTACATATAAAACAATAATGTATTATCCTACATTTCAAAGATCCAATTTGGAACAAATAGCATGCTCTAAATTATTTCTTGTTTAATAACATTAATGTGAGTCAACTCAGTAGCAGCATGGAAACGTTGTTTTCCGGCTACACTGAACTTAATGGCCCTGTCCCACTGTATGAGTTCATTCAAGAGCTCTCCCGAGTTTTAAAAAAATCAAACTCGCGGTAAGTACGTAGAATGAACGTAGCGGGTATGTTGGAGCTCGGAGACGTCTCTTAGTGGCTCGTAACGCTAACGGCAGGTACTTGGGAAAACTCGCTAATGGCAGGTAAGCTCGGGAAGACTCGTGAAGATTTTTCAACATGTTGAAACTCTTGAATTAACTCGTACAGTGGGACAGGGCTTTACCACAATGAACTTCAGGTACAAGAGTTCAGTGTGCCAAGACTAGTATTGTACACATTGGGGCATTAGCTTGTCACAATGCTTCTCAAGGAAAATTGGAAGCATTTCTAATTGAGATTTAGGGTACGACCACCCCCTCCTTAACACCCTCTCCCCCATTCCCTACAACTGCCCCCACCCCACCCTCCTCCCCAGGGTCGGTTGCATTTGTATTATTATTCTGGGTGTCTACCTCAGACGGCTAAGGATGCTCAGCCACAGTGTTCATTTGGCACAGAGACCAGTTCACTGCTAGGTATTAAGGCAATCAAGGGATTATTGTGAAAACTCAGGGAAATGGTGCTTAGGTGGAGGATCAGCCATGATCTTGAAGAATGATGGGCCGGTTAAATAACCAATCCCTGCTTCCATTGCTTTGTTCTTACATGGTCTTTGTAGGAACAATTACGCTAAAACTTAAATTTCCAAGTAAACATAACTTCACTTGTCAAACTTTGTCCTGCCTCTCCTCACTTCCAGTTTTCTACCCTCCCCACCATAACCCCACCATACCCTCCCCACCACAATCAGTCCGTAGAAGGGCCCAGACCCGAAACAGCACCTCTCTATGCTCTCCAGGGATGCTGTCTGGCCCGCTGAGTTACTTCAGCATTCAGTATGTGCCTTTCTTTGTAAACCATCTTCTGCAGTTCCTTGTATCTAAACATAAATTTACATTTTCTTGCGCTAGTACTTCAAAACATGAAACTAATAATGGGAACAATAGAATGAAAACGTTTGAAATTTTGCGTGAGTATAATCATAATCATACTTTATTAGCCATGTTTTGCAACATACGAGGAATATTGACATCAATATAATTGTAGGGCCCTATGATCCTTTTAATCATAGAGAAATAGTTGTACAGGTTCTTCGGCCCACCCTGTGTATGTTGACTCTCATGCCTATATGTACTACTCGCACTTGCCTACATTCATTCCATATTCCTCTCATAGACTCATACAGCTGGAAACAGGTTCTTCGGCCCAACTTGCCCACATCGACCAACATGTCCCGCTACACTAGCCCCACCTGCCTGCGTTTGGTTCATATCCCTTCAAATCTGTCGTATCCATGTATGTGACAAACTGTTTCTTAAACATTGCGATAGTCTCTGCCTCAATTACCTCGTCTGGCAGCTCGTTCCATACACCCACCACTCTGTGTGCCTTGTTCAATGAAATACTTGTCTGGATACCTCTTACATTTTGTTTCTTCCAAGTTATAGTGTTTGAAGTAAAATGGCTGCTCTGTTAATTAATTGTATATATCAAAGATGCTTTGAATTGACAATGTTACACAGATAACTCAGCAGAGAGTGATTTCTCTGGTAATCAATACAAGAGCAGAGAAACACCAGTGCTGATCTGTATTGATCACCGAGGGTGGGAAGCGGCTTGGTCCATGTCTGAATACACTCTGCCTTCTGACCTCCAGCAGTGAGCAGGCAAGAATTAATCCATGAACATTTTAGCAGTCAAACAGCACCAAGTCTTGAGAAATTACACTTGTCAGTCTCTGTAGTGAAGCTTCTCAACATGACATAGTAAATGAAGGAGAAGGAAAAGATGCTGATATTCAATTACTTAGAACACGACCTTTTACAATCTGCAGAGCACGCGAGAAATAAAACCAATGTCATATCACATACTAACTAACCCAATTGGACAATCCAATTAGTTAGATATTTTAAGTGAAAACTGCAGTTGTTAAATTCGGAACACTTCTCAGTCGAATTTTGCTGCAAGGCTTCCAGTCTTTCCATCTTGGCAGCCCAGAAAGAGCGGGTGAATAACATGTGAAACAATCAAGGCAGAGAGGATTCAATCCATGGAGGCAGAAGTGACTGTAAATGCTGGACTCTTGAGCAAGAAAAGAGTGGCACAGTGGCGCAGCGGCAGAGTTGGTGATTTTACCAGAGACATGGATTTATCCTGACAGTGGGTGCTGGCTGTACAGAGTACGTACGTTCTCCCCGTCATGTGCGTGGGTTTTATCCGGGATCTTCAACTTCCCCACTTCAAATGTGTACATGTTTGTAAGCTAGTTGGCTTGGTATCATTGTAAATTGTTCCTCGTGTGGGTCGGATAGTGTTAAGGGCCTGTCCTACAAGCATGCAACTCCATGCGATGAGCGCGACCTAACATGGTCGCTTGAGCCGTCCGGCGTCGCGGGGCCGGTCCCACTTCCATCGCCGGAGCCGTGCGGAATTGTGCGGAGTTCGTCCCGACATCGCGCGGGGCTCCGAAAAACTGACTATGTTCAAAAATTCTGCGCGGCAACGGCTTGTCGGCTCGCAGTCACCTCGACGCATTACACACCGCCCCGACGTCGTGCCTCCGTGAACCTATCTGTAGGTGCCTCCGTGACCCTCTATGTGTGTGGCTCCGTGGCCCTCTGTGTGCGTGCCTCTGTGCCCCTCTCTGTGTGCCCCTCTCTGTCCTGGCGAACTTACCTTAAGACTTTGCTCCAAGTTCGGCTCACTTTGCGCCGCGTTGCACCACTCACCCGACCTCCGCGCGGCCCTCGCTGCCGGTTTGGTCGCGCTCATCGCATGGAGTCGGATGCTGGTAGGACTGGCCCTTTAGTCTTCATGGTTGCATGCTGGTGGGAACGGCCCTGTACAGGGATCACCCGACCTCCGCGCAGCCCCCGCTTCTAGTTTGGTCGCGCTCATCGCATGGAGTCGGATGCTGGTAGGACAGGCCCTTTAGTCTTCATGGTTGCTGGTTGACTCACTGGGCTGAAGAGCGTGCTTCCACGCTGTATCTCTAATTTAAACTCAAATAAATTTTGAATGTGTCTGTTTTGGTACATATGATAGTAAACACTGGTTTAGTTTAGTTTAGAGATACAGTGCGGAAACAGGCCTTTCGACCCACTGAGTCCCCACCGACAAGCGATCCCCGCACATAATCACACTCCGTACAGACATTAACATCCTACACACACTTGGGACAATTTACACTTATTCCAAGCCAATAAACCTACAAACCTGTGCATCATTGGCACGTGGGAGGAAACTGAAGGTCTCGGAGAAAACCCACGCAGTCACGGGGAGAACGTACAAACTCTGTACAGACAGCTCCCGTAGCCGGGATCGAACCCGGGACTCCGGCGCTGTAAGGCAGCAACTCTAACACTGCGCTGCTGTGCCACCGTGCGATGAACAGAACTGCACCAGTGTCGACACAAAGTACTGCAGCTGCTGCTTCACCAACACACGCTGCATGTAGTGCTTCAGCCTTTGCATTAGCTGCATTATACCTTCTGTGCTCTTACATTCTCTAACCTGGTTAATGACGGTATCCCATGTGGCTTCTTAATCACCCGTGTTCCATGCAGCCTTTAGGGACATGAGCACCAATGTCCCCTGATTCCCCTTAACCTCACTATTTTTCAAAATGATGATATGATACTGTATTTTTCAGGATTAAATTCCACCATTGCTCTGCTCATCCTATCAATCCATCAGTCTTCTTCTGTAGCTGTTAAAGAAGGAACTGCAGATGCTGGAGAATCGAGGGTTACACAAAAAGCTGGAGAAACTCAGCGGGTGCAGCAGCATCTAAGGAGCGAAGGAGATAGGCGACGTTTCGGGTCGAGACCCTTCTTCAGTCTAAAGAAGGGTCTCGACCCAAAACGTCGCCTATCTCCTTCGCTCCTTAGATGCTGCTGCACCCGCTGAGTTTCTCCAGCTTTTTGTGTAACCCCCCCCCTTCTTCTGTAGCTGATTGTTCTCCTCTTCACTGTCAACAACACCACCCACTTTCTTCTCATCTGTGCACTTTACTAATCTGTCATTGCTGCACTTACTTTCATAACCCCTGCCTTCACATCTAGATTGTCAGTACATATAACCAACAGCTTGGGTTCCCAGTAGTTGGTTATATGTACAGCAACCCCTGTAGTCACGGTCACAGTGGCGCAGCGGTAGAGTTGCTGCCTTACAGTGAATGCACCGCCGGAGACCTGGGTTCGATCCCGACTACGGGTGCTGTCTGTACGGAGTGTGGGTTTTCTCGGAGATCTTCGGTTTCCTCCGACAATCCAAAGACATACAGGCTTGTAGGTTAATTGGCTTGGTGTACCTAAAATTGTCCCTAGTGGGTGTAGGATAGTGTTAATGTGCGGGAATTGTTGGTCGGCGCGGACCTGGTGGGCTGAAGGGCCTGTTTCCACGCTGTATCTCTAAACTAAACTAGACTAAACAACATGGGCCTTCACCATCAAGGCAGTCACGGTGGTGTAGCGGTGGAACTACTGCCTTACAGCGCCAGAGACCTGGGTTCCATCCTGACTACAAATGCTTGTTTGTAGAGAGTTTATACTTTCTCCCCGTGACCTGCTTGGGTTTTCTCTGAGATTTTCGGTTTCCTCCCTCACTCCAGAGTTTGTAGGTTACTTGGCATGTTAAAATTGTAAAGTGTCCCTATTTTGTGTAGGATAATGCCAGTGTATGAGAATCGCTGGTGGGCGCTGTCTCAGTGGGACAAAGTGCCTGTTTCTGCACAGTATCGCTAAACTAAACTAAATCTGTTAAAGTGAACACTCAACAGATACTTTCCCCTGAGATGTCATGCTTCAGAGTGTTACAATATGAAATAGTGGATCTCAATGGAATCTAAAATGTTAATTCTGTGGTGGATTTGGTAATGTGGTAGAAAGTGCAGAAAATACAAAAACACCAAAAACTTTCCCCAAGATGAGCAACTTTTGGATAGGAAGAATCCTGTTCTTTTTAATTCACCAAGATGTGATTGTTACTGGTTAAGTCTGCATCTTGAATTCCCTGGGAAGTTAGTGATGCAGCTGAGTAATTCAGAAGACCACTGCAAGCAAAGGTAGAAGTCAGTCATGGTTACATATGATTGTTGACGAGCTTGGTGTCAGATATAATCCATAGCAGGCAGGCACTGGAGAATAAATATATCAGTTGGGCATTTCTCAAGATCTGGCAGCTTCGTGATCACTGTGACTGGTATTTTTTTTAATCTTCATGTGGCATTTAAAATCAACTCAAATTCTCAAACTTCCACAATGGGCAATGGTCTTATGTTACTCAAGGCCTCTGAATTATTGGCAGGATGTCTTCAATGCCATGAGCGGGAGCGAAAGCTAAAGGTCAAGTAGCAACTTCTGTAACATCATCACTATCTAAAGCCAGGAGATAAAATATTACTCCCATGGATGGAACAAACTGAGGGTGAAAATGAAGTCAGATGACTTGGAATTATTAAATCAGCAACAACTATTGAATTTCATAGGCTTGTATCGCACAAATAATTGGATGGATTTGCTGGGACATTAAACAGATAAATAATTTCCCGTATTCAGGATGTGTGCATTGACTCAATTTATTGCCACACCACCCTTAAAGAGAGTTAAGGGCCTGTCCCACTTTCACGAGGTAATTCACAAATTCACCCGAGTTTTCCCCTTGATTCAAACTCACAGAATGTTCGTAACGAGTCCGTAGGAGGACGTAGGAGTTCGTAGGTATATCGTAGCGGTTCGTTATGCTAGCCATAGTTACTCGTGGCATTGGATAAGTCGGGACGTTTTTTCCAGCCCGATAAAAAATGTCCGCGAGTAAATGGACATGGGATGAATGAAATTGCAACTTTTTACTCATAAGGGGGGGCATCGAAATAGTTGTGGGAATTCATAGACATACTCGTAGGAGTTCGTAGGAGTTTGTGAACATAGTCGTGGAAAGTCGTAGGAGTTCGTTGATTACCACGATGTTGATTTTTTTTCTAGGTTCTTTAAATTCGGCAGATGTTTTGAATTAATCCGTGAAAGTGGGACAGGCCCTTTAAAAGTAAAATAATTCCAAGTTAATACTGCCACAGTAACATGGACTGCAGCATTAGTTTAAATTGCAGTTCTTATATTAAGGTTGCAGTTTTTAATAATTGTGTAAGAGGTTAACGGCAAATGTATCCGAGCCAAATCAAATGTGCAGAGGTAATGGATGAATAAATAAAATAATAATTTTAAGAATTAAACGGGGGTTAGAAGGATTAATATGCCTCCAGGGAGTAAGTATGGGAACTGCAGAAGGTTGAATTTCTATTCAAACTACTAAACAATGGAAAATCAAAATGGGATAAGACTGGCTCCATTGAACAATAAAAATGTACAAGACTAATTGTTACGGCAAATACATGAAGGTGCGGGTAGAAAGCTTTGTTTGGCAGCATAAATTTAATTGGCTGTATAAAACCTTCCTTAAAATGATTGATATATCAGTCACGATATTTAATGAATCATCATTTAATTGTTCTCCATTATTCATGACTAGTTGCGGCAGGTGTAGGTTCATTCTGATTCATTTGTCGTTAGACCACATATTGTTACATCCTTTGCACACATGTAGTCCTGTTTTGTAGTTTCATCATATCATTAACTCATCTTCAGTAAGCTTGAGAATGACATAACTGGAGGATGCACCATAGTAATGTCGGCACCATAGGTTAAGGGCAAATGACCTGATTCTTGGCAGCAGGGAACAGTCATACCCCATTCGATGAGGTATTCTGATTTGGTCAATGGTCAGGCACAGGGAAGTGGAACAGAAAGTAGTAAATCAGGGGAAGAGACCAGGTAGAGCTAACTAAAACAATTTGAATGGCTTTCCATGGAGGCATCCATTCAAATGGGTTTAGTAACCAACTGCAGTGATGATGAGGGACACTACAGTGAAGGGAATTAATGCTGATATGTGGTGCAAAGTGGAAAAGTCCAGAAGACTGTGTTGCCTCCCAAGCACAGGAGTTTAGGATTCAAAAAGGAAGAGCAATAGATAGTGAGTGGGTGTGAGGAGAAGATTTTCTCTGTGGAGAATGGTGAAGATTTGGTTATCACACCTAGTGGGATACGGAAAGATATGATTGCTAAGTTGCTAAATTTGATAATGACATAGATATAAGGAGACTGCAGAAGGATGTTAACAGGTTGTGAGTGGGCAAAGACTTGGCAAATGGTGTATGATGTGGGAAAATTGTTGCAGTTGTATAAATCATTCATTGCACTGCATTTAGGGTATTGAGTACAAATTTGGTCGCAGGAAAGATGGGGTAGCTAGAGAGAGAGAGAGAGAGTGCAGAAGAGATTCACCAGAACGTTGCATGGAATGGACGGCTGTAGTTTTAAGGAGCGATTGCGTAGGCTGGGTGTATTTTCAGTGGGATATATAAGGCTGAGGGGTGACCTTATAGAGGTTTCGAGGTTATGAGGGGCATAGAAAAGATTAATAGTCAGAATCTATTTCCCAGGACGGGGGGGCGTCTAGAAATAGAGGGCAGATATTTAGTGGGAAAATTCAAATGTGAGCTGAGGGATATTTTTTCCATAACTCATGCACTCCTCCACACTAAAACTTACCACTATTTCGTAATCTGATAAAAACTTCTATTGGGCCCACAGTTTGGATTTGAAATTGGAAGGGAATGTTGTCCAGTCTCCGGGGGGCTCAGCTATGACTAGAAGAGGATCAGAGCACACTAATATTATGATGATTACAGAAATGAAAATGGATGAGAACCATTTGGCCCTTTAGGCCCGTACTACCATTCAAAAAGATTGTGTCTTGTAATACGCCCACGTTCTATACTCAGTTCCCCGACCGATGAATGCCAACGTGCCATGGCCCTATTTACCTGTGATGCCACTTGCAGGGAACCATGTACTCCTCGATCCCTCTGCTCTACAACACTCCCCCGGCCCCTACTGCCCTGGTTTCACTTCCCAAAATGTACTAATCTGAATTAAACTCTATTAGCCCACTTGCCCAGCTGATCAAGATCCAGCTGTATTTCCTGATAACCATTTTTCACTGTCTATGATGCCACCAATTTTACTGTCATCAGCAAACGTAACTAATCATACCTTGTACATCCTCATCCAAATCAAACCGCAAACGGCAATGGGTCCACCACTGATCCCCAAGGCACACCACTGGGTCGCAGGAAACACTTAAATACAAGATATTAAAAACATGGATGTGTGACTTTTCTGGTTAGTCGAGACCCTGAAGAAGAGTCCCGACCCAAAACATCACCTGTCCATGTTTTCCAGGGATGCTGCCTGACCTGCTGAGTTCCACCAGCATTCCCTTGGTAAACCGGCATCTGCAATCCATTGTTCTCCTATTTGTCACCTGCAAACTTGGACGTTATATTTAGTTCCTTCAACCTAATCATCGATACATGCATTTGCGATTAGCTGGGCTCCATCCCACTGGTCACTGCCTGACATTCGAAATAAGGCACACTGATTCCGCCTCACTGTTTGATTTTTGTCAACCATTTCTCAATCCATACCACTGTACTATCCCTCATCCCACTCACTGTAGGTTGGTACACTGACTCTTTTATAGGGCTTAGACAAAAGCCTTCAGTAAGTCTAAAAGCCACTGTTTCTCCCTTATCTATTCCACTAGTTACATCCATTAAAAAAAAAACTAATTTGTTAAGCCTGGTTTCCTTTTCATAAACTCATGTTTAATGCTTTCCACCTATTCTGTTATTACATCTACTTTAATAGATTTTAACATTTACCCCGCTCCTGAAATTAATCTAACTGAACTGTCATTCCCATAATTTCGCTCCCTCATTTTTCTTAATTTGTCCGCTCCATTTGTCACCTTCAATCCTTTGGAACTGCTCCAGATTTGAAACAATTTTGGAAGATGATGACCAATGCATTCACTATTTCTGGGGCCACCTCCTTTACTACTCTGAGAAGTGGACTATCAGGCCCGAGGGATTTGTCAGCCTTTAGCTCCATTAGCCTCTGTCACCTTTTCTTCACTAATGCTGATTGCTATCAGTTTCCACCCCCTCACTGGAACTCTGATGCACCAACATATCTGTGTATAGTTTAGTTTAGTTTAGAGTTATATAGTGGAAACAGGCCCTTCGACCCATTCAGTCCACACCGACCAGCGATCCCCCGTACATTAGTTCTAGCATACATACTAGGGACAATTTACACTTTGCAGAAACCAATAAACCTTCAAATCCGAACGGCTTTGGAATATGGGAGGAAACTGGAGCAGCCAGAGAAAACCAACACGGTCACAGGAAGAACATGCAAACTCCAAACAGACAGCACCCATTGTCAGGATGGAACCCGTGTCTCCAACGCTGTAAAGCAGCAACTCTACCGCTGCGTCACTGATCGTATGCCTCATTGTCACCTTCCCCTCAGCCATCAATGAACCATTGTACTTTTCCTTGCCCATCCTCTGCTTTGATCTGTCCTTTTCACACCTTACATTCTCTTTGCACCCTTCAATATCTCCAGTTTCTCTCCTCCCTGATTCTCAGTCTGAAGATCCCAAAGCATCTCCAGAGATTTGCCTGTCCTGCTGAGTTGCTAAAGCATTTTGTGTCTGTCTCTTGTTGAGTTTAGTTTATTATTGTCACATGTACTGAGATACAGTGAAATCTCTTTGTTGTGTGCTATCCAGTCAAAGAAAATACTATACATGATTACAATCAAGCTGACCACATTGTACAGATTAAGGATAATGGGTGCAATATTTAGTACAAGATAAAGTCTGATTTATGATAGTTGAAAGGCCTCCAAGGAGATAGATGGGAAGACAGGGCTGCACTCTAGAGGGTGAGAGGATGGTTCAGTTGCCTGATACCAGCTGGGAAGAAACTCTCTCTGAATCTGGCGGTATGTGTTTTTAAACTGCTGCACCTCCTGCCTTGTGGGAGAGGGAAGAAGGCCGAGTCGCAGGGGGTGAGACTGGTCCTTAATTATGCTGGTGACCTTGTTGAGCTGGGCTGAAGTGTAAATGGAGTCAATGGAAGGGACATTGGTTTGCATGATGTTGCCACAATAGCAAATATATGATAACTGTATCAACTGGAAGAAGGCTCCCCATCCCAAACGTTGTCTGTCCATTCTCTCCACAGATGCTGCCTGATGTTTTTTACTCACAATTCCATCATCTGCAGTCTGTTGTGTCTGCGTACCGTAACTGTTCATATCCGAATGTTCCACACGATAAGGCTCGATGCCTTGCCCTTTCCAATATTACGCTATTTCTCTGGGGTCTTTAATGAACCTCTGCTGAAGTCATGATGGGAATGAGAGGAATCCCCCCTGATCCTGGATTAGAAGTCTGGTCCACAGGGTAGCTGGTGTCTCCAAACAGAGAGAAAGTATTGAACAGTAATAATAATTGCAATAATCCAATATGCTTAGCTCCTGCAAATTCTATCTCCTAGATTATATTCAGTCATGTTTAGTCAGGGCTATTGATATATTTATTTGTATAACACGATCTTATTGAAACATATAAGATTATTAAGGGTTTGGACACGCTATAGGCAGGAAACATGTTCCCGTTGTTGGGGGAGTCCAGAACTAGGGGCCACAGTTCAATAATAAGGGGTAAGCCATTTAGAACGGAGATGAGGAAAAACCTTTTCACACCGAGGGTTGTGAATCTGTGGAATTCTCTGCCTCAGAAGGCAGTGGAGGCCGATTCTCTGGATGCTTTCAAGAGAGAGTTAGATAAAACTCTTAAAGATAACAGAGTCAGGGGATATGTCGAGAAGGCAGGAATGGGGTACTGATGGTGGATGAACAGCCATGATCATATTGAATGGCGGTGCTGGCTCAAAGGGCCAAATGGCCTACTCCTGCACCTATTGTCTATTGTCTATTGTCAAAGAGTGCTAATAATTTTGCCTGATTATTGCAGTGAAACTGCTTTGTTGTGAGTAACTGTACCTTGCAATGCTAATTATGACGGATGTGCCGTTAGAGTTAACTAATTGAAGCTATATGGAATTGTGCGGGCTCGGTAGCTAATTGTACCTCAATCTTCCTATCGGAGGAAACAATGCGCTCAAACCCATATGCATGTTTTACATGATTAGAAGATTGCTGGATTCGATCAATCTCCTTGCTGACAGGACCGAGTTGAAGAATATTAGAGGAAGCTGCCTCAATGCTAAATGTCAATTCAGAACTTAACCAGAAGCAGAGTCTTCTGAAATAATAATCAAAACTTAATTAGATCAATTTTAATGAAACAACTGAGGGGGCAAAGGTTTGGAAGCATCTGGATATTTGAAGTAATACCATCATAGGTTACCTTCATGAAGACCTCAAGGAATTGAGTCTATGCAGAATCCATAGACAATGGATCTGCATCTGTTGTGAGACGGTCCAGGGGATTGGAGATCAGCTGCGGAGCCAACTCAAACAAACAGCATAGGAGATGCAGCTGGATGCAGAGCTCGGCGATGGAGCTGCAGATCAGGCTCACAGATAGAATGATAGGATTGTTAAATTGGTGGAGGCCATTCAACCCGTCATGTTTGTCCAGTCCATCCCATTTGTGGTCTATTCAATTGTTCTTGATAGCCCTGAGTGATTCTGTTTTCAGCGACACAACAGCCAACTGGTCCCTTATCAATACTGCATTCAGCATAAAAGATTGTGTTCTCATTCCACTGCATCTCTAGCCCATTGGGACAGCGGAAAAAATCATCGGGACCCCTCTCCCCTCAATCGGGGATATTGCGACCAAACGCTGCGTGTCTAAGGCCAGCAGTATTATAAAAGACCCCACGCATCTCCATCACGGACTGTTTACTCTGCTGCCCTCGGGGAAAAAGATATCGCACCATAAGGAGCAGAACATCAAGGTTCTGCAACAGCTTCTTCCCACGAGCCATCAGACTCCTGAATGCCATGTAATGGGCTGCCACCATTGTCTATCTATCCTTTTCATCCATGCCTATCCTTCGGTTAATTTATTGTGTTGTACAGGGAGCCAAATGCAACGTAATTTCGTTTGGAACTGCATATATCAATGTATTTCTAAATGACAATAAAGTTTGTTTGACTTGACTTGACTTTGAAATTTGTGCCCCTGGTCCTGAAACCATCTTCCAACGGGGGCAGCGTCTCTCCGTCTCCCCAGTGCAAGGGGGGGGGGGGGGAGAGTAGAAAGATCAGGAGTGGGGGACAAGCACAGGATCATTGTCCCTCCTGTCTCAGAAGCGGCATCCTGAGGGTGCTGTGCACTGTGACCAATTTCCCTGCATCTCTCTTGTCCTCTTCCCCATCAGAACCTTCAGAAAATCCCCAGCACCTGCGTGATGTGGCTTGATATCTGGACCTGATCTGCCTGGAGTCAAGAGGCCACTAGGCTATGGGATGAACGTGATCTGTGCACCAATAGCCATCATATTCACCATGGGAGAAAATGGAATGATAATATCAGAGGCATTTTGATCCCTGAGCAATAGTCTTCAGCTCCTAACACTAGAATGTGGATAACCTTTCTTTGGCTTTTATGTGAGCAGTTAATATAGCTTAGTTTAGTTTAGTTTAGTGATGCAATACAGAAACAGGCCCTTCGGCCCATCAAGTCTGCGCAGACTAGTGACTATCACTATCCTACAGACGCTGGGGCCAATTTACAATGATACCAAGCCAATTAAACTGTACATCTTTGGAGCGTGGGAGGAAACCAGAGATCCCGGAAAAACCCCACGTAGGTCACGGGAGGAACATAGAAACTCCATTTTGACATGCACCCATGGTCAGGATCGAACCCAAGTCTCTAGTGCTGTAAAGCGCCTGTCCCACTGTACGAGGTAATTCAAGAGTTCTCCCGCGTTTTCCCCTGATTCGAACTCAGAGAATGTCCGTAGCGTGTCTGTAGGAGTTCGTGAATGTCTCGTAGCGGCTCGTATGAGTAACGGTAGGTACTCTAGAAAACCGGTAAACTCGTGACATTTTTTCAACACCGTGAAAAATGGCCACAAGTAACAAAATACTCGTGATGAAACAAATTGCTACTTTTTACTCGCACGAGCCGCTACGAGACATCCACGAACTCCTACGGACCCGCTACGGACATTACTTTGAGTTCGAATCAGGGGGAAAACCCGAGAGAACTCTTGAATTACCTTGTACAGTGGGACAGGCCCTTAAGGCAGCAACTCTACCACTGTGCCGCAATGCCGCCCTGTAGGTTTCCAGTTAATATATTTATTAACTCACACCACCGTGCCACGCAGTTAATATATTTATAGTTCATATCTGAGAATTGGCGACTCAAGCTGTTCATCCTCGCCCACCTCTAGCACCAAGCAACTTATAATAGATGCAGTTCAGGCCACTGAGATGTATGGATGTACCGAACCATAATTAGTGTCATTTCCCTGGGTTTAATGCCGGCTGCACAGACATGGGTGCAACCAATAGACTGAGCAGCACGCTCACCATAACCCTCTGCCCCATCACAACTTAAGCTAAAATAAATAATTGAATCTTCTTCATGTTTTGATAGATTCATTCATTCAGATTTTGTCGTGAGAGTGTTGTGCTGAATAAATGTTCCATGGTTTGACATTGAATCGGCCTGTCGTTCCTTTGGAAACTGAATCCGAGGAAGGTCCATAAATCATTCCATTGACGGACTCATTGCCGTCGAAGATAGCAGCCTGGAACGGCAGTGCCGTGGTTCATTCAAATGCAGCTATTTCGTGCCACTCAGTGAATGTCAACGGCATGGTTGATTGAGAGACTCTCAGTCCCCAAGGCCAGTGGCAGAGCAGCACAAACACACAAGAAGCATCGCGATCGATCGCTCGCACTCCATCGCTTCGTCACCGCAAGCCATCGTTCTCCCAACAATTGCTGAAAAGTGTTCACAAAAATCACAAATATTTCTCAGTCTTGCCTGGACACTGGTCAAAAGCTTCAGAGCAGCCAAATTGGCAAATGAGATGAAAACAGCAGAGTTTTATTTTGTGGTGAGGTGTAAGCAGGCATGCACTGACTGAGAAGGCAGTGGAGCAGATTTCATTACAACTTTCAGAAAAGAGGGGAAAACATTAGAGGTGTGAGGGATTCAATGAAATTGTTTTGAAGTCCCTCACATCCTTCAATACTGCATCATTCTGTGAACTTTCTGTGGGATATCCTGCAGATGCAATTACTGTTGTAGTCAGGGCACGGGGAAATCCCACTCTACAATAGTTGGGGTCACAGGAGGAAACCATAGTCTACAGCAAACAGGAATACAGGGGGTGATCCCAGTAACGGCAGGTGGGTTCACGGAGGAGACCATGGTCTACTGTTTGTGAGGACACAAGCGAGGGTGGGGGGAGGGGGGGACGGGGGGGGGAGGGGGGGACGGGGGGAGGGGGGACCGGGGGGAGGGGGGGACGGGGGGAGGGGGGGGGAGGGGGGGAGGGGGGAGCAGGGGTAGCCCTAGTCTACAGTATGTGGCAATACAGAGGTTAACTCCAGTTTATAATGGCTGGGGCCATAGGGATATATCATTGTCCATAGTAGGTGGGGGTCAAAGGAGAGACCAAGTCTACAGTTTGTCAGGACACAGGGGCAACCCCAATCTACAACACAATGGGGCACAAGGAGAGCCCAGTCTAGAGTAGGTGGGGACACCAGTCTACATGTTGTCAGAGCACAAGGGAAGACCCCAGCCAAGATAAGTGGATACACATGGAATAACCCCAGTCCCTTTCATGTCCCAGTGAAGCCTGCTGTTTTAGCATGCTGTGCTCTAAGAGAAGAGAAGAGATCACTGCAATCTTCTCAGTTCCCTGTCCTGCAGAGGCCAGCTCTCCCCTTTCACAGCGGATACTTTAAAACATATTTTCCACCTATGATCTTTGTCCAAACCCCTGGCAATCAAAAACCCCTTCACCTGCATCCACCTATCACTTACAAGCTAAGCCCTCCTCCACCTCTCCAGCTATCTTCTCTGCATCCTCCCCCCACCCCACCCAACCCTGCTGCAATTAATCTCAAGAACAATCCTGACGTTAAACGTCCATGTTTTCCCGAGATGTTGCCTGATCTATTCAGTTACTCCAGCATTTTGGTCCATTTGCTCTCATCTTTTACAGTTGCATTGATCCTAACCGTTGGAGAATATCCTGAAGATCCTGAAGTCAAAAGGGTCCCATTCTTGTACCCTTGCCTATGCTAGAGTTACGCACAAGTATGTAACTTTGTCAGCGCTCAAGGTGGCTGCTACTTGTATACATTGGGTATGCAAGCAAAGAATGTCACTGTGGCTTGTCACATGTGACAACAAAGTATTCAATTCCATTCTATTCCATTCCAAGCACTGTCTGCATATTCAGTGATGGCTGCATTTTATAATCTCGTTAGATTTTGCCAAAAGCTTGCTGAATAGCAACTCAAATCCCATGACCTCGATCTGTTGTTCAGAAATGGAGATAAGACTAATTCACTTTCTCTCCCTTTCGCTCCACCACTGAAACTACTGAAAGAAAGTAACGTTGGAATCAAAGAAGAAGATCAAGTTAGAACCATCTAGCTTTTGTAACTAACCCTTTATTTGTAAACATAGGATTCACTTGCATTTTATTAAAGTTTTCATCTGCTGTCCTGACACCTTCAAAGATTTGAGAAAGAGCTATTTTACTTTAATTCACCCTCACCTTCCCCTGTCACCTCTCACTGTGTGGCATCCTTGCGATGTTACAATGAGGGCCCGATTCAATCTTTTGTTGCTGCCTCCTGGATTCATCATTTAATTCAACAAACTCCAGGTAACTTGCTTTTCATTCCTTCTGTCAGACTGGCCATTTTGACATCTGTGATATTGGCTCACCTTTTCTCTCTCCATTAGTGCACCCTGACCTGCTATTTCCCAAAGCCCTGCTATCAGTAACATATAATACAAAGAAGTGTCATCATCCTTTCACAGTCTCTTATTAACGCACTTGACCTGGCCTCACTGGAACACAGATATTCCCTTTGTCCTCTCAGCTTTGCCCTCTACCGTCTCTGAAACTTAAAACCACCTTTATTATCTCTCCTTCCCAGTTCTGACAAAGAGTCTTCAACTTGAAACGTAACTCTGTTTCTCTTTCCACGGATGTTGCCTGATCTGATGCGTTTTCCAGCATTTTCAGTTTTAACTTAGAGCATAAAACGGTGCAAGACAGGAACAGGACAATGGCCCACAATGTCTGCGATGAACATGATGCCATGTTAAACTAGACTTTGTATAAGAAGTGTAAAGAAGGAACTACAGATTGACACAAAATGCTGGAGTAACTCAGCGGGTCAGGCAGCATCTCTGGAGAAACGGAATGGGTAACGTTTCAGGTCGAGACCCTTCTTCAGACATCTCTTTGAACTAATCTATTTTGCCTACACATCCATCCATTCCGTATATATGCATGCGTCTCTCTATCACGCTCTTAAAAGCCACTGTCGTATCAAACTTGGCCACCACCCCTGATAGCGCATTCCCAGCACCCACCACTCTCTATATGAAAACTCGCTCCACACATCTCCTTTAAACTTTGCCCCTCTCGCTTTAAAGCTGCACCCTCTAGTCATTGATATTTCCACCTTGGGAAAAAGGTTATGACTGTCTACCACATCTATGCTGCTCATAAGGCTATACACTTCCATCAGGTCTCCTCTCAGCCTCCGACACTCCAGAGAAAACAATCCATCTATTTAAACTTTCCTTGCAGCTAATGCCGTCTAATTGAGGCCGCATTCTTACCAGGTCTCTCGCTTTTCTGCGCTCTCTTCAATCATTACCCCCACTTAATTTATTCAATCTCCTGACGCTGTTTCTTCCAAAATTTCATTTCATGATTTCCAGTCTGACTGCTTCTCTTTGCATGAGCTCAGACAAGCTGCGATCCCAGGCTTCTCGAGGATGCCAGGGATTATTTGTCTCTCTCAGGGCGAGTGGATCTGCTAATTCATTAAACCCTCCATGCTTCATCGCCAATTAAAAGTTGAGTCTAATACAAAAAGTACCCCATACGTAGGAATCGAAAATAAGTCACCAATATATTGCAGAAGCATGGAAAAAAATGGAAAAGTACATTTTGCCAATTTTATGGGAACCTTGTGTAATTAAGGAGTTAAGAGCCCAGAACAGATTTGCGTGTTTCTGCGAAGGTTGGTGTATACAATTCTTAATTCTTGGTCTAAATGTCAATTCTGATTAAACATGATTGAATCAGCTGTGCCGTATGTGACCTACAATTTCCCACTCTACAAACTGTCAAAGGGTCACTGATCTCTGCAGGCGACAACTGCCATGGCAACAGCCTCTGCGAGCTCGGTTACCGCTCTCCGGCCCGTGACTCACTGCAGGCTCGTGTTCTGAGAGCTCTCGGCTGTCAGTCTCATTCCATTCTGCTCTGTTGCCCCGTTGCCAATAGTTCCCCGTTAGGACATAATGTCAGTCTGATGACAGCGAGACTGGAATGTTACCGTTGGAAAAAAGACATGTTAGCAAGGGGAAGCTATGAAATGAGGACTGAACACTTGCACCCTGGTGATTAGCATTCAGTCCTACTTGACCTCCAAATGTGGCCCTTACACCTTAACCTAGAATGGCCATTGAGCCACGCCGTGAATAAGGACGTGGATTTACTGACAGCCAGAGCGGCGCTCTGTTAGAGGTGGTGGCTGGTAAATCACTGGGGTGTCAGACTGGCAAGGGGCACAGTGTGAACAAAGTGAAAGTCTCGTCTTTTATTCCATGTACTTGTGATCGTGCTTCATATCCAGGAATTGGGACAAATCCTTAAATATTAAGTATAAATATAAAGTAAGTAAGACAAATAGTTGGGAGCATTGTAGGGAGGTAATATATAAATATAAACTGTACAACACTTAAAACTCCACCTGCACTGTAAAATATCCTCTGTTTATCCATTTGGATCCCATTGGCTTTCATGATGCATCCTCATTTATGTTGGATTGTATGAAGGGGAATAAATACTCTAGTCTGGCTGAGATCTAGTTCAGAATGCTGAACAAAACAAGCAAGGTAATTGGTGGGGTTCGGACAGGTTTTTGTATTTTAGTAAGTTGTTGCTTTATTTAAGAAGGGCAGCGGGGATAAGCCAGGTAACTGCAAGCAATTGAGCTTTATGTCAGTGGCAGGGAAATAATTGGAGAAAGCGTTCACTTGGAAAGCCAGGGATTGATTAGAGATAACCAGAATGGCGTTATGCGAGGTAAATTCCATCTCACTAATTAGATTGAGTTTTTTGAGAAGTTAAAGCAGATTGATGAAGACAGGGCAGCAGATGTTGTCTATGTGGATTTTAATAAGGGTCATGACAAGGCCTCACAAAGCACAATGGTACGCAAGGTTAAGTCTAATGGAGATTCAAGGCCAGCTGGTTAAGTTGATTCAAAATTGGCTTGGTTGGTCATGGAAGAATGTTGTTTTGAGTGGTATCTGTGACGACGTGTGTACCATAAGGACCAGTGCTGGGATCTTTGCATTAATGAGTTGGATGTGAATGCAGGAAGTGTGATTAGTAAGTTTGTGGATGAAACAAAAGTTGGTGGTGTTGTGGACAACAGGGTAGGTATCTTAGATAAGACTTTTGCCTACCATCACAGTGAGGAGGTGTTTGGAGATTCACTGTGATGGATGTTTATGTGGATTGTGTTAATTGTGTGTTTTGGTTTTTGTTGTTAAAGCCCTGTCCCATGGTATGAGTTCATTCCAAGAGCTCTCCCGAGTTTGCCCTAATTTGAACTCGGAGATTTATGGTATGGCCACTCGTCGGTACTCGGGGCTCTCGTGGACATTTTTCAATGTGTTGAAAAATCTTCACGAGTCTTCCCATGCTTATCTGCCATTAGCGAGTCTTCCCAAGTACCTGCCGTTAGCGTTACGAACCGCTAAGAGACGTCCCCGACCTCCGACGTACCCGCTACGTTCATTCTCCGTGCCTACCACGAGTTTGATTTTTTTTTAACTCTTGGAATGAACTCTCAGCGTGGGACAGGGCTACAATGACTGCAGGAACGTAAATTTTGTTGGAACTTTAATGTTTAAATGACAATAAATTATATCTGATCTGATTATGTCACAGTAGGATGTGGATCAGATGGAAAGTCTAGCAGAGCTTTACATTTTGGGAAGTTAAATAGGGGTAGGGCATATACAATAAATGATAGGGCACTAAGGATTGGTGGTGAACTGAGCCACCAGGCAGTTCAGGTCCATAGCAGCCTGAAAGTGTAAACACTGATAGATAGGGTGGTAAGGGAGGCATGTGGAAAACCTGCCTTCAGAAGGCAGGTTGTGACGTGGAATAAAAGAGTCATGTCAAGAAAGTTTAATTGTCAAATGTACTAACAACAGAACGGTCCTTACTGGCAGCAGCATCACAAGCCTTTAACCACAATAAGCATAGATAATATAAAATAAACAAAAACAGCAATATATTAATAACTAGTTCAAAAAATTAAGTCTGGAGTTCTTAGTACAACCAAAGACAGTGAGTAGTTTGTGGCAGTGTTCTGCAGTGTTCATGAGCCTGATGGGTGCTGGGAAGAAGGTATTCTTAAACCTGGTGGTCATGTTGGAATCCCAGGGTTGGGATTTAGGTTAAAACTTTCCAAAGTACTGTTTAAAAAATAAGTACAATTGCGGATTCAATGATGTTGTTAAGTAATACTGGAAACCTGCAGTTTTGAACTGTGGAAAAGGAAAACATGGCTTTTAGTGGAGGATGAAGGAGTGTGCTTGGAAATGGCTGGGAGAGGGAGAAGTGAAGAAGGGGAACATCTGGGAAAACGCTGGGAAGAGGAAACTGGAAATGGGAAGAGCTGCCCCAGCACAGCGAAGAGATACAATGGGGTGAGACAAAGGAAAGGAGGTGCAGAGAGGAGAGTCGAGGAAAGGTGTGGGAAGAGGAGAGCCAGAGTTGAGAAACAGGAGGAAGATCAAAGAGGGTGGAGGGAACAGAGGGAAGAGGGGAAGAGAGAATGAGTGGAGAGTGATGGAGAGAGCCAGACAAGGCTGCCAAGCAATAGTACATTTCAAGGAACAACTGAGCCCGAGACCTAAACTTTCCATCAAAATTATAGGATTTAGACAGAAGCTGTGAAATTTCGTCTTGACTGACTTTCCATTATATTCTCTCACTCCTGTCACCCCACTGAGCTTTACCTCATGTCTCTCCCTACATCTCTCCTACTTTCTCCTTTCCTCTTTCTCCACTTCTCTCCCTCTTCCCTCCCTTCCTCACTCTCTTGCACCTACCCTTCCGTCAAATTTCTCTCTCTCATTTTCTCCTTCTCTCGACCTTTCTTTTCCTTTCATCCCGTCCCTCATCCTGTTTCTTTTTCCCTCTCAATTTTCCTCCTGTTTTTTTTCTTTCTTTTTCAAAAACTTTATTCGACTCAATCATATAATACAACGCATCAAAACATAATCAAAAATAACACTATATCAAACAAATCATTGTAGTACAACAGTACATTCATTATTTACAATACTCTCAACCCCACGCAGTGACCGGTGGAAAAATTTGACAGAATTTTTTCCTCCTGTTCTCTCTCTTTCTCTCTCTCTCTCTCTTTTTTTTTTTTTTTTTTTTTTTTCATTTCAAAAACTTTATTCAACACAAATCATAAAATACAACACATCAAAACACAATCAAAAATCACACTATAATGAACAGATCATTGTAGTACAGCAGTACATTCATTTATAATCGCCTCAACCCCACGCGGCGACCAGCGCTGACGGAAGGCCTCCAGAGTCCCCGTGAACACCGCGTGTTCCCTCTCCAGGGACACACGTGCACGGACGTAGGCCCGAAAGAGGGGCAGGCAGCCGACTCTCGCCAGACCGTCGACCGCCCGCTGCCTGGACCCACGAATGGCCATCTTGGCCAGGCCAAGGAGCAAACCGACAGGTAAGTCCCCCCCCCACACTCGGCTCTCCCCACTCCCCGCCTTGTGTCCAAACACCAGGATTGTGGGGCTAAAATGCAGCCAGAACTTGAGGAACAGCCCCTTCAGATATTGGTACAGGGGCAGTAACCTCACACACTCCATATACACATGGAATACGGTCTCCTCCTCTCCGCAGAAAATACATGCGGCAGACGAGCCCGTGAACCGACTCAAAAGTTTATTACAAACCACCGCTCCATGCAGCACTCTCCACCCCAGGTCCCCAATATAAAGGGGTACAACTCCCTTATAGAAGGACCCCCACTGGGGCCCCCCGCCGCCTTCGGATGGTAACACCGTCCTCCATGGTGAGTCAGGACGGGAGACGAAGGCACGGTGGTTCAGAATGTGCAGGAGCATCCTGTACAGTGCGCGTCTCCTTGCATCACAAAATGGCATGCTGGTCATCTCAGAAAGGCAGCTCAGATTATGCGGAGCCGGAGGCCGAGAAATATCCCGAAGCCTAGGCCCGATGAGCAGATCTGACGGAGCGGGGGTAAGCTCTATCTGAACCACTCTAGGCTCGCGCCTCTCCTCGACAACCACCATGACAGGATGAGGACCAGCCACACCCGCAGCCACAACATCCCCCTCTCCTCGTGGAACAACACTCTGGCTGAACACCACCAAATTCCTCACTCTTAACACATCCCTATAGAAAACAGGCAAGCCCCTTAGAGCGGGTCGACTGACACCCGCCACCGGGAGCCGCGAGACCCCCCTTAGGCAACGACCCTGACGAAAAAAATACGTGGCCAGAGCGTGCCATCTGGGAGGGTTCTCTACATACATGTATCTCCGCAGAGTCCTGAGACGGAGAGCCGCCACCTGGGTGCGCACGCACACCAAGGACTGGCCGCCCTCCTCTAACGGAAGACTCAGGACCGCCGCGGAAATCCAATGCTTCCTATTTCCCCAAAAGAAATCCACCAGCTTCTTCTGTATAGCAGTTACAAATATAGAGGGCGGGACAAGAGTAGCCAGCCGGTACCATAACATAGAGGCCACCAGCTGGTTTATGACCAGCACCCTCCCCCGAAAGGAGAGAACTCCAAGCAGGCCTGACCAGCGCCCCAGCCGAGCAACCACCTTCGTCTCCAACTCTTGCCAGTTTGCCGGCCAAACATCCTCAGTGGGACTCAGGTACACCCCCAGATAGAGGAGGTGCGTGGTACTCCACGCATACAATGCCATCTCCTCCGGCAGGGAGTCTACCCGCCACTGACCCACCAAAAGTCCAGAGCACTTACTCCAGTTAATCCTAGCAGAAGATGCAGCCGAGAATATCTCCTGGCAGTCACGCATCCTCCGCAGGTCACCAGGATCAGTGAACATAAGAAGTACGTCATCGGCATACGCCGATAGAATCACCTCAACCCGCGGGCCAGGTAGGGCCAGGCCTGTCAACCTCCTCCGAAGAAGACACAGGAACGGCTCCACACAGACCGAATACAACTGGCCCGACATAGGGCACCCCTGGCGGACCCCCCTCCCAAAATGAAAAGGAGATAGCACCGCGCCATTAACCTTTACAAGACACTCCGCCGCAGCGTACAAAAGCCGGACCCGGGCCACGAAGTGTGGTCCAAACCCAAACGCTTGCAACGTCCCAAATAGGTATTCATGCTCTACCCTATCAAAAGCCTTCTCCTGATCAAGAGACAGAAAAGCAGCTGACTCACCAGTACCCTGGACTAAATGAATCAGGTCCCTAACCAGGTGGATGTTATCCTGGATGGACCGGCCAGGGACTGTATAAGATTGATCAGGATGAATCACTTGATGCAGCACGGAGCCCAGGCGATTTGCCATTGCCCGTGCAAAAATTTTATATTCTGTGCAAAGGAGAGAGACTGGACGCCAGTTCTTCAACAAACGGAGTTCGCCCTTCTTAGGCAGCAAGACAACAACCGTCCTACACCACGAGAGAGGCATCACTCCAGTCGCCAGGCTCTCCCCCAAAACCAACATATAGTCACCCCCTAGGACGTCCCAGAATGCTCTAACA
Organism: Raja brachyura; assembly: GCA_963514005.1. The sequence continues at coordinate 17,514,874 of OY740811.1, forward strand.
AACTCCACCGTCAACCCATCCAGCCCGGGGGACTTACCCCTCCTGAGCTGATGCAAGGCGCAAGTCAACTCCTCCAAAGATAAGGGGCCATCAAGAAGATCAGCCTCCCCCCTATCTACGGCCGGTAGACCCTCCCACAGATCTTGCTGAGCCTCCACACTGAATCCTTCCGCAGAGAACAGGGTCCCATAAAAGGACCTAACCAAGGCATTAATCCTCTCTGGATCAGTGACAGAGGAGCCGTCATCTGCAAGCAACTCCACGAGCTGTTTTCGAGCTCCCCGCCCCTTCTCCAAAGAGAAAAAGAAAGGCGACGCTCGGTCCAGCTCGTGCAGCATCTGGACCCGAGACCTCACATAAGCGCCTCGAGATCGCTCAAGCAGCAGACTCCTCAAAACCTCCTTCTTCCTCTGAAACTCTCCCCATTCGCTGGAGTCTTCACCAAACTGACCCAGGCGAGACTCAGCGTCCTGTATCTCCCTCTCCAGCTTCTCGACCGCTGAGTCCCGCCTCCCAGTCGACCCCCATGTATATTCCTTACAAAAGAGACGGATGTGAGCTTTACCCACATCCCACCACTGCCTAAGGGAAGAGAAGCACCTCTGCCTCTCTCTCCACTTCACCCAAAACCGAGTGAATGACTCCCGGAAACACCGATCCTCCAGCAGCCTGTTGTTAAAGTGCCAGTACGCGGACCCAGCCCGAGCGCACGCTGGATTGAAATCCACACGCACCAGACAATGGTCCGAGCACGGCACCAGCCGCATTGAGGCCGCTGAGACACGGGAAACAAACGCTCGGGAAATATAAAACCGATCAATGCGGGAACCACCGCCCTCAGACCTCCGCGAAAAAGCAGTGGAATCAGGGTGAAGGTCCCTCCAAACATCAACCAACTCAAAGGAGTCAATCAAGCCTCTCAGCTTCTTCGCTACAGCAGGCGCACACTGAGTACCAGAACGGTCCCGCACCTCAAGTGTGCAATTAAAGTCCCCACCAAGGAAGACACACTCTCCCCTATCAATAGTGCCCAACAGAGCATTCACCTCCCGAAGCAGGCCGGCCTGCATCGTGCCGGAGCTAGGGGCATACACGTTAATGAAATGCAACGGCATGCCATCCAGGCTCACGGCCAGATGGAGCAAACGTCCTGGCACCACTTCCTGCACTTTTAAAATGCTTGGCAGAAAATTTGGGGCCAACAGAAAAGCCACCCCACTCGAATTTGAGCTGAGATGGCTCATATAAACCCTCCCTTCCCACTCCAGTTGCCAGGTAGGTTCATCACTAGCAACGGTATGTGTCTCTTGCAGATAACAAACTGCAAATCTCCCCTCCCTTAGGGCTGATAAGAGCTGAAATCTTCGAAAACTCGCTCTACTCCCATTTAAATTTAATGTAGCTACTGTGAATGTGTAGACACATTAGATTGTGACCCTCACACTCCCTGTAGTCACAGGAGGTCCTTTTCTGAGGACCTTCAACAAACCCCAAAACTGCCCCAAATCCGAGTCAGAAAGACCACTATCCTTGTTACTAAGGATAGCCTCGAGACTCTCCCGCACATCTAGCCAATCCTCCCATCTCCTTGTAACGGCCCACCATAATGTTTTGGGAGCACGACTTATTTTTAAGAACTCTCGCACCTCAACAATAAGCTTCGCCTCAGACACGGCCTTGGAGTCTGGGCTCTCAGCCAACCCGCTCGCACCTGAATCAACAACCTCAGAAAGACCAGAACTGTCTGACACAACACTCTCTGAGCCCCCCCCACTGGCCGCATCGCTATCCTCCTCCACAGCCATGACACGACCACCCGGATCAATGCTGGGGGTGGGTCCCAACACCCCTACCTGAGACTCGCAGCCCTCTGAATGGCTGGGCTCCTGCCCGCTACCATCACCCTCCTCCTCCGGGCCTGGGGAAGCAACAACAAGAGGCATCCCCAGGGCCTGTGGAACACTGGCACCCTCGGAGTCTGAAAGAGGATCACGTCCCATAACAGCCCTGACCTCCACATCATCCAGAGTGCCCTCTCCACAGGCATCACCCAGAGAATCACCACCTGCCATTAACCTCACCCCAGACAACTCATCCGGTGAGGCATCCCGCCCCCCAGCACCTCCACTGGCACTGATATGGAGCACAGACTTGAACGACAACACCCCCGAAACTCCCCCCTCATCCTGACTCTGCACATCCCCCGTCACAGAGGGCACACTACCAGAGGAGCCAACCACGTCACCTACCGTGCTAGCACCCTCAGTAGGCCTCTGAAACGAGGGGACCTCATCCGACCCAGAGGGTACACACCCAAGGGAGCTAACCACAGCATCCGCCGAGATAACTCCCTCAGAGGGCCCCTGAGATGAAGGGACAGACTCCCGCCCAGTGGACACAACTCCACCGGAATCAACTTCAGCACCCAGTCCGGTGACACCCGCTGTAGATCCATGAAGAGAAGGCCCAACCACCGACCCAGAAGACACCGGGTCAAGACCACTTTCAGCCACCTCAGTGGTGGAAAGCCCGGAGAAAGACATCCCCTTCGCTCTGGACCCACGCCCTTCCTCCTCTTCACCAGGCAAATGCCTCCTTTTAGTCCCACTCGCATGCGGAGGTGCGGTAACCTCCATAAGGGAAGGGTCATCCGCCTCCACATTACCCCCAACCACTTTGCCACCCACACGTTTAGACTTCTTTCCCCCCTTCCGAGCCACCACAACTCCCCCCTGGGCCCCAGCAGGTGCAGTCTGCACCACACTGGAGCCAAACTCACCCGATTGCACTTTCTTCGCTCGGGCAGCCCTATCCCTCTCCTTCTTCTTATTATGCTTCCCCTGCTTCTCCCAAAACCCCCCCTCAACACTCCCCTCCTCCTGCGCCCCACCTCCATCCACCGCCACAGGCGCAAGACGTAGGGGACGTGGGGGGCTTGGGCTCTCACTGCCCAGGGTCCCCAAAGCGGAACCTCTGGACCCAGAAGGCTTAGCACTGCCGCCCCGGGTCACCAAGGCAGAACTGGCAACCTCAGCCGGGTCAGCAGTACCACCCCGCGCCGCTGAGGTTTGACCAGCCACCCCAGATGGGCCAGCAGCGCTTTCCTGGGCCACTACACTAGAACCTCTAGCAGTGCCCCCGCGAAAAAGACACTCCCTACGGAGATGTCCAAATTCGCCGCACGCATGACACCGTGCCTTTCCCCAACTCCAACGCACGGTTCTGGGTACACCCTTATGCACCACCTCAAAACTCCCCTCGGCACCATCCCCCTCACCCACCTTCATGAACACCCTCCTCTTGAAACTGAAGACCCCTTTTTCCTCCGGGTCCCCCCCGGGATGCAAGAGACGAAAACATTTAGACCGCACCTCCCCAAACTTGGACAGGTGTGGAATAAGCACTGCATCCGAAAAATAAGTGGGGCAGCTCCGCAGGAGAACCGGTCTCACCCTGGATACCCACGGATCCACCTGTACGTGGACCCCCCCCACTGAGATCCCCTCCTCCAACGCTCGGGCCACACACTCCCGGGTCTTAAGTATCATCTCCACCTTTCCCCTTTCGAGCTCAGAAGAGACAATAGCCCCCCTCCCAAGAAGTTCATTCATGGCCTTCGTAATTACCCCCCTAGACATCATAGGCCCAGTTTGAACAGAAATACCAAAACTGTCCCCATCCAAGTCAACATGAGGCTCAAGCTCAGATGGCCTCGCACCCGCCACTGATGCCGTCGCTGCGTAGGTCCGGACCTTCGGCCGCGCCCCTTCCATCGCCATCCTCACAGAGGCACAAACCAGCTCCAAGCACCTCAGCAGCACAGCTCCAAGTTAAGTCCCAGAGACAGTCACAGTCAAAGACAGGCAGCAGAAAACAGAAACCTCCAGCTGAAGCAGGAAAGTCCCCAGGTTCATCCACAGCCAAGAGCAGCTTACGGGAAACTCGATCCCAGTCGCGCTGGACGCAAAAGTACCTTCTTCACATTAAGCCAGGCAGCCGCACTGAGCAAAATGACTTTAGGGCAGAGAAGCGGAGCCAAAAACGACAAAGACACCGCACAACTTCAGCCCACGGAGATCACAGGCACTCTTGGCAATCCGCCAACGCCAACCGCACCCTCGACAATGTGGAGAAACTCAGGAATCTTCACACAGATGGAGGCTCCCCAGACCAGAGAAAAGCTTCAACAGCCCAACAATAAGTTGAACTATGAAGCCCCCCTGGGTCTGTGCCCTCTCCAACGGCAAAATCCTGGAAAGGCTGCTCCAATCCTTCTCAACTGCAGAGCTGAGAAGAAAACACGACCTCTCTCTCTCTCTCTCTCTCTCTCTCTCTCTCTCTCTCTCTCTCTCTCTGCCACCTCTTTTTTGCCTCCTCTCATCACACTATCCCTCTCTTCCACTCCCCTTCACACCCCTCTTGCCAAGTCACCCTCTCTCCATTTCAACACATCTTTCCTCCCCTCAATTCTTCTCTCTCTCTGCAACTCCTCTGTCTCATTATCTCCACTCTTTGCTTTCCTATGTTCCTCTCTCCCCATGTACCACACCCTCTCAGTGCTCCCACTGCCCAGTTACGTAAATTGGAGCTGAGAACAGTTCCCTGAACTTCTGGATGTAAGCAGGAAAGGGCATTGGCTCAAAGTAAAGGGTCAGTCATTTGGGACTGAGATGAAGGTTCATCTTTTTCCTCTGAGGAGGTGAATCTTTGGCATCCGAACCTAGAGAGCTGGGCTGCTTCATTGTGGATGAATCCAACAGGGTGGCACAGTTGCTGTCTTACAGCGCCAGAGACCCGGGTTCGATCCTGACCACGGGTGTTGTCTGTACGGAGTTTGTACGCTCTCCCCGCGACCGCGTGGATTTTCTCTGAGAGCTTTGGTTTCCTCCCACACTCCAAAGGCGCACAGTTTGGAGGTTAATTGGCTTGGGTTTGTTCACTTGGTTTAAGTGTAAATTGTCCCACAGTGTTTGTAGGCTCGTGTGAATGTGCGGGGATCTTGGTTCTTGGTTCCTTGGTCCTCCAAAATATTCCAAATGGAATTTAAACTGTTGGTGGTCGCTGGTCGGAGTGGACTTGGTGGGCCGAAGGGCCTGTTTCCGCGCTCTACCTCTAAACTAAACAAATTGGCTTCTATAAATGGTTCTTAGTGTATAGGATAGTGCTAGTGTATGAGGATTGTTGGCCGACATGGACTCAGTGGGCCGAATGGCCTGTTTCCGCACTGTAAGTCAAAACTAAACTAAATTAAACTAAACTAAACTAAATAACAGATGTTTGTCATTGTGTAGACATGATCATCTGTGATGTTATCCCAACCAGCGTGAAGTATTCACAGTGCAGAAAATAAGGCTTTTTTTATGAAATATGGAAGTCTTAGTTTTAAGAATGATCTCTAAGTCTTAGTTAAGGTTTAGCACGTTGCTTAACTTGTAGTTGTATTTTCTCCGTGTTTGCGCTGAATGAAGTCTGATCGTAGCAGTGGCACAGTTGATTAGAAGGCCAGCTGGAACTAATTACCAAATAATTAGTGCCAGCAGGGGCTGATTCAGATCCTCCGATTTTTAGTTATTAAGCATCCAGGATGGTTTTGCTATTACGTGCAGATGGTATGGAATCCAGACAGGCGGAGTATGAATGTACAAGATCTGAAACTGGGGATTCTGTTGAGGTGTGGGAAAGGTGCTGTGATTCAGAATGTTGTTGAATGAATGAAAAGTCGCGGAGGCAGTGACCCAAATCAACCATCGACAAGTGATAGAATCAGACTCGTAGGCAGGTAGGAACTTACTGGTGGCTGAGTTTTCTTCCTCTGACCTTAAAACTAAAATATTAACTGCACAAAATTGTGATGAAAAATACCAATTGAAAACCCTAATTGCTAATTAGCTGTGACAAAGGCAGCAGGCAGATGCTGTGCTGTGGCTGCAACAACTGGGAACACTGAAGCAGTGTGGATGGCACAAAGCAGAGTGTAGATCGGCAGCAAGCGTGTGCAACCGAGCAACTTTGTCATTTAGAACGGAGACGAGGAAACACTTTTTCTCACAGAGAGTTGTGAGTCTGTGGAATTCTCTGCCTCAGAGGGCAGTGGAGGCCGGTTCACTGGATACTTTCAAGAGAGAGCTAGATAGGGCTCTTAAAGATAGCGGAGTCAGGGGATATGGGGGAAGGCAGGAACGGGGTACTGATTGGGGATGATCAGCCATGATCACATTGAATGGCGGTGCTGGCTAGAAGGGCCGAATGGCCTACTCCTGCACCCATTGTCTATTTTCTGATGACCTTTCATAAGTTCAAGGAGCACAATTAGGCCATTCGGCCCATCAAATCTACTCCGCCATTCAAGCATGACTGATCACAACTCCATTCTCCTGCCTTCCCCTGACATCCATACTAATCAATAATCTGTCAATATCCACCTTACAAATATCCATTGACCTGTCCTCCACAGCCCTCTGCGGAGATGAATCCCACAGGTTCACCAGCCTCAGAGTAAAGAAATTCCTTCTCATGTAATTTCTAAAGGTACGTCATTTTATTCTGAGGCTAATGCTGCTGTTCCTAGACTCTCCCACTCGAGGAAACATCCTCTCCACATTCACTCTCTCCAGGTCTATTATTATCTGCCAGATGAGCTGCTGAAACTTGACCCACTTGCACATGACTGCCCATTCTCTCATCCCCCCCCAGGACCAAATCTAGCCTCAATTGAAAATGTTGTAGAAACATACTGTTTAGTTTAGTTCAGAAATACAGTATGGAAACAGGCGCTTTGGCCCATGGAGTCCGCGCCGACCATCGATCATCCATACACTTGTTCTATCCTGCACCATAAGGACAATTTTACAAAAGCCATTTAACCTCCAAATCCGTACGTCTTTGGAGTGTGGGAAGAAACCAGAACCTTCAGGAGAAAACATCTGGTGGGACCACATCTGGAGTACTGTATGCAGTTTTGGTCTCCTAATTTGAGGAAGGACATCCTTGCTATTGAGGCAGTGTATAGTAGGTTCACAAGGTTAATCCCCGGGATGGCGGGACTGTCATATGAGGAAAGATTGGAAAGATAGGGCTTGTATTCACTGGAATTTAGAAGGATGCGAGGGGGATCTTATAGAAATGTATAACATTATAAAAAGGACTGGACAAGCTAGATAAAGGAAAAATGTTTCCAATGTTGGGGGAGTCCAGAACCAGGGGCCAAAGCCTAAGAATAAAGGGAAGGCATGTAAAACTGAGATGATAAAAAAAGGTTTTCACCCAGAGAGTAGTGAATTTGTGGAATTCTCTGCCACAGACGGCAGTAGAGGCAAATTCACTGGATGAATTTAAAAATATGGGGAAAAGGCAGGCACGAGTTAGATTATGGATGATGTGCCATGATCACAATGAATGGCGGTGCAGGCTCGAAGGGCTAAATGACCTCCTCCTGCACCTATTTTAGTTTAATTTAGTTTAGTTTAGAGGTACAGCATGGAAACGGGTCTTTTGGCCCACCAGGTCCGCGCCAACCAGCAATCCCCGCACATAAACACTATCTACACCCACTAGGAAAAGTCTTTACATTTACCAAGCCAAGTAACCTACAAACCTGTACGTCTTCGGAATGTGGGATGAAACCAAAGATCTCGGAGAAAACCCACGCAGGTCACGGGGAGAACGTACAAACTCCGTACAGACAGCACCCGTAATCGGAATCGAACCCAGGTCTCCGGTGCTACAAGGCAGCAAATCTACCGCTGCGCCACCGTGATTTTCTATTTTCTATTAAAACCCACGCAGGTCACGGGAAGAACGTACAAACTCCGTACAGATAACACCCATGGTCGGCATCGAACTCAGGTCCCAGGCATTGTAATGGGCCTGTCCTACTTAGGTGACTTTTTAGGCAACTGCAGGAGACTATGCATTCGCCACATGTTTGTGGGTGGATGTCGGGGAGTCGCCTTCATGGTCGTGAGGAGTTCCCGCATTCTGGGAACTTGTCGCGGCCTCATTATGGTCGCCACAAATTTTTCAACATGTTGAAAAATTAGCGGCGACAAGCGAGAATTCTCGTGCTGTAGGTGGGTCGCCAGGAGGTCGAAGGTTCTCGAAGGTTCTTGTAGCTTGTAGCCGGTGCTGACTGGTGAATTTCATTGGTTCATTAGTGAAAAAAAATGTAAACTACTGTTTTCAGAACCAAGGATAACCGACCGGTAATGTTAAATGTCCGCCGAACTTCACAGCCGTGTATCTGTGGCGTCTTAAAAGTTGTCTCCATTCCTTCTCTCCCCTTCTCTCTCCCCCCTTCTCTCTCCCCCCCTCCTTTTAAAGGACTTACCGTACACTGTGCTTTAGCCATCTTAATTACAGTGCCAACCTTCCTGTTCATCGCGGTGTGTGGCTGTATCACCTTGCCTTTGCACAGTGTGAATTTCAGACAGCGCTCCCCCTGCTTGCCCTTTCCCCTGCCTTTGCGATGTGTTTGTGTGTGTGTGTGTGTGTGTGTGCTCCACTCTGACAGTCGCCATTCCAGTTGCAGGTTTTTCAGGCGACTGCCGGCAACTTGACAGTCACCGGCAGACACCTGAAAAATCCCCAAAGTAGGACAGGCCCATAAGGCAGCTATTCGTCCACCGTGCCACCCCAGCTACAGAAAATTACCCAAAACTCTCTCTAACTCTGACACTATTACTATCTTCATTTACTTCAGGATAATTATATAATACTGTTTTAAATTGCGTACAGTTTTTACACTTCTCAATAATCTCCTTATGTATTAAGGTATGAAATTAGTCGGGTGGAGCTAAGAAACTGCAAGGGAAGAGTGTTACTGATGTGAGTAGTTTGTAGTGCTGTTCACAGTTGTAATACTGTAGGACAATGTGAAATCCAAAGAATATCAGAGGCCTCTAAAGAAAAGTACTGCCATAATCATCGGCAACTTTAGTGTTCATGGATATTGGACAAATCAAATTGGCAAAGGCAGCCTTGAATACAAGGTCCCAATGAGTGGGCTGGACAGTTTTTCAGAACATTATTTCAATGGAATAGGCTCTTTTACATTTGGCCACGTCTAATGAGCCAAGATTAATTAATAATCTCATTGCAAAAGATCCTCTGGAGAAGATTGATTCTAACATGATAAAATGTAATATGCAGTTTAAGAGTGAGAACTGTATGTCTACAGCTGTCTTAATTTTGTAATTACTGTAATTTAAATTTATGAAGGTAGAGTTGGCTTAAGTAGATTGAAAATAATTTACAAGTTATCCCAAGTTTAGGTACAGTAAGTAAAGGCAGACAATGGGGGTATTTAAATTGCTGATAGCGTATCTCCCCTTGTGCAGGAATCTTCGACTAGGGAGTATATTTTTGGAATATCACTCAGTAATTTATGATTGAGATTAAGAAGAATATATTCTCTCAGATTTGTGGAAGAGTCACAGGGCATGGAAACAGCCCAACATCCAGGCTGATCAAATGTCTATCCAAACCACTCCCAGTGCCGCATTTGGCCCATATCCCTTTAAACGGTTCATATCCAGGTGCTATTCAAATGTCTTTGAAACATTGGAGATGTACCCCTCTCTATAGCTTCTTGCAGCAGCTCATACCATGTGCACACCACCCTCTGTCTTAAAGTCTTGGCTCTCCCATTCCATTTCTTTATTTTCTCACTTTAAATCTATGCCCTCTAGTTTAAGACTCCCCTACCCTGGGGACAAATACTGTAACTATCCACATGATCTATGATATACTTCTATAAGGTCACCAGTCAGCTTCTTCCACTCCCAGAGGTGGAAAGACGCCCCTCACCTCTCCTCCATCTCCTTAGAATTCAAGCCTTCCGGTCCCAATAACATCCCTGTGAATCTTTTCTGCACCCTTCCCAGCTTAATGACAAATTGTTAAAGAAGGAACTGCAGATGCTGGAGAATCGAGGGTTACACAAAAAGCTGGAGAAACTCAGCGGGTGCAGCAGCATCTAAGGAGCGAAGGAGATAGGCGACGTTTCGGGTCGAGACCCTTCTTCAGTCTGAAGAAGGGTCTCGACCCGAAACGTCGCCTATCTCCTTCGCTCCTTAGATGCTGCTGCACCCGCTGAGTTTCTCCAGCTTTTTGTGTAACCCCAGCTTAATGACATCCTTCCTGTGGCTGGGTTACCAGAACTGCACACAATACTCCGAGAGTGGTGTGAGTAACAACTTGTACAGATGCAACATGGCATCCCAGGTCCTGTACTAACCGTGTGGGCGAGCTACAGCCTTATAGCGTCAGAGACCCAGATTCAGTCCTGACTACGGGTGCTTGTCTGTACGGAGTTTGTCCGTTCGCCCCGTGACCCCGTGAGTTTTCTCCGAGATCTTCGGTCTTCTCCCACTGCAGGCTAATATTCTTGGTGTATGTGTGTCCCTAGTGTGTGCAGGATAGTGTTAATGTGTTACTCTCAGGGAACCATGCACCTGTACTCTCCTGGTCTCTGTCTACAACACTCTCCAGGGCTCTACCATTTGTCACAAATCTTTAGCATTCCCCAGAGGACACTGGAGATTGAATCATCCAATTTATTCTGAACTGAGTGCGATATGCACAAAAAGCTGGAGTAACTCAGCGAGACAGGCAGCATCTCTGGAGAGAAAGAATGGGTGACGTTTCGGGTCGAGACCCTTCTACAGACTGGTATGGCATATAGTAAGATATGTTTTGATCCGTAGAAGTCAAAGGAAATTAGAGCTGAGACTCGAATCAAGTCAAGTGAAATCAAATCAAGTTGAGCCTTATGCATCAGAACGGTGAGGTTCAGGTACAATGAACGTGGTGCTTGCAGCAGCATCATAAGCCCAGGGACCCAGACAACACACAACAAATATAAAGTGCCATACATTATTACTAAGTTGCATGTAAATTCTTCCAGACAGTGGAAAGGAAAGGACAGCACAAAAAAAACATTAGTGCAAAACACAATTAGCAAACAAGACCATGCTGATTCAAGAGGCTGTCCTTATGGGCCTGTCCCACTTACGTAACTTTTTCGGCGACTGCTGGCACCCGTCATAGGACGTTGCAGGTCACCGAAAATGTGCAACGTGTTAAAAATCCAGCGGAAACCAGAACAAGGTTTTGTTTCAGAGGCTTCATCCTGCGACATGTCGGCAGGGTGTCGCCTGTATGGTCATGAGTAGTCTCCTCAGTCGCCCAAAGAGTCGTACCGTCTTTCTGGTTGTCGCTGAATTTTCAACATGTTGACATTTTTCGGCAACCTGCAACGACCTATGACGAGTGCTGGCAGTCGCCGAAAGAGTCGCGTAAGTGGGACAGGCCCATACGTACTCTGTTGTTGAAGTAGGATTAAGGTTGCGAGGATTGTATCAATAACTTGATGGTTGTAGGTGAGGAGCTGTTGTAGAACCTGGTGGTGTGGAGTCTAAGACATCTGTACCACCTGCCCAAAAGTAGCTGTGAGTAGAGGGAATGAGTCGGATGGTGACTATCCTTGATGATAAATGCCGTCTTCTAGAGGCAGCAACTCAAGTCGGTGATGTTGGGGAGGCTGGGCCAGTGGTGGACCAGGCCGCGTCCACCACTCTCTGCAGCCTCTTGTTTTCCTGTGCATTGTCCTAAGGTGTGGTCTTGATAAGTTTGATGGGCCAACCTATTCAAACACATATATTTCCTAAAATGAGCACAAGAAAGTATAGGGACCCAGCGCCTGGGAAATAGAGAGGCCATAGACTTAACATAAAGGAGGGTTTAGAGATTTAGAGGGGATCTGTCTTAAATCCAGACGTTGGGAGGACGGGGAATGCACGCCCGAGAGAGTGGTGGAAGTCAGTGACCGCACTTAAGGAGTGTCAGGAGGAGCACTTGAATCACCTTGAGATAGAAGATTATGGGCAAATGTTGGATGATGAGATTAGCGTGTGACTCAATGACTCTAAACAAAGGTGTGTCTCGGGTGGTTTAAATTAATAAAATGGGGAGGAAACAAATTAAATCTGAAAGAGCAGGAAGGAGGGGAAAAAAATAATTGCTGAAAATAACCCAAGTCTGGTTCAAGCTGCCATGAAGGCTGTGATCAGTGAGAATGGCGAGGAACAGCACTCACCTTCCCACACTACATTACAGCTTCATGAAAATATTTGTGAGACTGTAGATGCTGGGCAAGGGATGGCAATTGGAGTTTGTCAGACAAGTGCGGTGTGATGCATTTTCGGAGGTTAACGTAGATGCAGGACCTTCACAGTGAATAGTGAGTGTTGCAGAACAGAGGGATCAAGGAGTACGTGGTTCTCTGAAGTGGCATCGCATGTAGATAGGGTGGTGAAGAAGGTTTTGGCATACTGGTCTTCATCAGTTAGGGAATTGGGGACTGATCCTCCAGTATGTGTGTGGCCTCACTCTAACAATGGAGTCGGACCAGGACAGGTCACCACCAGGGGGCGCCGCACGATGTCAGCCTCGCCAACAGTCTGTCTTTTTGTTTCTTTTTTTTGTTATTTTTAATGAGTTTTAAAAGTTTGTGTTAATGTTCCCTGATTTGTTTTATGTGGGGGGGGGGGGGGGGGGTGATGGAGGAGGTCGGGGGAAAACTTTGAAAAAAATCTCTTACCTTGCCGGAGATGCGCTTGTTTTCCATGGCGTATCTCCAGTCACTCTGCGGCCTAACATCATGGAGCTAGAGGCCTTGCTCGGGACTGACTTTGAACCCCACCACGGGGGCGTGGACTTACCAGTGGAACCGATCCCTTGCCTGGGATCGACGCTCCAACCGCAACCATGAAGAGCATGTCATCCTCAATCCTGAAGAATATCCCTTTAAGGGAAAAAAAGGCAGGATTTAAATGAGAATAGATTAATGAGAGTTGACTAATGAGAAGCATAAAAACAGATGGTATGTGTTTCTATGTAAAAAAGAAAAGATTTACGAACAATGAATGGGATCCCTTGCAGACTGATGCAGGAGGAATGACAAAAAATTGAAACAAAAATATGTTTCTGTTTTAACAAAGAATGCACAAAGAACTCATGGAAATACCAGTGAATAACTGGTCCACTGTGATTTGAGAGAGAAGTTAGCATTGGTATAAAAAATAATAGGTAGGAGTGAAACATGTTCAGGACGTGATGATCTGTGCAAGGAGATGGTTTCTATGAAATTGTTCACCAGTGGTCATCTTTCAAAATTTCACATATTCTAGAACAGATTCCCACAGATGGAAACAGGCCCCTCGGCCCAACTTGCACCTTCCAACCAACATATCCCATCTACATTAGTCCCACACTATCTGCAAGAGTGAAATATGGAAACAACAGGTGAGTTAGCCTGACATCAGTGAAACATAGAACGTAATATAATACAGCCATGGAAGAGGCCCTTCGGCCCACAGTCTGTGCTGAACATAATGTCAAGACAAACTCTTATCAGCTTGCACATAAACCATATCCCTCCATTCCCTACACATCCATGTGCCTATCCGGTAGTATGAAAATGGCCAGAAACTAATGCTAGGTAGAACACTTCGTAAATAATTGTCACTATGGATTAATGAAACGGTTTCACATATCAGTTTGACAAATCAGTTATAGATTTTTGAGGCTGTAACCAGTAGAATGGATGAGGGGAAATCAATAGATACAGTGTGTTTGGATTTTCAAAGCTGCCACACATGAGATTACCAAACAACATTTGAGTATATGGGAATGGGAGGAGTGCATTGGCATTGATTAACGATTTGTTGATGGATTAAATGAAAGAGGTAATTTATGCACTGACAGGAGGTGACTGGTGAGGAGCTTCGAGGGTCAATGCCGGGACCTCTGCAGTTTACAAACTACACCAATTATTTGAATGGTCTCAATGGTTCAACGGTGCTTTATTGTCACGTGTGCAAATACACAGTGACATTATTTTCTTACAAACAGTCCAGTGGAATATTCCCATACCTAAGCACAATCCCTCAATTAGCAAAACGTACAGAAATAGTCCACTGAGCCCGCCTGCAAGACGCACCATATTTTGGGACCATTTTCTGAGTCCAGTCCGCACTCCAGTTCCAGAGAAAATGGGTAGGTCCCGTTTCAGATCAGAACTGAAAGAAGACACTTGTTCCATGTTGGAAGTAGGGTCCCAACTCGAAACGTCACCCATCCATTTTCTCCAGTGCTGCTGCCTGACCCACTGAGTTACTCCAGCACTTTCTGTCCAAGTGCGGAGAGGGTAGAGTTATGTTTCAGTACTGGATCTTCATGGGCCAGCTTTTGATTAAGGTGCCGCGAGCACTTGGCCTGGAACAAGCCAGCATTTGTTCCACTCGACACCAAGTCCAGGTTTTAATGAGGGAGCCCCGAAACCATTATTGGACTTTGCATTAACTAATGCAAACACCAATTGACATAAGACTGCTCAGAAAGCAGCCTTGTACAGGTGTCGATCCAGCGGAGATATCACCCTCCAAAGCAGTCCCTTTTCCCTATTGTCAACTTGAGATATGGACGTGACGAGGATCATTTTCTCACGTCTGCTGACCCATTTTTCCTGCGGAACTGTACCATAAATCACTTTCATGTTGTGTAAACCATGGCTGATCATAAACCACGTGATCTCTTTATCCCCTCCACCTGCTGTCCCCAGTAATAGGAAAAGCATTAAGAGTTCAAGAAGCAACACCAAGCTGCTTTTTATCACAATATCATCAGAACCTTATAAATGGAAATTTAGAAATAGAGGCTTCCAAAATGTTAGAATTAAGCTCCAATATATTTCAGCTCGCCAACTTCTGTCCGCAAATAGTTCCTTCTGAATGCTTTGCTTTATTTTAATTTTGATTCTGGGCTTTACAATTGACTGTAAAGGAGAAATACTGTTGAATATTTCAGGAAGCGGCTCTTCCTCTGATACACCTGTCACCTGTCTAGATGTGGGGGAACAGCTGATGGGATCTCTAAGGACGTCAATATCAGAAACTATCCAGTGTAATGTAACAGTTGGCAATGTGAATTGAAGGGATTTTACAAAAATTCTATCTGCAGACGCTGGTAATTTAAAATTACATTTCCTTTAGATATCTGGAACTTGTTTTTCTGTAATTGACTGTGTTAATGACAGTTCTGTCTATCAATGTGAGAAAAGTGTTTGATTTGATGGAATGACCCTAATTTACTCTATGATCTGCACTCAGTGGCTGGCTGCTCTCTTTGTTCTTGCGAAAGACTGCTCTGAATACATATAATCTCTGCAAGTACTGCGTTCTTGTTTACAATATACTTCCCTACTCACGGTTGTTTTTATGACTCATTCATCACTCTCGAGTCAGTTGCGTGCACACCGTTACATTACCAGATTTCTAATGAAGCCCCTGATTGCGGTACTCACCTGGGATGAGTTAAGACGGACAGAGGTCACCGCTTCTGATATTATTTAGAGCGGATGCCCAGGGAGATAGAAACATAAACATAGAAAATAGATACAGGAGTAGACCATTCGGCCCTTTGAGCCAGCACAGCCATTCAATATAATCATGGCTAATCGTTCCAAAATCAGTTAACTGTCTCTAGCTGTGTACAGCTTGTGCTCTGAAGCATGGGTGTTCAGCCTGCCTTTATTTTTCTTGCCATTGGGAGGCTGCGACGAGGTGGGAGAAATCATCACAAGTTCATTGAGAACTGCAATGTCCAACAATACTGTGTTTGTATATCCAAAGGGTTGGAATTGAGCCACTTGATTTCATGACAATTAGTCTTCAGCCTTTAGAGATACAGTGTGGAAACAGGCCCTTCGGTCTACCGAGTCCGCGCTGACCAGCGATTCCCATACACCAGCACAATCTTACACACTAAGGACAATTTTTACTGAAGTCAATTAACCTACAAACATATATGTCTTTGGAGTGTGTTTGGATCCCTCCAGCCCAACGTGTCTATGCTGACCAACATATTCCATCTAAGCTAGTCCCATTTGCTTACATTTAACCCATATTCCTCTAAACTGTTCCCATTCCTGGACCAGTCCAAGTGTCTTTTAAAGATTGTTTTAGTACCTGTCTCAAATCCTGGCAGCTCATTGCATATACCCACCACACTGAGTGAAAATGGTGCCCCTTAGTTTCATATTAATCCTTGCCACTCTCACTTCAAACCTGTGTCCTGTGGTTCTTGTTTCCCCTACCAAGATTTTGTACATTCATCCTTTCTATTCCTTTCATGATTTGATACACCTTGAGGAGATCACCCCTCAGCCGCCTGCGCTTCATAGAATAAAATCCTTGTCTGTCTTCATTCTGCTTTCTAGTCATTTTTCTAATTTAAAAAAATGGATGCTCCCTTGTTAGGTACCTCTCCACTTAGGGAAGTGGATCATCTCCATTTCCTTTGTCCATGCCTCTGGTGATGTTATACACCCAAATGAAATTTCTCATTGACCTTGAACCTTCTAATAATGATAAACCCGCCCTTGTCATTATTTCCTCATTACTAGAACTCGAGGGCTTGAGCTAAACGGATAGATTGGGCAGGCTCGCACTTTATTACTTGGACCAAGGGAGGCTGAGGGGGTGATTTTATAGCTGTGTATAAATTAGTGAGGGGAGTAGATGGTTCAATGCTTTGATGCCACTTCATTGTTACGTACCCAGGTAGAGAAAAAATTCCTTTTTTACATGGAGTTCAGTAAAGGTATTACTAGACATGGGCACAAGCATACTCAAGTAAGAATAGTAGATTGTGCTGAGTTACTACATTCCCCTCTTTTGTGGCCATTCCATCAACATCTTCCTGCTTCTTGCTTTCTTCCCCTTTATATGTCGCCTGCAAATCTCTTGAATGTATCCCCAATATTTACATCTAAATCTCTGGTACATACCATTAAGGTCATAAGGTCATGAGGTCATAAGGGATAAGAGTAGTATTAGGCCATTCGGCCCATCAAGTCTACTCTGCCATTCAATCATGGCTGATCTATCTCCCTCCTAACCCTATTTTCCTGCCTTCTTCCCAAAACCGCAGATACATGTATTAATCAAGAATTTATCTATCTCTGCCTTAAAAATAACCACTGAAAATATCCACTTAAAAGCAAAGGATTCAGTTTGACCCCGGTGAAACCTAATCCGAATGACATTCTGGTCACAAAAATAACTACGCGCCAACTAGTGCCCTTTGCTTCCTGCTGTTAAGCCAATTTGGAATCCAATGCTGTCACTTTTCCTTGGATCCCATTGTTTCTACTTGACTGAAAAATCGTATCTTGTGATACTTTGCTAAATTCTTTGCTAAAATTTATCAGAATAATATCAAATTTGTCCTGAAGTCTGAGGAAGGATCTCGACCCGAAACTTCACCTATTCCTTTTCTCCAGAGATGCTGCCTGACCCGTTGAGTTACTCTAACATTTTGAGTCTATTAAATTTATTACCTTCATCACCCCGTTTTGTCACATAAAAAATTCACAGTTAAATGCTGTTGAAACTTTCCCTCGGGAATGTTCCAATAATTTTATATGTTTGGTCACTGCCACTAGGTCTGTAATGACTGAAGGATGGAAAATGATGGTCAAGAACAGCACAGTAAAGCGAGCAGTCGAGGGAAGCACAGCTACTCACAGATCCAGCGACATAGGTTCAAATCTGACCTCGGGTGCTGCAAGTGTAGAGTTTACAGCTTCTCCCTGTGATGTCGTGGACTTCCCCCTCAGTATTCTCATTCCACCACACGCCAAAGATGTGCGGGTAGGTAAGTCCATTGGCCACCGGAAATTGGTGCCCAGTGTGTAGGTGAATTGTGGAATCAGGGTAGATGGGGAGAAGGAGCTGATTGAAATGAAGGGGAAATAAAATAGGAACAGTTTAGTCTCCGTATAAATATTTGGTTAATGGTTAATGTGGACTTGGTGGGCTGAAGGGCATGTTTCTGTGCTTCCTGCTTTCATGCTCCATTGTTTACTGCTTTGCTATCTCTAATGACTAACATGGATTTTATCGCCTGATATGATATATCTGCTTTTAAAGATAACGAATTCTTTAATATTTTCGCTCTTCCCATATTTATCAATTCCAACGTTTTGAAACTCATTTTTCAGGTTGTGTTGAAAGTCGAGAATTTATTGCCATTGCTAATTGCACTTGAGAAATCAATGAAGAGCTGTTGTGTGGCACAGTAGCATTGCAGTAGAGCTACTGCCATACAGCGCCAGAGGCCCGGGTTCAATCCTGACTATAGGTGCTTGTCGGTACGGAGTTTGTGCGTTCTCCCCATGACCTGTGTGAGTTTTCTCCGAGATCATCGGTTTCTTCCCACACTCCAAAGACGTACAGGTTTGCAGGTTAATTTGTTCGGTACAAATATGAAAAATTGTCCCTCGTGTGTGGGTAGGGTAGTGTTAATGTGCGGGGATCACTGGTCAGTACGGGCAAGGTGGGCCAAAGGGCCTGTTTCCACGCTGTATCTCTAAGCTAAACTGCCATATTGAAATGCTACCCTGAGCAGATCTGAAACCAGTTGCCCAGTGGTCGCAACAAGGACTTTGCAAAAATGGCTGGGCTGGGGTAACCTCGACAACCTTGCCAGCTGGCCATCGTGTTTTATTCTTATTTTATTTAACTATGATTGTTTAGATACAAATTAATGGTCCACTACATGCCAACACGCTGTTGTAGGTCCGGACAGAGCCCTACAGAACGGCAAGAGGCTCTTTGCCCCCTCCTTGTCCTTGTCGAACAAGTCGACATATTGGGCTAGTCCCATTTGCCTGCATTTGACTCATAGTCTTCTTAAACCCTTCTTATTCAAATATCTGTCCAAGTGTTTTGTTTAAAAGTTGTAATTGTATTTCTTCTATAGCTTCCACAGCAGTTCATTCTGAATAGTACACTCTAAGTGAAATGGATTCCCCTGAGGTCCCTCTTAAATATCTCTGCTCTCACCTTAAGCCTAATCCTTTTAATTTTCTAATCCTCTACTCTGGGAAATGAGACTGAGCATTGACTTTATCCAAGTCCTTCATGATCTTGTACACCTCAATAAAACCATCCATCAGCCTCCCACATTCCAAAGAGCAAAATATCCAGTCTCTCCCTATAGTCTAGTCTGCAAGCCCAGCTAACATCCTGGTGAATCTCTTCTGTACCCTTTCTAATGTAATGACATCCTTCTTACACTGTAGCTTGCTGACCAGAACTGCACTCAGGAATCCAAGTGTGATCTTACTAATGACTCGTACAGTTGCATCCTGATGTCCCAACTTTTATACTCAATACCTTTCCCAATGAAGGCAAGCCAGCCCACTGCCTTCTTCACCACACTGTCCATGTGATCTGCCATTTTGAGCGAACCATGCACATATTCTCAAATCTGTTCTGCAACACTTTCCAGAGCTCCACCATTTATTGTGCAAGTTCTGCCCTGGTTTGACATACCAAGGTGCAACATTTTACACATGTCAGTGCAATAGAGAAACGTACATAGAAACCTAGAAACATAGGCCATTCGGCCGTTCAAGCCAGCACCGCCATTCAATATGATCATGGCTGATCATCTAAAATCAGTACCCCATTCCTGTGTTTTCCTCATATCCGTTGATTCCTTTAGCCCTAAGAGCTAAATCTAACTCTCTCTGGAAAACATCCAATGACTTGGTCGCCACTGCCTTCTGTGGCAGAGAATTCCACAGATTCACAACTCTCTGGGTGAAGAGGTTTTTCCTCTTCTCAGTCCTAAATGGCCGACACCTTATTCTTAAACTGTGACCCCTGGTTCTGGAAGCCAGGCCCGGTAGAGATAGCATTTCTTCTGTGGTGGATGCTTTTTATCCGTATGACTTCCTTGGCAAATAAAATTCCTTGTATGTTGCAAAACATACTTGGTTAATAAAGTATTATTGTGATTGCGTGATTGATTAAGGCGCAGATCAACAAATTCTAGATTAGCACGAGTGTCAGGGGTTATGGGGCGAAGGCAGGAGAATGGGATTGAGAGGGAAAGATAGATCAGCCATGGTTGAATAGCAGAGTAGACTTGTTGGGCCGAATGGCCTAATTCTGCTCCTATAACTTATGAACATTAACTATTTTCTACTTTGCCTACTTTTTATTCTTATGTATTTAAGGATATTTAAAATTTGGCTGCCAATTGTGTTTCTTTGACTTCTTAATTTCTTAAGCATTTTACCCAAGGCTTTCTGGGGAAAGCAGGATGTACTCACAATTTCAATGGCAATTGAAGGAGGGGACATTAAACAATATCTATACATTTTCACCCTTGGCATGAATTATAGTGGAATCGATTCGTCAAATTGTAAAAAGATTATTAATGGCTAAACTTGTTTACGTGAATCTACAATCAAAGTGTCCAATCATCAGTTGGTTTAAAAAAAGCCAAACTATTTATACGTGGTCTGAATGAAATGCAACAAGCTCGTTTGCAATCAGGGTTACCTAAACATAAGGAACGGCTCCAGAAATTCAGCTTTTCTCTCCTTGTGTTTCCCCTACATTTTCTACACAATATTAGATTAGTTGGTCATAGTTGGCCATGTAGTGATGATCAGCTGCAGGAATAAAACGGAAAAGCAAAGATTACATGTTAAAATGATGTAAACCATTGTCTCGACAGCATCTGCTTTTGCTTCAAAAATATATTTTTTAAAAGGCTTTATCATGAAAGTGCACAAAAGGTTTACGAGGATTTGAAGTTCAGAGCAAGGGTCACCGCCTTAAGATTAGATTGAGGTCATGAAACATCTTTTCAATCTAAAATATTGGCCGTGAATGCAGCTTTTCAATCAGTAGAAACTGTGGGTATGGAAGAACTGGGGGCGCTTGAAGGATTAGGAAGACGTTATGTTCAACGGCTGTGCTGCTGACTACAACCCCAGAAATTACTACGAAATTGTTACACCAAGGGTCTGTGCTGACTATCAAGGACCAGGCGGCACGGTGGCGCAGCGGTAGAGTTGCTGCCTTACAGCGCTTGCAGTGCCAGAGACCCGGGTTCAATCCTGATTATGAGTGCTGCCTGAACAGAGTTTGTACATCCACCCTGTGACCTGCGTGGGTTTTCTCCGAGATCTTCGATTTCCTCCCACACTCCAAAGACATACAGGTTTGCAGGTTAATTGGCTTGGTATCAATGTGAAATTGCCCCTAGTGTGTGTAGGGTTGTGTTAATGCTCGGGGAACGCTGGTTGGTGCGGACTCGGTGGACCGAGGGGCCTGTTTTCGTGGTGTATCTCTAAAACTAAAAGCTAACCCAGTTAGACAAATTTCACACACATCCCATTTTATGCTTCCCATATTCCCATCCCCCAGATTCTGCCATTCACATACGCACAAAGGGCAAGTTACAAGAGCCAATTAACTCATTAGCCTGCAGAGCTTTGGGATGTGGGAGGAAACCAGAGCACCGGAGGAAATCCACACGGCTACAGGGAGAAGGCACAGGCTACAGCCGACACTGGGATTGAACCTGGATCACTGGAACTGTGCGGTAGAGGGCCAATCAGCTGTGCCTTTCTGCTCCCCATCCCTCCACTCCATTTCCACCATTCGGAATACTCAATTTCCTCTGTGATTCCTTTTTTCACTTCCAAATCCTCCCAACACTCCCCTTCTTGTGTCACTTCCACATACAATACAATATTTATTCCATGTCATTTGAACCTCAGAGAGGCTCAAACGAAACTCAGTTTCTACAGCCATACAAACAAAACAATTCCTACAAGACTCACAAGACGCACGTGGTGGCACTCAGATCCGCAAGAGCCAACCTGAACCGAGTCGTCAGGCTGGCCAAGCGTGCCCATGGTCAGAAAATCCAGAGCTTCTTCCATGACCCCAAGAACACCAGGCGCATGTGGCAGGGAATCAAATCAATCACGGACTATAAGACTGCTTCACTACCCTGTGATGACAACATTGAGTTCCTCAATGAACTCAACAACTATTTTGGTCGGTTCGAGGCATTAAATAACACACCTGCAAGCAAAGGTATTCCTCATTGTGAGGAAAAGGCACTCAGTCTTGACATAGTGGATGTTCGGAGGACCCTAAAAGGAGTGAACGCGCGAAAGGCGGCAGGCCCTGATAACATACCAGGGCGGGTGCTCAGGGAATGTGCTGATCAGCTGGCACATGTCCTTACGGACATATTTAACACCTCGCTGAACCAGGCTGTCGTCCCATTATGTTTCAAGACTGCCACCATCATACCTGTGCCAAATAAATCCAACATACAATGTCTCAATGACTACCGCCCTGTAGCACTCACCCCCATAATGATGAAGTGCTTCGAGAGGCTGGTCAGGGACCACATCACCTCCAGACTCCCCTCCACACTCGACCCATACCAGTTTGCTTACAGGCCAAACCGCTCCACAGAGGACGCTATATCCTCCGTGCTCCATCTGAGCCTGGAACATTTAGAGGAGAAAAACACCTATGTGCGAATGCTGTTCGTGGATTTCAGTTCAGCATTCAACACCATTATCCCACAGCACCTGATAAGCAAACTGGTTCCATTGGGCCTCGGCACCCCCATGTGTAACTGGCTACTGGACTTCCTCACTGACAGACCCCAGTCTGTGAGGGTTGGAAATAACACCTCCAACACCATCTCTCTGAGCACCGGCTCCCCTCAGGGCTGTGTCCTGAGTCCACTGCTGTTCACCCTGATGACTCACGACTGTTGTGCCAGGTTTAGTACAAACCACATCATGAAGTACGCAGATGACACAACAGTGGTGGGCCTCATCAGGGACGACAATGAGCTGGCTTACAGGGAGGAGGTGAAACAACTGGCGGACTGGTGCAATACGAACAACCTGATCCTGAATGTCGAGAAAACAAAGGAGGTTATCGTCGACTTCAGGAAAACCCGGCACAGTCCCACACCACTTCACATCAACGACAGCGATGTGGAGGTGGTCAGTAGCACAAAGTTCCTGGGGGTGCAGATCACTAACAGTCTGACCTGGTCGAATAACATCTCATCAACTGTTAAGAGAGCGCAGCAGCGGTTGCACTTTCTGCGCTGGATGAGAAGAGCTCACCTCCCCCATCCCATCCTCACTACTTTCTACAGGGGCACCATAGAGAGTATTCTGACCAGCTGTATCTCTGTCTGGTTTGGGGACTGTAGAGCCTCCGACTGGAAGTCTGTGCAGAGAGTGGTGAGGACAGCGGAAAAAATCATCGGGACCTCTCTCCCCTCAATCGGGGATATTGCGACCAAACGCTGTGTGTCTAAGGCCAGCAGTATTATAAAGGACCCCACACATCTCCATCACGGACTGTTCACTCTGCTGCCCTCGGGAAAAAGATACCGCAGCATAAGGAGCAGAACATCAAGGTTCTGCAACAGCTTCTTCCCACGAGCCATCAGACTCCTGAATGCCATGTAATGGGCTGCCACCACTGTCTATTTATCCTTTTCATCCATGCCTATCCATCGCTTAATTTATTGTGTTGCACAGGGAGCCAAATGCAACGTAATTTCGTTTGGAACTGCATATATCAATATATTTCTAAATGACAATAAAGTTTGTTTGACTTTGACAAACATCCATCGCAGTGAATCTCTTCCTCACTGTGATGGAAGGCAAAGTATTTTCTCTCTTACACTTGGCTCTGTAGCTGCTTATGGGACACACTGTTGCATTTAGCATTTTTGGAAAAGCCCCTTCTTCTTTCCACACATGTTTTAACTTTGCTTTAACTTTGTCTGTCTCCAGCTAAAGTAATTTTTATTGACAACTTTCCCTGACCCTATTTTGGCAGCACATCAGGCAGGGTGTGTGGAGAGAGAAGGTTTGAGTTAATTTTAGCTGGAAAGCCTTACCACAAAAACCGACCAGTTCTGAGACAAAGCTGAGAAAGTGAATCACCTGAAATTCTTGAACTTGATTGATTAATTGAAAGATAGAGCCTGGAAGCAGGACCTTCGGCCCATCGAGATCATGCAGACCACCAGCTCACACTAGTTCTGTGATTCCCACTTTCACATCCACTCCCGACACTCTCGGGGCGATTTGTAAAGGCCAATTATGTACAGACCCACACTTCTTTGGGATGTGGGAGGAAACCAGAGCACTCGGATGAAACCGTGCAAACTCCGCACAGAGAGCATCAGAGGTTGGGATTGAAACAGGGTCTCTGGTGCTGTGATGCGCGTTCTACTTGATACTGAGGCTGGAAAGCCAAATGGAGGATGAGACACATTCCACAAACCTGCACGGGGACTCACGGGAATAATCTGAGAGGCCATGGAGAGAGAGATCAGAGTAAGATGGGATGGAGAATGAAAGTGACAGCTAACCGGAAACTCACATTGAATACAAAATTGGTCATCCAATCTGCCCCGGGATTGTGTGATGCACAGGAGGCCACATTGTGAGCACACCAGATTGGAAGAAGAGCAAGCGAACCAACACTTCGCCTGTTCAGCTTCTTGGACAAAAGCAGGTGCTGCAACTCCTGCAATTGTCTGGGAAAGTGCCGTGTCAAAGGAAGCATTCTTGCTTTAACCAGGAGGAGAAGGTAGGTGAGAGCAAGAGTGTGGGAAGTAGATGAGATGTGGTCAACTATGGTAGAGAGGAAACAAAGATTAAGGAAAATCGTAAACCAAGATGGGCTGAAGGGAACATAGAGTCCGAGCCTTTCATTCTGCCCACCATGTCCATGCCTTTTTGCTAAAACCATTTGCCTGTAGTAGGACTACACATTAATACTATATGGGCTAGATCGTCCAGTTTAAATAGTAGGGTCCTCTCCTGCCTAAATTTGCTTTAGGTTAACAGTTGTTTCGTTTAGTTTAGAGATACAGTACGGAAACAGATCCTTCGGCCCACCGAGTCTGTGATGACCAGTGATCACCTTGTACACGAGCACATTACCACACACTAGGGGCAATTTACAATTTTACCGACGCCAATTAACCTTCAAACCTGCACGTCTTTGGAATGTAGGAGGAAACCAGACCACCCGGAGAAAACCCACACGATCACAGGGTGAACGTACAAACTCCGTGCAAACAGCACCCGCGGTCAGGATCGAACCGCATTGAGTAAGGCAGCAACCTCCCCACTTCCACATTGTGCCACTGTGCCACCCGAGGTGCTGTGTTAGCCTAGTCTTCACAATAAAGATTTGCAACTGGTATCAATTTGAACTGTATCAATAATTTGGTGTCTGAGAAAGGACGCTGAATAATTGAGAGGCCTCTTTGACTTTAAATTTGGGACTGCTCTACGCTTGTTTCAAAGGAAATCTCATCTCGCCCAAGATTTCCCATCACAGTGGGTAACTTTTTAGTTTGGAATGATCGTTAACCTTAAACTTCTCTTTGGATGGTTGTTAGAGAGTTCACCAAGGCTTTCCATTGGCACAGTTTACTGATGCCTGGCTTCCTTTCAACTGCAGAGGCAGTCTGAATCTCCGACTGCTCGAAGCTGCGAAAATGGACCAAACAAAGGAATTTAGTACAATCGGCCTTCAATTCACAGGGGATTTCAGAACTCCCAGCAGCTGAGGCATTTACAAAGACTGATCAAATAGTCGTCAAATCCTCTTAGTGCACTGAACTAAATATATTATCCCTGCACCATCTGCTGGCTGAGATCTTTCACCAAAGCACAATGTATAGCAACATCCAACACATCCCAGAATGAAGCGACAATTTGATTTTTAAATAAAAAGCACTTGATGAATTTGTTTCTCTTTATTTAGTTAAAACAAAGCAGTAAACTGATTTTAATTCTCGGAAGATAATAAAATGGCATTCACGCGCTGAAACAGAACATTGCCTTTCGATGAATGCGGGTTGGAGCGTTCTCTCCGTCACATGCAGTGCAAAGATCAGAGGCAAGAGATGGATGTCTGTGGCCCGAGGATCTTTTGTCCCTTGACTGGGCTGTTCGGATGATGACGGGGAGCAGCAGACTAGACCAGGCCTCTTTGCGTTCGCTGGCCTAATACTCAAAGGAGAGAGCGAGCTCCTCGTTGCCCTGCACATCAGACTGTGAGCAGGATGGTGTCACAGCCAAACAATTACAAACCAGCTTTCGATGCTGAGCCCCACTGAGATTCTTCTACCGTGGCCTCTGGTCCTTCCTCCTCCTCCTCCTGGAATCCCAGGATCATTTGAAATTCAGTTTCAGTTTAGTTTATTGTCACGTGTACCGAGGTACGGTGAAAAGCTTCTGTTGCGTGCTAACCAGTCAGCAGAAAGACAATACATGATTACGATCGAGCTAGTTACCGTGTATAGATACATGATAAAGGGAATAATGTTTAGTGCAAGGATTTAGTGCAAATGTCCAAAGCCAACAAAGTCCAATCAAGGATAGTCCAAGGGTCACCAATGAGGTAGATGGCAGTTCAGGACCGCTCTCTGGTCCTGAATCCAGCTGCAGTCTCCACTAGATAAATGCTTAAGTCATCGTCTTGAAAAAAGATTCCAGAGTTTGTGCATTAACGTCGCCACATCAAGAATCTGCTGTGCATTTGCACTGGTTAGTAATGTGAGAAAACTAATCTAGACAATAAATTGATCAGTGCTCACAACACTACAAATTGAAGCAATTAATCATAATTAAGGAAATAGATTGACCATCTCAATTAACTTACTTCGCTGTTATCACAAGCGAGAGACACACAGGATTGGATAAATGTGCTTCAGCCTGGGAAGGAGAATTTAGTTGGGATTAGAGAAAAGACAACAATCAGCAGGGCCATTAACCAGTGGACACAAGGAACTGCAGATGCTGGTTTGCTAAATAAATTGCTGGAGTAACTGAGCGGGTCAGGCAGCATCTTTGGAGAACATGCATAGGTGTCGTTCTGAGTCGGGGCGCATCTTCCGACTGATTGTAGTAGGAGAGAGAGAAAGCTGGAAGAGGAGGAGGGGGGGAGGACAAGGCCTGGCTAGTGATGATATACGAGAGGGGTTTTAAGGGGCATAAAGCCAGATAAGGAAATGGTGTTGACATCACGAGAGAGGAGACATGAAATGTGAAGCCAGGAGAAGGAATATAGGTTGAGGGGAAAGGGGGGATGGACATACATCCAAGAGAGGCTTAGGATAGACAGGGGAGTAAAAGGAAGTAGTAGAAACAAGTTAGCCTGACTTCAGAGAGGGGAAAATGTTGGAACTGAATGTTAAGCATGTGTTAACAGGGCACATAGAAATAATAAAATTACTGTGTAGGAAAGAACTGCAGCTGCTGGTTTAAACTGAAGGTAGCCACAAGATGCTGGAGCAACTCAGCGGGACAGGCAGCATCTCTGGAGAGAAGGAATGGGTGATGTTTCGGGTCGAGACACTTCTTCAGACTGGCCAGATATATATAACAAAAAAACTGGCCAAAGTTAACAATTATAAAAGGAAAATCATGTCACCTAACCTATTGGAGTTTAATAGAGTTTAAAGTTGAATAGATAAAGTGAACCAGTTAATGTTCTGAATTTGAATTCCCAGACGATTGTAGGAATGTGGAGAGAATGAGATCAGGGTAAATGGATGGTTGATGATCAGCGCGGACATGGTGGGCCAAATGGCCTTGGTTCACTGATCCACATCTTATTCTATTTTGTAGCGTGGCTGCTAGAGCTGCTACCTCACAGCACCAGAGACCCTGGTTCAATCCTGACCTCGGGTGCAGTCTGTGTGGAGGTTGCACGTTCACCCTGTGACTGCGTGGGATTCCTCTGGGTGCTCTGGTTTCCTCCTGCATCCCAAAGACATGTTGGTTTGTAGGTTCTTGCCCCCGGTGTGGAGGGTGAGACTGTGAAAGTGTGATAACATACAACTGGTGTGAATGGGTCATCATGGACTCTGTGGGCTGAAAGGTTTGTTTTTATGATGTATCTCCAAACTAATGATACAGAGCTTATTAAGCAGAATGAGCATACATGCTCCAACAAGTCAGAGGTAATTAAAAGCAAGATAGTAAGAGTTCAGGGTCAGCATAAAAGGCAACAATTGTAAGATAAGGGAATCTTGGTAAGCTAAAGTTATTGAAGGTTTTATCAGAGAACTGCTACGGTCAGGCAAACGCCTCCGTTGCCATGCTGTGAGAACGGAGAGGTTGAGAAGGAGTTTCTTGTCAGAGACCATTGGGACTGTACACTCCTATCTCACCAGGAACTAACTTTACTGTGCCACTCTACTGCTTTTTTTTTAATTGCTGTTTTTTTTCCCCTTTTCCCTTCCGCCTACAATATTTAATATGTAAAAGAATATGTGATTCTGTTCCATTCTGTTTGGAGATTGTTTGGTTGTTTTTTTTTTTGCACAAAGTCTGCGAGCACGACCACTTTTCATTTCACTGCACATCCCGTATGTGTATGTGACGAATAAACCTGACTTGACATGACTTGAGAACACAAAACATATATATCAGATGTAGGGAATAGTTAATAAATGTGTCCTTAGAAGTTGATATGGGATGTGCAAAGAACTTAAACTGGAAATTGGGAGAGTGATAAGAGAACATGAAATATCGTGTTAAAGAAGGAACTGCAGATGCTGGAGAATCGAGGGTTACACAAAAAGCTGGAGAAACTCAGCGGGTGCAGCAGCATCTAAGGAGCGAAGGAGATAGGTGACGTTTCGGGTCGAGACCCTTCTTCAGACTGGTCAGGGATCAGGGAAACGAGAGATATAAACAGTGATGTGGAAAGATAAAGAACAATGAATGAAAGATATGCAAAAAAGTATTGGTGATAAAGGAAACAGGCCATTGTAAGCTGTTTGTGGTGTGAAAATGAGAAGCTAGTGCGACTGGGGGGTGGGGAGGGGGGGGGGGGAGATGGAGAAGGAATGTCAGGGCCCGAGGGCTGAGGGAGATGTGGGGAGGAGGCAGTCGGGGTTAACAGAATTGAGAAAATTCAATGTTTAAGCCCAGAGGATGCAGACTCCCCAAGCGGAATATGAGGTGCTGTTCCTCCAACTTGCGGTGTTGATCACTCTGGCCGTGGAGGAGGCCCAGGACCGAGAGGTCGGATACGGAGTGGGAGGAGGAGTTGAAGTGCTGAGCCACCGGGAGGTCGGGTTGGTTATTGCGGACCGAGCGGAGGTGTTCGGCGAAACGATCGCCCAGCCTCCGCTTGGTCTCACCGATGTAGATCAGCTGGCATCTGGAGCAACGGATGCAGTAGATGAGGTTGGAGGAGGTTCAGGTGAACCTCTGTCGGACTTGGAATGACGGCTTGGGTCCCTGAAAGGAGTGGATGGGGGAGGTGAAGGGACAAGTGTAGCATCTCTAAAACTTGAAATATCCTTGGCAAGTAGAATTAAGGAGAATCCATAAACATTTTATCTGTTTATTAGCAGCAAGATGGTAGCTAGGTTAAGAGTAGTTTCTCACCGAGATCAGAGGGGTAATCTATACATTGAGTAAGGAGATATGGACAAGATCTTAAGTTATATTTTTGTGGGTATTCACTAGATGCTGGAAAATTAAGGGAATGTTTTGAAGATATTCTGGAGCATGTCTATATCGTAAAGAAGGTGGTAGGAGATCGATGGTAGTGGTGAAGGATGTTTATCAGACTGGCTCATGTTCCACAGAGATTGGTGCTGGGACCTTTATTGTTCGTAATACATATATCTCGCATTTTACACATTCAAAAGCAGCCCCTGATTCAAAAATGTGTAAATTAAACAAATACGTGAATATGTTGTCAGCAGTAAATTTGAGTGTATTATTCCAAAAGTTCCAGCACATAAATCACGCTTTGGTATTAAGCGTGTTATTTAAAAAATACATCGATCAAATATGTGGAAAACACGAGGTGCCTGTACATGAATGGGAGGAAAATAAAAGTCAAGTCACTTTTATTTCTATCGCACATTTAACCTTCAAGCCTGCACCGCCATTCAATGTGATCATGGCTGATCATCCAACTCAGTATCCCATACCTGCCTTCTCTCCATACCCCCTGATCCCTTTAGCCACAAGTGCCACATCTAACACCCTCTTAAATATAGCCAATGAACTGGCCTCAACTACCTTCTGTGGCAGAGAATTCCAGAGACTCACCACTCTCTGTGTAAAGAATGTTTTCCTCATCTCGGTCCTAAAGGAATTCCCCCTTATCCTTAGACTGTGACACCTTGTTCTGGACTCCCCCAACATCGGGAACAATCTTCCAGCATCTAGCTTGTCCAACCCCTTAAGAATTTTGTAAGTTTCTATAAGATCCCCCCTCAATCTTCTAAATTCCAGCGAGTACAAGCCGAGTCTATCCAATCTTTCCTCATATGAAAGTCCTGACATCCCAAACAACTCTCGTTGACCAAAGTGCTTTACATTAGTGCAGGTACTAACTTTATACAACATTAAAAGTGTCTGGAATTGAGCTGTTGTGGTTATAAGGGGAGATTAGATAAGCTGGCTTTATTCCCACCGGGGTGCAGGAGGCTGGCTAACTTAGACTTAGTTCCTCCCACAGTTGAGTGCATTGGGCAGCAAGCTTTCGCCATTCTGTTCGGTTATGTGCGACGTCTTCCACCCTCGATAGGTTTGCGTCCCGGTCTTCCAAATCCTTCTGGAATGTTCGCCTCCATGTGAGTTTTGGTTGGCCTCTTTTCCTTCTTCCGTCAGGTTGCCATGTCATTGCTATCTTAGGTGCACGTTGTGGTGACATTCTGAGGGAAGACCATAAAATGGTTTCTAAAATGTTGAGGGGCATAGATAGGATCAGAATCTTTTTCCAGTGCAGGCAAATCTAGAACTAGGTTTAAGGTGAGAGGGGAGAAATGCAAAGGAGATCTGAGACCTCCTAAGTTTTTCAAAGAGAAGACCGTAGATATCTGGTAAAAGCTGCCAGAGGAAGAAGTGGAGGCAAATGCAATTACAACATGGTTCAAAGGTTCAGTGGTGCTTTATCGGTCACATGTACAACTGCACAGTCAATTTTTTAAAAAACATATTTACACATGGATGCGCCGCCGTGTATTGGCGCCATTTCCACAGTCCAAATTCCGGACCGCCCGCATGCACAATCTACTGGAGCAGTTCCCCGTTCAGGTGAGCCCCAGGCTCCTGCACGGCCTTCCTCTGTTGCCCTCGACCGGATCAGCCTGTGAACCGACGTCCTTCTCCTTCAAAAGTAATTTGGACAGCTACTTTCACTTGGACACTTTTCATTTCACTGCACATCTCGTATGTGTATGTGACGAATAAACCTGACTTGAATTGACATAGAAAGGAAACACGTGGAGGGATGCAGTCCTAATGCTGGCAAATGGGATTAGTGTAGATGGGCATCACGGACAGCATGGTCGAAATGGGCCAAAAGCACCTGGTTCTGAGCAATATGATTCTACGATTGAAGAACCAGAGGACCAAGTTTTAAGGGGAAAGGGGAAAGATTTAATGGGAACCCGAGGGGCAACTTTTTCAGACGAGATAGGCAGGTAATATAAAAACATTGAAAACACAGTTGGACAGGTACTTGGATATGGAAGGTATAGCGGGAATTGGGACAAATGCAGGCAAAGAGGACGTGTAAATAGGGTGTTGGTTGCATGGGACAGTTGGGCCAAAGGACCTATTTCCGTGCTGAATAACTCTATGATCCCACGAATGACGACATCTCATTCTGCTGACATACATTTGCTGGCGTTTTAATGAAAGTTTATTTTTTTGTTGCTGCAGTTTAATTATGACCAAAAAGTGCAAGTACCTTGGAGTGTATCTGGACAGTAAACTGGACTGGTCCAGGAATGCTGAGGCCCTGTACATGAAGGGACAGAGCCAGCTGTACCTTTTGCGAAGGCTCCGCTCCTTCAACGTCTGCAGTATTGTGTCTCTGTCACTGCTATGTAGTTTAGACCAATAAAGGGCCTGTCCCACTTACGTGTCCTCGGCACGCAAATTACACTACCTCATGGTCGCGTTGAGCCACGATAGTCCCGTGAAGGTCACGCGCAACTTCATTCGACGGTCCGGAGCGCGTGACGTTATTTGAAGATGGGCACAAAATGCTGGAGTCACTCAGTGGGACCAGCAGCATCTCTGGAGAGAAGGAATGGGTGATGTTTCGGGTCGAGACACTTCTTCAGTCTGAAAGAAGGGTCTTGACCCGAAACATTACCCATTCCTTCTCTCCAGAGATGCTGCCGGTCCCGCTGAGTTATTCCAGCATTTTGTGTCTATCTTCAATTTTCTTGGCCCCGCTCTGAGAGTAGAAGTGGGGGCGGAACCGGACCGCAACGGCCGTGAGCCCCAGGCCAAGCTTGCCGATCGTTTGCCTGCTTCTGCTGCTCTTAGAGGTGAGACGTTGCATCACGCCAGGGTCTTGGGCCTGTCTCACTGTGGCCGTCAGTTCCCCGACAGGCCGTTGGCGTGCGAAAATTTCGGAGCCCCGCGTGATGCGCACAACTACATACTGTACCCTCCGTGTTTCTCAGTGGGACCGGCCCCGCATGGCGATACGATGCCCGTGCGCCTCAACGCGACCACGAGGTCGCGCAATTTGCATGACAAGGATACGTAAGTGGGACAGGCCCTAAGTCTTTATGGTATTCCAGATAGTTCTCGATTTGGAACGGCTGGAGTTCTCCTAGTCTTCAATAAGGATTTTCTCGTAGCATATTATTTTGTTCAGGAACTGCTGAAGCTCCATCCCAAACCTGAAATGGGATAGTTGTTTTATGCCACAGGATGTCTCTGCATCCTGTGCCAGACTTAATTATATCATAATCAATTATATGCTGCAGCAGAGCGAAGGCCGCGGACGCCAATGGGATTAACAATCTCACCAAGGCGGCTGGCTCCGTGCTGGGGGCAGTATTGGATTCATGGGAGGTGGTGTTGGAGGGGAGGATGCTCCTCAAACTGTGTAGCATCCTGGACAATACAGCTCATCCCCTTGACACACTGGTCAACCTGAGGAGCATCTTCAGCAACAGACTGGTTACACCAAGAATGCTGGAGAGATCCTTCTTCCCTGTGGCTATCAATCTGTACAGCTCCTCCCTCTTCTGTCGTGGAGTAGACTGACTCCCCTAGGCCCCCCCCCACCCTTTCAAAATCTTTGCACATCCACAATCCTTTCCACTCGTCACTTTAATTTCATGTTTCATGGATCTTGTGTCTTATGACTGTTGGCAGTTCAGTTTCCCTCCTGGGATAAATAAAGTTCTATTGTATTGTGTTGCTTTGAGCACTGATTTGTTGGTTTGGAACCTGAAGACTTTAGTCAGTTGACCCTCAGAGCACATGGTTGCTGATCTTCAGAAGGGGGAAACCACAACTGTGAAGATATTCCGATGAAGGGACCCGACCCGAAATGTCAACCATCCATGTCCTGGAACTCTTGTTTAGGCAGAAATTGCAGATGCTGATTTACAGAAGAAGGGCACAAAATGCTGGAGTAACTCAGTGGGTCAGTCAGCATCCCTGGAGAGCATGGATAAATGACATCTTGGGTTAGGGTCCTGAAGAAGGGTCCTGATCCAAAACTATACCTATCCATGTTCTTCAGAAGTGCTGCCTGACCTGCTGATTTACTCCAAAGCATCTATGGAGAGAAGGAATAGGCAACGTTTCGGGTCGAGACCCTTCTTCAGAAGCCGCATGTCTGGAGTTTGAAGATGGGTCGTCACCCATGTGTCATCCATCCATTATCTCCAGAGATGCTGCTGAGTCACTTTGTGAATAGCACTTTGTGTCCTATTGTATTTTTCAGAAGCTGCTTTAAAGTAATCACATCAGAAAATGAATACAACGGTTTACCGAGAACCGCACCAGAAGCTGCAAATGTTTCTAAAATTGAAAATTCTTGAAGCTCTCAACTGGTGAGTCAGCCACCATAGAAAGAAAGGCAGTCAATATTCCAGGACCATTCATCAGAACTGGAAAAAACACGAAGAGCACAATGGCTTTCAACAGGACAGAAGGGAGGTGGGAGGGTGGGTTGAACAAAAGGAATATTTCTGATTAATAGGAGAGTTCTTTGTCGGTTAAACGTGTTGTTAATGACAAAGCTGTGGGAAATGGCCAACAGTCCACACTGTGTAATTATAGTAAGAAAAACTCAACCAAAAGAATTATAGACAGAAGATGGACACAAAGTGGTGGATTAACTCAATGGATCAGGCAGCTTCTGGAGAAAAAGGATGGGTGACATTTTCGTTCGGGACCCTTCTGCAAACTGATATCTTGGTTCGGGACCCTTCTTCACATGACCTGACCCAGAAGATCACCCATCCATTTTCTCCAGAGACGCTGCCTGACCTGTTGAGTTACTCCAGCACTTTGTGTCTTCGGTATAAACCAGCATCTGCAGTTCCTTTGTACACAATTACAGACCAAAATGGCCAGTTCTGTTAGAAACGGGAAGAAAGAGCAAGTAATCAAAAGTTGTAGAATTCAGGTATTGTGTTCAGAAGGCTGCAATGTGCCCAGATGGCAGATGGGATGCTGCTCTCCAAGCTTGCGTTGGGCCTCATTGCAACACTGCAGGAGGTTATAGACAGAGGATCAGAGTGGAAATGAGATGGTGATAGGCAACAGGAGGTTCAGAGTCACTCTTGTGGACTACGCACAGGGGCTCCATAAGAGAGTCAACCACTCTGCGTTTAGTTTCTCCTGTGTAGAAGAGATTGAATGCTAGACACTAGATTGCAAGAAGTGCAGGTGAACCACTGTTTCATCTGGAAAGACTTTAGGTTCATAAGTGATAGGAGCAGAATTAGACCATTCAGCCCATGAAGTCTACTCTGCCATTTAATCATGGCTGATCAATTGTTCACTCTCCTGCCTTCTCCCCATAATCCCTGACAACCGCACTAATGAAGAATCTATCTATCTCTGCCTTATAAATATCCCTTGACGGCCTCCACAGCCTTCCCTCCCGGATAGTGGGAAGGGAAGATGTGAAAGGACAGCTGTTGCATCCCTTTTGGTTGCAAGGGAAAGTGTCATGAAACTGGGAATGGTTATTGGCGATAAAACCATGAACCACGGAGCCACAGCAAGCAGTTTAAGAAAGATTACAACAGGATCTCGATGAACTGGGGAAGAGGACCAAGGAACGGCAGATGGAATTGAACTCGGACAAATATGAGGTGTTACATTTTGGTGAATTAAACCAGGGCAAGCTTACACAGCATATACAGTGGCTTGCAAAAGTATTCATACCCCTTGAACTTTTCCACATTTTGTCATGTTACAACCACAAACATAAATGTATTTTATTGGGATTGTATGTGATAGACCAACAGAAAGTGGTGCATAATTGTGAAGTGGAAGGAAAATGATACATGGTTTCCAAATTTTATTACAAATAAAAAAACTGAAAAGTGTGGTGTGCAAAAGTATTCAGCCCCCCTGAGTCAATACTTTGTAGAACCACCTTTCGCTGCAATTACAGCTGCAAGCGTTTTGGGGTATGTCTCTACCAGCTTTGCACATCTAGAGACTGACATTTTTGCCTATTCTTCTTTGCAAAATAGCTCAAGCTCAGTCAGATTGGATGGAGAGCGTCTGTGAACAGCAATTTTCAAGTCTTGCCAGAGATTCTCAATTGGATTTAGGTCTGGAATTTGACTGGGCCATTCTAACTCATGAATATGCTTTGATCTAAACCATTCCATTGTAGCTCTGGCTGTATGTGTAGGGTCGTTGTCCTGCTGGAAGGTGAACCTCCGCCCCAGTCTCAAGTCTTTTGCAGACTCTCACAGGTTGTCTTCCAAGATTGCCCTGTATTAGGCTCCATCCATCTTCCCATCAACTCTGACCAGCTTCCCTGTCCCTGCTGAAGAAAAGCATCCCCACAGCGTAATGCTGCCACCACCATGTTTCACAGTGGGGATGGTGTGTTCAGGGTGATGTGCAGTGTTAGTTTTCCGCCACACATAGCGTTTTGCATTTAGGCCAAAAACATCAATTTTGGTCTCATCAGACCAGAGCACCTTCCTCCACATGTTTGCTGTGTCCCCCACATGGCTTGTGGAAAATGCATACGGGACTTCTTATGGCTTTGTTTCAACAATGGCTTTCTTCTTGCCACTCTTCCATAAAGGCCTGATTTGTGGAGTGCACGACTAATAGTTGGCCTGTAAACAGATTCTCCCACCTGAGCTGTGGATCTCTGCAGCTCCTTCAGAGTTACCATGGGCCTCTTGGCTGCTTCTCTGATCAATGCTCTCCTTGCCCGGCCTGTCAGTTTAGGTGGACAGCCATGTCTTGGTAGGTTTGCAGTTGTGCCATACTCTTTCCATTTTTGGATGATGGATTGAACAGTGCTCCGTGAGATGTTCAAAGCTTGGGATCATTTTTTATAACCTAACCCTGCTTTAAACTTCTCCACAACTTTATCCCTGACCTGTCTGGTGTGTTCCTTAGGCTTCATGATGCTGTTTGTTCACTAATGTTCTCTAACAAACCTCTGAGGCCTTTACAGAACAGCTGTATTTATACTGAGATTAGATTACACACAAGTGGACTCTATTTACTAATTAGGTGACTTCTGAAGGCAATTGGTTGCACTGGAATTTATTTAGGGGTATCAGAGTAAAGGGGGCTGAATACTTTTGCACACCACACTTTTCAGTATTTTATTTGTAAAAAAATTTGAAAACCATGTATCATTTTCCTTCCACTTCACAATTATGCGCCCCTTTGTGTTGGTCTATCACATAAAATCCCAATAAAATAAATTTATGTTTGTGGTTGTAACGTGACAAAATATGGAAAAGTTCAAGGGGTATGAATACTTTTGCAAGCCACTGTAGTAGGGGTCCCGAGAGTATTGCAGAACAGTGAGACTTAATTTAGTTTTGTTTAGACACTACATGGAAACAGGCCCTTCGGCCCACTGTGTCAGCACTGACCAGCAATCACCTATGCACTATTTCTATCCTACACACAAGGACAATTTACAGAAGCAAATTAACCTACAAACCTGCATGTCTTTGGAGTGTGGGAAGAAAGCTGAGCATCCAAAGAAAACCCATGCGATCACAGGAAGAACGTACAAACTCCGTACAGGCAGCATCCGTAGTCAGGTTCGAACCCGGGTCTCTGGCGCTGTAAGGCAGCAACTCTACCGCTGCACCATTGTACTGCCCCGCATTGTTTGCCGAACGTGGGGAAATAGGTGGAAGGGGTGGTGAAGAGTACAGGAGTCAGGACGTCATATTGCAACTGTACAAGTGTTTGGTGTGATCGGGGTGTTGTGCATAATTCTGATCACCCAGCTTTCCTAAGGATATCATTAAACTGGAAGCAGTGCCAAAATGATTCACAAAGTTGTTACCAGGACTGCATGGTTTGTTAAAAGGAGAGACTGGGTAGGCTGGGATTGTTTTCTTCGGAGTGCAGCAGGTTGATGGGTGACATTGTAGAGCTGTTTAAAATCACGAGAGCGTAAGGTGGAATGGTCATGGTCTTGTTCCCTGAATCAGAAGTGTCTACAACTAGAGGACATAGGTTTAAGTTGTGAATGAAAAGATTTAAAGGATCATGAGGGGCAACATTTTCACACAGATGGTGGTGGTTATATGGAACGAG
This sequence comes from Raja brachyura, assembly GCA_963514005.1. The sequence goes on from OY740811.1 coordinate 17,552,372, forward strand.
CTGCCAGAGGAAGTGGGAACGCAGATACAAATAGTGTTTAAAAGACAGTTAGACACATTCATGCACAGTAAGGAATAGAGGGGTGACATTTATAGGCTTGGAGGGGTAAAGGCTACATTTAGATTGATATGAATGAGTTGAAGGGCCTGTTTCAATGCTATATCTGACACAAAGGGGAGGATCCCTTCGAAGTGCAGAGAGGCACGGGGAATGTGTTTGGTGATCGTGTTCTGGAGCTGTGGAAGTTGCTAATGCTGCTCTGTTGAATTTGGAGGCTGATGGGTCATCGAGCTGAAACGTGCTCTTCAGACTGCCACATGGGTCGTAGATGCTGAAACATAGAAACAAGGAATCGCAGATGCTGGTTTACTAAAAAGGACACAGAGTTCTGGAGTAAATCAGCGGGTCAGGCAGCATCCCTGGAGAACATGGATAGGTGACATTTTGGGTCGGGACCCTTCTTCAGACTGATTGTGGGAAGGGTGGGGGGGGGAGGGAAAGAAAGCTGGAAGAGAGGAGAGGCAGAGTGGCAGAACAGAAGAGGAGAAGCACTTGGAGAGGGGACAAATGAAATTAAGAAGCTGGGAAGAGATGGAGAAGGAGAGAAAAAATTGAGGAAATGTGAAAACGAATGTAGCTGAAGCATTTACTTTGTTTCTGTCACCATTGAGCGTGCCTGGTCTGCTGCAAATTCCCAGCATTTTCTGTTCTTATTTGAGAAGGAAAGGGGGAATTGAAGATGGCAATCACGAGAAGATGATGGGGAAGGAGATGTGAGGTGGGGACACATGGAATGATGAATGTGGAGGGAGAGTTTTACTGAATTGACAAGAGAGAAATCAAGAGTGGCTGATAGGACATTATATATAGTAAGCGGTAGTCAGAAGGTCAGATGTTAAAGACAAATATGAGGAGGGAATGGGGCTGGGAAGATTTGAAAGGGAGGGGAAAGGGTGATGAGAAGGAATGGGTGAGTAAATGAAGAGTGAGAGAGAGAGGGAACGAGAACTGGAGATAAATGTAATGGACAGAAAATGATAAAGGGTGACAGGTTATGGGAGATGGAGAGTGAGATGGAGGAGATAACAATTATGAAAAGATGTATGAGGAGCGTGTGATGGAAGTGGGAGAGGTAAAAAGATAGAGAGAGGAGGAAGGATTTTGAAGTGGACGATGGAGACGACAAGAAAGATCTCCTCTTATCGAGTCCACACACAAGATTAGAAGTTGTTCAGCCGGAGCTGAACACACTTCTTGGCGTCTGCATACAATGGTGTCTGTCTTGTGCGTGGTGGTGGAAAGATGGTTGAAAACAGGGCCTTGATGTGAACGCTCTTTCCTTGACCCCACAAGAAAGATGTAGAGTGGGACACTCGGAGATAGAGAGATGCATGGGGAAAAAAAGTGAATAGAGGGGGAAATTGAAGGATGTGGAAAAATAATGATAGAGAGTGGAGTGAAGTGGAGATGTCACATGATGTGGGAGAATCTGGATAGAGAGAGAGGGTGATGTGGAAAGGAACTATTTACCAAAAGGAAGGAATAAAACAGAATTATAGATCTTTTTGGCTGTCACCAGCAGTGGCGAAAATGCTGATATTTATTACAGTTTTTGAGGTTGTAACTAATCGAACAGATAACCGGGAACCAGTTGATATGGTGCATTTGGACATCAGAAGGCCACTGAGTAGATTATTAAGAGGAATTACAGCGTATTGCTAACCGAGAGAATCTTGAGAATAGAAGTTGTTTTCAGATTGGGAGGCTGTGATCAGTGGGATACTGCAAGGGTTGATGCAAGGGCCTGAGCTGTTCACAACTACATCAATGATTTGGTTATCACCTCTTCCACAGCCAACAATGGACCATTGTGGGCTCCACCTTTCATCGGTGCTGGCTGTTTGTTCTGTACCTTTTCACACCTCTAGTTTCCCTCTCCTCTGCCTCACAGTCTCAAGACGAGTCTCGACCCGAAACATCACCTTTTTCTTTCCTCCAGAGTTGCTGCCTGACCCACTGAGTTACTCCAGCATTGTGTCTTATCTTCAGTGTAAACCAGCATCTGCAGTTCTACTCATGTGTAATATATCCAGGTTTGCTGATGAAATGGTGATAATTAGCATTTAGGACTGCAGAGAGCATTCAGGGAGGCTTCAGGACAGATATGGACAGACAAGATGAATGGGCAAGGGTAGGGCAGACTGATATTGGCAGAAAATAATATAGACAATAGACAATAGGTGCAGGAGTAGGCCATTTGGCCCTTCGAGCCAGCACCGCCATTCAATGTGATCATTCCCAATCAGTACCCCGTTCCTGCCTTCTCCCCCATATCCCCTGACCACTATTTTTAAGAGCCCTATCTAGCTCTCTCTTGAAAACATTCAGAGCACCTGCCTCCACCGCCCTCTGAGGCAGAGAATTCCACAGACTCACCACTCTCTGTGAGCAAAAAGTGTTTCCTTGTCTCCGTTATAAATGGCTTACTCCTTATTCTTAAAGGTAATGGATATTGGCAGAATCAAAAGACATAGGGAAAATGATTTTGATGTCAACACTATGAACACACGAATGGCACAAAAGCCTGAACGGTCTTCTCTTGCTCTGATGTTTTGTGTTATTCTGCAATAGAATGACTTGGGATAGGAATATGCTGAGCAACGGAGGAGATAAGATGAACTGGAAAGAGAATAATTGGTAAACAAAATATAGACAAAAAATGTTGGAGTAACTCAGTGGGACAGGCAGCATCTCCGGAGAGAAGGAATTCGCTTCGAGAACCAAGCATTCTGACATCTCCACTATTTATGCGATGCTCTTTAGGTGGGAGTGGGCTCAGCCGTTGACAGAGGAGATCCCTTTCGCTCTCAACTGCATTGACTGGAATCCCAGCGACTCATAGTCCACAGAGAGCGGCAGGGAGAGGAGGGAACGGCCGGCGGGGTGCAGGGATGGTTCGCGCTGGCATCTGGATCTACTCAGCCCCCGACCAGAGCAGCGCCAGCGGTTGACCATCGCCACATCTGGAGTGCGGCAGCGCCAGCGGTTGGCCATCACATCTGGATCCGCAACCTCCGGCCAGCGAGGCGGCGCCAGACGTTGACCATCTCAACATCTGGAACGGTTCAACCTCAGAGTCCGACCAACGCCTCGGCGCCAGCGGTTGACCATCCAGATTACCCACATCTGGATCCGATCACAGAGCCAGCGTTTGGCCACCGCATCTGGATCCGCAATCTCCGACCAGCGGTTGCCCATCTGCACATCTGGAAGCGGCAGCGCCAGCGCCAGCGGTTGACCATCTCCACATCTGGGTGATTGGCAGGCGCGGGCAGTACCACAGCGGCCGGTGGAGGAGAGGAGAGGGACGAGGAGGGCTCTCCCGGAGGTCTCTCGCTCTCCAGCAGCCGCCTGTTCCGGGACACCTCTCCCCTGGGCCGCCGGAGGGGGACGGAGCGACCACCCCTCTCCCCCCTCCCCGGGCGGGGTGGCGCCTGGCCCGGGCCCCCGCCCCCCGGACGGCGCGGCGCGGCGCGGCGGCTTCAGTCGGCGCTCGGCAGCGCGGCAGAGGGTGGCAGCAGCCGGCGCCTCGCCTCGCCGCTCCTCCCTCCCTCCCTCACTCACTCACTCTCTATCCCACACCCCACAATGGGCATCTTCTGGATACTCTGGCTCTTCCCCGCCGCCTCAGCCCTGGAAGGTACCGCTGCCGTTCTTTACGTGCGGGTTAAAGCCTTGCTTTAGTGGGGTCGGGGAATGTTGTTGGCGGCGAGTTAACGTGGAAGCTGCGGGCGGGGGGATGTGGACGGAGACGGGGTCGGCGATGGGAAAAATGGCTGGGGATCGGGATCCGAGCACTTGGCGGGTGGCGGGGGAAAGATCGATTTCCAGTCGAAACACGCCGGCTCTTTGCTACCCCGCTGCTTCATGCACCCCCCGGCAAGACTATTTGCACAGAAAAGTTGGTTTCTGGCGCCGGCTTATTGTGTGCCGTGAATTATTGTGCATGCAGTGTGTGGCGAGAGCGTCTGCCGACGGAAAGGTGCAGCCACGCTGAGGCGTTTGAAATGTCCACGGAGCCAACTCGGGGAGAGTTGTCCTGCTGGAGGTGTCTCGGTTCCCGGTCTGTAGCCCGGAGCTTGGTCTGTGCTCGACGTTGGTTCGGTTCATCGTTGTGTCCCATGCAAAAGCTGGAGTGTGGTTGTGATCCTAACCGGGCAGCTGGCGAGGAGTGTGTGACCCTCGGCTGCCGAGTTGTCTCCTGGGTTTCTAACAGATGGCGATGCAGCCGTACACACCGGGGAGTCCCGGGTGTCAGCAGCTCCGGGGTCTGGCCCTCGCCTCGCACTCTCACCAGGGCTTCCCGCTCCAACCTCCCTCCCCAACCCCCCTTCCCCCCTCTCCCCTTCCTCCAACCTCCCCTCCCCAACCCCCCTTCCCCTCCCTCCCCTACTCCCCTTCCCCTCCATCCCCTAGTCCCCTTCCCCTCCCTCCCCAGCCTCCCCTTCCCCTCCCTCCCTGCCCAACCCCCCTTCCCCTCCCTCCCTCCCCAACCCCCCTTCCCCTCCCTCCCCAACCTCCCCTACTCCCCTCCCTCCCCTACTCCCCTCCCTCCCCTACTCCCCTCCCTCCCCTTCCCCCCTTCCCCTCCCCAACCCCCCTTCCCCCCTCCCCTTCCTTCCCCCCCTTCTCCCCCCCCCCCGCTCCCCTCCCCCCCCTCCCCTTCCTCCCCTCTCCCCCTCTCCCCTTCCTCCCCTCTCCCCCTCTCCCCTTCCTCCCCTCTCCCCCTCTCCCCTTCCCTTTTATAAATGTATCATGTTGAGCTATTATGTAAACCAGTGATCCCTGCTCCCATTACCCACATGGTAGCAGGATGCCCTTTCTCACTACTTGGGGGTAAATACCTTGTGGTCTCTTATTGACAGTCCTACGTTTATGTTAGATCTTCTCGCCATTAGCCTGCTCTTGCCGGTTTCGCCAATAATTTTTGTTTCTTGCTTGTAAAAATGTATATTCTAACATTATTCTGTGCTGGCTGAAAATGTTCATTAAAATCACGTGTTCAGTAAAACTTGTACAGATGGTATACAAGTGCGGTGGAATACAATTTAAACACTTGCCTAGTAATCTGTAAACAATTCCATTAATGTGAGGAACATCCAGCTGTAGTTTTGGTTCCAATGTGGTTGCTCTGTCTGACAGCCCCAAATGGAAGTTTAAGAGCAGCGTCTTTGCTCAGAGTAGTACCTGCTACCGAAAGGATTAGATTAGTTTATTGTCACATGTATCGAGGTACAGGGAAATGCATTGGATGCATGCGAACCAGTCAGCGGAAAGACAGCATGATTACAATCGAACCATTTGCAGTGTACAGATACATGATAAAGGGATTATTGAATTGAATAAATAGATTTGTTGAAGAGGAAGCTACTTGTGTAAATGTGAGGAGAAAACGATGAAGGTGAAGGCTTAGCAAGGTGACTAGTTTCAACTTTATTAACTGATGTAGCTGGAGATCGATTGACTTAATGCACTCTTAATGAAATTATGACTCAAATTAGAGTTGGGATTGTCAACTTGTGTCCACCCACTATAGTTATCGATCCTGAGTTGGCCCCAACAGAATCTCGAGTTATAGCTGGGCTATCTTTGAGCAGTGAACAAACTTAAATGTTTTGCAATTTGTGTCTCAACGTAATCACAGTTCACAGGTACTTTAACAAAGTCTCATTTCACAATGTTTAAGAACGAACTGCAGATGCTGAAAAATCGAAGGTAGACAAAATTGCTGGATAAACTCAGTGGGTGCGGCAGCATCTATGGAGCGAAGGAAATGGGCAACGTTTCGGGCCGAAACGTTACCTATTTCCTTCGCTCCATAGATGCTGCCTCACCCGCTGATTCTCATCAGCATTTCTGTCTACCTCCCATTTCACAATGTCAGCTTGAGACTATTCAGTTTGGGGATGGGTGTAACTGAGAGCCTTCCAGGTGATCCAGCACATTGATGCAATTATAAAGAAAGCCCATCAAAACACCTTTAGAAGATTGAGGAGATTCAGTACTCAGTCGACAAATACTCTTGTGAACATCTACAGGAGAGCATATTAACGCTGCATCCTGGCCTGGTTCAGCAACCCGAACGCCCAGGAATGAAGGAGATTACAAAAAATTAGTGAACACTGCCCAGTTGGTTCATCACGGGTACCGACTTCCCCACCATCAAAGGGATCTACAAGAGGCAATCTTCTCAGCCAGCATCATAAAGAATGCACATCACCCTGGTGATGCTCTCATTTTGCTCCTGCCATTTGGACGAAGAGGTAGGAATTTGAAAACTCTAATGTCCAGGTGCAGGAACAGCTCCTTTCCAACAACCATCAAGCTATTGAAATTTATGAACTCCAACTAACTAGGTTGCACTAGGGATTTGGGGTTTTGTTTTTGCACTATATTGGATTTTGTAATGATTGAATATGTCGTTTTATGTTGATTTGTTGTGTTATCTGTTGAGTAGACTCAATTCCCGGACAGATGACAAGTTGAGTTTATTGTCACGTGTACCGAAGTACAGTGAAAAGTGTTTTTGTTGCATGCTATCCAGTCAGCGGAAAGGCTATACTTGATTACATCAAGCCCCCCCCCCCCACCCCCCCCTTTCCCTCACTGATACAAGATAAAGGGAATAACGTTTAGTGCAAGGTAAAGTCTGATTAGAGGTTCTCCAAGGGTCTTCAATCAGGTAGATGGTGGCTCTGGATCGCACTCTAGTTGTGATAGGATGCTTCAGTTGCCTGGTAACAGCTGGGACGAAACTGTCCCTGAATCTGCAGGTATTCGTTTTCTCACTTCTGTACCTCTTGCCTGATGGGAGTGGGGAAAAGAGGGAGTGAGACTCGTCCTTGATTATACTAGTGGCCTTGCTGAAACAGCATGAAGTGTAAATGGAGTCAATGGAAGGGAGGTTGGTTTGCGTGATGGTCCGGGCTGCACCACAATCTCCTGCAATTTCTTGCGGTTTTGGATGGAGCTGTTCCCAAACCATAGCCTGATGCATTCCAATAAAGCGCTTTTGACTCTTGATCAGTTTCTGTGTTCCAGTAATAAGTGACACAATCACCCTCATGCCCACTGCCTCCCAGTTGTGCCTGCACAGCTTGTGATGGTCATAGTGGCAGTGCTGATTACCCAAGACTGTTTTACTGCCATGATGTGATCTTGCACACAGTTCCTCGGTTTACCATTCCTTCTCTCCTCGGCCAGTTCAGCTCTGGTGTGTCTGCTACTACTATTCCATGGAGCGTATGTAAACTGTTGATGTTTTGGTTTAAGGCAGCTAGTGCTGGCTCAGCAGCCGTCAGCATGGGGCTATGTTGTCAGGTGCAGAGATTCCAAGTCTGATCAAGCCCTCGGCATTGGAGAAATCGCGAATGGCACGGCTGTTCCAGTCCTGGCTAATGTGTCTCCTATTTGATTCAATTTGTGAGTTCCCAGATTATATTATTTCAGACAAATTTACTTTTCACCTTCTCAGCGTGTCTGTTGTACGAGAGTGTGGTCCAGGATTATTTCAAGGGTCCGAAGAAGGGTCCTGACCCAAAGCGTCGCCCATCCATTTCTTCCCGAGATGCTGCCTGACCCGCTGAGTTACTCCAGCATTTTGTGTCTATCTTTTATATAAACCAGTATCTGCAGTTCCTTTTTTTTAATTAATTCAAGGTAATCTGGGTTTCTGAAGTGAATTAAATGTGTCTTTCCAGTTGATGTTTGCTTTTCTTATTTGTATGGTGATTGTGACCCCATGGAGTATGGGGTTTTATAAGCTTAATTAATTAAATAATTGTTAGTCAGGTGGAGACATGAAAAACTGTAGATGTTGAAATCTTGAGCTAAAAAAAAAACTGCCGGAGGAACTCAGTGGGTCAGACAAGTCTTGACCTGTTAAGTTCCTCAAGCAGATGGTTAATTGTCAGTCAGCCTGGCAGGGTTCAGTATGTTGAGTCAGGATATGGCCCAGACACAAAGAATTATAAATGCTGATTTTCAAAAAAAGATACTGAAGTCAGCAACTTAGGCAGTCTCGCTGGAAGAAAATTATAGGCAATGTTTTGGGTCAGGCCTCTTCTTCAGATGGACCTTTGCATCTAAAGAAGGGTCCTGACCCAAAACACTGCGTATTCATCTCTTCCCAAGATTTGGGGCGGCAAGGTGGCGAAGCAGTAGAGTTTCTGCCCTGCCGCGCCAGAGAGTCAGTTTCGATCCTGACTCCAGGTGCATGTCTGTACAGAGTTTGTGCGTTCACCCTGTGACCTGCGTGAGTTTTCTCAGGGATCTTCCACACTCCAAAGACGTACAGGTTTGTGGGTTAATTGGCTTGGTATCATTATAAATTGTCCCTGGTATGTGTTGGACAGTGTAAGTGTGCGGGGATCGCTGGTCAGCATGGCCTCCGTGGGTCAAAGGGCCTGTTTTCGCACTGTATCTCTGAGCTAAACTAAACTAAGATGCTGCTTAACCCGCTGAGTTACTGCAATATTTTGTGTTTTATTTCCAAGATAAGGTCCTGTGTGTGCAGTGTAGATGAAGCTGGTTATTTGGATGGATTGAGTGACCATGTTAAGGAGGATGTGTTCTGATGCACTTCCTTCACTGCATTCATCTCCCACTTCAATGTAAAAGCAAGACTTTGGATCATACAGACAAGGCAATGGTCACTTGTCAATTTGTAGACCTTTGAGGAAAGGGAGTTGAACTGAGTCTTTGAACTTACAAGGAACAAAGTATTCTTGCAATTGGCTGTCTAGAAATGCGGTCCCCACCACCTGTGCCATGGTTCCTTCTCATTGCTACAGTCGGGTTGGACGTACTGAAGCCACATACTCCCAGGTTTAGTACAACCATCAGCTTCTTCAATCGACTTGCACAACTATAATCTCACCTCAGCAACAGAGCACTTTGGACCACCTCTTGTACCAGTATGGACCAGTATTCTGATTGTATTTTTGCATGATTCATTTGCTTTTTTATACAGTCCTTTTTCACTATATTGTAAAATGTGTGTGTGTGTGTGTGTGTTATTTGGGTATCATTATATTTTTGTGTGGTGTCTGCGTGCCTGTGATTTTCATTGCATCTGCTCAGCACCGTATCTGTGCAGAAACAGTAAACTTGACTTGGATCACAGCTTACTTTAGAGACGCAGCATTTAAATGGGGCCTTCAGTAGTCAAGTGGACTGCTGATCACCCGTTCATACTAGTTCAATGGTATCCCACCTTCTCATCTACGTGCAATTTAATAGAAGCCGATTATTGACCCCGTGGGTTTTCTCTGGATGCTCTGGTCCATTTTTGTGCCATTGATCTCAATTGCCAGACGGAAACTTACTTTCCACTTCTTTGAATACTCCCAATGGTCTAGCATTCACAACACATTGGAACAGACAAAGCTAGAGATTCGCCATTGTCAGTTCGAAACAGTTCTTACAGTTTGGTGTTAAATGATACCACCTAATCCTCTCACTCTGAAGCCAAGTGATCTTGGGTGATAGCCTCCACGTGCACTAATGGAGAGGGTTATAGCAAGTACATACCTATTGCACTGTCAAATGGCAGCTTCCACCACTTTGATGTGTGAGGGATAGATAGAGTGAATGCACAGTCTTTTACCCAGGGTTGGGGAATCAAGAGCCAGAGGGCATAAAGTTTAAGCTGAGAGGGGAAAGATTTAATAGGAACATAAGGGGCAATTTTTAGATGGGGTATCTTGGTCTACTGTGGAGGCCAAGTCAATGGTTATTTGCAAGGCAGAGATAGATATATTCTAGATTATTGTGGTATCAGGGGTTATGGGGAGAAGGCATGGGGTTAGCAGGGAGAAATAATGGTTCCCTCCCACATTCTAAAAGCGTGCAGGTTTGTTGGTCATTTGGTTTCTGTAAATTGTCCTCGGTAAGGAGAATAATATGTAGGATAGCAAATGGGGATAGCTGTTCAATGTAGACTTGGGCTGAAGGGCCTGGTTCCCTGTTGTATATATATATTTGAACAAACAAAATAAAACCTTTTGGGACATGGAAGGAAACCCAGACGGTCTCAGAGAGAAGTTGCAAACACAATACAGACAGCGTCCAAGGTCCGGGTCTCGGGTGCGGCAAAGCAGCAGCTCTACCAGCTGCGCCACTGTGCCACCTTGACCTGAATGTGTCTCTGTCACTGCAATGGAGTTTAGACCAATGACTTATTGTTGTACAACCATCGGCTGTTTATGGTATTCCAGATAGTTCCCGATCTATTTGGAAAGGCTGGAGTTCTCCTAGTCTTTGATCAGGATTTTCTCGCAGCATATTCTTTCTTTCAGGAACTGCTCAAACTCTGCCCCAAACCCAAAGTGGGATTTTTGCTTTATGCTACAGGATGCCTCTGCATTTTTAATATTATATCATAATTAATAAAATGGGGCAGTAGGGCGAAGGCCGCGGACGCCAATAGGATTAACAAACTCATCAAGAAGGCTGGCTCCATCCTGGGGGGCGGAGTTGGATAGGAGAGAGTTGGATAGAGTTCTAGGGGCTAGTGGAATCAAGGGATATGGGGAGAAGGCAGGCATGGGTTATTGATTGGGGACGATCAGCCATGATCGCAATGAATGGCGGTGCTGGCTCGAAGGGCCGAATGGCCTCCTCCTGCACATATTTTCTACGTTTTTATGGATTTATGTGAGGTGGTCTTGGAACGGAGGATGCTCCTCAAACTGGAGCATCTTGGACAATACAGCTCACCCCCTCCATGACACACTGGTCAACCTGAGGAGCACCTTCAGCAACAGACTGGTTCCTCCAAGATGCAGCACAGAACGCCACAGGAGATCCTTCTTCCCTGTGGCTATCAAACTGTACAACTCCTCCACCTCCTGTCATGGGGTAGACTGACTCCCCTCCCCTCCCCTCCCCCCCCCCCCCCCAATCCTTTCCACTCATCACTTTAATTTCATGTATTTTGTGTTTTATGACTTTTGGCAGATCAATTTCTCTCCTGGGATACCTAAAGTTCTGTCGTATCATATCAAGGATTAGAGTTGGCTGCGTGCATTTACACTGAGCTGACAAAACCCCCCCAAAATATATGATAACTTGAATATATGTGAGAAAATTGAGTGTTTTTAAGACAAGTGCCAAAATATACCGACGGATGAGTGAAGCATCAAAATGAACTGGGATCCTTTGAATAATGTGCTTTTTGCAAAATAGAAACAATGGAGGTAGCAATGCTTGCACACGTTATAAACACAAGATGTGAATACGGCTTAAAGCTGAATCTTGGGGACTGATCAGAATTGTTCTTCATCGACAAATCTGAGGCGGAGAATTGCATCTTTGTTTTCTGGTATCCAAAGGAAATTCCCTGCTTGCCGATTCCTTTATTTTCTTCCCTTAAGTCACATTGCAGACTGATGTGTATATCATCACAGGAGGTTTTCGCAGAGAATGCTAATGTTCAACGACTAAGCTATCGTTTCCCTTTGTTCCACTTTACTCCACTCGATAAATTTTTATCAAGAATACAAACATATGCCTTTGGCAGTAAATACCTTGGTTGCAATTTGAAGTTTGCAGTTTCAATAAAATGCAAAAAAAACCCCACAATTTCATTTCCACTTCAAGTTGGTGAATTTAACAATGTGGTACCTTGTAACCAGAAAGCTGGTTTCTCTCGTTGGTAATTACTTAGTAAATCTCCAGCAAGTCCAAACGATGTTGACAAAGCACTTCAACACACAGACGCCATACAATACACCCACCACTGAGGGATCATTCAAAATCTCGTATTCCTTGCTAATTTTTTACTGTGCTTGAGCAGGAATATGTTCCAAATCTATAAAGCTTCGATAGATATTGACATTGCCAACGGAACCCAAATTGTGGATACAATGCTGTTATAAAATGGGTCAGTTCATAAGATTACAAAGCCTAAAATGGAGTCTAGAATGTAAATAAAGGTTAATAACAGGCAGGGTTGAGAGGAATTGTGGTGTCCAGAGAGATGAATTAAACAACCAGGAACTGCAGAGTGACGGATCAGTCAGAGGTAAGTTGCACACGTATGAGCTGGGCAGTAATAAATCATACTCTGGCAATCGAGATGAGAAGTTCCATGACAAAAAGGATAGAAACCAAACTTGCAGATTCCAGCCTTTAATACAACAATGGGTTCAATACTCCATTGAACTCTGTGCAAGCAAGCCTCTGTTTATTTCTCCTTGATGTTTGTGATCTAAATGATGCCAAATTTAACTTTGAACTTTGCAATTGGCTCATGGTAACAACAGACATGTTCTGAAATGTGAAAAAGAGAATTCTCTGCCACAGAAGGTAGTTGAGGCCAGTTCATTGGCTCTATTTAAGAGGGAGCTAGATGTGGCCCTTGTGGCTAAAGGGATCAGGGGTTTGGAGAGAAGGCAGGTACAAGATACTGAGTTGGATGATCAGCCGTGATCATATTGAATGGCGGTGCAGGCTCGAAGGGCCGAATGGCCTACTCCTGCACCTATTTTCTATGATTCTATGATTGGAGGATTTACTCTTTCAGGTCCATTCCTATATACGTATCATATTAATTAAAAGGAAAAACATCTGAAAGAAGAACTGTAAATTCACAATCTGGGGTGATGTGTGTTTGGTATGACATTTTATCCCAAACTAGACTTATTTGAAAGCGCGTTGCTTTGCTTCTAAGATAGCTAAGGATGAAATAACGGAGAAATCGAGATTGTAGATCCTGGCCTGATGTAGTCCAGAATGGGCGCAAAATTACTATTGATTCAACACTAATTGGCGCATGTGTTATAATTTTAAGCACATGAGGTTGTTGTTGGAAGTGAGCCACATTAAGTAAAATGATGTGAATCATGATAGTATGATTGTATGAGCTCAGAACAGTGTTGCGATTTGTTATAACGCAGTGCAAATCCTCCTCGAAGACATAAGGGGAGTAGGAGGCAAATATGTCACGATAAATAAATCATTTCTGCATGCACCATACAACTGCCACGCTTAGATGCATCGATTTCTGTTGCAATGTGTGGTTATGAATTCTGCCAAAAATTGGAATTGGAGCAATTACAAAAATTAATATCGTCACTTAAGCACAGTTTATGCTTAAGGGAAAGTAGTGAAGTGTTTATGTTATTGGACCAGTAATTCAGAGGAATGGACTATTCATCCATGGAAATGAATTTGGATTCCACCATAGCAGGTGTAGACAAAATGTTTAAGAAGGAACTGCAGATGCTGGAAAATTGAAGCTAGACAAAAATGCTGGAGAAACTCAGCGGGTGAGGCAGCATCGATGGAGTGAAGGAAATAGGCAACGTTTCGACCCAAAACGTTGCCTATTTCCTTCGCTCCATAGATGCTGCCTCACCCGCTGAGTTTCTCCAGCATATTTGTCTACCATAGCAGCTGTAGAGATCAGTTAATTAAATAAACGTGAGGGGCAGGGGTAAGTTAATACGACTAATACTAATTAATAAACTACTTTTTTAAAAAAATTCTTGATTACTGATGTTCTTTTAAGGAATAAAACCTGCTGTCTTAATTTGGCCTGAAGCCCCAATGTTCCACCACAGGACTACACACATGGCACAGAGCTAAGTTCTCCCAAAACCCGTGGATCAGATCGAAGCAGTCCGACATCAATGAGTGATGGACGTTGGTGGACAGTTGAATGGCTAATTGGAAGGGGCATCCTTGTGCTCCAGGGATGTTCTCGTTCTCACTTATGTCAGGGGGCCAGCACATGAATGCTAAAGACGAGGCTAAAATACTTGCGGCCTCATTCACTCAGATGTACTGAATGGATGACCTAATTATTCCATTATCTTCCATGTGTGAGTAAAGGGCCTAGAAACATAAAAAATAGGTGCAGGGGAGGCCATTCGGCCCTTCGAGCCAGCGCCGCCATCCATTGTGATCATGGCTGATCGTCCCCAATCAATAACCCATGCCTGCCTTCTCCCCATATACCTTGGTTCCACTAGCCCCTAGAGTTCGGTCTAACTCTCTCTTAAATCCATCCAGTGATTTGGCCTCCACTGCCTTCTGTGGTAGGGAATTCCACAAATTAGCAACTCTCTGGGTGAAAAACATTTTTCTCACCTCAGTCTTAAATGGCCTCCCCTTTATTCTAAGACTTTGGCCCCTGGTTCTGGACTCTCCCAACATTGGGAACATTTTTCCTGCATCTTTTTTCTGGATAGGAGTTAAGGGCCTGTCCCACTCGATGACTGTCGGCATCATTGACTGACGTATCATCAGTTCACCGAACAGGTCGTGGCGTGATGACGCATTGACGCGCGGTGTTTCCTGAAGTGTCGCAACATTTTGACGCCGCTGGTTTTTGAAATGTTCAAAATCTTTTGGCAACCCTGATACGTCAGTCAATAACGCCGGCAGTCGCCCAAAAAATTGCCAAGTGAGACAGGCCCTCAACTCCTATCCTGAAAAATCCTTTCCATAGCTTCCAGACATGAGGATCACCAGCTTAAACATTTATGGATTATCTCTATTTCCCTTCTTAAACAAGGGAGCAACTTTAATACTCACTCTTCTGACTGAAGCCCACAATTTGACCCTGATGGCAACATTTCAGACTCTGTTCCTCTCAGAATGGCTGAGAAGCCTCGTGGCACTCATTTAGTACCACGCTTCCACCTACCCCTTGAGGTACTGTCGCAATGGCTGATGCCTCATGTCATCATTTCCATTTCCACCCTCGGACCGGCAGTCCTTTTGCCGTGGCTGTAGCAAACTTCAGTCGCCTATGTTTTCATTGTGTAAATTGCCCAGGTGTATCCTGCTGAGAAAAAGCCAGACAATCCAATTCTGCTAATTCCCAAGAATCTATTAGAGTCCTAGTCATACAGCACAGAAGACAGACTCATTGATCCAACTTGCCCTTGCTCATAGGTTCATAAGTGGTAGCAGAGAATTAGGCCATTTGGCCCATCAAATCTACTCCGCCATTCATTCATGGCTGATCTATCTCTCCCTCTTAACTCCATGCTCCTGCCTTCTTCCCATAACCCCTGACACCCCTACTAATCAAGAATATATCTATCTCTGCCATATAAATATCCATTGAGTTGGCCTCCACAGCTGACCAAGATACTCCATCTAAAAGTTGCCCCTCATGTTCCTATTAAATCTTTCCCGTCTCAGCTTAAACTTTGTGTCCTCTGGTTCTTGATTCCCCAACCCTGGGTAAAATACTCTGTGCATTCACTCTATCTATCCCCCTCACGCATCAAAGTGGTGGAGGCTGCCATTTGACAGTGCAATTAGCATGCACTCACTATAACCCTCTCCATTAGTGCACATTGTGGCTATCACCAAGATCACTTGGATTTAGAGTGAGAGGATTAGGTGGCAGTTATTTAAAGCTGAACTGTGTAAGAACTGTTTCTAACCGACAATGGTGAATCTCTGGACTTTTCTGTTCCAATGCGTTGTGAATGCTAGACCATTGGGAGTATTCAAAGAAGTAGAAAATAAGTTTCTGTCTGGCAATTGAGATCAATGGCACGGAAAAATACTTTGATCCATAATGAGCCGAAGAGCTGGTATACAGGCTGTTTGACTCATTCTATAAGTCGACTGGGCATGGAGCAAAATACTCCACTAATTGGAATCATACCTAGCACCAAGGAAGATGGTTACAGTGGCTGGATCATCCCAATTACTGGGCATCAATGTAACAGTTCCTCAAGGCAATGTCCCTGCCATAACCATCACCTTCCTTTCTTCCTGGCACAGAAGGGGAGCTAAGACCAGAGGAAGATCATGCATTGTCATGTTGGATGGTGGGACAGGGTTGAGTGACACTGTGCCCCCACTCCTTTGTTCTTATGTTAGAACGTTGACTTTATTGCGGTTAATGCAGCGATGTAGCTAGCAAATTCAAGCAGCGCGATGAGAGTTGACTTCTCTGACATTCAAGGCAGCATTTAATTGAGTGTGGCATGGAGCTTGTGCACCCAGTGTCATGGAATGACGTGTTGTACTAGAGAAGGCTTGAAGCATTTCAACCACAAGAGAAAACAGGAGATAGTCACAAAATGTTGGGAGTAACTCAGCGGGTTACTCCTGGAGAAAAGGAAAAGGTGACTTTTCGTGTTGGAACACTTCTTCAAAACAGGAGAGACTGGTTTTTTTTTGGAGTGGAGAAACTGGGTGAGTACCTGATTTGAGGTACATAAAACTATGAGTGGTCTAGATAGGATAAACAGTGAAAAACATTTCCCCTTGGCAGAATGTTAAGGGATTGTAAGGGATTTAGTGAGGATTTGAGCTGCAATTGTTCAAGTTAAATTCTGCAATGAACTGCCTGAGGGTGTGATGGAGGGAGACAAAAATTCTGGAGAAACGCAGCGGATGAGGTAGCATCCATGGAGCGAAGGGATGGATGCTACCTCACCCGCTAGGTGACGTTTTGGGTCGAGACCCTTCTTCAGATGTGGTGGTGGAGGGAGATATTCTTGCAACATTTAAGGGGTGTCGAAGTACTTGAAATGCCCAGTGCATTTAAGATTAGGGGCTGTGTGCTGGAATATGTGATGTATAAATGGGTATTTTGAATCCCAGTGAGCCGAAGAGCCGGTATACATGCTTTTTGACTTACCCTATAAGTCCACTAGGCATGGAGCGAAATACTCCTGTGATTGGAGTCATTCTTAGCGCAAAGAAGGAAGCTAATCATCCCAGTTCCAGGGCATCACTGCCAGTGTTCCTCAAGGCAATGTTCCAGACCGGGCCATCACCTTCCTTCCAAGGTCAGGAGTGGGGATATTCGATGGTGATTGCACAATGTTCAGTTCCATTCGCAGCTCTTCAGCAAACAAAGCAGTCCATGAATGGATACAGCTAGGTCTAAACAACATTCAAGCATGATTTAATAAGCAGCAAATAACATTGGTGGCATAAAAGTGCTAGGGAGGTCCATCTTAAAGAAGAGAAAGGCTAACCATCGACACCGGACATTCAAGAGTATCACTATCACCAGGTTCCCACCACTGGCCCCTAGGGGTCATCATTGAGCAGAATCTCAACAGGACTAGCCAAATAAGTAGCCAAATAAGTACCATGGTTACATGAGTAGATTAGGGACTAGGTATCTGGTGTTGATCTTGATTTTGAGCTTGTTCTTCTCCTGACGCCCTAATCCTTGCCACAGACTGAAAGACTGGGGAATTCATTGCCGCAGACGGCTGTGGAGGCCAAGTCATTGGATATTTTAAAGGGGGAGATTTAGAAGATTCTTAATTAGTACGGGTATAAGAGGTTATGGGGCGAAGGGTGGAGAATGGGGTTGAGAGGGAAAGATAGATCAGCCATGGCAGAGTAGACTTGATGGGCCGAATGGCCTTATTCTGCTCCTAGAACTTGTGGACTTATGACCACGTCAGAAATGTGATTGTGTGCACTCCGCTAGCTTTGAGAATTGCAGCTCTATTGACTCATTCATAACATTTTTCACCGTCCAGGCCAAAGTAGCCAGTTGATTGGCATTCCGTCCACTGTCCTAAAGATGTGTCAGTGGTGGACAACATACAATGGCTTCAGTGCATGCCATCTACAAAATGTACTGAAGTAATTGCCTTGGCAACTCTGACAGCATCTCCCAGACCCAAGGCATCCATCATCAAGGGAGATGACAGCAGCAGGCCAATGGGAATATCATGAGTTGCAGTCACTTCCAACTGTGCACCCCATCTTGATTTGGAAATGTCTCTTTTGTCTAGGCACAAAATGCCGGAGTAACTCAGCGGGTCAGGCAGCATCTGTGGAGACATTGGGTAGATAGCATTTCACATCAAGAGCCATTCTTCAGATATTCCCTCCATAGACCCTGCCTGACCTGCTGGGTTACTCCAGCACTTTGTTCTGCTTAAGATTACAGGATCTGCAGTTCCTGTTTTTTCCTTTTGTCTAAATCATGGAGTTTCTTGCCGAACAGCACCGTGGGACCCGACTGGATGAAAGAGCTGGTCAAGCCAAACCAGTCTTCATCATAGAGTGTAATAACAAGGAAATGCCGATGCTGGTATTTACCAGCAATAGACACGAAATGCTGGAGTAACTTACTGGGTCTCTGGGAGACTGGACAGGCAACGTTTTGGACAGGACTCTTCCTCAGACGTGAAGACGGGTCCCAACCTCAAATGCCACATCCATTCTCTCCAGAGATGCTACCTGACCCATTGAATTACGCCAGAATTTTGTGTCTTATCTTTATCGCAGAATCACACATTGCGATTTATGTATCAAGAGAGAGCTGTTGTATTCAGGAGAGAGCTAGATAGGGCTCTTAAAAATAGCGGAGTCAGGGGATATGGGGAGAATCCAGGAACGGGGTACTGATTGGGGATGATCAGCCATGATCACATTGAATGGCGGTGCTGGCTCGAAGGGCCAAATGGCCTACTCCTGCACCTATTTTCTATTATCTATTGTGTATCATATCCATAAGCGTTTTTGGCCAGGTTTTGTTTCACTGGCAGTACAGTCCCATAAAAGATCCTTGCAAAAAAGTTCCACAGTAGTCTTGGGGATCTTCAGCATTGACTCTGTCCCCATGAAGTCTCTTCGCATCAGCTCACAAAGTAGAAGCCTCTAACTAACTATGAATTTCAGCTAGGCTTTAATGAATCACTGCTCCTCCATGTTAACAAACCACTCGGAAGAACCAGCAGAGGCAGCAGAGGGCACAGAATACACTTTGGCTGTGGAATGTGATGCCGTCTTGTGAAGCTTCGGTGTCGGCCTCAGCCTGCCAGATGTGGTGGGGGACCGACACGAGAAATGGCCTTTGTTCTTGATAGTTGTTTTGTGATAGGTTTGTCCGCAGTAGTATTGGTGGCAATGGCCACAGCACAGCCCTTCTGGAGAGGGAGGCAGATTCCATATTAAGCATGCAGAAAGCAGAAAACTGATGGTACGTTGCCTTTGATTCACAGAGTCTTACGGCATGGAAACAGGCCATTTGGTCCACCACGTCTATACTGATTAATGTGCATCTGTATTAATACATGTGCTCGTTTAGCTACTAGTGAAATATAGTCAGCGTCTCTGCTTCAACCACTCTTTCGTGCATTGCATTCCAGGCACTTGCAGATCTCTGGCTGAAGGCGATCCCTCTCAGATCACCCCTCAACCTTTTCCTCCTCACCCTAAATCTCTGCCCGCTAGTTTCACCTACCTCTGATGTGGGGAAAATGTATTGCAGTCAACTCAGAATTTAATGCACATCACTCATACCTCCTCTGAACCATATCCGCTCCAAGGAAAACAGACTCGGCCTCTCCGGTCTCGCCTCATAACTGGACAGCTCCAACCCAAGCATCCTAATCCCTGGATAACCAAGTTTGATGCGGCAGTGTAGAAGAATATACCAAGATTACCTCAGCCACAGGTAGAAGTGGGGTACCAGCCTGATAAATCGGTGCCACAGATCTCGGGTCTGCTAACCATCCTTCTCTATACAGAGCCTTGCAATTCCACAATCAACACATCTGTTCTGCCTCTATTTGGCTTGAAATGGTGATAAACAGTGAAGCGGCATGAGGCCGAAGCTCCATGAACATAAAGCGGAGCCTGCAGCTCAAAGATAAAATGTTTGCAACCATCTTGAGGTAGTAACACTGAGTGGATCATCCACCTTGGCCTCCTTGTGCTCCCGCTATCACAGAACTAGTCTTCAGGCTAATGGATTGACTTTTAGTGATAACAGATATGGTTGAAAACTTGTCATCTTGAAATGACAGTACTTCTAATCTACTATTACAACCACAGAGAGATACAAAATGCTGGAGTAACTCAGCGGGTCAGGCAGCACCTCTGGAGAAAAAAAAACAGGTGATGTTTCGGGTTGGCACCCTTCTATCCAGCAGCGAAAAGACTATACATGATTACAATCAAGCAGTCCACAGTGTACAGATACATGGTAAAGGTTATAACGTTTGATGCAAGATAAAGTCCGATTAAAGATAGTTTGAATATCTCCAAGATACATGGTAAAGGTTATAACGTTTGATGCAAGATAAAGTCCGATTAAAGATAGTTTGAATATCTCCAAGATACATGGTAAAGGTTATAACGTTTGATGCAAGATAAAGTCCGATATCTCCAATGAGGTAGATGGGAGGGTTACACAAAAAGCTGGAGAAACTCAGCGGGTGCAGCAGCATCCAAGGAGCGAAGGAGATAGGCGATGTTTCGGGTCGAGACGCTTCTTCAGACTCGTTCTCTAGCTGGTGAGAGGACAGTTCAGTTGCCTGATATCAGCTGGGAGGAAACTGTCCCTGATTCTCGAGATATGTGTTTTCAAACTTCTGTACCTCTAGCCTGCTGGGAGAGGGGAAAAGAGGGGGTGGGGGGAGGGGGACAAGACTGGTCCTTGATTACGCTGGTGGCGTGAAGGCGAGGGGGAAACTAAGTAATGCATTTTTCATGCAGAGTAGTAGTTACCATGAGTGAGTGGTGAAAGAATGTGGAGGCAGGAATAGGAACAACATTGAAGAGGCACCTGGACAGGTACTTGAAACAGATATGGAATGCAGGTATAGATAGGAGTATAGTGTAGATAGTGTAATGAGTGGAGTCATACGCACGTCACATGTTTATTGAAGTTCACTCACAACATTGGTCTGAGTAGCTGCTAGTTTACTGCAGCACCTTGCAGACGAATGTTGTGCGTGAACTTTAGTAAACATGTGTTGTACCTTGACGTGCGTATGACTCCACTCATTACATTAAACCACATAGTAGGCGGAGATTCTACTAACAAGCACTACAATTGGTTAGTAAGAAGTAACCAATCTACAGATAGGCAGGGTGGTTAGGGTATATGTGATGGGCTGAAGGGCCTGTATTCAACTTGTAGAAATCTCTGGCTCTTAATAGTGACTGGGAGAAAACCCTTACAATAATGCAACATACGAATCTGGATTGTGTTCAAGTGCAATGGAAACCATCTTCCATTGTGACCATTCAAGACGGAACTGGATAAGAATGTGGCGATAAAAATCTTTGCAAAGTTATGGAGCAAAGGCGGAGATGTGGTGGAGTGGAACCTTGTGGCCTCCTGTGTTGCAGCTTGAGACTTTAGGCATACAGCTTGGAAGCTGTCCCTTCGGTCCATCAAGTCCACGCTGACCAACGATCACCCATACGCTAGTTCCATCCTACACACTGGGGAAAATTTACAGACGCCAATTACCTTGCAAACCTGCTCGCCTTTGGAGTCTGGGCGGAAACCGGAGCACCCGGGGAAAACCCGCACCCGGAGAAACCCGCAAGATGGATTTCCTCCCTAAAGGATAGCTAAGGACCTGACAGTTAGTGACTGCATAGTTTTCTGTTCAGTTTGCAACTCCAAAGCAAGAGAAACATCCAAGCCCTCATGAAAAAGGACCGAGACAAAAATGATGGATGCTGGCAAGTAGCAAGCACCATGTATATGGTCAGTGAGTTGCACAGCAAAGATTCAGGCCTATCGGCCCACGTCTACAGTATGTGGGCTATCATATTTATCTACATTAATCCCACTAGCCTGCATTAATTCCGCATCCTTGTGTGCCCTGATCATTCAAGTATCTGACCAGCAGTTCCTTGGATATTCTTCCTGTTCCTGCCTTCGTCTTCTCTGGGAGCTCATTTCAGATGTGTAGGAAGGGGCTGCAGATGCTGGTTTACACCGAAGATTGACACAAAAAGCTGGAGTAACTTGGGTGAGGCAGCATCTTGGGCGAAAAGGAATAGGTGATGTTTCAGGTCAAGACCCGTCTTCAGACTGAGAGCCAGGGGAGAGGGAAATGAAAGATATTTCGACCCGAACCGTTAATTATTACTTTTCTCCTGAGATGCTGCCTGACCCACTGAGTTACTCCAGCTTTTTCTGTCCAGCACATTCCAGAAACCCACTCCTCTTTATTTATTTTATTTTTTATTTTTGTTAGAAGTAAATACAGTAATGTGGTAGCTAAGTACCTGATGCATCCAGACATATTACAGTTCTTGTACAACTTCTTATTTTTAATTTAATAATAAAAGAACAGTGATAGATAGAAGAAAATAAGTCAAAGTCAAAAGAGTTTATTGTCATGTGCCCCTGACAGGACAATGAAATCATTTCTTTGCTTAGCACAACAGAATATAATAGGCATTGACTACAATTATATACGTAAATACACACATGAATGAATAAATTGATAAAGAGCAAATAACAGATGGAGGGGTATTAATGTTCAGAGTTTTGTCCGAGCCAAGTTTAATAGCCTGATGGCTGTGGGGAAGTAGCTGTTCCTGAACCGGGTCGTTGCAGTCCTCAGGCTCCTGTACCTTCCACCCGAAGGTAGCAGGGAGATAAGTGTGTGGCCAGGGTGGTGTGGGTCCTTGATGATGCTACCAGCCTTTTTTTGAGGCAGCGACTGTGATAGATCCCCTCCATGGAAGGAAGATCAGAGCCGATGATGTCTGCTCTACAGGGATACAGAGTGTCATAGGCAATGGTGATGGTGCTAATTCACGATATAATAAGAAGAGCCCGAAAAAGAGATAGATAGACAAAAGAGTAGAAACGAATAGCAAGAGAGACAGAAAGAAGAAGCTAAAGAGATTTTTAAAAAAGAAAGAAGAAAATAAATTAGGAGAGATGTACCTATTTAATATCTTTACCCACCCATCACCCGGTTCTTAACCATTTAATTTCTAGATACCCACTACTCTTTGTGTGAAAGTTTTACCTCTGAGGAACCCCTTTATACCACCTCCCCTCTCGTTTTAGACCTCTTTTTATGTTAGTCATCCCTAACGTGGGAAAGGTCTACCCATCCTATGCTCTATACCTCTATCATGACTCAAACCTTCCAAACCAGGAAATATTCTTGTGTATCCTTTCTGTGCCGATCACAACGTCTGGAACTGCACACAGTGGTCCAAATGCCACCCAACCAACATTCGGTACAACGAACACGACGTTACAAATAGGTATTGTGAAAGTGCCAGACAATGATTGTTTTACCGGGAGAATATAAGCATCTATCTCGGGTTTCCACTGACAGGTTATTTCTGGTTTTTAGTTTTTCTGGCGTGTGGAAGCATTGAGTTATCCCCAGCATTTCATGTGGTGAAGTGGATTTTGTGCCTGGATACGATGGCAGAATCAATTATGACGCATGACATATCAGACATTGAATGTGAAGATCGAGGCCATCAGCAGCCCGAGGCATGAATACTAAGGAGGCGAGGGAATGAAAACACAAGCATCCGGAGAAAACTTGTAATTCATGCCTTGGCAGTAACTAAACATAAATGACAACATGTTACAGTACTAATACATTGCTTGTAATAGTGCCTGTTAGTGTCACTCTAATGATCAAAGTTCACTGCATTGATAAATGAGGTAAGAATTATATAACGGTGCACCTGGAACGGATGAAGTCACAATCTGTCAAAAGAATTATGCAATCCTTGGGGGCCATTTGGCCCATCGAGTTCATGCAGAACCAAATCCAGTCAGACTTCTTCCCCAATTCTTTTCCCTGGGTAGTGAATGGTTCTATTTCTGTAATTACTATTAGAAAGGCCCAAATTAATTTACTTCCACATGTCAGGCAGCGTATCCCAGATCAGGCAGATGGCTCTGGGAAAGTTAGTTCCTCGCTTTTCCATTGCTTCAATATGAAGAATGGTTCTGTGCCAAAACTGTAGTCTGTTGTTTTTATTTTCACAGATGATTCCTGACCTGTTGTGTTCCTCCAGCAGTTTGTCATTCGCTCAAGATTCGGGCATCCGCAGATACTGGTCTCCTTTTGCATCTTCACTTGTCACTTTAAATACATGCACTCCACCTCACAGAACAGTACCCCTAATTTTGTTCTGTATTGACTTTAGATGTACAGGTGGAAACAGGCCCTTTGGCCAACAAAGTCTGCGCCAACCAGTGATCCCCAGACACTAGCACTATCCTACACATGAGGGACTATTTTAGCCAAAGCCAATTAACCTTCAAACCTGTACATCTTTGGAGTGTGGGAGGAAACCAGAGCACCCAGAGAAAACCCACGCAGTCATAAGAAGACCGTACAAACTCCGTACAGACAGCACCCCTGGTCAGGATCAAATCTGGCTCTCTGATGCTGTAAGGCAGCAACTCTACCACTGCCCCATTGTCCCACCCTACCTTGTATGACCATGAGCGATAAAATTGAATTTCCTCTCAAATTTGTATAATTGGCAGAAAATGGTGTAATTTGATTTTGCTGATTTAAAAATGTAAGTGGTGGAGGAGCAGGTACATTGTCTCTGCCAGTGAGGAGAACAAGAGCCCTGGGCTGTTCTGTGGGTTTTATGAAAGTAACTAATGCACATAGTATGCAGAATCTGCAGGATCTGACGCTGGGAGAGCAGATGGGTGGGTGGATTAAATTATTGTATGCTACTTCTGTTTGTGCTTGGCCTGCACCTGCTTCCATCATCAAGACGTGGTATGTAGTACCTTTCCTCGTGCATTAGTTCTTGAGTGGCCTTGAACATTTTTAGTTTAGTTTAGAGATATAGCACAGAAACAGGCCCTTCGGCCCTCCCATTCAGATCCTCGCATACTAACTCTATCCTACACACACTAGGGACAATTTACATTTATACCAAGCCAATTAACCTACAAACCAGTACGTCTTTGGAGTGTGGGAGGAAACCGAAGATCTTGGAGAAAACCCACGTGGGTCACGCTGAGAAAGTATAAACTCCACACAGACAGCATCCGTAGTCAGGATCGATCCGGGGTCTACGGCGCTGTAAGGCAGGAGCACTACCGCTACGCCACCGTGCCGCCGAACATTTGTCTGAGGATAAGGCGTTAGTTCAGGAAGGCTTTGAAGCACATGCTTGCAGCATTTTCCCTGCTCTTTGAGAACCTCTTGTGATGATAGAATTTATAGTAGAAGGCTATTTTTGAAATATGGTGTCAGGCACATCACCAATGTGGCACATCCACCTGATTGAAATCCCAAGCCTCGATGTTGGGAAATAATGTTGAATGTGATGCCAATTAATTTGGACCGTTTTATGGAGGCAGCACTCTTGATATTGCTCCAGTACTTTGAGATCCCCACTGTGTGTTTTCCATACTGCTGCATGTGGTTCTGCGGGGAGCTGGCTGATTTAGCTTTTTTTTCTCTTCTCATGCAACGAGTTTCTATGTCCATCGAGTTAAAACCAGAAACATTAAAAATAAGTTTGAGATAAAATAACAACTTTACACCAGCATTGCGTCAGTACTGCATCTTCTGCCCAGCTTCTGTTTCCAGGCTTGTCGAGCAAGGGTCTAAAACTAGATCACTATCATCCAAAAGGACGGACAGACCTTGCTGCAAAAGGAAGATGATTCCAAGAGATGACACCTTGCTGATTCAGGAAAGTAAGAAGGATCTGAGAAAGACAAGCAATGCCCCGGTGAAGGAGTCTCAATAAGCTCATGCACCAGAGCCACATTGCAGTCTGTCGTATAGACCTAAGAAAGAACAACTTCTAATTGCTGCGATGAAGAAGAAATCATTCTAGTGGGCTTTAAAATACACAGATTGGACATGTGAGGTCTGGAGACGTAATAACGAGATGCCACAATTTATCGACGTATTGCAGAGAAAAGCGGTACTTGAGATGGCAAAGACTTTTCCAGATGGATCTTGCATTTTCCAGCAAGACCCTGCATGGTGCCACGCAACAAAGATGGTGACCCAATCTACTCAGCAGAAGAGTAGATACATGTCTTGGACTGGCCTGGTAACTGGCCTGTCTTGAATCCAATTGGAATTGAAGCTCATCAAGGCCATAATTCAGCTGTGCTATCGAGATGGAAATATCCCCGGAAAGTGTCAGCACCTGGTTGATTTCATTCCCAATCATGTCAAAGACTTGGTGAAGGTCCTTGGTGAGCATATAATATAATAAAGACATATTGGTGCGATGATAATGAGTGAAAGGTAGCCCTGCCACACGGATCTTGACTTGTTTTGTATTAGTGCACACTTGATTCAATTAATTTGCACAAGGAAGTATCAGTTTGATGCCAGATTTCCGATAGTGCTTTTTCTCAGGCTGGCATGTTGGAGGCAGCGGTGGAGTTTGTCATTGATGTATATCATCACGTTACAGGGAGTGATCTATGGTTTCCATAATATTGCATAGACTTTATATTGTCAAACGGTAGTATGGGTGCAAGACCTGGTTGAGGTAGTGTCTGAAGAAGGGTTCCGACCCGAAACATTACCCATTTTTCTCCAGAGATGCTGCCTGACCCATTGTGTTACACCAGCATTTTGTGTCTATCTTTGGTGTAGGAATTATATCTTCGCCGTATTTTTGTACGGCCGAGACAGAAATAATGTTGCACAGCTTGGGTGTGAATATTGTCGGTGTGTAATCTAACAAGCTGAAACTGGAAAACTCTTCATTCATGCCATTAACTAAGCTGAATATCAGATACTCTTCCAATTTATGTTGGCCCCTCGTAGCAATGGAGAAGCCGAAAGGGCCTGTCGCACTGTACGAGTTTATTCAAGAGCTCTCTCAAGAGTTTTAAAAAAAAATCAAACTCGTGGTAAGCACGTAGAATGTACGTAGCGGGTACGTCGGAGCTCGGGACGTCTCTTAGCTGCTCATAACGCTAACGGCAGGTACTCGGGAAATGCGGTAAGCTCGTGAAGACTTGTGAACATTTTTCAACATGTTGAAAAATGTCCACACGAGCCCCGAGTACCTACGAGCGGCTATTACTGTAATTCTCAGAGTTCGAATCAGGGGAAACTCGGGAGAACTCTTGAATTAGCTCGTTCAGTGGGACAGCCCCATAAGAATGGATAGGTCAGTGCGTGAATGGGAAATTGAATTAAAATTCCGTACAACTGGAAGCTCAAGACAGCCGCACCAACAGTGAGAATGTGATTCTACAAAATGGTCGGCTAGTGTCCCTTTGGTTTCCTCCTCCCTTTATCTTTGTGGGAGTTTCTGGGATCAATGTTTTGGTTGAAAGACTCTAGTGTAGTGGAGGGACTGGACCTTGAAGTTTGCAATGTGTGCCAAGATGTGGAGTGAAACTATGGAATGTGATCCATGCTATGGATGGAAAGCAGAACCAATGTGATTTATGCAGATTAGGTGAATTTGTTACAAATGTAGTTTATTGTGAATAAATTTGAGGGTATCCACTTTTATTCCAAAAGCAATGTGAAAAATATACATCTTCTAGATGCGCTGGGACACATCCTCAGTGATGTGACCTGGGGTCATCGGGTGTTTCGGGTCTCATAACATCAGACACCCTCGCCCAGGCGACCCAGCCGGGGTTGATCAGGCCCCGACTTGCGTCCCAGCAGCAACCGCCCACGGATCAGCCATCTTAATAACTACTCTGCAGGGGTTGGGAGACACCAGTGCGTGGAGGGACTGGGCTCTGTGGGGTGACTCCCGGCCGGGCTCCTCCTGCGTCTCACCAGGTTCAAGGCCTGTGCGCTGCACCTCTTTCTCCTTCTCGGAGCATTTCATTCTCGCCTGATGGATGTTTAGGCCACGATGGTTCATTAGGCCTTTCCGCAGCTTTGTTGGATGTCTTTCTCACGAAAGACACAGACTGGGGTGCTAACCCAACCTTTCCCGGGTGCCGTCTTTCCGTGCCGTCAACTGTCTCTCCAGTGGTCACCAAACTATTCTTGGTTGTCACCCAGTCTATTCCTAGGTGCCACTGGCTGAGCCAGACTTCAATGTGAAAAATATACACCTTCTAGATGCGCTGGGACACATCCTCAGTGACATTGTCTGGTTTAGTTAATTTAATTTAGAGATGCAGCATTGAAACTGGCCCTTCGGCCCACCGAGTCCGTGCCGACCACAATCCCCGGTACACTAGTTCTATCCTACACACTGGGGGCAATTTACAGAAGCCAATTAACCTACAAACCTGCACGTCTTTGGAATGTGGTGGGAAACTGGAGAACAAAGAAAATTCACACATAGAACGTAAAAAACTGTTACAAAAAGCACCCGTAGTCAGAATCGAACCCGGGTCCTGGCACTGTATGGCAGCAACTCTACCGCTGCACCACTGTGCCTCCCCCCCCCTCCCCCCTCCCGCCGTGAATGGCGATTGGTGAAAGGGGGCGATTACAACTCAAGTCCTGAAAACGTCCTTGCAAATCTTTTCTGCACCCTTTCCTGCTTCATGCCCTTCTTCCTATACCTGCTTAATGACATGCAGCTTAAAAAGGTGGAAGGAATTATACATAGTACTCCAATGTCTTGTGAAATTGTGGAGTCATTATACTCGGTAACCTGATGAATGCAAGTCTGCTGAATACCTTCACCATCCTGTTTACCTGTGTTGCCACTTTCAGAGAAACATGTATTTGTATTCATGTAACACTCTGTTCTGCAGCACTCTTCAGGATCCTACATTTACTATTCAAGTCCTGCCCTGGTTTAACTTACCGAAATGCACCAGCTCAAATTAAATTCCCTCCGCCATTCGTTTGCCTACATCTTCAGTTATTCTAGATCCTGTTGTAGTTTTAGATAACCACCTTCAATTTTGGTCTCAACTTTATGAAGCATGTCAACAACATTCTCTTTCAAATTGTTAATATAGATAATAAGCCACTGTGGAGCAAGCTCCAATTCCCGTACCACACTACTCCTCTTAGGCCTTAATCTGAAAATACACTCGCCATTACCAAATGTGTAAGAAGGAACTGCAGGTGCTGCTTTACACCAAAGATAGACATAAAATGCTGGAGGAACTCAGCGGGTCAGATAGCATCTTTGGAGAAAAGGAGTAGGCGACGTTTCAGGTCTGAAGAAGGGTCTCGACCCGAAACGTTGCCTATTCCTTTTCTCCAGAGATTGTTGCCTGACCCGCTGAGTTACTCCAGCATTTTGTGTCTATCTTCGCCATTACCAATCTTGGTCTCCTATCCTCGAAAATATGGTGTGTCCAATTGGATAGATTGCCCATCGAGAAATCCCTGAGATTTGCAAATGTGTTTATATGCAGCACTATTCAAGAAATTAATGCTATAGAGTGGACAAAAGGGGTTTGTTACCAGATTGGCAGATGTTCTTTTGGATTTACTCTTACCTGAAATCATTTTTTTCCCCATCTCAATGTAGTTTATTTGAATTTCCAGAAGGCCTTTTGTAGATTGTCAACAGCTGCTCCACATGCTGTGAGTAACTGAATTGGGGGGGGGGGTAAGATGTTAGTATCGATCAGGGAGTGGATCTCTAAAGGGCCTGTCCCACTTCCACGACCTAATTCACAAACTCTGCCGAGTTTTCCCTCGACTCGTACTCGCAGCACGGTCGTCACAAGGTCGTAGGTAGGTCGTGATGCTAGTTGTGGGTACTTGTGGCATCAAGTAGGTCGGGCCGTTTTTTCAACATGATGAAAAATGTCCACGAGTAAAAAAAGGTTGTGAATTAGGTCGTGAAAGTGGGACAGGCGCTTAACACAAAATTAAGTTGGGATAAATTGGCAATCTGAAATCGACCAAGTGCTGGGATCTCAAATATTTCTGTTCTTCATAATGAAAGAAACAAGGAGTCTAGCTGCACTGTAGCTGGATTTCCTGATGATGCCATAAAACTCCTATAATCTGGCACCGTGGGGACTTTGTTACCAGACTGGGAGATTTTCTATTAGATTTACTCCTACTAATATCTTAACCCACTTTTAAATAATATTTTCCACGTTGTACCATAAAGTAGTAAATTACACTATAATATAACAGGGTGATTTTAAAGAGAGAACTGGAAGAAAAAACCCAGTGAATTTAACGGAAGCCTTGGAGTGTTTTAAAAGGAGTACAGGAAACATAAACTTGCAGGGGCTGCCCGAGAAGCGTGGTTATGGTGTCCAGTGTGTTGGATGCTGAACAATAGAGCTCTTTGGCCACCTTCTACAACTATCTGTACTAATCCCAATTTACCAGCACTTAGTCTATTGCCTTCTCCACCATGACAATTCAATGACTCGTACTGCAGAGATCCCATTGAATTCTCTCAAACTTCCTACAACTTTCTCCAAATTATGCCACTCAGCTACACTCTGGGAGCAAATTGCAACGGTGACAGGTTTCAGGTGAAGATCCTTCTTCAGACTCTACTTGTGTCATTTCAGCAATTCAATAAGGTCTTGGAGCCAGATCCAGAACTCTGCTCCTGACTTCTGCATGGTCCCATTAAATATTGACTACTTCAGAGAACAGTCTTGCAATATGGGAACAGGACATTCGGTCCACCACAACCATGGCGGTCAATGAGAACCCATCTGCATTAGTCCCATCTTCCAGAATCTGACCAGTAGCCTTTGCAGCCTCGGTGATTGAAATGCTCATCTGGACATCTTTTAAATTCTGTCAGCAACTCTGTTGTCACCACCATTGTATTCCAGGCACTCATCACTCTCTGGGTGGAAAAAATCTCCCTCAAATCTCCTTGAATCTCTTGTTTCTTCTTATTCGTGAATATATTTGAAGATTCAACCTCCAACGCTCTCTGAATGTAAAAAAAGAAATTTCATTGAGTGCACAAATTCCTCCTTTCATTTCCATTTTAAGTAAAGTCATTACTAGAAAATTCACCTCTGAACCTTAAGTTTCAATAGGATTTCCTGCAGTCAGCAGAATATTGGTCCAGTGTCTCCAACCTTTGGGATTGTCACCAACAGATGCAGCAGAAGCGTACATTGCAAGGTGCATCAGCTAGGTACAGCGGTTCGCAGGTTGATGTGTCCAGATTGAGGCACCGGTGGAGTGGGCGATGTAGGCCTTGCAGCAGCCTGGGGGCTATTTGGGTTGGGTGCCACTCCAAGAGGCACAGATCTGATGTTGTCGGCAGCGGTGTGGAGCAACGGTGGAGGACACCAACAGCTTTGCTTGGCCAGGTCGACCCTGCAACGCCACCGGCACAACAGGCCTTTTGGCCATGTTAAGAACTCTACATTCATAACAATTTAAGAAACAATGAGACAGGCACATGGATAGGACATGTTTAGAGGGACATGGGTCGAATGCAGGCAGGTGGGACGAGTGTAGATGGGACATGTTGTTCAGTGTGGGCAAGTTGGGCCAATGAGCCTGGATGACTATGACT
Source organism: Raja brachyura (assembly GCA_963514005.1). The sequence goes on from OY740811.1 coordinate 17,583,569, forward strand.
CTACAACAAGTTTCAGATTCGCACCTTGAAAGATGGTGCCAAAACATGGTGGCACTTGTGTACCGTCTCAATGTACTATTGCTATACACTGATACTTAACTAAGACTGTTGGGTATGCAAGCAAAGAATGTCACTCTTGCATACCCAACAGTCTTAGTTAAGTATCAGTGTATAGCAATAGTACATTGAGACGGTACACAAGTGCCACCATGTTTTGGCACCATCTTTCAAGGTGCGAATCTGAAACTTGTTGTAGAGTCATGTCTAGACACATGTGACAATAAAGTGTTCCTTTCCAGATTGTGCTTATGTGTTGTAATACTTTTATTGGCCTGTATGTAAAAACGGGATTTCACTGTAACTCGGTACATTTGACAACAAAATATCATTGAACTAGGTACTGGAAGAGTCCATTGCATCTTTTGTATATTTATCGGATCGCTTTGTGATCAAGTGCACAGTGGGTTTGCACAATGCCGAACCACCTACCAATGATTATAATAAATGCACAAATTATTCACCTAGGCAAGCAGCACCTCCAGAGAGTGCCAGTGATTTATTGCCTCTTGCCACTGATCTGTCTTCAGGAGGCTTTTGTGTAATTACTCATTTTGCACTTCAAGGTCAAGGTTAAGGTCAGTTTATTGTCACATGTACCAATTGTACGGTGAAATTTGAGTTGCCATACAGCCATACTATGTGAGTGAGACGACGAAAGGAGAAACGTAAGGCCTGGTTAGATTTAGGTTTATTATTGTTGAGTGTCGACTGATGTACAGTGACAAACTGTTTTGTATACTATCCAGTCAAATCAGATGATGCTATACATAAATACAATCGAGCCCTACATGAAGACATGCTAACTATCACAGACTATCTTATATCAGCCCCTGACTTTGCAAATGCATACAAATCCTATCCCTTGAGATATTTTTCAAATAATTTCAACCACCACTAATGTAAGGTGTTCAAGCCTGTATTAATTTGATTATTCATGCTGCCTTTCTTAAATAAACAAATAACGAGCTATTATCCAGTCTTCTGGTACTTCACCTGTGGCTTCTGAAGATGCAAAATCTTCATCAGTGCCCCAACAATTGCTACTCTTTGTTTCCCATAACATCCTGCGATAGATTTCATCCGCCCATCGGGCTTTAACAGCCCTTGTGCATTCCATGCTCCAGATTATCCAAGTACTTCTCTCTGAACCCCTATCTTCCATGTCTTCTCATTTGCTGAATACAGATAAGAAGTACAGGTGAAGGTTTGTGATGAGGACAAGGGGGCCTTTACTATATTTCTTGCTATTTGGAGATAAGGTACGGCAAGAGAATAGGTGTAAGATATGGGTGATATCAATATTCCAGTCAACTGCCAATGGAGAGGAATGCTTGAATGATGAAAAAAAGACATGCCAGAAGCTCTCCTGGATTGTCACATCCGATGGCTAGTTTAGTTTTATTGTTACTTGTACCGTGGTACAGTGAAAAGCGCTTTTCTTTGGTGCTGTCTCATCAGCATAAAGACTATATATTATTACAATCAAGCAGTCTACAGTGTTCAAAGATAGGATAAAAGGAATAATGTTTATTCAATGGAATTTAGAAGGATGAGAGGGAATCTTATAGCAACATAAAATTCTTAAGGGATTGGACACGCTAGATGCAGGAAAAATGTTCCCTATGTTGGGGGGAGTCCAGAGCCAGGGGTCACAGTTTAATTATGAGGTTTAGGCTGTATAGGACTGAGATGAGGAAAAGCTTTTTCACCCAGAGAGTTGTGAATCTGTGGAATTCTCTGCCACAGAAGGCAGGAGGCCAATTCACTGGATGTATTCAACAGTGAGTTAGATTTACCTCTTTGGGCAAATGGAATCAAGGGATGTGTGAAAGCAGGAATGGGGTACTGATTTTAGATGATCAGCCATGATCATATTGAATAGCTAACTCGAAGGGCTGAATATCCTGCTCCTGTACCCATTTTCTATGTTTCTATGTACAATATAAAGTCTGTTTAAGGATAGTCTGAGGGCCTCTAATGAGGTGGATGGTGGCTCAGCACTGCTCTGCAGTTGGTATTAGAATGGTTCAGTTGCCTGATAACAGCCAGAAATAATTCTGCCCCTGAATCTGGAGGTATGTGTTTTCACACCTCTGTACCTCTTGCCTGATGGGAGAGGGGAGAAGAGGGAGTCTCTGGGGTGGGACTTGGCCTTGATTATGTTGGTGCCTTGCCGAGGCAGTGAGAAATGTAGATGGAGTCAATGGAAAGGATTCGCCAATACAGTGGTGAGACTGCAGAACAGGAATGAAGTCCACAGACAGGAAGCAGAGTGGATGGAAATGTAGCTTTTCTACATGTGGAGTCAGTGAGTGGTTAAAAGTTAACAGCCTTGCAGGTGTACCCTTACCTTCAGGATCACAGCGTTCAGTGCTACCAAATGCATTTAGGAATGGGCAGGTAAATGCTGGCTCTGCCTACGATGCCCATATCCCATGAATGAATGAAGGTAAAATAGTTCATAGTCTTCCTCCAAAATTAAGCCAAAACCTACGAGCAGAGAATGGACCACGTGAAGGCTGAAAGTAGCAGCAAAGTTGTTGAAATTTCCCCCTTCATGGAGACAGTGGAAAGCAGCACTAATGTCTGCTGGACAAAAAGGTGCAGGATAGGATTTGATTAGTACGAACAAAGAAAATCCCATGTATCACATGAGCAGCAGGCATAGCTGGGACCTCTGCAGGTTTCTTTAGCAACCTCTTTTATTGGAGGGATTAAAGAACGCCAAACAAGAACCAGGTAATGGATGGATTGAGACTCTAGATACAATACAACCACTATAGTTAATTTACATCATGGTGGGTGAAATATGCTTTATCCATTTTGTTGATGTTCGATTTGTTTGACAATTCTTGATAGCAAAAGACTTCATGGTTATGGAGAAAAAGTGGGTTTATAATTTCAAATTAGCCTCAATTGAACGATGAAACTGCTTCCAGTGACTGGCCGACACATTTCCTATTACTTCTTCTTCTTTCATGTGGCGTGCACAACCTAAAGTTGGAGGACAACTTGTTCTAGTTGATCTTCCGTTTGTGCACGTAGAGTTGAGTGCATTAGTCGAAACGGGGTGGACCACGTGAAGCTTGCAATCTTCCACCCGTCCTATTGCTTGCCTTTTATCTACTCCCTCCTCCTCTTTTATACCCTTGCACCAATTCGTAGGAATGAGTACATTTCAAAGCATTTTACGTTCCCGTCCTGCACCCAATAAAGTTCAGCTGCCTCAGCTATGACCTTTCTTCCAAAGGGTCAAAAATTGGGATGTTCAGTACTCAGCAAATGAAGCAGCCCATACTTGTTAACAGCAAGACAAAGAAGATATCCAGACATTGACTAACATATAGCAAGGACCAGCAGGACCACAAATGCGAGGCAAAGATCATCTCCAATAAAACACAGGCTATCCAGCACTATTGAACTACATTCGCATTACATCACTGAATCCCCATGAACAAGGTCCTGTTGTCACCATTGATAAAGAAACTCAACTGATGCAGCCACATGGTAACCTCGGCTGCAAGGGCAGGACAGAGACTGACTGTCCAATAGTGTGTGACTCTCCCTCACACCACCATGGCCTTTCCCCCAGTTGCCAGGTAGAAGTTCAGAACATGATAGAATTCATCTCAATCGACTGTATGGAGGTAGATTGAACAACCTTTATGAAGGTCAACAGCAGTCCTCTCGAACTGACGCCCTGAGCATTTATTCCAATCATGACTCGTGGCTGTGTCTGTCTATACGTGTGTCAGTCTGTCTGTTCCTCTGTTTGTCTGTGCGTCTATCTGTCTGCGTGGGTGTCTGCCTGTGCGAAAGTGCCCAGGCTGCTTAAACAGTGCCCTGCAAATGAACCATTTCCACCACCACAGGTGCATGGTAACACCACTATCTGCAGCCCTCCACACTGCCTACCCTCCTAATTTGGTAGAACTGCAAATTCCACACGGACAGCACCGGAGGTGAGGGTTGGGTCCAGGTCTCAGAGATGTGAGGCAGCAGCACTAATAGCTAGCCTCTGTGCCACAAAGACTAACATTCTGGAGGAGGCTAATAATGGATGGAAAATGAAAGAAGTCGGTAACTTAATGTAGAGAAAGGATTAATAAGTCAACATTGAAGTGAAGTAGAAATCCCAGCACGTTAAACATCATTGGTGTGGCTGTACTTCAACTCCTGTTTCCCTTCCAATGATGTTGACGGTGGTGACAAGGGATTGCACTGTGAGGAATGGTTGTATCCCGAGTGGTCGAACATGATCCGACACCTTCAGGATTGTAAAATACCTGAACAATGATGACCCTGACAGATTTCACATTTTTTTTTCTAGAATTATAGGATGAGAGAGCATGACATGAAATTGTAGAAGAAAATTTTAAAAGTAATAAGTAGATATATGGTGAAGGAAGGAACTGCAGATGCTGGTTTAAACTGAAGACAGGCACAAAAAGCTGGCGTAACTCAGCGGGACAGGGAGCATCTCTGGAGAGAAGGAATGGGTGTTGTTTCGTTCGAGACCAGATATATGGTGGTGATTTTAAACATTCCTCTTATGCCTATTCACCAGATCAGTCCATCCATTGAAGGCAGCTGAGAGGAATTTCCATTATATTCAGCATTCCACCTGGCCCAATGTGTTTCCCACACAAAGGAATGGATTAAATGGCCTTCATTATTTTTATGAATGAATAGGAAATCTTTGGAGCAGACCACCTAGGGCGGGACAGATAGTATTAATTAATTCACATGCAAATTAGCAAAATGTTCTTTTGAGAAAACATTAGCTTGGAATCTGCTAGGAAGGTAACATGATCTGAATTCACAGGGTTATCAAAGCACCTTGCGGTGAGAAAGCTAATTGTTGGATTTTGTGTGAAAGCTGGAGTTATCCATCTGTCTCCCCTGTATTTTAGAAGTTTGCTGTATGTAAAACAACTTCATCTCAAAATTCACTGCTAAATCGCACTGATTGATTTTTGCAAGTGAAAATAGATTTTTTTGTCCCTGAAATGAAATCCAGTAAAAACCATTTGCGGGGTTGCATTGTGGCACTCTGTAAATTGGACCTGCGCTTCTGGGTGTGACCCTCCCTAGTGCCCGCGAGGCCATCTCCATGTCAACGTTGCATGTGATGCATCATGCGGTGCTCCTTCTGGGGCATGGTAGGAGAGGCTGCAGTAGGTTGTCCTCTCGCTGGGCACCTCTGGGACAGATGGGTTTTCCCGGCGTGCTGCTGACTGGGACACCCACCCCTCCCTCACCCACAATCCCACCCTCCCCTTACATTACCAGCTGAGCCCTTGATCTAGCCATGCCTCAGGTTCTGATGCCCCACACACAACAGTCTTGGAGGTGGTGCCTCAACTTGCTTCTCCATCTCCCACCACCATCCAAACTCCCAGGCACCCTGTCCTAGTTTGACACAGGTCTTCACCTTGAACTCGATGAATGTCACATTTTGCAAACTTATGGAGCTGAGATGAATTACTGTGGGGCAGCATACTTTGAAGGGCAGTCACTTCCCATCAAGGGAATAATCCTCTCCATAAATCCATATTGCCCACTGTGTCATGAACTTAGCTCTGGGTCTGCAGCTCTGAGGAGGATCCATGACCTCCTGTGGTAATCTGAGATTAATGTTGTTCTCACAAGGTGATGCACACAAGAGCCCTCCGGCACCTGCCTGTGCCTTCCGTCTATGAACGAGGCGTCTATTCTTCCTGCCTGCAATTGCTCCCGTTCCACCACCTCTTGGAAAGTGTCAATACACGGGCGGCAGAGTGGCATAGCAGTAGAACTGCTGCCTTCCAGCGCCAGAGATTCTGTTTCAATATTGACTACAGGTGCTGTGTGTATGGAGTTTGTGTTTTCTCCCCGTAGCCTTGTGGATTTTCTCCGGGTGCTCCGGTTTCCTCCAGCACTCCAAATGCGTACAGATTCATATGTTAATTGGCTTTGGTAAAATTGTCAATTGTCCCTAGTGTGTTGGATGGTGTTAGTGTACAGGGTTAGCACAGACTCGATTGGCTGACCGGCCTGTGTCCATGTTGTATCTCTAAAGTAACGTAAACATTAAGATCAGCCGTCTGCTCGAGAGTAGAAATCAAGATATCATGGGCAAGAAACTCACCAGCAAGGTTTTGTAATGTGTCACAAGAAACGTAGGAATCACCAGCTGGGAACACTCCCCTCCACGTTATCTGACCTTCAACGAAGCCCCAGATGCAGCACTGTGATCGTCCAGAACCCTTGTCGGAAACTGTGGGCAGCTCTCACCAGCAGTCCCAGCACAAAGACCTGCCTTGGCAGCAAGATACAGTGCCCCTAGTATACATCCAGACCTTCTCTTCCCCAGGCGTCTGTACACGGGCACGTGCACACATGCATTCATCAGGAATATATTGAGTGCAGGGATTGGTAAATAGGTATGGACTTGTGCTCTGAAGTATTACGGAAAGGAATTAAGATTAAGTTAAACTGATGTGTTTATTGGACCATCCGTTCTGAGTGGCAGTCACAATGCAGATTGGAACTCAGATTACTAACAGTGCCAGGCTATGCTTGGCCATCCTCATGATGTTTACCGAAATACTAATAACTTTCAAGAATTAACAGGTAAGGAGTTAGATACATTAAAGTGATTTAACCCAGTGCGCTTGTACCATGTGGCACTTGCAAAGAGCTGGCATTCCTATTGCACTAGGAATCACCTCAGATGTGCTTGGTGATAAAACACGTGAAGTGTTGAGCTAAAATCAGAACATGTTGCAAGCTCAGCAGGCCAGGAAGCATTTGTGGAAAGAGTCCGTTTCTAAATGATGACCAACTTGAGAATTTGAGACAAACCTTTAAACACAATCATGGATGATCTGTCTTTCTCTCTCAACCCCATTCTCCTGCCTTCTCCCAATCACACCCTTGCTAATCAAGAATCTGTTAACCACAACCTTAAAAAATACCCAATGACCTGGTCTCCACAGCTGCCTGTGGCAGTGAATTCCACCAATGACTTGGTGGGGAACCTGCAGGTGGTGGTGCCTCCATGTACCTGCTGCCCTGGTCTTTCTTGTGGTAGAGGCCACGGGTTTGGCAGGTGTTGTTTGAGTATGGACAAGTAGCAGTGTCTCCACTGGAGCGATGGGGGAGGGAGAGAGAAATCATTTAGAATCCTTGTTGGGATATGAATCAAGTGGGTTGTTTTATCCTGCATGTGACGTTCAGATTCTTAAGAGTTGTCTCTTAAGCATTGCAATCACCTAGGCATTTGGATGATATTCTATCAAACGTCAGCCTTGCATTTGATAGATGGCTACAAAGGCTTTTAGGAGTGACAGCAAGTTGTAGGTACATTACAAGGGTAGAGAATTAGTCATTTTGGAGCAGTTTGTCAGGCCCTAGGGTTTTTGTCTGAATTCCAAAGAGCATTCACGTCAATATCCGAGCCTACCCTCTGTGCCATTTAATTCTGTGGCCGTGTTACTTCTGAATAGCAATTATTGCGTTTAGCCCATCTTTACTATGCCATCCGAACAACAAAATCCCTGTTGGTAAAACAGAGTATCAGAGTTTGAATTGGAGATTAAATTTGTTTGTTGTGCTTGGAAGCTGCCGTTGGAGATGCATAACTGCAACAGAGGATGTTGGCAGAACCGTGATCACTGCTGCTTTAGTTCTGAATGAGGAATTAAATCCTCTTTTAAAAAAAACAAAACTTGTCCTTTCACGTTTCCGCAGGGGATTTGGCTGATTCTAGTTAGCTTCATGCATCAGAACTGACCTTTCACCATCTACAGGAGATTTGAAATTCTGAGTCATTCAGCTCAGGAACACAACAGAGGATGTTGCTGCCGCATCTCAGGCACGACCGTGACAACTATATTGTGCCTAAAACTACATAATCGAGACCCGCTCTGAAGGTGAAATTGGTTCTGCTGGAATGATCGTGTCTGTTTCTACACGCCATCTGAAAGTGGCCAATCTTAACTCAATTAGTAGTGGTTCCTGAGTATTACATCAGATGTAGTTTGAACAGATCTGAAACTTGTTTAGGAAGGAACTGCAGATGCTGATTTAAACTGAAGATGGACACAAAACACTGGAGTAACTCAGTGGGACAGGCAGCATCCCTGGCTGGGTCTGAAGAAGGGGTTCGACCCGCAATGTCACCCATTCCTTGTATCCAGAGATGCTGCCTGTCCCGCTGAGTTACTCCAACATTTTGTGTCCTATCTTCTGAAACTTGTTTTCTATTTTCACTGAATAAGAAGAAGCGTAATAAAATAAGAATATGGAGGCCTTTCTGCTGCGTCTGAAGGAGAGAACTCCATGCATAGATCAGTCTTCCCAATCCCTTTGAAGAACGGATTGTCAGAGTTATTCTGCCCACTACAACTGGGAGAAACCTTTCTCAACAGCAGCAGAGCCAAGCCATCTGATATACCCAAAATTGGTCTGATTATTGATTGCAACGGCACTTCCTGCTTCATTTGGACTTCTTCAAGAAAAATCTTTCAACACCAACGCCGAAAGTGTTGGCATTTTTGACGGATTATTGTTCCCTTGAATGAGGGTGTGAAGGTGCTGGGCAAGAAACATTGGATGCCCTTGTCCATCGGACCATATTGTCAGCGCTTGGGAAGCTTTATGGGCATGGCCAAGAATATTGAAAATTAAATTTTCAACAAAATCGATGGAAAGGAACTTGAAATTGCTTTTAGCATTTATCTATAACTTTTTTTTTTCAAAACCTTCCTACAAAAACCAAATGTTTCTGAAATAATGGATAATGGATAATTGACAATAATGAAATAATGGATAATGACAAAATGTGCAGGTTTTCCATTCCATTCTTTCTTCCCGTCCTTTAATTGCCAAAGTTGCTTTCTGGACTACGCTACAAGATGCCTAAATATATCCCTTTCCTGCTATGATGTCAGCATCAAACATTAGTGCTCTCCATTGTTACAGAGCCCAAAGAAATGCCACAAGTCTAAATTCCAACACAAACAGGCCCAACACACCTTGTATTTTGCTCGGGCAGTTTACAACCCAGCAGTATGAATGTCCACTTCGCTAACTTCAAGTAACCCTTGCTTTTCCTCTCACTCCATCCCTCCCCCATCTCAGTTTTTCGACCAGTCTGATTGTCCCCTGGATTAAAATGTTTCTTTGCATGCTTTGTTGTCTCCTTCCCCTAGCGAACATTTATCTATTCTACATTTACCTTGAACTTGGTCTCCTTTGATGTCTCGTTTTCACACCTTACTCATCTATATCTCTGTGTCTCCCTCTCCACTGACTCGCATTCTGAAGGAAGTCCTCGATCCAAAACGTCACTCTTTCATTCCTTCTATCCAGAGATGCTGCCTGTCCCGCTGAGTGACTCCAGCATTTTGTGTCTACCTTCAGTGTAAACCAGCATCTGCAGTTCCTTCCTACATGTGCTGAATTTGTATTAACATACAGTTGAGCAGAATTATGCACATTGAATCGATTTGTGGAAAATCGTAGAAGCTGCCACGTCCCATTGATGAAGTGAGTAGGAATGCTGCCTACTGTAGTGCAAAGCTGTAGGAAGTGCACGTGCTCCAGGGTTTCAGCCTTTGGCTGTGGTTCACAAGTTTAGACGTCCACTCCACCATTCCATCATGGCTGATCTCTGCCTCCTAATCCCATTCTCCTGCCTGCTCCCCATAATCCTTAACACCAGTTCTAATTAAGAATCTGTCTGCCTTAAAAATATCCACTGACTTGGCCTCCACAGCCCTCTGTGGCAATGAGTTCCACAGATTAAATACCCTCTGACTAAAGTTCCTCCTCACCTCCTTACTTAAAGAACACCCTTTAATTCTGAGGCTATGACCTCTGGTCCTTGACAAATTGCTTTCCTCAGCAAGATGCAGCCTTGACTTGCTGAGTGTTTCCAGCAGTTTTTTAATGGTTTTATTTCAGATTTCACTAGCCCAACATTAAAGAAACAGTTCGACAGGTACATGGATTGGACAGGTTTGGAGGGATACGGACCATACGTGGGCAGGTGGGACTGGTGTAACCTGAAGGGCTTGTTTCCACACTGTATCGCTCGATGACTCTATATTTCCACCAACGGCAACTTGTTTGATTTTGTGCAGTACGTTTGCCGGCAAGAGAGAGGCGGAATGACAGGAGTTGAGAGTCGACAGTTTAAATGTAGTTTCAATGCTTGGAACTGAATCCATTGGACACCTGCTGGTGAGACACCTTCGTTAGGAAGAGTTTTCCCAATGGATAAGCATAATAAAATAATGGTTGGCAATTGATAGTAATAGACAGAAAGATAAACTGCTCATTAACAGACTTGCACACATGTGGCTGTGGTAACAGCAACTGAGCGGAATTAATTGGAGCTAAGCAAAAATGCAGATGATTAAAATTACATTAGCAAGATTAAGCAGACATGAGAGCTTTCTACCAGTGCCTGTACTCATTCTAGAATTCAAAGAAGCACATGAATAGACAAAGCATGGATTCACAAAGTTTGTCGAATACCTTAACAGACACCGACAGGGAGTCTTTGAGGGAATCCATCCTTTATGGAAATGATTTGCATGATTCCTTGTGTAATTCACATCTGTGGTTGGAATGTAAGAAGGAGATAGGGCATGCTAGCTGGTTCAGCTGAACTGAGAGGAAAACATCTTATACAGTCACAGTCTGTGTTTAAATCCACTCTCTTTAAAAGCTCCTAAGTAATCAACATTGCTCTGGAGTTGTATTTGATTTAGTATTTGAAGTTTAATAATTAGTCATGGAGCAGGAAACAGGCCCTTTGTTCCAACAATGCAGACCAAGTTGCCTTATCCAGGCTGGTCCATTTCCCTGCTCCAGCCCCATATCCCTCTAACTCTTTGCTATCCATACATACAGTACATAACATGCAAGGATAAAATGTGGGAAGCAACTGCAAATGCTGGTTTAGACCAAAGATAGACACAAAATGCTGGAGTAACTCAGTGAGTTTCTTCCTCTCAGGTCAGCTCAACCAGCTTGTGTGCTCCATCTCCTTCCTCTAATATTCTAACCACAGATGTGAATAACACAGGGAATTATGCAAATTGTTTTCATAAAGGATGGATTTCCCTCAAAGATTGTGCATCCAGCGGTTCAGGCAGCATCTCTGGAGAAAAGGAATAGGTGACGTCTCGGACCAAAAGCATCTTTTAGATTTCTGAAGAAGGGTTTTGATCCGAAATGTCACCTATTCCTTTCTCCAGAGATGCTGTCTGACCCGCTGAGTTACTCCTGCATTTTGTGTCTATCTTTCACATGCAAGGACACACGGGCCTAGTTGCAAGAATGAATATGTGTACGAATACTGCCGGGGATGGTGGGTGCTCCACAGTGGCGCACTTCAACAGGCATACTCAGCAGTCTATGGAAGACGCATTTCAAGAGCAGAGAAAGTGGGTCGGGTTCACTGTAGCCTCTTAGAGCATGGAGCTGGAAGGAAGCAGCGGACACTGGTGCTGTCTGCCTTTTGCAGAAGTGTCTGTGTTAGGTTGGCGGGCCTGCATTTACCTTGAGCAGGTGTCTCCTGTCTCTGCTAGGAACAATCCTTGTCCCTTAGCCTGTCCCAATTGAGCGTAATTGGCACGTCATTTACACGACATCATTTACGCGTCACGACGCACGATGCATGCGGCGTGACGCGCACGTGATGCGTACGCAGTGCATGGTGTGTGGTGACTGAGGCAGTGACGTGCGGTCGTGCGTGGCGACCCAGGATTTTGAGATTCACAAAATCTTCGCTCGCCACCTGCGTGGCTGGCAAATGGCGCCCAAGTGGGACAGACCCTTTTTAGCCTTTTACAAAATCGGCAGGCAGTGCTTACAACAGTTTGAAAGCACGTACCTCCAAGTTCAAGAACAACTTCTTCCCCACTTTTGTAAGACTCTTGAACGGTTCTCTTGAATGTTAAGGATGAATTTCCAATCTTCCTATTTACATTGTTGTGGTCCTTGCAATTTAAAAAAATCTGTTCTTTCTGTGTGGCAGTAACACTATATTCTACAGTTTTTTCTCGTTTGGACTACCTGATATATTTAAATGGCACGATTTGCCCGGATGTTTTAATTATATCTTTCTACAAGTTACAATAGTGAACCAATACTAAACTAATCTAAGCTTTACAATGTATTTTTTTCATAGAAAATGCAGTAAATACTCAGCAAGTCAGGCAACATCTGTGAAGAGGGAAACAAGTTACTATTTCATCTCAATGACTTCTCGACAGCTAATTCGTGGGATGAAGGTCCTATTTCTCTGCTGTACTGTTCACGACCTGTCGCTCCCTCAACCTCCAATGATCCACTTTGAATAAACCCTGCCTACCCCGTCTCCCCTTATAACTACAGCCCTCCATTCCAGGAAGCATCCTGGTGAATCTCTCCTTCACCCTTTCTGATGCTCCAGCATGGCAAACAGAATTGTGCACAATACTCCAAGTGCAGCTTAACTAATGTTCTGTGTAGCTGCAACGTGACATCCCCAATTTTATACTCTATGCCTTACCCTATCAGGGCAATACCTTCTCACCACCCGATCCACATGTGTTGCTGTTTTTGGGGGGTGCGGACCTTATACTCCAAGGACCCTCTGTACATTAATGCTCCCAAGGCCCTTGTATATATGTATGTGGCCTGTTAATATTTGACATTCAATAATGCATTACATCACACTTATCGAGATTAAATGCCATCGGTCATCGCTCCACCGAGTTTTTCAACTGATATATGTCCTGCTGCATCCTTGGACAACTGTCTTTGGTATCTGCCTACTCCAACAATTTTGTGATCGTCAGCAAACTTAATAATCAGTCCGCCTAATGCTCATCCAAGTCATTTATATACTTGACAAACAGCAAATGTCCCAGCACTGATCACTGCAGTACACGGCTGGCTACAGAATTGCATCAGAAAAATATTTTCTTGACCACTACCCTTTGCCTACTTATTACAAAGCCAATTTTGGGCTTAGTTCACCCACATGTCCTGCTTCCCAGATGTTACTTTCTGGACCAGCCTACTGTGTGGAGCCTATTCAGAAACCTCACTGAAGACCATGTGAACTGCTTCTGTGGCCCTGACTAAATCAATTTTCTTTGTTACCTTCTCGAAAATCAATCATATTTGTGAAACAGGATTTCTCCTATTGACTCCCTAATCAGTGAAGATAGACACAAAATGCTGGAGTAACTCAACAGGACAGGCAGCAATTCTGGATAGAAGGAATGGGTGACGTTTCGGTCAAGATCCTTCTTCAGACAACAAAGTGAGTCTGAATAAGGGTCTCAATCCGAAACATCAGCCATTCCTTCTATCCAGAGATGCTGCCTGACCCGCTGAGTTACTCAGCATTTTGTGTCTATCTTTGGTGTAAACCAGCACCTGCAGTTCCTTCCTATACCTTCCTCCTAATCAGTCCCTGTCTTTTCAGGTAAACATAAGTTCTCTTCCTGAGAAACAGTTCTAATAATTCCACAGCTCTGAATGCAAAACTCACAGGCTTGTAGCTTCCTGGTTTATTCCTACAGACCTTTTTGAATTGGGGAACAACATTAGTTATGCTTGGGTCTCTTGATGTTCACTTGTGGCTCACTGAGATACAGGAAACTTTATCAGGACCCCAGCAATCTTCTCCCTTCCCAAACCATCCTGAACTAACGTCATCAAGGACTGGGGATTAATCCATCCCAATGTGCGCCAATATCTCTACATCTCCTTCCTGACACTGACATTTTCCAAAATATAGGCATGCTATCTCTCCTATCTCTCCATCTTTCAGATCCTTCTCCTCATTATGGATATCGCTCACATTCCCTAACTCTACTGAAGAAAGGTCTCAGCCCAATGGTCACCCATTCCTTCTCTCCAGAGATGCTGCCAGTCCCGCTGAGTTACTCCAGGTTTTTGTGTCTATCCACACATAGATTACCATTTTGATCCGTAGCTATCCTCTTACATCTAATATACTTATGGAGATATTAGGATTCTTCTTAATCCGGCTTGCCAAAGCCATTTCTGCCCTCTCTTAATTTCATTCTCAAATTCTTCCTTACATCCTCTATAAATCTTAAAGGACTCGCTCGAAAGCAAATACCCTTACCTGACATACGTTTCCTCACCTGATCAAGCCCTAATTTTTCATTGTAAACCAAGGTTTCCTAATCTCACCGCGCTGCCTGACCTGTCAAGTAGTTCCACCATTTTGGGGTTTTATTCCAGATTTCCAGTATCTGTATTTTTGATCTTGATTAACTGGAGTTACAGCTAGATCAGGAATGCCAGTCTTTAGCACTAGAGCTGGGATGTTGTCGAAGCAATTGTTTTAACTCTGCAGAGGCCGCGGAGCTTTTTTTGAAAATGGGGGAGCTGAGCGTTCACTGATCACCGGCCTCGGGGGTACTCAGTGAGGGAGCGGGGTGACCGAGCGCGGGGGCGGGTGGCACAATGATTATTTTTTGTTGTTGCTCAGCCTCCAAAAGTTGGGGCATAATATAGACCAACCCCAACTCAAAAAGTGGGGGGATGTATCCTCCAACCCTCCACCCCCCCCACCCCCCACCCCCCTCTCTCTCAGCCGACTCTCACTCTCCCTCCCTCTCTGGGCCAGAGATCTATGTTTTTCATCGCGCTCTGGCCCGCCCTCTCTCCCGCTCGGCCGCGAATCACATGCTTCGTTCACTGCCACATATCACGACTGTGAATCGCGCAATGATTGGCCGTTGAGAGGAGGGGGTTTTTGGGGGGGGGGGGGGCAGTCGGTTTCTGCCGCGGCTGGCCGTGGTTTTGCCGCGCTCACTGTGCGCTTGTTCTGAGATTCTGGATGTCGGAGGTGCCCAGAGGAAGAGAGAAATATACCTGTGGGCTAGATAATTTTAGGTTATGCAGCGTGTCTCGCCAAAAAATTGGAGGGGCTGCAGCCCCCCCCCCCCCCCCCCGCTCCCTGGTTCCGCGGCCCATGATCTGAAGTGGTATGAGGAAAGGTCGTGACCTGAAACATCACTTATCCATGTTCTCCAGGGATGCTGCCTGACCCGCTGAGTTACCCCAGCATTTTTAGTCTTTCCTACCTAATACTCAGTGCTATTCATTAATCTTTGCACACATCGGACATGCTGGATGGGCATTCCTCCCCAAACCGTTTACTGCACTTTTACCCTGGGAGTGAAGAGCTTTTTATCAGCATGTGTTGTGTGGCCCTTTGGGAGAAGTGTATCTGGTTGAAAGCTGGGTTGTTTATGCTGAAGCCTTTGGACTTGTAGGGGAGGCATGGGTCTGGAAAGTGCCTTGACAAAGTGAGGTACTGCCACGTTGTAAATCAGTCGTGGTGATGGTGCAACACTGTCAGAGTGATCTACGGCATGGTATGTATTCTTTCAAGGTTGAAGACATCATTTTGCCGCCAGTCCTTGGAGCCACAAAGTGTCTGTAGGATTTTTTTTATTAAGAGGGCTTTATATCTAAAGTGACAAGTGCTGCAAGACAGGTCTGCAACTCTAGGCTCTGCTGTCATCTCACCAAACGCTTAAGTGTAAAAGTAGGTGACCGACCATTAATATGTTGATCGATTGAGTCAAATATAGTGCCAAGTACTGACCTGTCCCTCAGGACAGGTATAAGTGGTCCGCCTATTAGTATGGTTCAAATGGAAATATTAACTGCTGCTGCTAATGTCAGCTCTGAGCGGTAATGTTGTCAATCAAGGCTGTGGGCTGGTTCCTTTTGATGCAAAGCATCATAAACAAAAAAAATTTTCCCTGTCCAAATTTGATCTGTGATCAACATAAATATCATCTGTGTTTATTTTTAACCACAGATGACCTGATCTTTTTCACTTGTTTTCCAATGCGATCAATAATTTTGCAACCTAACCAGATACAGAAGAAATCCCCGCAGTCAATTGAACCGAACTGCATTCCTAGTCACCCTCGCACACCACACACAGTGTACCTCGCCCATCTCCTCACACTATTATCCAAAACGGAATCTAATCCCCTGCCATTGACACTCTACAATAATACCTTCACAGAGTCTCACCATAGTAGTCCCCCCCCCCCCCCCCCCCCCGACCATGACTGACCATGGGTGATGCATCCTAGTTTGCAGGTGATGTATGGTCGGATGCAAGCCTGGGCGATGTCATATGGAGGATAGGCTGTTGCCCATGCAGCATGTCCCCCCCTCTCCACGTCACTGATTGATCCAAAGGAACAGCAGGGCTGTTACAGTTTGGCACCAGCGCCGTCGCAGGAGCTGCAAGAGCGAGGTTGTAGACAACGACGAACTGCCTTAGGGGCTCCGACTCCGGATTTTCTTGAGGTTTACTCCTGGAGTCTTTTCCATGATCGGATATGGCCACAAAGCAGTGGAGGTTTTAAATCAGAGTTTTCCCTCTCCTAGATGAACCACCTTCCTAGGCTGACGAGCCCCATCTGCCCGAGACCCATGGGGGCGGGAGTGTCTACCATTCGTGCAGGTCTATAGCATCTGCCCAGTGCCCTTGGAGACCATTGTCTGGATAAATCACATAAACCTGAACTCTATATGAACTGGCCTTTAAAAGAATCCAATATGTTGGATGTGAATTCATCCTTGAACTGCTGCCTTTCTCCAGTCTTGCCAAATGCCATTGTAATTAGCCTTCCCCCAATTTAGCACTTTCACCCAAGGATCAGTCTTACCCTTCTCCATGACAATAGACAATAGGTGCAGGAGTAGGCCATTCGGCCCTTCGAGCCACCACCGTCATTCAATGTGATCATGGCTATCTTAAAACTTATGGAATTATGGTCATTGTTTATTCTGATTATCTGGGAGTGCGATGTGTGGTGAGGCCCCAGTTCTAGTGGGACTGTGGACATATTGTTTCAAGAAATCCCCCTGCATGCACATAAGAATTTTTGCCCCATCTCAGCCCCTGGAACTACAGAGGTCCCAGTCAGAAATGGGGATGTTAACATAATCTGCTGTGACAATAACGTTTTTGCATCTTTTCATGATCTGCCTGCATCTCTGTCTTTCATTGCTATCATGGGGCCAATATAAGTATATTAATATAACCCGATTATAGTGATTTCATCTTTCTTATTCCCAAGTTCTACCAGAATGGCTTTGCTGGCCGAGCCTTCCAAGTTGTCCACTCCTAGTGAAGCCACGACATTCCCCTTCATCAGTTGTGCAACTTCCCATCCCTTTTCCATCCCTCTCTGTCACATCTGAAAGATCTGGGCCCTGGATTGCAACTCTATTTTTACATATAGTTTCCTTTCGCTGAAAGGAAACTATATGTTTCAGTCGCTGAAAAAAAGTTGTATCTCCTGTGGTCCGGTAGGTTCTGAGATGACCAATGTGGGACGTGTGGACTATCTCACAGATGGACCAGAGGAGTCTGATCAGACGGGTTTTGATGTTCCAGTCTTTTTTTCCAGGAGCCTGTGAGGATGTAGTCTATTTTCGACGTGGTTTTTAGCTTATCTTTGAATCCTCTCCTCTGTCTTCCTTTCAATCTATTCCTGTCATTTTTGCACTTGATACCAGACTTCCAAAGCTGACACTCTCTTCTGATCTTTGTGCACGCTGTGCTTCACCAACACCTTGCTCCTCCTTGGGTTTGAACAATTCTCACCATTCCTTTTCCTGTTCAATGTATCACTGCTGTTGACAGTTCAGCATCCTGTTGCCTTCTCATGTTATCATCACAGCTTTTACACCACAGATTTGTGTGTATGTGTATGTGTGTGCGTGGAGTTACGATACGATACGATAGAATTTAAGGAGGGAAATTAATCTACCTACAGTGGAAGCTAATTCACTATGAGATAGAGTTAGATACAGCTCTAGGGGCTAGCGGAATCAAGGGATATGGGGAGAAGGCAGGCACGGGTTACTGATTGTGGATGATCAGCCATGATCACAATGAATGGCAGTGCTGGCTTGAAGAGCCAAATGGTCTCCTCCTGCTATTTTCTGTGTTTCTATGTTTATGTTTTACAGTCATAAAACACGAGATGCATGAAACTTGAAATTAAAGTGATGAGTGGAAAGGATTGGGGATGTGCAAAGATTACGGAGGGTTGGGGTGGGGGGAGTCAGTCTACCCCACGACCGAAGGTGGGGTAGACTGGGTGCAGATGTTTTTTTCCAATGATAACTTGGTTTTAAATGAAGGAAACGAACATTCCATGTTTGTACAGAAAGGAACTGCAGATGCTGGTACATAACCAAAGATAGACACAAAGTGCTGGTGCAACTCATCAGGTCAGGCAGCATCTCTGGATATAAAGAACGGGTGACGTTTTGGGCCGACATCCTTTTTCCTAAGAAGGGTCCTGACCCGAAACGTCACCCACCCATTCTATGTTCATGCATTTTGAATGACATTGGGGGTTGGAGCAGGATTATCGATTGAAACCTGACTAGATTTTGGCACAGCCATTCGGGGCTGAAGGGCTTGTTCCTCTGCTACTGTTCAATATGTGACAGTGTCACTAAAGTTGACATTGATTGTCCAAGGAGGTGATGAAGAAGCTGGTAGAATTACTGCCTTTGTCTAAAGATTAGGAATGAGAGTTTGATTGATGAAAACTGTCTTTTCAAACACTAATCATCTCGTGCCCACAAATGCCTGTACACACTCCAGTCTGTTAAACGTCACTCACTGCTTTTGACAGTTGAAGTTGCTGTCAGAAAGAAATATCCTGAACTGATAATTAAAGTGATATCGCACGTCCACACATATTTCCAGCGATGCCTGCCACAGATCACGTTTCAATAGACATTCTTCCATTGGTTCCCTTTAAAGACTCGTAGCACTGGAAGGATAAACCTATGTCCGAGTCCTCTTCCTGTCCATTGTACCCAGTCCTGAGTCCCCAGGTACCAGACTGCCAAAACATTGTCTATTCAGAGCTTCGTCATGGGAGGGGAGGTAACCAAGCAGGCGGAGGAGAAGAGTGAAGTGCTCAAAGATCCCTCGGGACTAAATGCATCATCCTCACTGACTCACAACAATCAATGACCCGTAAATGTCCAAAGTGAAGGAGGTGTAAATTGCTGGAGTACCTCAGCAGGTCAGGCAGTGCTTGAACGATCTCACACTCAACGAACTGTGCCAGATTTTCTCGCCTAATGGAGACTTCCCTGAATGGGTTTTCCCCAACTTTGGAGAAACCATTTTGCAGAATGCCCGCCGCTGTTGCATCTGCACGGGTGACCCTGAGCTTCGTGATGGGTGACATCCGGAATGTGGCTGATGTAGAAAACGAGCTTTTATCCCCACACAGAGCCCACACAGGCAGAACATCATGTCCATGTCCTTTATTTACCCATTTCTCGGGGTGTGGATCGATGGGGATGGTCAAGGTGCAACGGCTACAGTACCTGACATAATCCAGAAAACTGATCCAAAACAGTTCACCGTGGTAGCAGGTTTAACAGGTTTAAAAAATATAATTACGGCTGCAAATCCATCAGATTGCCCCAACGCCCCGTCTGGTTGACTAATGCCCTCCATAGAATCATAGATGGGATACAGCATTGAAGGTGACCACTCGTTCTCTAATATCTGTGCTGGCTTCATACCAAAGCAACTCCCCAGTTCCCCACCAACCCTTTATCTGTATTCTTACAAAAATATACCCACCATCTACATCCTTTTTCCTCTTCAGGGCCACAGTGAAGTCTGCCTCCATCACATCTACAGGCAGCGGACTCGATATTATAACCACACATTGTGTAAACGGTTTTCCCCACTCTCAATCCTCTCTGCCAATTTGGTTCAGAAGACATTCAATTGTAACCAGTTCTCTGGTCCAGGAACGCTGAGGCTCTGTACAAGAAGGGACGGAGCCGGCAGTAGTTTTTGAGAAAGGCTCCGCTCCTTCAACGTCTGGAGTAAGATGCTGCCGATGTTCTACCAATCGGTGGAAGCCAGTGCCATCTTCTTCGCTGCCGTGTGGTGGGGCAGCAGATCGAAGGCCACGGACGCCAACAGGATTAACAAACTCATCAGGGAGGCTGGCTCCGTCCTGAGGGTGGAGTTGGATTCATGGGAGAGGTCTTGGAGGGGAGGATGCTCCTCAAACTGCGGAGCATCCTGGACAATATAGCTCACCCCCTCCATGACACACTGGTCAACCTGAGGAGCACCTTCAGCAACAGACTGGTTCCATTAAGATGCAGTACAGAACGCCACAGGAGATCCTTCTTCCCTGTGGCTATTAAACTGTACAAATCCTACCCCTTCTGTAATGTAGACTGACTCCAATCTTTGCACATCCCAATCCTTTCCACTCGTCACTTTAATTTCATGTATCTTGTGTTTTACGACTGTTGACAGATCAATTCCCCCCCTGGGATAGATAAAGTTCCATCGTATCGTAATCGCAGAGAGGTTCTTTGTGCTGCTTTAGAAAATCGATTCTGGGAAAGAAAATTAAATGGCGTGCAATGACTGGTGATGTTTCTGCCGGGGTCTTCATATTTATCTACATAAAATCTGTTTGAGAACAATAAGCTTTTTCTGTCGCATTTAAGTAAGTATTCTGACAGCGGCAGAATTTGAGGGAAAAACACGAGAGCTGATTTATTTGGTACAATAAAGCTGCCATTCAAGTTAAATTGCAGACACACATCAAGACGCTATTCCCTAATTAAACTGTGTAAAACGATGTCTAAGATCCAATATCAATCACTGAGCGGTAATTTTCAGTGCTGCTGAAGTGTGTACATCGACAGCGCTGCTGTTACAATGAGTACACGATGCTCTCCAGAAGTGGTTCCACTCCCTGAGACACCAGGGGAAGGGAGAAGAGTGGCTGGTCAACACAAAGCCCTGAGATTCTGCTTAATGCGGGAACTGATGAGAATCGACTCTGGGCTGTAATTAAATGTCACTTTACTCATTCTTTTGTAGCAATGTAATTACAAGAATGTGATTACTACAGAGACTTGTACATACATAAATCTGTTTGCATTTGGTATGACAAGTGTTCATGTGTCTGTTTCATGTCATCTACAGTTTGCGCCGAGAATATAATAAGAATTTATTTTGTGAAAGGTCAGTTCTTCAAGCGCTGTAAAAGACCTGCACATTCACCTTGCCGAGTCAGTGTGTTGTGTTATCATAGTGGGAGTTCGGGCACTCAGCTGAGTGAATGAGTTGCCTTTTGTTTATTGTCACGTATACCGAGGTACAGTGCACGCGTTTGTTGCCTGTTAACCAGACAGTGGGAAGATTATACATGATTACAATCGAGCATGCTTGGCATGGAAAGCTATTTACATTTCTGATGTGCAGGGTTATCAAATCGGACACAATGCAGGGAAATAAGGTTGTGGTTGAAATACAGCTGTGATAAGAGTGATGTGCTGGGATGGTAAACTAAATGGCACATATCCAGGTGGTCCAGGTAAGTTTCTGGTCCCGGAATATCTAATGGCAGAATACCGTCCCTACTAACTATCATATCAGTTCACTACAGCAGTTTACATCGCACACCCACGTGCATGTGAAGCTTCCACTGGATGAGCTACACATGATAGAGTCAGAGGTTATTTGGTCCAACTCGACCATGCTGATCAAGATGCCCCATCTAAGCTCGTCCAATTTGCCCATATTTGGCCTATGTCCCTCACTCTAAACCTTTCCTAACCATGTATCTATCCAAAGTTTCTTTTCAATGCCGTCATAGTACTTATCTCAGCTACTTCCAATGGCAATTCGTTCCATGTGCCTATTACCCAGAAAGAGTGAAAGAGTTGTCCCCTCAAGTATCTATTAAATCTTTCCCCCCGTCTCACCTTAAACGTGTGTCCTCTGGTTCTTGATGAGGGATGGGAGGTGATCTCATTGAAACCTGTAAACATCTCCAGGGTAGGTGCAGGGATGACGGTTCCCTTGGCTGGGATGCCTAAAAATGGCTCCACATTAGAGCCATACCATTCAGATCACAGATGCAGAAAAACCTTGTTAGCCAGATGAGCTTTGAGGCTCAGTTACTAATCAGATTCAAAGCAGAGATTGATAGATGTGTAGAAAAACAGAGATATAGGTTAGTGGAGCACAGTGCCTCTGGTATAACATCAGCCACGATCTTATTAAATAGTTTGGATGACCCAAGGAGACTAATAAGATTTTGTTACTCCTACTTGCATTTGTATGTCCTTAGATTTTTGATTTTGATATTGTTCAAAATGTGAAACAAAACAGAAAATGTTGGAACCCGCATCATGTCAGGCAGTGTCTGTGGTAAGAGAGTCGGGGATAGGATTTCGGGTTAAAGACCAGCATGACCTGTAGGCTGGTGACACGAGTGCCTGAAGATGCTGGAATCTGAAGCAGCAATCTATCTGTTGGAGGACCTCAACTAAAAAGAGGTGGATGGATATAGGTGGGTGCTAGGAGGGTGAAAGAGAGACAGCTTCTGGAAGGTCTTAACAGGGACACAAAAGAACCGGTAGCCTTTGTGTCTCTGGATTGTTAACTAGCCGGTGTCACCCCCCCCCCCCCCTGCTTTTACTCTTCCCCTCCCTCTGCCTGGTTCCATCTGCCTCTCCTTTTTTAATTCTCTGCCTCCATCTATCAACCACTCTCACATCTCCACTCCCCCTCCCTCCCCCCTCAAGTTGCCCATCCTCCTCCCCCCCCCCCCCCCCCCCCCCTCACGACCCACCACCTCGTACTCCTATCTCACCCCTCCCTCCTCTCCACTTTGTGCAAGTTACCTCCCCTTTCCACCCCTAGTCCCGATGCAGGGTTCTGACTGGAAACCTCGCGGGTCACATCCCCACCCCCAGAAGCTGCCCGGCCCCTCGTTCCTCCAGCAGATCATTGGTTGCAACATCTGCAGGTTCCCCTCTAGTTCTGTAGAAGGGTCAGTGATCTGAAACATTAACTCTTTCACAGCCACTGCTTAACCTGCTGAGTGTTTCCAGCATTTACTCTACACATTTCAGATTTTAGTAGTGTTTTATTTAATTGTAAAATCTGCCTTTATACAGACTGCTGTAAATTGTAGAATGAGCCACTGTATTGTGGTGACAGCAGCGTTGTGGAAAATGCCACTCAGATTTGTTACCGCTTTATATTGTAGAATGAATCACTAATTAACTATTGCTCTATATGGTGGTATATACTGTTAGTTTAGTGCCTGTTACATATTGTGGACAGGACCACACCAGTTAATTATTGATGTGCACGGCAGTTTATTTCAATCTACCCTGCGGGCATTTGAAACACATTTGGTGGGTTCTGGTAATCACTCCTTGCTCGTATGTCGACAAGAGACCAGCCTTGCCTAATGCATCTCAGTTGTCCTGCAAGATGAGATGGTACATCGTTCCCTTGCATCCCATGAGGGATCATTATCTCATGCAGCCCACCCTGGCTATGTTTTCAGCAGGGCACGGTGGGCCAGGATGTTGAACAATGTGTATTCCTACACAGCGCTCCCAGCTCTGCTCACAGGCATGTATCAACTTGCACAATGATAGAAGCGAGGAACTGCAGCTGCTGGTTCACCAAGGAAAGACACAAAATGCTGGAGTAACTCAGCGGGTCAGACAGCATTCCAGTGGAACATGGAGGGACGTGACATTTCGGGTTGAGACCCTTCGTCGGCCCGGAGAAAGAGTCCCAACCCGAAATGTCACCCGTCCATGTTCTCCAGGACTGATCCTGCCTGACCCACTGAGTTACCCCAGCATTTTGTGTCTTTCCCTGCACAATCATAGGTTTCTTTTGGGAGAGGGGTGGCTCAGCGGTAGAGATGCTGCCTTATGGAGCCAGAGAGCCGGGTTCGATCCTGACCATATGGAGTTTGTACGTTCTCCCTGTGATCAAGTGGGTTTTCTCCGGGTGCTCCGGTTCCTCCCACATTCCAAAGGCGTGCAAATTTGTAGGTGAATTGGCTGTAGGATAGAACTAATGTATGGGTGATCGCTGGACGGCACGCACTCGATGGGCTGAAAGTCCTAGTTCCAGTCCGTAACTCCAAAACTAAACCCTGTTAAGAACACCAGTTCTAATAATGTTCTGCATTTGATTCCAAGGTGCCACTTCAGCTTTTTTTGCAGATTAGATATTCCGTGTCTTGTGTATTTTTTTACTGCTATATATTACCATAGTGAACGAATGGAGGTAGTTACTTTGGTGGTAATATGTACAGATTTATTTGCACAGGATATTCTGGAGTGTGTCCTTGTTGTTCGATGACTCTGGTGTTGTAAATTACATGACTGCTCACCCTTACCCGAGGGTGGTGGGTGTATGGAACAAGCTGCCAGAGGAGGTAGTTGAGGCAGGGACTATCCCAACATTTAAGAAGCGGTTAGACAGGTACATGGGTCAGACAGGTTTGGAGGGATATGGACCAAATGCTGGCAGGTGGGACTAGTGTAGCTGGGACATGTTGGCCAGTGTGGGCAAATTGGGCCGAAGGGTCTGTTTCTACGCTGTTATACTATGACTCTATGCTGATTCGCTGTTGGTAGATTATGGAATCACAGACATATATAACATGGAAACTGGCCCTTCAGCCCAACTTGCCCACGCTGACCAAAATGCCCAATATCCACTGATCCCACCTACCCACATTTTGGTCCATATCTCTCTAAACCGTTCCTATTTATGTACCAGGTATTGAATAATGAGGCATTATATTGCTGTGTATTGTGGAACATCATTGCAGTTTAGCTACCGATTTAGATTACCTCACTAGATATTTAGATACAACCCAAATATGCCACAATAGTTAGCTCGCTTTATGTAGTAGAATGTCACAGCGTATATTATGTATAGCAGTATATTGGGAACAAGCTGCTGAAGTATAATTTGGGACTGTATTATAGTCCAGGTGCAGTTATTTATTGAGGAATGAGCCATTATTTTTGTATACTAAACATCAGTAATTAAGGCTACAGAGGCTAATTCAACAATTTATGGCAATAACTAAAGTAGTCCAACTATCTGTTGCAGAACAAGACATTGTATATACTTCTGTATGTTGTGACAATCACTACGTTTTAATTACATGCAATATATTTATTCTCAAACATGTCCCTATAACTTGATTACCTCTACAAAATCTAATGTGGTTCTGATGTACTTCAGGTAGAGCCATGGTTTCATTATTTTTATAAATTGCAGAATGCTCCACTGGCTTTTAGCTATTGGCACACAGTATAGTATGAGCTAGTGTGACTTAGCGACTACAATTGTAGATTTCTACATCTCTATATTCCATCACAATTACTGATAAAACATAAAAACATCAGCAATAAAAGCAGACGGCCAAGTGGCCCATTTGAGCTTGCCCTGCCCTTCATAAAGATCATGTCTGACCTTCTACCTCAGCACCAGTTTCCAGCACCATCCCCTTGTCCATTGATATCCTGAATGTCCAGAAATTGGTCCATCACTGTTTTGGACGAACACGATCTCCACAGCCTCCAGGATAGACAATTCCAAACGTTCACTACCCACTGGGTGAAGCCATTTTCCTTCCTCTGGTCGAAACGGCACATCAGTTTAGTTTTGAAATACAGCACGGAAACAGGCCCTTTGGCCCACGAGCTCGAGCTAACTGGCAACCCCGATACGCTAGCACTATCCTGCACACACAAGGGACGATTGACAATTATACCGAAACACTTAACCTACATACCAGTATGTTTTTGGCGTGTGGGACTAAACCGGAGCTTCCGGAGAAAACTCACGCAGGTCACTGGGAGAACGTACAAAATCTCCATGCAGACAGCACCCGTAGTCAGGATCGAACCTGGGTCTATGGCATTGTAAGGCAGCAACCCTTTTGTTGCGCCACCGTGCCACCACTGTTTGTAAGTTCTCCACTCCCCTGCAATCTTTCCTTGAAGAATTTTGTAAATATTAATGAGATATTTTAAATATAGTCCATGCTAACTCAATTACTTTTCTTTTGTTAAACCTGGCATCCCATGAAAATGTGTGGTGAATCTTACTACACCACTTCAATGGTAAATTCGAGGCAAATGGAAGAAATGTGAGGCTGGAGACCAGGAGCGAGTGAATGCGCAAATGGTATTGGTCCCAAAGATTGTCTCAATTCATCCCCTTATTCTGTAGTTTAATTTATTTTCTTATTTTCCATCTTTTGGTGACAGTTTACTGACTTCAAAATGTTAACTCTATTTCGCTCTTCACTAACACTACCTGGACTATAAAGTATTTCCAGCAGTTTTTATCTCAGATTTGCAGCGCTTACAATTTTTTCAAGTTTCCTTGTGATGTAGTAGGGGCCGACGGTAGCTCATCGAGCCCACGATGGTTCTGAACATCCGATTCCTTCACTAGTTTTCCATGGAAAACCTAATGCCCCCCCCCCCCCCCCCCCCCCCCGATACTCATCAACTCACTCAAATTCCTCCACACCCCCACATTCTGGGGAGCAAATTACTGTGGACAATTAATCTACTGCTCTCATAACCTTTAGCGATGTAGAGGAAACGGGAACAGCAGGGGAAAACCCATGTGGTCACAGAAAGTACGTGCAAACTCCACACAGATAGCATCTGAGATCAAGGTTGAACTGGGACATAGCTGGGACTATGAGGATACTGTGCCAATGTGCTGCCCATTTTGCTTTCAGGCGACACTTAGTTGACTGCACTTCTCCTTGACAATGCCAGTCTTAGAAAGGCTCTGTTCCGGCGGGTTCTCTCTTTGTCTTGTACCTTGCTCCTCCTCAGCTGTCTCAATATACCTCCAGGATATAATAAGACACTTGGAGCGGCACAGTGGCACAGCAGTAGAGTTGCTGTCTTACAGTGCCAGAGACCGAGGTTTGATCCTGACTATGGGTGCTGCCTGTACGAGGATTGTACGGTCTACCCGTGACCTGCATGGGTTTTCTCCAGGCGCTCTGGTTTTCTCCCACAAAGATATACGGGTTTGTAAGTTAATTGGCTTCGGTAAAAATTGTAAAACATCCCTAGTGTGTCGGATAGTGCTAGTGTATGGGGATCGCTGGTCAGTGCGGATCCAGTGGGCCGAATGGCCTGTTGCTGCATTGTATCCCTAAACGAAACAAAACAAATTAAGCAAAACTCACTTCCATGGTAGCAGCCATGTTTTTAGGGTTCCCTTTGTCTCTCTGTCACATCCTTCTAACCCCTCCCTGCAGCTTAAACATGTGGCTTTCACACTTTGCCCACTTCTAATGGGTGGCCCCTGAAAATATTAGTTTCTACGTTTCTAGAACCTTCAACTTTATTTCCAATGTGCAGCATCGCTTTTGGCTATTTTATTGCATTTAGATTTTAATTCTGGCAGATAAATGTTATGAAGCATAATTACATTTAAAATGTATTTAAAAAAAAAAATAATATCTGTGCAGTCAAATTTTTATTAATAGTTTATGGATTTGGTTATAATGTACTGACACACATCGAGAATATGTTATCAGACGTAAAGCAGAGAATGATAATAAATAGGATAACGTAGATCATTAATAGTCTGAAGAAGGGTTTCGACCTGAAACACGTCAGCTGTCCATGTTCTTCAGAGATGCTGCCTGATCCTCTGAGTTACTCCAGCACTTTGCGTCTTTCGTTCATAAATAGGATCTTAGTGGGTTGGCAGGTTGTGACCTGTGAGATCGCACACAGGCAGCAACGCTTGGAACTCTGCGTCATATTTTGAAGTTTGGTAATTGTACTAAAGTAGGTGGGATTGTGAGTATGGAGAAGGTTGTTAAAACACTTCAAGTGAACATGAAGAAGGTGAGCAAGTGGGAAACGGCAGAAGGAGCGGAAAATAAGAGGTGACTCACTTTGGTGAAAGTAACAGAAAAGCAGAGTATTTGTTAAGTGGCAATGTTGGTAGTCAAGGAGAGATGGGTGTGCTGGTACACCAGTCACTGAAGGCCAACTAGTGGGTGCAGCCAGTGATTTGTGCGAGTAAGTGCTGTGTAGCCTTTATTACAAGAGGATTTGACTAAGCCCATGGACAGGTTTGTAGGTTAATTGGCATGGTATAGTTGTAAGTTGTCCATAGTGCGTGTAGGACAGCACTTGTGTGCGGGGATCGCTGGGCCGAAAGGCCTGTTTCCATGGTGTATTTCTAAACTAAACCAAACTAAACTATGGAGTCTTATCACAGTTGTCTCGGGATTCTTTGAGACTATGCTCGGAGCATTGTGTAGGGTTTTGCTCTTCTTATCTAAGAAATAATGTACTTGAATGAAGGGGGAGTGTGGTAAAGACTTGCTGGCCTGGTGACAGGGAAGCCAGCTGGATGTGTGAGGAGGGAATTTGTAAACTGGGACTGCAACCTTTACAATTTACGGGAACGAGAGGACATCTGCTCAAAATGAGAAGAGCAGATGTGTAGGGAGACTGCAGAGAGCTGTAAAAATAAAAGGGTAATATTCTTGGGAGATTTCAACTTCCCTTATATTGGCTGGGTGTCTCAGTTTGTAAAGGGCTTGGACAGGGTGGAAGTTTTAAAATATTGTCCAAGCAAGCTTCCTTGATCAATATATAGAGGGCAGTACTAGAAAAGATGCAACACTGGACATCCTCTTAAGGAACACGGTAGGGCAAGTGACTGAACTGTTAGTAGAGGAACACATTGGACCAGTGGTCATAAAGTAGTTAACAAGTAGTCATGAAGAATGATAGGACTATTAAGTCCCAAGGTAGAGACTACAATAGGGTTTGAAAAATGGCCCCGAACCAAAATGTCACCCATCATTTTTCTCCTGAGATGCTGCTTGACCCACTGAGTTACTCCAGCACATTGTGGCAATCTTTGGTTATATACCAGTATCTGCAGTTCCTTTCTACACTATTAAATCCTAAATTGGGGCAAGAACGATTTTGGTGGCGTTAGGCGGGAAGATACAGAAACCATTGGGTGAGTCTATTTGCAGAATGCAAGGGACATCTGTCACGTGGGAGACTTTAAAAAGTGAGAAAGCAAGAGTACAGGGGCAGCATGTTCCTCTCAGAGGGACGAGAATTAGGGAACCCTGGTTGACGCAATTGAGGCTCCAGAGGAAAAAGGAGAAATTGGTCAGATTTAAGCGGAATACAAAGAGTAACACTTAAAAAGATAATCTGGAGGGTAGACAGATGACAGGAAGTGGAGCTGGCAGGTAAGGTAAAGGGAAATCTGAAGAGATTCTTCCTCTATATTAAGAGGAAGAGAGTGGCTAGGAGGAGAATAGGTCCACAGAGATGGGGGAGTTTTGAAAATAATACTTCTCAGATGTTTTTGCTGAGATCTTGGAAGTTAAGGAATTGAGACAGAGGAGTTGCGATGCCTTTGATCAGATACAGATTATTAAAGTGGAGGCTTTGGTGGTTTTGAAGCGCATTAAAGTGGATAAATCATCAGGGCCTGACAAAGTATTCTTCTGGGAGGCTGGGGGAAAAGTTGTGAAGGTGCTTGCAAAGATATTTGAATTATTTTTAGCCAGAAGATTGGACAAATGTTATACTGTAATTTAAGATGGGCAGCATGGACAAACTAGGGCACTACAGGTCAGTGATCCTGACGTCAGCAATGTGAATGTTGATGGAAGGAATCCTAAAGGATAGGATTTACTAACATTTGGAAAGGCATGGACTGATAGATAGGGATAGTCAGCATGACTTTGTGTGTGGGAAATCGTGTCTCACAAATCAGAGAGTTTTTTGAAGAGGCCACCAAGAACCTTTGCTGAGGGAAGGACAGTAGATGTTGTCCATATGGACTTTGACAAGGCCTTTGACACCATCACAAATGGTGGACTTGCCTAGAAGGGTCGATCACCAATTAGCTGGGAAGAAGGAGTCAAAGGGTAGTTGTGGAGGGCTGTTTTTATGATTGGAGGCCTGTGACCAGTAAACCACTGCTGTTTGTTACATGCATTCATGATTTGGGTGACATTATGGTTAACATTGTTAGCAAAGTTTGAGATAACGGAAAGGGCTTGAAAGAGAAGATAGACACAAAATGCTGGAGTACCTCAGGAGGTGAGGCAGCATCTCTGGATAATGGGAATTGGTGACGTTTTGGGCCAGAAACCTTCTTCAGACTGTTCTTTAAAGTGATGGACTGTGAAGATGGGAAATTGATTTATTCAGAGCTTGGTGAAACTTTGGGAGATTCTGTCATTGAGTTTATTTGAAACATCAGTAGAAAGAATTTTGAACATAAGAGGAGTCCAGAGATAAATACTTTAAACATTAGGTATGCTGCTATTGGATTCTGCATTGTGAATGTCAGTTATGGAGCCCTACAGCATGGAAGCAGGCCCTCTGGTCCAACTTGCCCACACTGACCAACATGGCCCATCTACACTAGTCCCACCTGCCTGCATTTGGCCCATATCGCTTTAAAGATATCCTGTCCTAATTGTTCAGTTAGCATGACGACAGCATTCTTGCGAGAAGGTGAGCATCCAGCTGAACTCTTGCACTTGAGCAGGGAAGCACATTCCATGGAGATTGTGTTCAGCTGTAAGTGCCATCTCTTCACCACTGACCACAACGTTCAGGCAGCTGTCTTATCTTTGTGACCTGGGAACTTAACGTGAACACTGGCATAGACAGTTGAAAGCTAATTAACAGTTTCCAAGTGACATTAACTCAACAGATTTCCTTTTTTGCACAGAAACCTTGATGGATTCTACGACAGCAACAGCGGAGCTGGGGTGGACAGCCTATCCTTCCAGTGGAGTAAGTACCTTTTCTGCACACAATATTTATTTGGCATTGGAGCATAAGAGTATCGAGATAACAAAGGAGAGCTGTGAAAAATCTCTTGTGATGTTGTACAGTGAATCAATGGATTAAGAAGAGAGAGACTGTACAATAGGGGAAATAACAGTGATATTTAACAGAGTAACTACAGGCCATGTTTACAAGGGGCTAATGTAACATTCAGTTTCTCGGACTCTTGCTATCATCATTGGCCTTCAAAGTTTCTCAGTTGTCTTTGGAGGAGAGGGATAGGGAGGTTCAGGGGACGAGGTAGAAGTGAGAGTGACGAGGTGATATGATTCAGGGTTCAGGACTGCAGTTTGTAATGTTTATTCCTATTCGGCAATACTGAAGATGACAGCCTCTCACCCAGGTTGTATCTCAGACAAATTTACTGCAGCAATACTAGGATAGACAAAAAATACTAAGTGCTTTTATCCCACTTGTAATGTTGTTTTCCCATTTGTTCTAAAACTTGATTATGGTAAAATTATAAAGTGAATAAGTAAAATATGGATTTTTTTTCCTTTGTGACTAATGCCTCTTCTTGGCTATAGTTGTGGCAATCTTTTCTTTCTTTCTTTGGATTTATTCAATGCAGAACAAAACCCACTGCATCCTGGACACTGGGTTTGCACATGGTTGCTTTAACCTTTGGAGCAAAAGGTAGCCTGAAGGTTTATGATATTTTCCCACCATTTCCAACACGTCACTGCAGTAAGATACATGTGCCCTTTGAGAGTGAAAGTTAGGTTGGGGAAAGAAGAACGGATTTTTAACCCAAGTAAGGCACAAAATGCCAGAGTAGCTCAGCGGGTCCGACAGCATCCCTGGAGAAAAGGAATAGATGATGTTTTGGACATCTCTTGTTTAGGCTGAGAGTCAGGGGAGAGGGAAACAAAAGGTATGAAAAGTTACAGAACAAATCGGAGCCGGCATTGATGACCCTGGAGCCCACAATGGTCCATTGTTGGCTGTGGAGGAGGTGATAACGAAGGGATATACCAACAGTAAAACTAGCAGACGACTAGGGTTGGGATAGGACAGAGAAAGAGGGGATGCAAGGGTTACTTGAAATTAAAGTAATCAATATACATAATGCTGGGTTTCAAGCTGCCCGTGAAATACAGAAACATAGAAACATAGTAAATAGGTGCAGGAGTAGACCATTCGGCCCTTCAAGCCTGCACTGCCATTCAATATGATCATGGCTGATTATCCAACTCAGTATCCCATACCTGCCTTCTCTCCATACCCCCTGATCCCTTTAGCCACAAGGGCCACATCTTAACTATAGCCAATGAACTGGCCTCAACTACCTTCTGTGGCAGAGAATAGTAAGATTGAACGAGAACTTACCAGTTCGAAGGTTGATCTTTATTTTATGAGGAGTCGAAGTGAGGGATTTCGTGAAGAGCCCGCCGGCGCGCATGCTCGACATACTTCAAAGTAGCGGCGTGGAATCACAGAAACCAACAAAAGAAATGACTTTGCATAGTATGATTGAATTGACTAAGATTACCAGATGACGGTGATTGAGGGTTGGGCGAGGAGGGCACGAAATCCCTCACTTCGACTCCTCATAAAATAAAGATCAACCTTCGAACTGGTAAGTTCTCGTTCAATCTTACTATTTCATTTCTGAGTGACTTCGTGAAGACTTCAAAGCTTCTGTGATTACACGCCCTGGACCACGTCCATGCTGACACACCACTACCAGGGATGGATGGGAGGAACAAACTTGCTCAATAGTTCATACTGCAAAACAAGAGCATATTTATTAATAACAAATCAAAACCCCTCATGCGGGGACATCTCCACGTTCTTGACCTGCATTCAGCACGGCTTCTGCGAACTGTAGAGGAGCAGCAACAGGCTTGTTATAAAAACGCTGGAACACAGCTTCATTCGCCCATCCTGCTGTGGCGAGAATTTGGTCCATGGGCACCTCCATGACCCTCGCCGCTGACGTCGATGCAGCCCTGGTGGAATGAGACTTGAACATATTAATGTCGATACCTGACTTACCCAAGACGACTCGAAGCCACCTGGATATCGTCTGGACTGTCACTCGATGATGAGGTCTCTTATGAGTGACAAGCAGGTATCTCTCCATTCCTCTGATGCGTGCCGTCACTTTGACATAGTGGCGGATATGTGAGACTAAACATAGCCTAGCATCTGCGGGGTATGCCGGGAACTTCAGCTGCAGCCCTGTGCACCCAGGTCTATGCTGCTTTAGTAGCTCGTCAACGAAAAAGACTACTTCTGTAGGGGTAGCTGTCATTCTGTCGACACGCAGTTTGTGTAGTGTCTGTACCCTCTGAGCTGAAGTCAGCGCTAGTAACATCACCAGCTTCATGGTGAGTTGGTCCAGTTGGAGCCCTTCCATGGGAGACCACGTCCTGAGCAGGGTTAATACGTCCCTGACATCCCAGGTGATATTATAGCGTGGTGTAGGCGGATTCATATTGAATATACCCCGCATGAGTCTGGACACTAGCCTGTTGGATCCTACCCCAATCTTGAGGTAGAATGATAGCGCACTTCTGGCGCTGTTGATGGCACTGTAACTTAAGTGTTCATCATGGTGCAACCCCGCGAGGAATTCCAGGACGTCGGTTATTGTCACGTCATCGTACGTGATGCGAGAGCGGCTGCAGTAGGCTTCCCACTTCTTAATATGCGAGCGGTATCTTCGCCTTGTGGACTCTCGACACGACGCCCCGATGGTATCCATGGTCCGAGCCGAGAGGCCGTATTGGACTAACGGCCTGTTCAGAACCTGCAAGCCAACAAATTTAAATAGCCATGGCAGGGATGTGGCTCCCCTGAGACAGGGTGAGTAACCAATTGTGGGCAACCCTTCAAAAGGACCCAAGGTTCGTTGAGCATGTCAAAGACCACCGGATACCAAGGCTGTGTGGGCCAGTCGGGTATAATAAGGATGCCCTTGGCAGCATCTGCCTGAATCTTTCGCAATACCCGACTGATGAGGCAAAACGGAGGGAAGGCATAGAAAAACCAATTCCCCCAGTCCAGCGAGAATGCATCTAGCGCTATTGCCCCAGGATCTGGTTCCCATGAAACGTAGGCTGGTACCTGATGGTTCAACCGTGACGCAAAAAGGTCAATGTCCGGTTTACCAAATTTGGCTGTGACTTTAGAAAAAATCTCAGGATGCAACATCCATTCAATGTTGTCATTAAATTTGCGTGACCTGGTGTCCGCCACAGTATTAAGCTCACCTGGCAAATAGGTAGCTGAAATCCAAATGTCTCTTTGAATACACCAGAGCCAAATTGAGTTAGCCAATTTGTCACACGAAACTGACCTGGTACCACCCATATGGTTTAAATATGCCACAGCTGTGGTGTTGTCTATTTGGAGACGGACGTGTGCTCCAACAAGCTTGGAACAATATGCACGAAGTCCGTGGAATGCTGCCAGCAACTCCAAATAGTTAATCCCTTGAGTCAACAACATCGATGCCTCAAGGGTGTCCCATCTACCCCCACAACTAGAGCAATTATCAGTAGCTCCCCAGCCATTGGAGCTTGCATCAGTCTGTAAATATACCACCGGATTAGCCTCCCTGACAGGCTTAAATGAGTTGCTAATGTGACACACCCACCATTGCAACTCAGTTATCGCTTCGGACGGCAGCTGCATAGATCGATCGTAATGACCAGCGTTCCATTTTAACGCAGTAATTTTAGCTCTTTGCAAATTCTGATAATGCAAAGGTCCATATCGTGCTGCCGGAAACAAAGCCACTAACTTGCCAATTACTGTGGCTGTATGCCGAATCGATGGTATATTGGTGCCAATTAAATCTCTGCACACCTTAGTGACTTCCTCAATTTTGTTAATTGGTATAGTTATCCTCATGCTCATTGAGTTCACCGTGAACCCTAGGTAATTAATTACCTGGGCAGGGCAGAACTTCGATTTCTCCGGATGGACAATGAATCCTAATTGTTGAAATATATTGACAGCAGCTGCAACACCCTGTTCAGCCAATTGCAGGGTGTGGCCCACAATAAAGACATCATCTAAATAGGCCATAACAATATGATGTCGTTGTCTCAAATAAGCCATGATTGGCTTCACCAATTTAGTGAACAATCTAGGGGCTGTAGTAAGCCCATTAGGCAAAGCCTTATACTGCCAAAGTTGCCCCATCCAGATAAATTTCAAAAACCTTCTATCATCTTTCTGGATGGATACTGAATAATATGCATCCCTCAAATCAATGCATGCCATAAAGCAGCCATGAGAAATCAATGATTTGGCTGTTTCAAACGTATCCATTTTAAAATGAGTATATGTTACAAACGTATTCAAACGGGTTAGATCAATAATGACACGACAGCCTCCATCCTTCTTAGGTCTAGTAAATATGTTCAAAACAAATTCAATTGGCTCATGCACTGTTTTCTCAATCACACCCTTCTGTTCCAAACTTAAAATTTCCTTGTAACCTGCTGCCTGTTCTGCAGCAGACAATTTGAACGTACGATCAGGCATGTGCTGGGATGGAGGAATGTCGCCATTAATAAACTCAATTTTATGCCCCCGAATATTCCGCAACACATACTCATCACCAGTAAAATTACTCCATGCATCCAAAAACAACCGTAAACGACCACCAACATGGGAAGTTAAACAGAGAGAAAAAAGAGAACCAGACCCCCTCACCTCCGTGGTTACCGGCGGTCCTTGACACGTGTGGGTGGCCGTGGAGGTGCTGGGTTGGCTTGAGGGCGCGGCGTCTTCGATTTCCACAAAGGTCTCTGCCGACCCTGTCCTAAAAAAGACCCTTGGTGCTGGTTCTGGTGCTGTTGTCGTTGTGGAGCTAGAGGGCGAGTCCTAGTCGAGGCACCGGCCGACCCTCGTGAGCGAATGTATGGAGCTTTTGAGCCTGACGGTGTGGGGGCACTCTGAGAGCGCATGATCCCCACTGTTTTGGCTTGTTCGTCAAGCTCTTTGACTCTCTTCGAGAGGTCCTCACCAAAGAGCTGACGGGGCGGCGGCGGCGGCGGTGGTTTGCACAATCCTGCAAACTTCGGGTTGAGTGCTGGGCGGATGCTGTTTTTGCGAAACCCGTTGATTTCGTGCTGGGTCGCGCACAATAAGGCCAGAGCATCTTCCTGGTCCAAATTCAGTTCGTCCCCGTCCACCGATCGCGCAAAGGCGGTAATACCGGCCGTGAGGAGTTTCAGGATCCGCTGCAATTTTAGCTCCTGTTGACGGATAGCCGCACTGATGTTGCCCCATATTGGCGTATTGACCACAGGCACGTTGAGGGAGTTGCAGTTTGATGGAGCCTTGTGCCGGCTCATAGCCTGGATGAGGACTTCTTCCTGCAGCACCTGATTATTAAGAAAGTCCACTGTGGCTGCCAGCTTTGTATTTAGAGGAAGACCAGCCGTATGTGGGGCCGCGAATTTGGTCGCCACATCCAAGAGTTCTTCCGCTGGCACCTCCAACGGAGTTGGTACGGGATCCACCAGAACCTCCTCCTCCTGCTGCTCCAGGCTGATAGTAGATGTTGGTGAAGACGCCCTGTGCCTGTTGCTGCCCTGCTGTTGTTGACGTTGAAGCAGGAGCTCCAGCAGCCGCTCCATACGGTCAATACGCCCTTCACCCTGAACACTCAGGTGGTCGGAGTCCTCCGGCTCTGAAAAGAAAACCGGGCTCCTGTCATCGGCCCGCACCTCGTCGAGGCCCTGCCGGTGCCGGTAGTTGTCGCTAACAGCCGCCGAGGCGAAACTGCGCGATTCCTGCGCGGGCGTGTTCAATCGCCTCCGTTTAGCGAGAGCTGAAGCCGCTGCCACTAAGGGCACTTGCGGCGAGGTGTCGGCACCAGCCGAAGCATGGCTGCCTGGGGCCCGCGCAGTCTTGCCGGCTGCCCACATCGTGGACGTTGCCGACGCATGGTCTCGCCCACCCATCCATGGGGGGCTCGGCGACCGTGACGAGACCCGACTCGACCGACCCGTCCCGGCGTCGAGAGTCGGGGTGTGCCGGCTGGACCTCACAGCCGCCCCAGGTCTCGCCCTGGAACCTGACCGCTCCTCCGCGATAGGCAATGCCTTAGCCCTAACAGGGTTAGGCTTCTGGGCTCTTGCCCTCCCCCTTCTCGGAGGGCTGAGTGGAACAGACCGTGCAACGGCACGTGCCCTGGTCGAGGTCGCCAGCGAGCCCGCTGACG
Source organism: Raja brachyura (assembly GCA_963514005.1). The sequence goes on from OY740811.1 coordinate 17,620,611, forward strand.
ACCTGACTGCCATGGCAGGGTCCCCCTGCTCTGGCGGCACACCACACTCCTCCTGGTCGAACTCCTCCGAGCTGTGGTGTGCTGGCGGACCTGGACCTGTAATCACAGGGCTTACCCACATCTCCGCCTGAGTCCCGGCCTGCGCTGCAGGTATTGCCGATGGTAAAGGCCCCGGAACTGTTGACCGGCGAACTCGTCCTGACGTCCTCCGGCCCTTCGAACTCCCATCCATGTCCTTGCTGCAAGACATAATCAGACAACAAGGACCACCAACTAAAGGTAGAATACTCACCTCCGTGGCCCCTTATGAAGGGCTGGCGAGGAGCGCGCTCCACCGCCAGCCGTCGCAGCAACGCGTTACGACGATATGTCGAGCATGCGCGCCGGCGGGCTCTTCACGAAGTCACTCACGTGACTCCGAAATGAAATTCCACAGATTCACCACTCTCTGTGTGAAAAATGATTTTCTCATCTCGGTCCTAAAAGACTTCACCCTTATCCTTAAACTGTGACCCCTTGTTCTGGAGTTCCCCAACATTGGGAACAATCTTCCTGCATCTAGCCTGACCAACCCCTTAAGAATTTTGTAAGTCTCTATAAAATCACCCCTCAATCTTCTAAATTCCAGCGAATTTCATCAAATACGAGGTGCTGTTCCTCCAATTTGCCTGTGGCCTCACTCTGACAGTGTTGAAGGCCCAAGCGTAAGGTCAGTGTGGGAATGGGAAGGGAAGTTAAAATGTTTCCCCAAGGTGGATGTGGGACAGGGGTGTGGCAAACTCGGCCTCTGCTTCAGCAATGAGGCTTGAGCTATTTTACATCATTGCCTCATTCCATTTGCTATGTTCATGATCCACTGGTGAATCAAGAGTTAACGCCTGCCCCTCCAAGGAAGTCGGATCTTTCCTGCTTGGATTACTCCAGACTTTGGCTCCTCTTCCTGCACCAATAGGCCAAACAATACTGGAAATGTTCAGCAGTTCAGGCAGCATCAGTGGAAAGAGAAGCAGATTTTGGGTTCTGAACCTTCTGAAAAGAACTGGGGAAGGGAAAAAAACAAATTGTTTTCAATAGCAGAAAATCTAGGGGAAAGGATGAAGAGGACAATGTGAGTAGCACAGCTAAAAGTGGCAACAAGTGGGTTCATGTAGCAATTAGATTTTGTTTTTGCCTTTTATTTTGTCGTGTGTTGCTATTAGCAATGGAGTGGTGCATGCCCAGCACTGCATTCACCTTAAGCCAATGTCTGAAGTCTGAAGAAGGGTTTCGGCCCGAAACGTTGCCTATCCCCTTCGCTCCTTAGATTCTCCAGCTTTTTGTGTACCCTCTGCATTCACCTCATCCGTTCCTTTCATGATTTTACACACTTCTATAAGATCACCCCTCGGCCTCCTGCACCTCAAATAATAAAGTTCTAGTTTGCCCATCCTCTCCATGTAGCAAAGATGTCCCGGCAACATCCTCGCAAATTCTCTCTGTGCACCATCTTGCACAAGTGTAACGAAGTTTTGTTTTCTATGCTCAGTGCCTTGAATGATGAAGCCCAGCCTGTCAAAAGTCATCTTCATGACCCAATCCACCTGCGATGTCATTTTCAAGGAATGATGTTGTTGTACTTCATGGTCCGGTATCTGTTATCCCATTGTTATGCCTCTGGAATGACCACAGGTACACGTATTTAGGGGTTCGAAGCTGAGCACAAATCAAGGCTGTTTATTTCACGGCCATCTGGAACCAGAGTGCCCTGCTCATATTACATCATTCCCACAAATACATGTTGGTATGCGGGCAAACAAAATATAACAAACTAGTCTTTGCAATATCACAACATATGTAGAAACAGAGAAAACATAGAAAATAGGTGCATTCGGCCCTTCGAGCCAGCACCGCCATTCATTGTGATCATGGCTGATCGTCCCCTATCAATAACCCATGCCTGCCTTCTCCCAATATCCCTTGACTCCACTAGCCCCTAGAGCTCTATCTAACTCTCTCTTAAATCTATCCAGTGATTTGGCCTCCACTGCCCTCTGTGGCAGGGAATTCCACAAATTCACAACACTCTGGGTGAAAAAGTTTTTTCTCACCTCAGTCTTAAATGACCTCCCCTTTATTCTAAGATACTTGTGCTTGTGCTCCTACATCCCTCTGCTGTACAACACTCCCCAGGGCCCTACTGTTCACTGTGAAGGTCCTGCCCTGGTTTAACTTCCCAAAATAAACCCCTCACACTTATTTGAATTAAACCCCATCAAAAGGGACTGATGAGGACGGGGGTCATTGTTTATATGGAGTTTAGCAAGGTCTTTGACAAAGTCCCGCATGTTAGGTGAATTTGGAAGATTAGATCACATGGAATCCAAGGTGTTCTCGCCAATTGGATTAAAATTTATCGTGGAGGAAGTTGTCAACGGGTAGTTGTGGGGGGAGGGGGTTATTTTTCTGACCGGACGCCTGTGATACGTGCAGGCACGCAAATCGGTATCAAAACATGGAGGGGACCGGGGGACAGGGGGGGACACAATTCCTTGGCGGCCGCGTGCGCATGCGCACACTCACACACTCTCACTCACTCTCACACTCACACACACACACACTCACTCACTCTCACACAAGAGGCTTCAGCCGTGGGTCCTATGGATGGTAATTAGCATAAGGCCCACAGCCAGCGCGGAGAAGCAGCGCTAAATGCAGCTCAACTCTGCCTGTCTCGCCGGGTTAACCTGCAGCCCTGCCTGGACTGACGGAACACCAGTCGGGCTGCCGAGAGATTTTCGTTTGACCTGGGCTTGTAAATCAAGTTCCGCTCTGATCTTTGCCCCACCGACATCTCCCTCCTCCAATCACCGTGCTCTATCCTCAGTTCCACCCCCCTACGTCCGCCTCTGAGCGACACTTCCCTTCTCCAATCATCACGCTGAATTATCATGGCCCCGCCCCCATTTCCTGCCGACCGTCGTCTCTCTCGTCCAATCGGCGCCCTTGATCAGCAGTCCCACTCCCACTGGAGGGCGGGGGGGAATCGTCCCTCACCTCTCAAAACGGGGGGGGGGGAGGGGGGCGTGTTCCTCCTGCCCCCCTCCCCCTCCCTATGGGATTTCAGCCCCTGGATACATGGTGTGCCGCAGAGGTCAGTGCTGGGTGCACTGCTGTTTGTTATGTACATTAATGATTTGGACGTCAATGTAGTTAACATTATTCGCAAATGTGCACATGACACCAAAGATGGTGGTATAATGGAGAGTGAGGAATGATATGTACGTTTACAGCAGCTGGATCTGTCGGGAGGGTGGGCCAAGGAATGGCAAATGAGATCTAACTCTGACAAGAGAGGTGTTGCTGCACTTTAGTATGTCAAACCTGGGCAGGACTTGCACAGTAAATGGTGGAGGCCTCGGACATGTTGCGGAGCAGAAGTCTGGGAATACAGATGCATGGCACCCTGAAAGTGGCAAGTTAGATGGACAGGGTGGTGAAGAAACCTTTGACAAGCATGCCTTCTTTGGGAAGGGTATTGAGTACAAGAATTGGGACATCATGATGCAACTGTACAAGTCGTTGTTGAGACCACATTTGGTGTACTGTGTGCATTTCTGGTCACCGAGCTATAGGAAGGATGTCAATAAGTTGGAATGGGTACAGAAGACTTTTTCTCGGACGATGTAGACAAGTTGGGTAGGCTGCGACTTCTTTCTTTAGAGCATTGGAGGCTGAGGAATGACCTCCCTGAGGTTAACAAGATTACAAGGAGCATGAATAAAGTCAATGCCACAGTTTTTTTTCCTCGGATATTACATTTTAAAAGTCGGCTTAAGTAAGAGGGAAGATATTTAAGAGGAACCTCAGGGGCATCTTTTTTTAATTCAGTGGGTAATCTGTATTTGGCATGAGACGAAGTTGTGGATGCAAATACAATTAGGACCATAAAGACATTTGGACAGCTATGAATCGGAATGGTACAGAGAGCTATGGGCCAAATGCAAGCAAATGTGACTAACCCATTACAGCAACTCAGTTAGCATGGACAAGGTGGGTGACGGGCTTGTTTCCATGCTGTACAGCTCTATGATTCTGTCCAAATGAATGTGGTGAAATAACTGGCTGTCTTATCCATTTGTATTGAATGGGAGAAACAGGAAATGCTGAATGACAAGTCATCGGCATGTGAGAAGAGATTGGCCATGTGTTTTTGATCAGTGGCTGGTTTAGTAGAAAGGTCCATGTCCAAAATCACAATTCTATCCTCTCTCTGAATCTGATTCACCTGCAATATGCATCGGTAATTTTCTGACTTTTTTTTAATTTGTGCTCTGGTGACTAGATTAATCCTTCCTCAGTAAGAGAGCCATAAACCCACCTCCGTCCCCGCTATTGTTAAATTTTTGCTTTAAACATCTTGCAAACCCTTGAGCACTGATTTGTCCCATTTCATTAATGTATGAATGCCGAGCCTCAGGGAGAACAGAAATGCTGACAGCAAGTCCCTCTTTACGAGTCAAATGCTGTCTGCAGGAGACTCCTTCGACTCTCCACTCAAAATTTCTTGCCAATTACAGAGCCTTGCTGAATATTTTACATACAGATAATGCTAATCTGCTGTGACATGTACGGTTCTTTAAATGGAACACAGATTAAGAATCGTAAAGCAGGCAATGCATGATTTCCCCAGCACCGCGGATTTAATTATAGCTGTTAATGTCTCAGACCTAAAAGTATAGAATGCCTTTTCATTAATAATTCATGTCTCTGGTTATTATTAATCCCAGTTTGTTTGCTTGCTCGCTGCTGTTCGGCATTTGATCAAAAAAGGCAAAGTGCTTGAGAAACTCAGTGGATCAGGCAGCATCTGTGGCGGGTATGGGATGGGCAACATTTAGGATCGGGACCCTTCTTTGGACTGATTGGAGTAGGGAGGGAAAAATAAAAAGGAATGGTGAGGGTGGGACAAAGCATGGCAAATGATAGGTGAAGTTCTTAAGGGGTTGGATAGGCTAGATGCAGGAAGATTGTTCCCGATGTTGGGGAGGTCCAGAACAAGGGGTCACAGTCTAAGGATAAGGGGGAATTCCTTTAGGACTGAGATGAGGAAAACATTTTTCACACAGAGAGTGGTGAGTCTCTGGAACTCTCTGCCACAGAGGGTAGTTGAGGCCAGTTCATTGGCAATATTTAAGAGGGAGTTAGATGTGGCCCTTGTGGCTGAAGGGATCAGGGGGTATGGAGAGAAGGCAGGTACAGGATACTGAGTTGGATGATCAACCATGATCATATTGAATGGCGGTGCAGGCTCGAAGGGCCGAATGACCTACTCCTGCACCTATTTTCTATGTTTCTATGTTTCTAAGATGGACACAAAATGCTGGAGTAACTCAGCGGGACAGGCAGCATCTCTGGAGAGAAGGAATGGGTGACATTTCGGTCCAAGATCCTTCTTCAGACTGAGAGTCAGGGGAGAGGGAGACATGGAGATATGGAAGGGTTAATGGGTATATGGATATATGGGCAGCATTTAAGAGCAAGAGGTGGACGATCACTTTGCTGGATTAAACTGTAATCAGCGGGAATTAGAGGAATAAGTCCATGAGCAAATGGCAGTGTAAGAGCAATAGGGTTATAGCCATGGGGATTTTTAACATTGAGATTGCCCGACTGCAAGGGGCTTAGGTGGGACGGAACGTGATAACTGCATCCAAGAGAGTTCTTTGTGATAATATGTAATGTTGGTGGGACAACACTTTGGGAATAGTCTCCACAGTTCTGTAAGTTTCTAAGTAGTTATGGAACCCCATCAGTCTGAAGAAGGGTTTCAGCCCGAAACGTTGCCTATCTCCTTCGCTCCATAGATGCTGCTGCACCTGCTGAGTTTCTCCAGCATTTTGTGTACCATGGAAACTGATAAGGATAATCGTCAAGGTGAGGTCCTATACTGGGGAGGGGGCTGCATTCAAAAGCGTAAGAGGCTGAAAAAGTAGATTGAGAGCAGATGCTTAAGATTAAAATAACATCCGACAAATGGGAGTCCTTTAAGGATAGGGACAGGGACCCAATAAGGTGAAAGGAAAAGGTGTCAAGAATGAGGAACCTTGGAAGGCATAGGACATTTTAGGTTTGATTGGGGAATAAAGGGAATAATATGACAAGTATTGGCAACTGGAATCGATTTGAGCCTGTTGACGAATATAGAGGGTTTAAAGAGCACATAAGGAAGAAATTAGGAGGGAAAGAAAGGGTCTTGGCGAGTAAGATTAAAGACATTCCCAAGACATTCTATAAGTAAAGTGCCTTCCATAATGTTTGCGACAAAGACCCATCATTTATTTATTTGCCTCAAATACTCCACAATTTGAGATTTGTAATAGAAAAAAAACTCACATGTGGCTAAAGTGCACATTGCCAGATTTTAATAAAGGGTATTTTTATACATTATGGTTTCAACATGTAGAAATTACAGCAGTGTTTATACATAGTCCCCCATCCCCCCCCCCCCCCCCCCCCCCCCCACCTATACATAGTCCTCCCAACTCCCCTCCCCCCATTTCATGGCACCATCATGTTTGGGACACAGCAATGTCATGTAAATGAAAGTAGTTATGTTTTGTTTTTTGTTGCATATCCTTTGCATGCGATGACTTGAAGTCTGCGATTCATGGACATCACCATTTGCTGGGTGTCTTCACTGGTGATGCTGTGCCAGTCCTGTATTGCAACCATCTTTAGCTTTTGCTTGTTTGGGGGGCTAGTACCTTTCAGTTTTCTCTTCAGCACATTAAAGGCGTCGTGGACTCCATGCCACTAGATCCTGACCCAGGTCTGTCAAGGACCGTGAGGTGGCTGTCTGTGCACCAGTCTCCCGACATTAAGTAAAGTCACGCATAAGTGTCCTCCATATAGGAAATAACACCCTGGAGACACCCATGGTCAGCATGACCGAAGGGGGCCTAAGATATAAAAGGGATGCTCATTTGGGTTCAGATCAGGTGATTGACTTGGCCACTCAAGAATCGACCATTTTTCAGCTTTGAAAAACTCCTTTGTTGCTTTAGTAGTATGTTTGGGATCATTGTCTTGCTGTAGAATGAACGGCTGGCCAATGAGTTTTGAGCCATTTGTTTGAACTTGAGCAGATACTATGTGTCTATACACTTCAGAATTCATTATGCTACTACCATCAGCAGTTGTATCATCAATGAAGATAAGTGAGCCAGTACCTTCAGCAGCCATACATATCCAGGCCATAACACCCCCTCCACTGTGTTTCACAGATGAGGTGGTATGCTTTGGATCTTGGGCAGTTCCTTCTCCCCTCCATACTTTGCTCTTGCCATCACTCTGATATAAGTTAATCTTCATCGCATCTGTCCACAAAACCGTTTTCCAGAACTGTGGTTGCCCTTTTAACTTCTTGGCAAACTGTAAGTAACCTGGCCATCTTATTTTTGCAGCTAACCAGTGGTTTGTATCTTGCAGTGTAGCCTCTGTATTTCTGTTCATGAAGTCGTCTGCGGGCAGTGGTCATTGACAAATCCACACCTGACTCCAGAAGAGTGTTTTTGGCTGTCGGACAGGTGTTTGGGGATTTTTCTTTATTATAGAGCAAATTCTTCTGTCATCAGCTGTGGAGGTCTTCCTTGGCCTGCCAGTCCCTTTGCGATTAGTAAGCTCACCAGTGCTCCTTCTGGGATGTTCCAAACAGTTGATTTTGGTAAGACTAAGGTTTGGCTGATGTCTCTAACAGTTTTATTCCTGTTTCTCTTTCGTAATGGGTTCTTTGACTTTCATTGGCACAACTTTGGTCCTCATGTTGATAAACAGCAATAAAAGTTTCCAAAGGTGATGGAAAAACTGGAGAAAAGACTAGGTGTTGCGAGCTCTCTTTTAACTGCATTAAGGAGGCAATTAAACACAACTGAACAATTACAAATGCCTGTGAAGACATGTGTCCCAAACATTATGCTGCCCTGAAATGGGGGGACTATGTATAAACACAGCTGTAATTTCTACATGGTGAAACCAAAATGTAAAAAAAAACCTTTTAATAAAATCTGACAACGTGCACTTTAACCACATGTGATTTTTTTTTCTATTACAAATCTCAAATTGTGGAGTACAGAGGCAAATAAATAAATGATGGGTCTTTGTCCCAAACATTATGGAGGGCACTGCAGAACTAGTGTTCATGGTCGGTCTATCAACCCACCCACCCATCCATTTCTTGGAGATTGTCCAATCAGGAAACTTTGTAGAGCAGCAGGGGGCCTCTGCTTTTAATTGATTTGAGTTACCAAGGAAGGGACTGAGGTCAGGGTCTGGCTCCAGTGCGATCTGAGGAATGGAGGGGTGGGGGCAGGGGATCGGGACAGAGCCAGATATCAGCGAAGAGAATAAAACATAGTCCACATGGCTCCCTTCTTCATGCCATTTGTTGCTCATTTCAGGTGTTTACGAGAATGATCCCAGGAATGATCGGGTTAACGTATGATGACTGTCTGAAGGCACTGGGCCTGTACTCACTGGAGTTTAGAAGGATGGGGGGAGGAACATTGAAACTTATGGAACAGTGAAAGGCCTGGAAAGAGTGAATGTGGAGAGGATGTTTCCACTTGTGGGAGAGTCGACGACCAGAGGCCATAGCCTCAGAATAAAAGGGACCTACCTTTAAAAAGGAGATGAGGAGGAATTTCTTTAGTCAGAGGGTGGTGAATATGTGGAATTCATTGTCACAGAAGGCCTGTGGAGGTGAGCCAATTGATATTTTTAAGATGGAGATTGATAATTTCTTGACTAATAAGGGGTTATGGGGAGAAGGCAGGGAAAGATAGATCAGCCATGATTGAATGGCGGAGTAGACTTGATGGGCTGAATGGCCTGGTCCTAGAACTTATCAACTTATGATGCATTGCCACATTTAATGACATAACAAATAGAACTCTCAGCTGCCGATTGTGGTGTAGAGGGATAGTCCAGTCCACATGGAGAAACTATCGATGCTGTCCATTTTCTATGATGACATTAATTTTTATATTATGAAATCAAATTAAATATTAAAACATGCTGATTTAGGAAACTCAGAAATAAAATTAGCTCAGGCCAAGGGAAAGCCGGGCAGGAGAAACCCATTGTATTCTGGTCGGAGTGGAGTATTATGGGATGGGTGCGATGTGTCCTTTGTTGGGTTTAAATTTAATCCACAAATGGGGTCTTGAGATTGATTTGGATGTAAAAGAAATGGCAAGCTGTGCCCTGCCTCTCCACGGCTTCCATGACTGTAGGCATGGGCTGGCAGACAGCCAGCCTGCCCCCATCCATTACCAGATGTGGCTGGGAGTCTTGCATTAACTCGCTGTTCGAGTTTAACTCTGATTGTCTGGGGTGGAAGTATAAATGTGCATATTAATATTTATAATAATAATAGGGAGGTTGTCTTTCTGAGCAATTACCAGACTTGCCCCTCGCAATGTTTTTTTTATTCAAGGCTGCAAGGTGAAATTTAACAGCTACATCGATCAGATGCTGGAGAAGGAATGTTTGGTGGGGAGGCAGAGTTGGGAAGGAGTGAGTTTCTTTCCACTCATCCACATGCTGCAACTAGAGTGGGGGGGGGGGGGGGGGTGAAGCCAGTGAGATAGGACAACATACGTTAACTCATGTTCGTGTATGTTCAATCTGAAGAAGGGTCTCGACCTGAAACGTCGCCCATTCCTTCTCTCCAGAGATGCTGCCTCACCCGCTGAGTTACTCAGCATTTTGTGTCCACATACACTGACTCATACCCGACATGTACCAAACTGTTAGGATGTGTGAATAACAAAGGCTTATATGAATTGAATCAAGAAACAAAGGCTTAAGTTGCAGGAGAAGAACTAGTTAACCATAAAAATGGGGATACGGAAAAGTCGTATGACTATGCTTAGATTCATTGGTCAGGGCATAGCATACCAAAGGTAGAACATTATGCTCCAACTTTGCAAAAGATCGGATAGGTTGCTCTTGTGATATGCTCAGTTTTGTTCACCACACATTCAGAAGACGTGACATTGCTGGAGAGAGTGCAGAAGAGATTTCCCAAGATATTGCTTGGACTGGTCTTTACTTCTGGGGAGATATTCTATTGACTGGGTATAAAAGGATGGGATCATCCATAAAAATTGGGTCTGTTCTAAATAGCAACGATTACTTGCAAACAAAATGCAAAAGATGCAGATAAATTAGCGATGGTGAAAAATAGGATTGTAAGAGAATTCTGACATTGTCTGACATAACTCAGTTCGATGTTTTGTTGAATGAGACCAACTGCCCTTCACACCATAAGATAGAGTGCCTTCATGTCCATGTAGACTTCTCCAGCACTTTGATTTTTTTTTCTCTCCAGTATCTGTCTCAAATAATATATTGTCTGCATTTAGTCTTGAATACCCAGTAAAAAATCAGTTGACGTCCTCAACAAACATGCTGTTTTAGATCTTGAAGTTAAAATTAACCCAGACACCGTGTGTAGAATGAATTACGCTGGAAGTTTGAATTTAGTTCGTTTTTGTCAACACCATCTAAATATTCCTAAGATAGATACAATAAGCTGTAGTAAGCGGGCCAGGCAGCATCTCTAGAGAGAAGAAATGGGTGATGTTACAGGTCGGGACCCTTCCTCAGACTAGTATGGAGACTGTTCCGTTGAGTTACTCCAGCTTTTTGTATCTATCTTTGGTTTAAACCAGCATCTGCAGTTCCTTCCTACACATCTAAATATTCCTGTTCACTAACCCATTCTGTTCATTAATTTTCTTTAGTGGCCCTAAAATTTCAATTATTTAATAAAAATCTTGTGCCTGGCTGATCCTGCCCTAACTAGCTCCTAACTGACGCAACCTTGCATTCTTTGTGAGTTATACTATCCCCGACTCAACCATTCACCTTGGTTAATGGGCAAATGAAAATAAAAGAAAAATCCAAGTGTTGGATATCTGGATTTAAACCATAAAAAGCTGGAAACACTCAACAAGTCGGGCAGGGAAAAGAAAAAGAGTTATGTTTATAGATTAAGACCTCGGATCAGAATGAGGAAAGAGAGAAGACAAATTAGCTATAAAAAACCCATTGTAGACAATATTGAATTCATAGATACATAGATGCATAGTCAATGGGTGCAGGAGTAGGCCATTCGGCTCATTGAGCCAGACCGCCATTCAATGTGACCGCCATTCAATCCACAATCAGTGCCCCGTTCCTGCCTTCTCCCCATACCCCTTGATTCCGCCAGCTCTAACAGCTCTATCTAACTCTCTTTTGAATGCATCCAGTGAATCGACCTCCATTGCCTTCTGGCGTAGAGAATTCCACAAATTCACAACTCTCTGTGTGAAAATGTTTTAGCTCATCTCAGTTTATACCCAGTCATTCCATTCTTTCATCATATGACAGTCGGGAATTAACCTCATGAACCTACGCTGCACTCCCTCAAGGGCAAGAATGTCCTTCCTCAAATTAGGAGACCAAAACTGCACACAATACTCCAAGTGTAGTCTCACCAGGACCCTGTACAACTGCAGAAGTACCTGGTGAGATTGAGGTACTAGGACACCCAGGTCTCATTGTACTTCCCCTTTTCCTAACCTGACAACATTCAGATAATAATCTGCCTTCCCGTTCTTGCCTCCAAAATGGATAACCTCATCCACATTATACTGCATCTGCCATGCATCTGCCCACTCACCCAACCTGTCCAAGTAACTCTACATCCTTATAGGATCCTCTTCACAGTTCACACTGCCACCCAGCATTGTGTCATCTGCAAATTTGCTAATGTTACTTTTAATTCCTTCATCTAAATCATTAATGTATATTGTAAATACTGTAGCTGCGGTCCTGGCACCGAGCCTTGCGGCATCCCAATAGTCACTGCCTGCCATTCTGAAAGGGACCCATTAATCCCTACTCTTTGTTTCCTGTCTGCCAACCAATTTTTTATCTACCAAAATTAAACAATTTAAGGTAATTAACTTTTTTTGTATCAGAACTGGCTACTTTAATTCTAGGTTATTCAGCTGTTCTACGAATTCAGATATATTTTTTTGCTCTATTGTCATGGTGCTATTGCTATGGGTGTGGATTACACAGTTTTGCATGGTGTAGGAAGAAACTGCAGATGCCGGTTTAAACCGAAGATAGACTCAAAATGCTGGAGGACCTCGGTTGGACAGGCAGCATCTCTGGAGAGAAGGAAGGGATGACGTTTCGGGTCGAGACACTTCTTCAAACTGAAGAAGTATCTCAACCCGAAGCGTTACCCATTCCTTCTTTCCAGAGATGCTGCCTGTCCCGCTTGGATATTCCAGCCTTTTGTGTCTATATTCGCAGTTTTACATGTCCCTTAACTTACGTTCACTATCTCCAACTGCCCTGATTAACATATTAGCCAAATGGCTTCATCAACAGTGTATCACCATCGCGATCCTGACCCTTGCTCTCAGAAATTCACGCTTTGCTTTATCCATTGCTCTGCCATCTTTCTTCAACTTCAAACTTGCATGTTTTGCATCCTCATTCCTAGTTCTGATCAAAGATCTTCAACTTGAAATATCACCAGATGTTCACAGACTTGCTGAGTGTTTGCAGCAAGTTATGTTTTAATATCATGGCTCAGGCTGTCTGTGGCCCAAAGGTCTCCATGACATAAAATCTGTGTAGCCTTGCTCCTAATCCGAGCAAGTGTGAGGTGTTGCACATCGGGAGATTGAATGTAAGGGGAAGGTAAACATTTGATGGCAAGGCCCTTAACAGCAGTGATATGCAGAGGGATCTCGGGGTCCTGGTCCAAAGCTCTTGAAAGTGGTAACAATAGTGTGCTTGCCTTCACTTGTCAGGGCATTGAGTATAAGAGTCAGGAAGTCATGATGTGGCACTTGTCCGCTGTCTTGAGGCAGCGTGGTGTACATGGTGTCAACGGAGAAGAATGCTCTTTTATATGATAAATGGGGCTGCGTCCAAAACTCCTCCAAAAACCGCAGTTGTCAAACCAAACTATGATGCATCCCGGTAGGACACTTCCAACAGCTAAATACACATCACTTGAAATCCCAGCAGCTTTAGTGACGGTGTTGATCATGCTCCAGCGATGCAGATTGTCATCAGTCTCCAAAAACAGGTCAGGCATCTAGGGTTAGGAAGAAGGGAAAGGCCTTTGACTGTTGCCTGGTTCGTGTCTGGTCTGAGGTTTGACATTAGTGTCGTCTAACAAGAAAATGTTTGAAATGTCATCATTCCTCACCATCATCAGTAGTGCCTACGTTTCCTGTTGTTTGCCAAGTCACCATTTTAACCTTTCTATTCCAGTGGGAAGAAGTCAGCGGGTATGATGAGACTATGAACACAATAAGAACATACCAAGTCTGCAATGTGTTTGAAGCTAGTCAAAATAACTGGCTGCGCACCAAATACATCAAACGCAAAGGGGCCCAGCGCATCCACGTGGAGATGAAGTTTTCCGTGCGAGACTGCAGCAGCATTCCTAATGTTCCTGGCTCTTGTAAGGAGACCTTTAATCTCTACTATTATGAATCTGATTCAGATTCAGCCACAAAGACAACTCCGCACTGGATGGAGAATCCTTGGATGAAAGTTGATACGATTGCTGCGGATGAAAGCTTTTCCCAGGTGGACCTAGGAGGAAGGGTGATGAAAATCAACACGGAAATCCGAAGTTTTGGCCCGGTGTCAAAGAAGGGCTTTTACCTGGCCTTTCAGGATTATGGGGCATGCATGTCCCTGATAGCGGTCAAGGTCTTCTACCGGAAATGTCCGCGCGTCATCCAGAATGGGGCCATTTTTCATCAAACGCTCTCTGGGGCAGAGAGTACGTCCCTGGTGGTGGCTCGGGGGACCTGTGTCCCCAACGGGGAGGAGGTGGACGTGCCCATCAAACTGTACTGCAACGGAGACGGGGAGTGGATGGTTCCCATAGGACGCTGCATGTGCAAAGCTGGCTACGAGTCGATGGAGAATGGTACCGTCTGTCAAGGTAAGAACATAAGTGCTTGTTGCCTCACCCCTCCACTCACGGACTGTGGGCAGCGGAGAGCTCTAGCAGTGCAGGGAATTAAGAGATTGATTCGTAGAGTCACACAGCGTGGAAACAGGCCCTTTGGCCCAACTTGCCCACACTGGCCAACACGTCCCATCAACACGAGTCCCCCCTCCCTTCTTTTGGTCCATATCCCTCTAAACCTGTCCTATACATGTATCTGTCTAAATAACCATATAACACAATCATATAATAATTACAGCACGAAAACAGGCCTTCTCAGCCCTTCCAGTCCGTGCCGACCATTTATTTTCCCCTAGTCCCATCTACCTGCACTCAGACCATACCCCTCCATTCCCTTCCCGTCCATATACCTATCCACTTTACTTTTAAATGTTAAAATCGATCCTGCCTCCACCACTTCTGCTGGAAGATCATTCCACACATCCACCACTCTCTGAGTAAATTTCTTAAACTTTACAATAGTACCTGCCTCAACTATCTCCTCCGTCAGCTTGGTCCATATGTCTACCCAATCTATTCCTCTCATGATTTTGCACACCTCTATAAGATCACTCCTCCTCCTCCTGCTGTCCAAGGAATACCGTCATAGCCTGCTCAACCTCTACCTATAGCTCAGGCCCTCGAGTCCTGGCAACATCCATGTAAATCATCCCTGCACCCTTTCCAGATGGGTTAATTGAATATTTCGAAACAATCCCCTGTTTGAAGATGCATGCAGTTTATTGCATTAAGGGTACGCCTTAACCAATAAATTAGAATGAAAAACGCAACAAAAAAAAAGCAATGAAGAATACTTCAACAAAGTAGTGCAGACAGAACAGAGTCCCAGATTGACCATACCCATCAATGTATAAAGCACAAATGTATTTGATGGATGTTCTGCATTGTCTGCAGTTTGTAAGGTGGCAGTGCCTCTCTGGGACTGCCACTGTGCAGCTTCAGGTGACCCTGCACTAAGTGTGGGTGAATGATTAAAGGGTGGATGTCGCTCTTCCTATGTACGTGCTGCTCAGTTGAATATCAGTGGAACAATGGAGATGGGCATCTGCAGTTTTGTTTGTGACCTAACCCCCCCCCCCCCCCCCTTGCTTGTGCACGCATGCACATATGCACAATCCACAGCTACATGAAGGTTGTTTCCATCGGCCACAAAGTACCCAATGAGCATGTACGGAATGGGTGCTTGAGTACATCCAAATTTCTTCTTTAGAGGCTGACTAGATTTCATTCTGGTTCTGGGGATTCCACGCTGAGAGATGAGGCCAGGTTGGGACCTGCAGTTGGGACTCAGTCACAGCTGAGATAAGAGATTATCAATAGACAGACGGATGTGTGGAATGCTCCTTGCTCACTGAGTCACAGTCAGGTCCATTCTAAATGTCCCGTCGCCATTTTTGAGTGATCATGGGGCAAGTTTGAGTGATCAAGGACAAGATTGGACCCTTTCCATTGTTACCGTGTAATCTTGCCCTGTGCCAGAGTTTGGGATAGATGTGCCTGTTTTTGAAGTCAAATGTTGGTTGGGCTTGCAAATATTGTGGTCTGCCCAGTGAGGCTGTGAGTGGAAGCAAATCTGAGATCTGGGAGAGGACAGATCTCACCAAATAGGCTGTACAGTCTTGGCACATCTAGCTTGAAGTGCCAACTGTAGATAATTCAGGTCTCAGAAGCATAGGTTAAAGTTTTAATCTTCCAGAACTCTTTAGTTCAAGTGCCTAAATGTATAATGGTGCACGGAAAATGGTGGTGAATTTCATAATCAACATTAGTCTTTGCTGAGAAGTGGATGCTGACACATCGAAATAAACTTTTTCCAGAATTTAAACTTGGTGAATGTCCTCTGCACTCTCTCTCTCTCTCTCTCTCTCGCATGATCGCATCCTTCTTGTACTGTGGGGCCCAGAATGGTTCAGAATACTCCAGGTGCAATATAACCAGTTTTGGAAAGTCGTAACATAACTTCCTAACTTTTATATTCTATTCTCCAGCGTATGATGATAAAAATGCCACATGCCTCATTCACCACAGATATACATTACCATTTTCAGGGAACTATGGTAGGGTTCGTGGAAAGTGGAAGGGAGCATTCTCAGCTTGTTTACTTAACCTATTTGAGAACAGGCTGTAATGACATTAGATTAACAAGAGGTCTTACAGATAAAGATTTTGTGGGGAGTAGTGATCACAACTTGGTGGAACTCCAGATGCACTTTCAGGGCAAACACCATGTGTCCAAAACCAGTTTTCTCAACCTAAATAAGAACAATTACAAAGGAATGAAGGTCGAGTAGCCTTGAATGGACAGTACAAATAGAATAGATGATAAACCATGGACAGGGTAGATATTAAAGCAGCTTATTCATAATGCTCAGCAGGAACTTCGAAAATGGGACTCCATGAGAGAATTGAGCTCTCTATGTTTAACAAAGAAAGTCAAGGAAAGTATTGGAGTAGAAATCAGACTTGCAAAATGGCAAGGGCTGGTGGAAGACCAGAGTACTAGTGATTTTGTAGGAATCAGCAATGAAACAATACACATGGAATGAAAAGGGAGCAAATTGATTAAGATAGAAAACATAACACCAAATGCAACAGGGGCATCTTTGATACATAAAAAGAGTAGACAGGGTGAGCGTGAGATCCCTTGTGAGTGGGGAAGGGATGGGATTAATACTGGGAAATGTGGAAATGACAATTAAGTTAAACCAGTCTGAAGAAAGGTCCCGACCTGAAATATGATCCGTGCATTATGTCCACAGGTGCCACCAGATCCACTCTGTTCTTCCAGCACTTTTTGCTCAAATTGAACCAATACTTTGATTCAGTCTTCATGATGGAGCAAATTCCCAAAGATAGCAATAGCTGAGTTTCAAATAGCATGGAAGATCTTTGCAACAATCCCTGTCATGTGGGGCACGATATTGGTAAAATTAACAGGTCTAAAGGCAGACCAGTCGCCAGGACCTGGAGACCTGCACCAATAAGTGGCTGCGGAAGTACTGGACCCATTCGTGGACATTTTCAAAACAGTACACGTGCCTCCCTTGTTTGAGGATTGATGGAGTGAAAATTCACAAAACGTTTTGGCATCTGTTGTTGACAAAATGCTGACATCTATCGTCTAGGAAGGGGAGGGGTAGCTGGTCACTGAGTAAAGCTTAATGCAATCAAACCAGATAAACATGGTTTTTAGAAAGGTAAATCACATTTGACGAATTTGCTTAAGTCCTTTGAGGATGTCAGAAGCAGAATCAGACCTGTAGATGTCATAAGATCTCCAGAAGGCATATGACAAGGTGCCATATGTGAGCCTGGTGCATAAAATAAGTGTTCACAGTACAGGGGGATATGTGTTATCATGTATTGAAGTTTGCCACATAGTGCTGGAGTAACTCAGCGGGTCAAGCAGCATCTCTGGAGAAAAAGGATGGGAATCATTTCGGAATCTGAAGTATCACCTATCAGTGATCAGTGATCATCTCTAGAGGTGCTGCCTGGCCCGCAGAGTTACTCCAGCACTTTGTGTCCATCTTTGGTATATACGCGCAGCTGCAGTTCCTTTCTATACCTGAACTACAGATTGGTTGTTACACAGAAGACAGAGTTGGAATCAATTGGTGTTTTTTGTGTTGAAAGGATGTAACTACTGAACGCCTCAAGGATCGGTTCTTGGCCCCAAATTATTTCCTATTCATTTTAATGGTCTAGAGGGGGGTGGAGATTGTAGGGCGTCCACGTTTGCCAATGATACTAAAATAGATGGAAGGGCAAGTTGCCATGAAGTTATTTGAAATTTGCAACAGGAAATGGATAGATTGAATGAGTGAGCAAAAACTTTGGCAAATGGAATTTTAATGTGGGAAAGTGTGAGGTTCTACACTTTAGAAAGAGGAATCAAATGGCAGATTATTACCTAGATACGAAGAAATTGCAAATGAATGAAGTGTGGCTTGTATTTCATTTCGGAGTCACGTGAGTGACTTCGTGAAGAGCCCGCCGGCACGCATGCGCGACATATCGTCGCAACGCATTGCTGCCGACAGCTGGCGGTGGGGCGCGCTCCTCGCCAGCCCTTCAAAAGGAGCCGCTTAGGTAAGTTAAACTAACCTTAAGTTGGTTGGCCCTTGCTGTCGGTTTTGTCTTTCAGCAAGGGTGCGGATTGGAGTGTTCGGAATGTCTGGACGAAGTCGTCGTGGCCCGGCGCCCTCATCGTTTACACCTGGGGCCGGGAAGAAGGCGGGGAAACCATTGCCGTCTGCTGCTGCAGGTCGGGACCCGCTGAGTCGCCACAGCTCCGAGGAGGAGTGCGTGGAGGAGGACGTCGGGGTGCCTCCTGAAAGGGTGGACCCTGCCACAAGTTCGCCTTTGGCGACAACGGGGAAGGGGTCTCGTGCTGCGGCCCGACCCCCCTCCGCTAGCCCTTCATCAAAAGGCAGCAGAGGCGCCCGTAAGCCTAACCCGGTTCGGGCCAAGGCTCCACCAGCCGCCATGGAGCGGTCTGGTGCAACGGCGGGACCTGGGTCGTTAAGGTCTGCTATCCAACTCCCAACCCCCGCCGCCGGGACGGGGGGGCTTGGGTACGGTCCCGCCTCGGTCGCCGAGTCCCCCATGGATGGGTGGACGAGACCATGCGTCGGCACCGTCCGAAATGCGGACAGCCGGCAAGCCCGTGCGGGCGTCGCTCCATGCTTCTGCTGGAGTCGACCCCAAGCCGTCAGGGCCCTTTGTGGCAACGGTTTCTGCTCCCGCCAAGAAGAGGCGGTTGGACACCTTGCCCGCACGGGACTCGCACGGTTTCGCTGCGGCGGCCGAAAGCGATCCATTCCGGCATCGAGATCACTTCTCAGAGGTGCGGGCCGATGATAGGAGCCCCGGCATGGTTTCTGAGCCGGAGGACTCCGACCATCCGAGTGTTCAGGATGGTGGGCGTATTGACCGCATCGAGCGGCTGCTGGAGCTGTTGCTCCATAATCAACAGCAGTACGCACCCACAGATATCGACAGGCACAGGGCCACCTCGCCAGTTTCTCTTATCAGCGAGCCACAAGGGGAAGAAGGGTTTGACCCTACACCAACACCGTCGGAAGCACCGACACCTGAGCTACTGGACGTGGCGGCCAAATTTGCTGCACCAGTCACAACTGGACTTCCGCTTCAGCCAAAACTGGCAGCAACAATAGACTTTCTCACAAATCAGCGGTTGCAGGAGGAAGTACTTTCGCAGGCCACTCAGCGCCACAAGGCCCCGTCCAACTGTAATGCCCTCAACGTGCCTCTGGTCAATACGCCCATATGGGGCAACATTGGCGTGGCTGTCCGCCATCAGGAGGTTAAACTCCAGCGGATCCTCAAACTCCTCACGGCCGGTATTACCGCCTTTGCGCGGTCGGTCGATGGAACTGACCTGTCATTGGACCAGGAGGATGCGTTGGCGCTGTTATGTGCCACCCAGCACGAAATCAACGATTTTCGGAAGAATAGCATCCGTCCTTCTATCAACCCAAAATTTGCTGGGTTGTGTAAACCACCACCGCCACCGCCGCCCCGACAACTCTTCGGAGAAGACCTTCCGAAGAGGGTCAAGGAGCTTGATGAGGTAGCCAAAACGGTGGGACTTATGCGATCTCAGATCGCCCCCAGACCGACGGTGCCAAAAGCTCCTCCTGCTCGACCGCGAGGTCCGGTCGCACCAGCATCAAGACCATATGCTGCTACTCAGCACTACTATCAACAGGGCCAGCAGCAGCGGTCTTTTTTGGGGTCAGGCACACAGCGACCCCAGTGGAAGATGAAGCCATCTTATCGTCAGCCCAACCCAGCACCTCCTCGGCCACCCAAGTATGTCAGGGACCGCCGGTGACCATGGAGGTAAGGTGGTCTGGTTTTCTTTCTCCTGCCCCTTTAATCTCACATGTTGGAGGGCGACTCCGGTTCTTTGCTAAAGCTTGGGGATCAGTTACTTCAGATAAATTTGTGTTACAAAATATTCGGGGTCATTCTATTGAATTTATTCACGGCAACATTCCTCCATCCCAGCACATGCCTAAACGGAAGTTTACGCTGTCTGCCGTTGAGCAGGCAGCAGCCACGGCTGAAATTTTTCGTTTGGAACAAAAAGGCGTGATAGAAAAAACTATTCACGAGCCCATTGAATTTGTCTCCAATATTTTTACTAGGCCAAAAAAGGATGGAGGTTGTCGGGTGATTATTGACTTGACCCAGTTGAATACCTTTGTAACATATACACATTTCAAAATGGACACCTTTGAGACAGCCAAATCACTGATTTCGCATGGTTGCTTTATGGCATGTATTGATTTGAAAGATGCATACTATTCAGTGTCCATCCGGAAACACCACCGGAAATTTTTGAAATTTGTCTGGATGGATCAGCTCTGGCAATATCGGGCCTTACCAAATGGGCTTACTACCGCCCCTAGGCTCTTTACTAAATTACTCAAGCCTATTATGGCCAAATTACGCATACAACATCATATTGTAATGGCTTATTTAGATGATATTCTGATTATTGGCAACACTCTGGAAGCAGCTGAAAGGGCTGTTTCGGCTACTGTCACTATATTTCAGCAGCTAGGGTTTATAGTCCATCCAGAAAAATCGAAGTTTCACCCATCCCAGGTTATGGATTATTTGGGTTTCATGGTGGACTCTATTCAAATGAGGGCCACCATTCCATTTCACAATGTTGAGGATGTCTCCCTTGCATGTCAGGATCTCGCATCCGCCAGTATACCATCTATTCGGCATACAGCTAAGGTGATTGGGGAAATCGTAGCTTTATTTCCGGCAGCCCAGTTTGGGCCTTTGCATTATCAAAATTTGCAAAGGGCCAAGATTGCTGCGTTAAAAAAGAACGCTGGTCATTTTGACAGACCTATGGGGCTGCCTTCTGATGCTAAGGTTGAGCTACAATGGTGGGTGTCCAATATTGGCAGGGCATTCAAACCCATTGTTGTGCCCAATCCGGTGGTATATTTGCAAACTGACGCAAGCTCTCTAGGCTGGGGAGCTGCGGACAGCTCTTCTAGTTGTGGTGGCAGGTGGGATCCCCTTGAAGCTAGCATGTTGCTAATACAAGGGATTAACTATTTGGAGCTGCTTGCAGCATTTCACGGACTACGGGCATATTGTGCTAATCTTAGTGGAACTCATGTCCGTCTCCAAATAGACAACACCACAGCGGTGGCATATTTAAACCATATGGGCGGTACCAGGTCAGTCTCTTGTGACAAATTGGCTAATACTATTTGGTGCTGGTGTATTGATCGTGATATTTGGATTTCAGCCACCTATTTGCCAGGTAGGCTTAATACTGTGGCAGACACCAGGTCACGCAAATTCAATGATAGTATTGAGTGGATGCTGCATCCTCAAATATTTGCCCAAATTACAGCCAAATTTGGCCAACCGGATATAGACCTTTTTGCGTCCCGGTTGAACCATCAGGTACCGACATATGTTTCATGGGAACCAGACCCTGGGGCATTAGCGATTGATGCATTCTCGCTAGACTGGGGGAATTGGTTTTTCTATGCATTCCCCCCGTTTTGCCTCATCAGTCGGGTATTACAAAAAATCAAGATGGATTCTGCCAGAGGCATTCTTGTCATACCCGACTGGCCTACGCAGCTTGGTATCTGGTGGTCTCTGACATGATTAGTCAACCTTGGGTCCCTCTAGCGGGTTGCCCACATTTGGTTTCTCACCCTGTTTCAGGGGAGTTACACCCCTGCCATGCCTATCTAAAATTACTGGCTTGCAGGTTCTGACCAGGCCATGGATGCAGTATGGCCTCACCACCCGGACCATGAACACCATTGGAGCATCATGTCGAGAGTCAACCAGGCGGAGATATCTCTCCCACATCACCAAGTGGGAAGCCTACTGCAGTCGCTCTCACATCGCCTATGATGATGTCTCCATAGCCGACGTCCTGGAATTCCTCGCGGGGTTGCACCACGATGAGCACTTGAGTTACAGTGCCATCAACAGCGCAAGGAGTGCGCTATCATTCTACCTCAACATCGAGGTAGGATCGAACAGGCTAGTGTCCAGGCTGATGCGGGGAATATTCAATCTAAATCGACACCACGCTACAACATCACCTGGGATGTCAGGGCTGTACTTACCCTGCTCAGGTCGTGGTCACCCATGGAAGGGTTACAGCTGGACCAACTCACTATGAAATTGGTGATGTTACTAGCGCTGACTTCAGCACAGCGGGTTCAGACGCTCCACAAACTTCGTATTGACAGGATGACGTCCACCCCTGGAGAAGTAGTCTTTTTCATCGATGAGCTACTCAAGCAGCATAGACCTGGGTGCACAGGGCTGCAGCTGAAGTTCCCGGCATACCCTGCAGATGCTCGGCTATGTTTAGCCACTCACATCCGTTACTACATCAAGGTGACAAGGAGCATCAGAGGAATGGAGTTGTACCTGCTTGTCACTCACAAAAGACCTCACCATCGAGTGACAGTCCAGACGATATCCAGGTGGCTCCGGATCGTCCTGGATAAGGCAGGTATTGACACTAATGTGTTTAAATCCCACTCCACCAGGGCTGCATCTACGTCGGCGGCGAGGGTCATGGAGGTACCCATGGACCATATCCTCGCCACAGCAGGATGGGCGAATGAATCTGTGTTCCAGCGGTTCTATAATAAGCCTGTTGCTGCTCCCCTTCAGTTCGCCGAGGCCGTGCTGAACGCCGGGTGTGAACGTGGGGATGTCCCTGATTAAAAGGGCGTTATTTGTTGTGTTATTAATAAATCTTCTTTTTGTTTCAGTATAATCTCGTTTCATCAACTTGCTTACTCCAATCCATCCTTGCTAGTGGTGTGTCCGCATGGACGTTGTCCAGGGCGTGTAATCACAGAAGCTTTGAAGTCTTCACGAAGTCACTCACGTGACTCCGAAATGAAATAGTAAGATTGAACGAGAACTTACCAAGTTTGAAGGTTGATCTTTATTTCATGAGGAGTTGCGGTGAGGGATTTCGTGCCCTCCGCTCCCAACCCTCGATCATCTTCAGCTGGTAATCAGAGTCTCTTTAAATCTTGCCTTCTCTTTAAAAATGCCAAGTCATTTCTGTTGTTGTATCTGTGATTCCACACCGCTGCTTTGAAGAATGTCGCGCATGCGTGCCGGCGGGCTCTTCACGAAATCCCTCACCGCAACTCCTCATGAAATAAAGATCAACCTTCAAACTTGGTAAGTTCTCGTTCAATCTTACTATTCTTATGCGTGAAGCACAAAAAGTCAGCAGAGGTGTGCAGCAAGTAGTTTGACCTTCATTGCAAAGGAATTGGAGTTTAGTAACAAGAAGCACTGCAATTGCATTGAGGCCAAACCTGGAGAATTGTACAGAATTTTGGCCTCCCTAAATAGGAGTGGATGTGGTGGAATTGAAGGCAATCCGGAGAGGCTAGTTTCTGGAATGATAGTGAATGTGTGATGGGCCGCATGTACTTATTTCTCCCCTGTCCTTCCCTTGCCACCTCCATTCCTGCCTCTAGCTTCACAATTTGCAACTCTTCAATCCTTTTGTCTCACGCTCTCTGCCTCTTCATCTCTGCAGTCCTCACCTGTGTTGGCCTATTACCTGCCAGGCTTTGTCCTGCCCCTCCTCTCTTCCAGCTTTCTTCGCTCAAGGGTCTCGACATGAAACGTAGCCTGTCCGTGTTCTCCTGAGATACTGCTTGACCCACTGAGTTACTTCAGCACTGTCTTCTTTTGCAATCCAGCATCTGTAATTCCTTGTTTCTGTACTGAATGGTGTGGCAGGTTTCACGATCCATCGTGCCGACTCCTGTCCCTAATGTCCTAAAGCCCTATTGCAGAACTTTTTTAAATGATCATTTTTTCTAGTTTTGATGGAACGTCATGCACAGTTTATGGTTCTCAACAATTACGGGGAAATCTTGAGCAGTTGGGCAAGTGAGCTGAGAAATGATTAATGGAGTTTAATGCAGATACGTGCGAGGCGTTGCATTTCAGGAAGTCAAACCAGGGCAGGATCATCACAGTGAACAGCAGGGTGCTGGGGAGTGGATGATGATCAGAGGGGTCTAGGAGTGCAGGTACATAGTCCCACGAAAGTGGGTCGCAAGTAAATAGGGTGGTTAAGAAGGATTTGGATACATTGGCCTTCATCATTCAAAACATTAAGTTTGGAAGTTGGAATGTTACAGTTATACAAGATGCTGGTGAGGCTGCATTTGGAGTATTGTTCAGTTTTGGTCACCTTTTCTCAACCATTCCATTCCTCCTTCTCCTTCCTTTCTCTCTCGTGTCCTTCCATTCCCCTTCCTTTTCTCAATGTGGCTGGCACGGTGACGCAACGGTAGAGTTGTTACCTTACAGCGCCGGAGACCCGGGTTCAATCCCGACTATGGGTGCTGTCTGTATGGAGTTTGTACGTGCTCTCTGTGACCGCGTGGGTTTGGCCGAGATCTTCGGTTTCATCCCACACTCCAAAAACGTACAATTTTGTAGGTTAATTTGCTTGGGTTTATATACCTGGTATCAGTGTAAATTGCCCGTAGTGTATGTATGTAGGGTTGTGTTGAAGTGCTGGGATCGCTGGTCGTGCGGACTCGTTTGGCGGAAGAGCCTGTTTTCGCGCTGTATCTCTAAATAAACACTATCCTTCCACTCCACTTTCGTTCTTCTCCTCCACTCTTCTCCCTGCACTCCCTCACTTAGTTGCTCTTCTCCCCCATCCAGGCCCTGTCAGTAGTGTCACCATGCCTCCTGGCTGTAGGTTATTTAGCTCACGGCAGCCTCAGTGTTCACCCGAAAAAAACGTTTTTCACCATACGTGCCACTAAACTAAACAAGTTCCTCTCCTTCCTCCCTAATTCCCTCCTCCATTACTGTCCCCTCACACTTCCTGTTCATATCTTGCCTTTCTCCTTGCTTTTCAGCCTGTCCATCGGGATCATTCAAGCCACTCCAAGGAGATGACGTCTGCCTGATCTGCCCAGTCAACAGCCGGACAAGCAGCAAAGGGTCCACAAACTGTATCTGCCGGAATGGATACTATCGTTCCGACTCTGATCCGCATGACATGCCCTGCACCAGTAAGTTTGCTATAACAACATTTCATTGTGTCAGTGAGATGCAGACTTGGAAAACGTGCAGAGCCAAACAGTGTAGATAAAGTGGTTCAAATGTAGAGACACAGGGATCGCAATCAACGCAGACCCATCAATGTGGAGGATTTGAACTAAGAAGAGACAATGGCACGGTTCACAAAGCCAGAGGTCTGGATTCAAGGTCTGACCTTGGCTGCTATTTGTGTGGAGTTTGCACGTTCTCCCTGTGACCAGGGAGTTGGGTATAAGGAACAAGCTGCCAGAGGAGGTGGCTGAGGCAGGTACAATAACAACATTTTAAAAAGACACTTGGACAGGATCATGGATAGTAACGTTTGAGTGATATATTGCCCAAATGGAAAAAGCTTAGATGGGCATTTGTTGAGCATGGACGAGGTTGGCAGAAGAACCTAGGACCATTCTTTATGACTCTATGGCCACGTGGGTTTCCTCTGGGTGCTCTGTTGAGTTGGTAGGTTAATAGACTCCCTGACTTGCCCCATAGTGTGAAGGGAGTGAATGCAAAGGTAGGATAAGATCGTATGAATGGGTGATTGATGATTGGCGTGGGCCTGGGGGACCAAAAGGGGTCTGTTTCCACACTGATTCTTTCTATCAGCCCAGCCACCCATCCACCCATACTCCAATCAACTAACCCACAGACACTTGGACACTCTGCAATATAACACATCTCTGGTCATAATTCATTCACAACCCAAGGTCACAGAAGCCAGGGATTAATAGACAAACTGATTAGCTGTCAGAAACACTTGATTCCAACAGTGAAACATGTCTGTATTCTAAACTGGAACACAAACATTGTGATCCGCAGGTCAACATGCTGAGAACGTACAAAATAAAACCAGTGGTTATGGCTCTTATGAGCCTGCCTTGCATCTGGTGCGACAGTGTTTCGGGTTGAGATCCGAAATGTCATCTATTCCTTTTCTCCAGAGATGATGCCAGAAATGCTGAGTTACTCCAGCATATTGTGTCTACATAGAAATTCTGATGGTTCTGCACCTTCACACTGCAGCCAAGGTCCCAACGCTCGTGTCTATTCACTACGGGTCAGGTTCCCACTCTCCCTTCACTCAATGGGGCTCCAGTTCCCACTCTGCCTTCCACTCAACTCCCAATTCCCACTCTCCTTTCCACCTACAATGTCCCAGTACCCACTCTCTCTTCATTCAATGATGCTCTGGCCCCCACTCTCCCTTCCACTCCATGGGTTTCTGATCCCCCTCCCCATTTCACTCACCAGGGTTCCCTCACTTACACTCCCGTTCACCAAGTCCCTGGTACCTGCATTCGCTTGAAACATACCTGGTTCTCTTCCCACCTCCTTTGAATCTTACCAGGACCTTATTTCCCCTGCAGTTCTCCCTTGAACTGCACCTGCGGTACCAGTTAAAGATTCTTCCATCAGTGGAAATTTCATGATATTTACAATCTCATACCTTCTTAGGAAATGTATCTGTTTCAATGATTGATGTTTCAAACTCCTTATTCTTCTACATAAGAAGATGGGTCTAAAATCATTAGCCACACATTAGACATCGGAACAGAATTAGTCTATTCGGCCCATCAAGTATACTCCACCATTCACTCATGGCTGATCTGTTTTTCCCTCTCAACCCCATTTCCCTGTGACCTTTGATGCCCATATCTTCGCTTAAAAATACCTAATAACTTCACCTCCACAGCTGTCGGAGGCAATGACTTCCATAGATTCACCATCCTCTGGCTAAAGAATTTCCTCAACTCCATTCTAAAAGTACATCCTTTTATTTTGACGCTGTGCCCTCGGGGCCTAGATTCTCCCACTACTGGAAACATCCTCTCAACATTCAATCTAACTAGGCATGACATGAAGGGGCAATCCGCTCATCCCATACACCAGCCGAGTGAATCTGATCAGGGCTGTCTCCAATGCCAGCACATCCTTAAATATTGCTAGAATAAGATTGGCATTGCCTAGGGATTGGTGTTAAGATCGTTGCTTATTTTCACAGACATGATCTATGTTATTGACCTGGATTTTGGGTGCAAGCCAGTTTTTAAATTTGCAGATAACACAAAGCTTGTCAGTATTGTGAAATGCCAAGAGGATAACAATGAAGGAGAGCAGTTAATGAACAGGTTGGTAGAATGGGCTTACTCATAGCTGATCAACATTATTGCAAAGAAATGTGCGCTGGGATTGATGACCATGGCAGTCTAAGATCAAAGATATTTGTGTCTAGCCAACAATCGTCTATTGGTATGTCGCTCGCCAACAATCAGTCTACCAGGGAACCACCTTCCTTAGGTCATCTGTTGCTGGACCACATTTCTCCTGTTTCTTTTCTCGCTTCCAGTTCAGAGATAAAGCGCAGAAACAGGCCCTTTGGCCTACTGAATCCGCGTCGACCAGTGATCCCTGTGCACGAGCACTATCCTGCACACTAGGGCCAATCTTTACCAAAGCCAATTAGCCTACAAATCTGTGGAATATGGGAGGCCAGAGCACCGGATGAAAACCCACCTGGTCACGGGGAGAACATACAAACTCCATACAGAGAGTACTTGTAGTCAGGATCAAACCCGGGTCTATGGCGCTGTAAGGCTGCAACTCTATCGCTGCCCAGCCATGCCACCCTATTAACACACATCTCTGTAAAAAAGCATGTAATGATTACTATTAACATGTTTCAGATTATACAGTGACTGCATCCTTAAAGAGGAAAAATATGTTAAATGCCATTGAATTGGTAACTTATTTCAGTAATTTGTCTTGTAAGTCTTATGAGCCTTATGTGTTGTATTTATTTTTTTCCTAGCCACACCCTCAGCACCTCAGACTGTTATTTCCAGTGTAAACGAAACGTCCCTGAACTTGGAATGGACGTCTCCTCGGGAGGCAGGAGGCAGGGAAGATGTGGTTTACAATGTGATCTGTAAGAGTTGCAGTCGCGGGCGTGCCACCTGCATGCGCTGTGGGGATAATGTGCAGTTTGTCCCGCGTCAGCTTGGCCTGGCTGAGCCTCGTGTTTACATCAGCGACCTGCTGGCGCACACACAGTACACCTTTGAGATCCAGGCTGTGAATGGAGTGTCCGATCAAAGTCCTTACTCCCCCAGCTTTGCGTCTGTCAATATCACCACCAATCAGGCTGGTAAGAATTTTGCTATTTTCGAGTCTTTTTGGCTAGCAGTACGAATAGGCACTAGTGAATAATTCCTGCCTCTGTGATTTATAGAAAGAGGAAATAATCAGTGGCGCAGCGGTAGAGTTGCTGCCTTGCAGCGCCCGAGACCCGGGTTTGATCCTGACTGCGGATGCTGTCTGTATGAAGTTTGTACTTCTCTCTGTGGCCGCGTGGGTTTTCTCCGCGTGCCTACCGTTTTCTCCCACATTCCATAAGACACGCAGGTTTACAGGTTAATTGGCTTCTGTAAATTGCCCTCAGTGTGTAGGATGCGATGTTGGGATAACATAGAACTAATATATGGGTGATCATTGGTCGGTGCAGACTTGGTAGGCCGAAGGGCCTGTTTCCATGCTGTTTCTCCAAACTAACTAAAAACTGAGTACACACGCACACGCATACGCACACGCGCACACGCACACGCACGCACACATCTAGAACAGCAGCATTCTAAACAATTTTTTGTTGTTTGTCAAACGGCCGCAGCAATTCCTCATCATGGCGTTGTGTGGCACGATCTTCCTAGAATGATTGCCACAATGGGGCTGAGTTTTCAGGGAGCATTTCCATGACTCTGTTCTGCCACTTGAGTTCAGCAAGAGAGTATGTGCGCAGTTATGGTTGGGAATGTGCACCAATGATCCGGATGGATCAGACATAGGATGCCTCACCTCTGATTTCATTGAAAGGGAAAAACTGTGTGGAATTGCAGGCAATGTTTGCGTACTTATTAATTATTTATTGAAAACTTCATTTCTTAAATACTGCATTTTAAGTGTCTTAGTTTGACGTTAATTTTAATAGTTTAGTTTAGTTTAGAGATGCAGCGTGGAAACAGACCTTTCGGCCCATCAAGTCCGCGCCGACCGGCGATCCCTGCACATGAACACTACCCCACACATACGAGGGACAATTTTTACATTTACACCAAGCCAATTAACCTACAAACCCGTACGTCTTTGGAGTGTGGGAGGAAACTGGAAATCTCAGAGAAAACACACGCAGGTCATGGGCAGAACGTTCAAACTCCATACAGACAAGCACCTGTAGTCAGGATCGAACCCGAGTCTCTGGTGCTGTAAGGTAGTAGCTCTACCATGACTCCACCATACTTTTCTAATAGTTTTATAACGCCTATGAGTATTTATTGCCTGTTAGAAACATTCTGCATGGGAAAATAAACCTGACAGACGGCTGAGGCGGGGATCTTTGCCTCATCTTTGCTTCCTTGCATCCACACCACATTGAGTTCTGAGCTTCCCAAGATGTTGGCTCTTCTGTCACCTCTCTGCTTCCATGCCCGACTGATGACCTTTTCTCGCATCTCCAACACTCCAACGGGCAACACGGTGGCGTAGCGGTAGAACTACTGCTTTACAGCGCAAGAGACCCAGGTTTAATCTTGACGGTGACCAGGGGTGCTTGTCTGTACGGAGTTTGTACATTCTCCCTGTGACAGGCGTGGGTTTTCTCTGAGATCGGTTTCCACCCACACTCCAAAAACATACAGGTTTACAGGTTAATTGGCTTGGTATAAATGTAAACTTGTCCCTTGTGTGTAGGGTAGTGTTAATATGGGGGGGTCATTTGTCGGTGCTGTCACGGTAGCCCAAAGGGCCTGTTTCCGCGCTGTATCTCTAAACTAAAACTAAACTCCTCCTAGTCTTGGATACCGTCTACCGGTATCTTCAACCCTCAACTGTCGTTATGCCCAAGATTCTAGCCTCTGCCATCTGTAATGTCACCAACAATAGGGCTCCTTATATCCATGGTTCCATTCATGTTCCATTGAAGACTATTTACCCACTGATCACACATTGCTCACTGTTCAGTGATCCTGCCACTTTATACATATTTATGGTTTTGACATGTGTATACAGAATACAGTTTGAGAATCAGCAAGAGGAAGGACTGTAAGGAGAATATTTAGAATATCAGGGTAATGGAATGGGTGGCAGATGAAACTTGACTGCTGAGGAATACAAGTCAAGTCATGTTTATTATCATATGTAAATTGTATGGTGAGGTTCAGAATGAAAATCTTGCTTGCAGCAGCATTACAGGTACATAGACACACACAAAAATATAAATAATTCTTAAATTATACATAAATTCTACATTTCTATGGGGAAAAAAAGGCATTTTCCTCACCAAGGACAATTTACAGAAACCAAATAACCAACAAACTTGCACGTCTTTGGAATGTGGGAGGGAACCAGTATCTCTCCCTCCTAACCCCATGCCTTCTCCCTATAACTTCTGACATCCATACTAATCAAGAATTTATCAATCTCTGCCGTAAAAATATCCATTGACTTGGCCTCCACTTCCTTCAGTGACAATGAATTCCATCTATTCATCACCGCATCACTATGGATGTAAGTATTACCAGATGGTAGCCATTGAAGGAGAACACTGCTCCTCTTGGGCACTGAAATGATAGATGTCCTTTGTGAAGCTGATGGGAGCCTCATATCACAGAAACAAGACGTCCATGACTATTCTGCACAGGTCTTCAGTACTTGGCCAGGTATGCCGTTTGGGCCTGACGCATTCACCCACTGAAGGATGCTTTGCTATCAGTCTCAGAGATTGTGGTCACAGAGTCGCCAGGGGCAGTGGGGGCTTGTGTAGGTGGTTTGCTGAACCTTTTGGAGTGAAGAATGGGAACTAGCAGTGTAAACTAGGGAGAATGATTCTGAAAGAGATGCACAATGGGATATCAGGACATGTGTGAACAGTTCATTGGATGTGACAGAACATGTTGAGAAAGTGTTTAAAAGAACATCCGGCTTCCGAGTACATGTCAGACAGTATTAGTGTGAGGAAGATATAATTAATCTTTATAAAAAATCCCGGTGCCTCACACCTGGAGTCTTGTGTCCAGATCTGGGCACCACATGTTTAGGATATGGCATTAGGAAATGCAATGCAGGTGGCAACATTTGAGGAGATGTGTAATTTACCTCTGCCGGTGTGACCAATGTTGATCAAACGTTAATCAAAACTTTATTTATCATGCCATGAGAACAAGGGGAGTTTTTTTTTTAAACCAGTGTTAAGAAAAACAGAATCTGAAAAAAAAATCTGCAAGGAAGTGTTTTGTCTTTCACAAACACATTGAACCGAAGAACACAATTTAATTTCCCCTGGCTATCTGTGGACTTTCAGTGTAGGAAGTTCCAGTGATGCTGATTCTACTCCAGTCTATCAAAGCAATCTTTCTGTGAAAGTTAATAAAGGAGGCCTAATTGTGGAGGGGGCATGGTGTTGGAAATAATACATGAAGTGCAGAGGGAACCATGCCAAAGGCAGGATTCTGCATCAGTCAAATGCCATTGGGATAAGTGTTTCCTACTGTAAGGAGTCTGATGTTGGGGACAATCCTGGAAGAAGTCTATTACAAATGATGCCCAACATCAAGGTGAGCTGTGTGCAGCATCAGACTTGGATTCCAGCTGTTGGGGGAGTCCAGAGGCAGGGGTGACAGTTTAAGAATAAGGGATAGGCCATTTAGGACTGAGATGAGGAAAAGCTTTTTCACCCAGAGAGTTGTGAAGCTGTGGAATTCTCTGCTGCAGAAGGCGGTGGAAGCCAATTCAATGGATGTTTTCAAGAGAGAGTTATCATGGATCATGGAAACTTTATTGTCATGATAGAGCTCTTAGGGCTAACGGAATCAAGGGACATGGGGAAAAAGCAGAAATGGGGTACTGATTTTGGATGATCAGCCATGATCATATTGAATGGCGTGCTGGCACGAAGGGCTGAATGGCCTACTCCTGCTTCTATTTTCCAAGTTTCTGTGGAGCTAGTTGCATGAGATCTCAGGATAGAATTATTTAACAGGTAGAAAGAAGCTCTAAGGTATTTAGGGCTGTGTAATCTGTAACATTTAGACATTATAATATTATAAGTAATTATTTTGAAGCTTCGTGTCATGTTATTATTAATATTTTACTTCATATTAAGAGTAGCATTATTTAATTTGTTAAACATTAAGAAAGAGTTCTGAGTTACACTGTTCTTTGAATCTTGGCTCACTCAGTCATTGAGTGTCAGAACATGAAAGATATACTGAAATATTTCCGTGGACTTTAGGTACATGGCTAGACTGGGGAAGATAGGATTGTTTTCCTTGGAGAGGAGGTGGTAAAGTAACCTGATGGAGGTATTTAAAATTATGAGGGATATAGACAAAGTGGGGAAGGGTCAAGAACCAGGAGACATGGAAAGTGATAGAGAAAAGATCCAAAATGGACACGAGGAGAAACAGTTTTATGACGCGAGTTGTTAGGATCTGGAATGAGCAACGAGGAGAGGTGAGAAGCTGGAATCCATTGTAGATTTCAAAAGGGAGCTGAGTATGTTTCTAAAAAAGACTTGGCTGTGTTAAGCAGAGGAAAGGAGGAGAGGAGCAGTGGACAGCTGGATCCTGCCTACATTGAGCTCATACAGACCCGATACACTGACCATTCAAAGACTCCATACCACACGGTTGTAAGCTGCCCAAGTGAAATATGAGGTGCTGTTCCTCCAATTGGCATTTGGCCTCAATCCAACAATGGAGTGAGGCCAAATGCAAGCTGGAGGAACAGCTCCTCATCTTTTGCTTTGGCAACTTGCAACCCTGTGGTATGAACTCTCTAACTTCAAGTAACCCTAGTTTCACTGTCGTCCTTTTGAAATTCAGTCTGTATAACCCATCATCACCTAGCCCACAGCCAACAATAGGCCATTGTGGGCTCCACCTTTCCTTGATCATTGACACGTTTTACATATCCTTCATTCATTTGTTCTATATCTCTCAATATCACAATCTATCTCTCTAATTTCCCTCAGACTGAAGAATCTCTCCTTCTCTCCAGAGATGCTGCCTGACCCGCTGAGTTAGTCCAGCTTTTTGTGTCTATCTCTATGAAACTTTACCTGTTCTGAATGGTACTCGCCAATTATAATCCTTCTGCTGCATCAATAGACTTGTACTTGAACCATTTATATGAATCCATTTGCGCCTGCCTTTTATGTGCAAAACAAGCAGAGAAATGATTGAGCCAGGAGTGGGATATCCAGACGGAATTGCATCTTTAGTCTAAACTAGGCCAAGCTTTGCCCTGTGCATTTCACCATCACTGCCCCTGACATTTCTGACATATGATGCTCAACTAACGATACCACAATTCAGATGCTAAAGGGCCCGTCCCACTTGGCGATTTTTCTGGCGACTGCCGGCGTCATTGACTGGCGTACCAGTTCGCTGAAAAAACGTCAATGTGTACGACAAGCTACGACACAGTTGACTTTAAGCTGTGATAATTTAAGTCATCTGGGGTTATCCTGGCGACAACCTACGACAGCAACTACGACAGGAGACGACAAACAACATCAGGCAACGTCAAGCCGACTGTCGGCGCAAGGTTTTGAACATTTCAAAATCCAGCGGCGCCAAGATAAAAGTGCCGACACTTGCGGAGACAGCTCACGACAACACAGGCGTCAGCCTCGACCATGACGCGACAGCCTATTTTTCGCTGTTGTCGAAAAAAGTCAGCAAGTGGGACAGGGGCTGTAAAGTTTCCTCTCTGACTGACATGCATTGGACTCAGTGTGCAACATGACAGGGGATCCATTTGACCATTACCACCATGCGCAGCATATGTACCATGTACCAATAAAGAGCAAAATCTAATTTCTAGGTACTTTATGCCTCCGAGGAATATCTGCAGTGTGTACGTGAGTGTAATTGATGAAATGGCACTTTAGCTAGCAATGCATCATCATCATTGAGTGGATGTCACTGTGTGTGAATGTGCTCATGAGTAGGAAGGTGGTCCATGAGTGTTCAGACCGCACATTCTTCAGCTGGTTGGACAAACTCTTTGTTTTCTGTTGCAGCGCCATCTCCGATTTCATTCATGCACCAAGTGAGCCGCACGGTGGATGGTGTGACGCTGTCCTGGGCCCAACCTGACCAGCCCAATGGAATCATCCTGGACTATGAACTCCAGTACTACGAGAAGGTATGGAACCTCGGAGTTATGGAAATACTTAAAATAAACAATCTTCAAAGGTTCAAAGGTGTTTTATTGTCACACGTACCATTTAAGGTGAAACTCAATCTGGTATACAGCCATACCAGAAAAAGCAACAAGACACACAACTACATAAAGGTTAACATAAACATCCACCACAGCGGGTTCCCCACATTCCTCACTGTGATGGAAGGCAATAAAATCTAATCTTCTTCACTCTTTATCTTTTTATTCTCCCGTGGTCGGGGCCACAGTCCGCAATCTTCTGCCCTCAAATGAGGAAGGGAATTCAGTGAAAGGATGAAAAAGGGAGGGAAGCTGGAGCAAGATAGGGCGGGTTCTTTGTTTGCTGTGGAGGACACCATGCTATGGGACCAATGGATCTGACCCCCTGCTGTGCCACACAGCAATCAATGGGACCATGGCCATGGCCGGCATCATCTAGTCAAGAGGTCCTTTGGCTTTTAGTGTTTTTTTGTTTTAGATTTTAGAGACACAGCACGGAAACAGACCCTTCGGCCCACGAAGTCCGCACCGACCAGCGATCCCCACACGTTAACACTACCCTACACGCACTAGGGACAATTAACACATACACCAAGCCAATGATATACCTGTATGTCTTTGGAGTGTGGGAGGAAACGGAAGATCTCGGAGAAAACCCATGCGGTCACCGGGAGAAAGTACAAACCCCGTGCAGACAGCACCCCGAGCCGGGATCGAACCTGGGTCTCTGGTGCTGCAAGCGCTGTAAGGCAGCAACTCTACCGCTGCGCCACCGTGGCCGCCCTAAGGTGCTGTGATAATTATCAGAGCTTCCTGTCTGCCGAAGGGCAGAAAATATACAGGAGTTAGTAAAGATAACAAATGCTGCTGTGATATGGCTCCTTTAAGCCAGGTCCGGTGCTTGACTTACCGCGTTGTTCGCTCTGTTCTTTTACTGTGAATGAGCAGTGAAACCTTTCAGCCCGTATTTTTGTCAGTGAGCGCTCTCCTACCTAATCTCACACCTTTTGTCAGTGAGCACTGGCTCACACTTGTAGGTGACATTGTTAAGCGTGTGAGAGATGATGGGTAATTGACAGCCACATCAGGATGAATTGCAGCAGAGAATGTCACGGCTCAGTTCCTTTGTGTGGGAAATTAAGTCGGACCCTTCAAAAGACACAGCTCTCCATAACCTGCACATTCGGGGCAATTTGCTTTTAATAAAGAGGAGACTTCAACTTCTGATCGAATGTTGTAAATGACTATCTGTATGGAATAGAGTACTTGGTGTGAGTTGCCAGCGTATTAGAGTTCTCAGTGTTAATAATAACAAGAAGTGGTGATGGAAATGGTTTTGGAAAAATTATTTTGAAGTTTAAAAAAGAATGTAAGTACTGTTAAGGATCTTCTGTATTCTGCATCCATCCTGTCATGTAGCCCCAAGCATTGAAAATCTCACTCAGTGCTGTTTGGCAAGTCCCACTGCCCCTCCCTCCCCAACCTGCATCACCCAACCTCCCACCGCATCACTTCTGTCAATTGTCCAATTCCCCATTCACCATCCTCAACAGCACACATTATTAAAAGTTGCTAGAATTAAGTTAGCACCTACCTGACATGGTGACTTTGGGGACACCAAGTTGTTGTGCCATGTCCATCTCTTGTGGCCGTGAAACTGCTGGCAAACATTCACTAGACATGGAGTAGCGGAAGGCAGGGGGAGGGAGAGAAGGGGAGAGGGAGAGAAGAAGAGAAGACATTGAAAGTTATGCAATGGAGAGTGAGGACTTTGATTGGTTCTGCTCTTATTCTTTACCCCCCTCTGGTGGTTGCAGAACGACACAAAAATAAAACAGCTTTGCAATTTGAGAGGTTCCTGTTGATAAAGAACTGTGAATGTTGTTTCCTCAGTGTGTGCAGATCCTGAATGGTGCTGTTATAATAGCTGGTGATGAGGGTGAAAACAGATTGCCGCGTACTCCGAGCGTGGTTCATGTTTGGAGATGGCACAAGCTCGATGAGTTTTTGGAATCACAGGTGTGCCTACCCTAACAAGCTTACTCAGTGAGAGCAGGCTGGATTTCAAAACAAGCATTGACTTTGATCCAGGCAGTGGAGATACAGTCAAACGAGCACAGGATCTGGCCCCGGTCGGTGAAGCCTGAATATTAACGAGTTGGGGTCGAACTTCGAGGCATCTTCAGTGAATGGGAAAGGCCACCGATGAGGAAATGTTCCTCTCGTGCAGTATCAACATCGAGCTGATGAATGCTGACACACAGAACCTGATGCTACAGCTATGGCTTCAAGGGCATCTTTCAACAGCTTGCTTCAAACTAAAACTGGAACACAACAGTATGAAGCTTTTTGGGAAGAATGATGTGAGGAAGATGGAGGAACGGACTGTATGAACCATTCACACTGTCAAAAGCCTGCTGAATCTGGCCATAAATCAGTAAGCAGCAAGGATATTGTCCACGGAAATTGAGTGTGTTCGGCAGTATGTGTGGTGTGTGATCAGGAGTTTGTGACATTGGCCAGATAGCTCACCTTCCTTCAGACCTGCACTGGGGAAAGAATGAAGGTAAACAGGTGTGTGAAATTGTGAAAGTGAGGCAGAGCTCCCTCTTATTATTTACGCAGGTCAAGATCCTATTTGAAAGGCCAGCCATCAAAGGTAGGGGTAGATTGAAGCAAAAACAGCTATCGTTCAGCCAATCATTCCTGCAGTGAAAGCACCATTGGGATCTCTGGAGATAATAGGATTTGTTCATTTCGGAGGAAGGCAGGTCTGTGTCAATTTTAACTTCTCAGATACCTGCAGAGAGTGTTGGATTAAACATAGAAACATAAAACCATAAAAAATAGGTGCAGGAGTAGGCCATTCGGCCCTTCGCGCCTGCGCCGCCATTCAATATGATCATGGCTGATCATCCAACTCAGTATTCTGTACCTGCCTTCTCTCCATACCCCCTGATCCCATTAGTCACAAGGGTCACATCTAACTCCCTCTTAAATATAGCCATCGAACTGGCCTCACCTACCTTCTGTGGCAGAGAATTCCACAGATTCACCACTCTCTGTGTGAAAAATGATTTTCTCATCTTGGTCCTAAAAGACTTCCCTCTTATCCTTAAACAGTTACCCATTGTCCTCGACTTCCCCAACATCGGCAACAATCTTCCTGCATCTAGCCTGTCCATTTCCTTAAGAATTTTGTAAGTCTCTATGAGACCCCCCCTCAATCTTCTAAATTCCAGCGAGTACAAGCCGAGTCTATCCAGTCTTTCTTCATATGGAAGTCCTGCCATCCCAGGAATCAGTCTGGTGAACCTTCTCTGTACTCCCTCTATGGCAAGAATGTCTTTCCTCAGATTAGGAGAACAAAACTGTACGCAATACTCCAGGTGTGGCCTCACCAAGACCCCGTACAACTGCAGTAGAGCCTCCCTGCTCTTGTACTCAAATCCTTTTGCTATGAAGTGAAGTTCAAATGAGTCTCAAGAATAAATATGCACCGTAAATTATTACAATGAAACAGACTTTTACTTGGTCTGAAGAAGGGTTTCAACCCGAAATGTTATCAATTCCTTCTCTCCAAAGATGCTGCTTGACCCGTTAAGTTACTCCAGCTTCTTGTGTCTATCTTCGACTTTTATTTGGGACAGCATCAGCTCTGTAAATCTTCTGGTGGGCAATAAATAGTTTGATATTTTCTGGTGTCTGAAAGATAGAGCTGGACACAAGGGGAATTTAGAGGATGTCACTTCCAGAAGCAGAGATTTGGTTGAGGAAAAACAAGAATGACTCTGTGGCCTCAGACTTGGTCTATCTTGATTATGACAGATGCTTCACTAAAAGGCAAGTTCAGAGCACTGTTTCATGCGCTCAATCCTAAACAGTTTAACAAAATGAAGCCTCTACTCAAACCCCTCAACGGCGTGGATATTCCCTGTCTTCTTTCAGCAGTGTTAGCAACTTTACCTGAGCTCCTGGTCCCAAGACGAAAAGGAAATGAACAAATTAAGGAGAAAATGCTTTGGACGTGAGCAAAGAGGTGCTGCATTCACAGACTCATGTTCATTATGAATGAGGGGAACCATCACTGATGTCGTACAAGGCATCCAGCAGTGTTGAAGCTTTGTCAAGCCACATGAAAATCAATGATAAGCAAATGGATTTGCATTCTAAAGCAGAGCAACCACGGTAATTGTGATGCAAAAAGGATATAGCAATCATCTTCAGAGAGAGGAAGATCAGGAAGTAATTGTATATCTAGATCTATATGCTGCTGACGGAGCTCAAGGTTCAGCATGGTGTTTCCGGGAGGTGTAGTATTTGATGGCCTCAGCTACCAGGGAGACAATATATGCATCTGGATTCTCATTGCAGCCACAGCCTATCTGCTCCCCTTACAATTGGATCACTGCAGCACTCCCAGTATTTCCCTCCCCTTTGGTACAGCAGACCCATCTATTGGAGTGATTCTAATTCTAGTCATTGAAGTTTGTAAAGTAAGAGAGGCAATCAAGAGACAAGAGTCACAAGTGTGTTATTGTCATATGTCCCAGATAGAACAATGAAATCTTTACTTGCTGCAGCACAACAGAATATGTATACATAGTATGGTATGATAAACGAGAGAGAGAAAAGAAAAGTTCAATATGTATATATACACATACTCACAATATATATAATAAATACATATGTGTGCATATATATATATACACACACATTTTATATATATATATATATATAGTGAGTATGTGTATATATACACACACTGACCTTTTATTTTGTATATATAGACATACATACACACATACTAAAAAAACAAACAAAATAGTACAATAATAATAATAATAATAATAGTCCATTATAGTTCAGAGCTTATATGAGGTTGTAGTGTTTAATGTCCTGATGGCTGCAGGGAAGAAGCTGTTCCTGAACCTGGACGTTACAGTTTTCAGGCTCCAGTACCTTCTTCCTGATTTCAGGCAGTGGTGAAATGAGTGTGAGGCCAGGGTGGTGTGTGGGTCTCTGATGATGTTGGCTGCCTTTATGAAGCAGTGACTCCGATAAATCCCTTCGTTGGTGAGGAGGTCAGAGCCGGTGATGGACTGGGCAGTGTTCACAACTTTTTGCAGTGTTTTCCGCTCCTGGATGTTCAAGTTGCCGAACCAGGCCATGATGCAACCAGTCAATATGCTCTCTACTGTGCACCGGTAGACGTTCAAGAGAATCTTCTTTGATATACTCTTACTGAAACAAATGAAATTCCAGGGGGTCTATAGCTGGTAAATGTTGACAGGATGTTTAATGTCGTGCAAGGGATCAGACTTAGACAGCAAAGTCTCAGACTAAGGAGGTGCCCCCTTCAGACTGAGATGAGGAGGTCCTTGTCAAGGAATTAAGGGTGACCTGAGTAAACGTTTTTTTAACACAGTGTGTGGTTGGAATCTGAAATGCACGGTCTGCAGCTGGGATGGAAGCCGGTTCCACAGTGGTCTTGAGAGAACTGGATAAATAAATGGTTCCGTTTTGGTCAGTTTAATTTATCGTCACATGGACCCAAGGAACAGTGAAAAGCTTTTGTTGCGTGTATACCAGTCAGCGGAAAGACCATACATGATTACAATGAAGCCATTCACAGTGTACAGATACATGATAAGGAAATAACATTTAGTGAAAGATAAAGCCCGTAAAGTCCGATCAAAGATTGTCTGAGGGTCACCAATGAAGTAGCTAGTAGTTTAGGGTTGCTCTCTAGTTGTGGTAGAATGGTTCAATGGTTCACCTTCTTCAGTGGAGACAGATTTGCAAGACAACAGAGAAGGGGCCAGAGGTTAGAACTAGTGAGTTACATTGAGGGTAGCCAGCGTGGACGCAATGGGCTGATAACCACTGTAACTGTTCCATGCAACTCCGAATGAATGTATATCGAGCTGAAAGGGCTTTCTTCTTTGCGTAGGATGAGTCGGATTACAACTCCACAACGGTGAAGAGCCAGACCAACACTGCCACCATCAGCGACCTTCTTGCTGGCACCATCTACGTCTTCCAAGTGCGAGCGCGGACGGTGGCCGGCTTCGGGCAGTACAGTGGAAAGATGTATTTTCAGACAATGACAGAAGGTAAATGGGCACCTGCTACACCTCAGATGGGAAAAGTGATGCTGAGGGGCTATATTCATGATGCACATGCACATGCTACGTGACCAGCCATGATCACATTGAATGGCGGTGCTGGCTCGAAGGGCCGAATAGCCTGCTCCTGCACCTACTATCTATTGTCTATTGTCTACCTGACTGATTCCAAACATTCAAAACCCAACAACACCCTACAAAAGAAGCTAAAAACAGAAAATGCTACAAAAAAAATACACAGCAGGTCAGGCTGCATCTGTGGGAAAAGAAACAAAATGAACACTTCATGTAAAAGATTCCAAAATTGTCGTGGTGGAGCTTATTGCCTATTAGTTTTTTCTTTCTATGAAATAGTAATTTACTGTAACTTACATTTACATGTTCAAAGGAATAAGTGTTTGATGTCTATCTTTGGAGATACAGCAGTGGGCAGTTAAAGAGCGATGTAGCTCATCTGAACAGGATAGCTATCAATTAAAGCCTTGGTTGGGAGACAGAATCAGGCAGCTGGTGGAGGGTGGCATTACCAGCTCATTGCCCCCGTATTGCTGCTCTCCTGCAGCAGTGATGCATGTCACTGGGCATCGAGATATAGATTGAGCCTGGTCAGGATTTGTATCCATCATGTGCAGACAGACACTTCCGTTGAGAAATGACTGTCATCCTGAAATCATCATTGCCTCTACAGCTTTGTTCAATATTTCCAACTCTCATTCAGAAATCGGAATCACTTTGGTTTGAGTTAAGGAATAAGAGGATACAGTTAGAGACAGAACACTGTTCATAAAGCCGGCACAAATTAAGAAATCAGACAATATTTGATAAAAAAATGTCAGCCCAGCAGCTCCGTAAGACTTGGATACTTGCTAAGATAAAATGGGGTGTAATTCATGGAAAGGTTTGCAGATTTTTATTTTTTGTTAAAGAAGGACTGAATATTGCTTATTTCCTTAAGAATAAAAAAGTAAAGGGCCTGTCCCACTGTACGAGGTAATTCAAGAGTTCTCCCGAGTTCTCCCCTGATTCGAGCTTGCGTAATTTTTTATTATTATTATTAACATTATACTTATGGGCACCTTTCAAAGACTCTCAAGGACGCCTTACAAAATTTATAAATCAGATTACAAAACATATCAGCAGAATAAAACAGGAAAGAAAAAATAGTAGGGACGACACATAATTCAAAGAGAGAGCAGCGGCTGCTAAACGCGCCAGCTTTCACTCTCCCTTCCGGCAGCCATCTTGGAGACAAAACAATCAAAACACCTTTTAACATTGAACATCCACCACAGTGACTCCTACACACTCCTCACTGTGGTGGAAGGCGAAATATCGTTCAGGTCCTTCCCCTAGCTCTTCCACGGTTGTGGGCCTCGAGCCCCCATTGACGGGACGATCTTGACTCCCGTAGCCAGTGTTCGGGCCCTCCGCGGCGAGGCGCTCCAGTCCCGCATCGGGGGGGGTTGTCGGCTCCCTCGTGCCTGGCGAACAAACCTCGCGTCTGGGCTGGTCGAGCCTTCTGCAGCATTGGAGCTCCCGGCTAGCCTCGCCCCGAGACTGTGAGCCCTTGATGATAAAGTCCGCGGTGGTCACGGTGGGAGCGATCCCAGGCAAGGGATCCTCTCCGATGTAAGTCCACGTCCCGCGGTGGGGCTCACGACAGTCCGAGGAGGCTTCCAGCTCCAGCGATGGCAGGCCGCAGAGCCCGGAGATTGTGATCCAAAAAATAATCACATCTCTGGGATAATCACATCCCTCCCCCCTCCCCCCTCCCCCCTCACCACACATAAAAAATACCAAAAGATTAAAATGAACTTCTAACAAGCTAAAAAATACCAAAAGCAGTGAAAAGACAACCGACTGCCGGTAGGGCTGCCATCTAATGTACCCGCTAATGTACGTAGCGGGTACGTAGGAGCTCGTAGCGGCTCGTACGAGTAATGGTAGGTTAACCGGGAAGTCCGGTAAACTCGTGACGTTTTGTTAACACTGTGAAAAATGTCCACGGGTAAAAAAATACTTGTGGTGAAAAAATGTGTTACTTTTTACTCTTATGAGCCGCTACATACCTGCTATGTACATTACACGAGCTCGAATCAGGGGAGAACGCGGGAGGACTCTTGAATTACCTCGTACAGTGGGACAGGCCCTTTAGAAAACATTGTTCTGAATCCATATAGCCTCATGGCATCAGGTCAAACAAGCTAAGAAAATCCCTTGCTGATCAATATGGATCAATGATGTTCTGCAGATGAACCAGTGCTTGTCTATGTTGAAGACAATTTAAAGGGGGCTCTGAGTGTACTCTTTGTGGGGAATGTTGAAAGATGATAAAATATTTCACCGCTTCCTTGCTGATTAATCAGTCACTGAATCATCTGTCTTTGATAAGTTTAGAAGGATTGACCACAGAAGAGTCATTGTGGAGATGGTTCCACTCAGTGCAGAAGCGAGAATCATGCAAAATTGCATGGGTTTAGAATAGCCTAACAGCTCAACGAAGGGTCTCGACCCCAAACGTCAGCCATTCCTTCTCTCCAGAGATACTGCCTGTTCCGCTGAGTTGCTCCATTTTGTGTCTATCTTCAGCACAATGGACAGATCCATAATGTGCCTCGACTCCATGTAGCAGGAAAACTGTGATACATTGAAATCCTCATCCCATCAATGACCAACCTTGTATTAATGAATTGAAGCATTTCATAAATGCAAGCACATTTGGCCCATTGTTTTCATGCTGGCCAGATTTGGGTCATAAATTGATCTGACTATCCAGTTTGTATGGTTCTTAAAGATATGTTTTTAGAAATTTCAGTCTCGTCAATCCTTTCAGACTGTGAGTTCCAGAAAATATTATTTCCTCCGCTTCACTAATCCTGCTACCAATTAATATAAAACTAAACACTTTATTTACGAATCTCTCTGCCAGAGTAAATAAATCCCATCTGCTTAACCTAACAGAGCCTCCAGTAATTGTACACACCCCGACTAAATTTCTCCCCAGTCTGAAGAAGGCTCCTGATCCAAATCGTTGCCAATCCATTTTCTCTCAGATGCTGCTTGACCCGTTGAGTTACTCCAGCACTTTATTGTGTTCGAGTTTCCAACATCTGTTTTCTTTGTGTCTTCCCCTTTGACTCCTCTGTTACAATGCAAACAGCCCAATCATCAACATTTTCTCCTTGTAACTACATTTCTCCAATTTTGACAGCATTCTCTGAAATCCCCTTTGTGCCCTCTCAAGGGCTGTAACATCTTTCATGTAATGTGGTGACCAGAAATGTCCACTGTATTCTAACTGTAATCTGGGTGTTATTCTATTTGGTGTTCCATAGAATTTTGGCTGTAGTGTAGATGGTGTTCTATTGAGTTCTGGCCCTAGTCTAGAGGTGTCCCATACAGTTCTAGCTGCGGTCCAGAGTATGTTCTGTACAATTCTGGGTGGTATCTAGATGATTTTCTGTACAGTTCTGGCTGTCGTCAACAGGGTGTTCAATAGAGTTCGAACATGACTGTACTGCTCTTGTATTTAGTGCCGCTCCGAATGAAGCATCCAATAATCATCATAATCACCGTATCTACCTGTTCTCCTACCTTCAGGAAAGTGTGAATATGCACTCCAACATCGCTATCCCCCTGCAATATCCTTTTGTGCGTTCCCTGCGCTATTTGCCCTTCATGTTGGCCTTTGCCAAGAGGTGCTATGGAGATATGGGGAGTTATTCACATTTTGTTGGGGAGGTCCAGGACAAGGGGTCACAGCTTAAGGATAAGGGGGCAATCCTTTAGGACTGAGATGAGAAGGACTTTTTTTCAAACGGAGAGTGGTGGGTCTCTGGAACTCTCTGCCACAGAGGGTAGTTGAGGCCAGTTCATTGGCTGTATTTAAGAGGGAGTTAGATGTGGCCTTTGTGGCTAAGGGGATCAGAAGGTATGGAGAGAAGGCAGGTACGGGATACTGAGTTGGATGATCAGCCATGATCATATTGAATGGCGGTGCTGGCTCGAAGGGCCGAATGGCCTACTGCTGCACCTATTTTCTATATTGCTATGTTTTCTTGGGCAACATCGCAAACATGTTGTGTTGGACGGCAGTGCAGTGCAGCGGGGGCAGCTTGACTGCGGATCTTGGTCTTGCAAAGGTCAGGTGTAAAGATCATCCTCTTCTGTAGTTCATTGAATGAGTCCAAAATGTTTGGTCCTCCGCGCCTGTACACATGCAGACGCAAGAATGTTCTCAGCTCCATTACGATACGATATGATGCGATAGAACTTTATTCATCCCAGGAGGGAAATTGATCTGCCAACAGTCATGAAACACGACATACATGAAATTAAAGTGCGAGTGGAAAGGATTGGGGAAGTGCAAATATTGGGGGGGGGGGGGGGGGGGGGGGGAGGAGGTTCTGCAGTGGTGTTCTGTGCTGCATCTTGGTGGAAACAATCTGTTGCTGAAAGTACTCCTCAGGTTGACCAGTG
The DNA here is from genome assembly GCA_963514005.1 of Raja brachyura. Next base: position 17,665,605 of record OY740811.1, read on the forward strand.
TATCATGGAGAGTGGTGAGCTCTATTGTCCAAGATGCTCCGCAGTTTGAAGAGCATCCTCCCCTCCAAGACTACGTCCCATGAATACAACTCCGCCCTAAGGACGGAGCCAGCCCTCCTGATGAGCTTGCTAATCCTTTTGCCGTCCGGGACCTTTGCCCTCCTGCCCCAGCACACAACAGCGAAGAAGATGGCACTGGCTACCACCGGTTGGTAGAACATCCGCAGCATCTTACTTCAGACATTGAAGGAGCGGAGCCTTATCAATAGGTACAGCCGGCTCAAAAAGTATTACCAAGCTTCAACTGACCCTGGATCATGAATGTAGTCACTGTAGGTAACATTTTACCATATGTTGCAAAAATTATCTCTAGTCAGCCATCCCATAACTATCTTGTTAACAATTTGTTGAAGTTCCTGCCCCCCCCCCATCCGCTCGCCATTCATTGTTTAGGTCGAGTGTTTTCATCTGGTCCTCCTCCTTCAGGTGCATAGAGTCATAGACTGACACAATGTGGGAACAGGCCCTTCAGCGCAACTTGCCCACACTGGCCAACATGTCCCAGCTACACTGAAACACAGACAATAGGTGCAGGAGTAGAGGCCATTCGGCCCTTCGAGCCTGCACCGCCATTCAATATGATCATGGCTGATCATCCAACTCAGTATCCCGTACCTGCCTTCTCTCCATACCCTCTGATCCCCTTAGCCACAAGGGCCACATCGAACTCCCTCTTAAATATAGCCAATGAACTGGCCTCAACTACCCTCTGTGGCAGAGAGTTCCAGAGACCCACCACTCTCTGTGTGAAAAAATTCCTTCTCATCTCGGTCCTAAAGGATTTCCCCCTTATCCTTAAGCTGTGACCCCTTGTCCTGGACCTCCCCAACATCGGGAACAATCTTCCTGCATCTAGCCTGTCCAACCCCTTAAGAATCTTGTACGTTTCTATAAGATCCCCTCTCAATCTCCTAAATTCTAGAGAGTATAAACCGAGTCTATGCAGTCTTTGTTCATAAGACAGTCCTGCCATCCCAGGAATCAGTCTGTGGACTGTACACTGTGGACTGTTTTTTTTTCTATTGAGAAATTGTGCGGCTCACATTTCAGGTACGTCTTGCATTTATGGTTAATTGGCTTCTTGATTTCCTGTTCATTCTTATCAAACTATTAAATTTTTAGCAAACTTATCATTCCTACTTGTTTTTCTTGGTGGAGAAACCAGATAATGCCTATGGTTGACATTGGGACAGTTCATAAGCTATGGTCTCTGTGTAGCTCCTGTTGGCTGGGAGAGGACATCGTGTGTGAGGCACTACCTGAGAGGGGTCCTTGAGATTCTGCTACAGATCGTCTTGTGGCAGTATTTCCATTGATGCTACAAAACACAAAGTGCTAGAAACTCAATGGGTCAGGCAGCATCTCTGGAGAGTATAAGTGACATTCCAGGTCAGGACCTGTCTTCAAACTTCCCCATTAGTTTCTCTCTATTAACACTCTCCTGTGCCTTGCAGAGTTTGTCCTATCTTTTCGTTTGAAGAAAATGACTTTTCATTTGAATTCTCTTAAGGGCCTGTCCCACTTGGGAGTCATTTGCACGTAATTTACGCATTACGCGCGCATGGTGTGTGGTGACGTAAGCAGTGTCGCGCGTGGTGCCCCAGGATTTTGGGACGTACAAAACCTTTGCGCGCCATCTGCGTGGTGCGCAAAAGTGGGACAGGCCCTTTACTTTCTTCAATTTAAAGGTGAATCTAAGGGCACTCGCATGGGCCACAGCTATGCTTGCCTTTTTGTTGGTTAAGTTGAACAATCCATGTTCCAAACGTATATTAGCACCATATACCAAGTTTGCTATTTGAGCTATTGCATCAGGGCTGCCCCTGCACCCATACAGAACTCATTGATTTCATTAACTTTACCACTAACCTCAAATTCACCTGGACCATCTCTGACACTGCTCCCCATTCTTGTTGTCTCTCTCCATCACAGGGGACAGACTATCAAATGATGTCTACTACAAACCCATTGACTCGCACAGTTATCTGGACCACACTTCCTCCTACACCACCTGTTGCAAGGACGTTAACCCCAACTCTCACTTTCTCCATCTTTGCTGCACCTGCTTCCAAGATAAGCTTTCCATCCTAGAGCATGAGATGTCCTCTTTCTTTCGTAAATGTGTTTCTCACATTGCTGTCATCGATGGATTCCTCGCCCATGTCTCCTCTGAGTTTCGTAGCTCCGCTCTCGTTCCCCCTCCCCTCAGATGGAACAAGGATACAGTTTCCGTCCTTGCTTTTCACTCCATCAGCCTAGCAACACATTATCCTCCATCATTTTCACCACCTTCAACATGATACCACCAGCAGTCACATCTTCCCATCCCTTTCCACAGAGACCGTTTCCTAAGCTGTCACGAAGGATCCCATTTGAAGAAGGATCCAGACCTGGATGGCCGCCTGTCCATGTTCTCCAGAGATGCTGCCTGACCCGCTGAGTTACTCCAGCACATTGTCTCTTTTTTGTAAACCAGCATCCGCAGTTGCTGATGTCTCCTTTCTATTGATGCTGATGCTTTGGGACCAGTTTGATAGAAATAACGGGATGGATTTGCAAAGATCAGTCCAGCAGTCGGTGGTACCTGTCGTAGCATGGGTGATGCAGACATCTTTATCGTTCTTTGGATGACGTTGTAATGTGTCAGGGCTTGGTCACCATCTTATGTTTTTCCCTCTGTTTTGACCAGGCATTGAATATGATGGGAATTGTCTTCCAAACATTTTGTCAGAGAAGTATCGAGATTGAGTTAGTCATCTTTTTCCCTCCTTGTTGATCCTGGGTTTGTCACTTATCCCATTGGCATTGGATATAATCAGAGACCGAACCACCACAGCCCTGAACTGGATAAACTCTAAACATTCCTCAACCTCTGGGCGAAGAAATTTCTCCTCATCTCTGGCCAGCCTCTGATTCTCGAACACTGATCCCTGGTTCGAATCACTTAAACAGGGGAATCGTCATGTCATATCTATCCAGTCAAACCCCTTAAGAAGTTTGTTATGTTTCAATGAAAGCACATGAAGCCTTAAGGGCCTGTTCTACCAGCATCCGACTCCATGCGGTGAGCGCGACCAAACTAGAAGCGGGGGCCGCGCGGAGGTCGGGTTATCCCTGTACAGGGCCGATCCCACCAGCATGCGCCTGCATGCGGCAAGCACGACCAAACCGGCAGCGGGGGCCGCGCAGAGGCCGGGTGAGTGGCGCAACGCGGTGCGAAGTTGGAGCGAAGTCAGCAAGGTAAGTTCTCAAGGACAGAGAGAGGCATACAGAGAGGGGCACGGAGGCACACAGAGAGGGTCACGGAGGCACATATAGAGAGGATCACGGAGGTACACAGAGAGGGTCACGGAGGCCCTTTACTTTTGAGAAGGAAGGAACTGCAGATGCTGGTTCAAACTGAAGATAGACCCAAAAAGCTAGAGTTGTGGAGCTCCAGCTTCTTGTGTCTATCTTACTGTTGAGAAAGTTGATATGTGAGCTATTTACCCTCACCATTGCCATGAACATTTGAGCCTCCAGCTCCACGTCTGAACTACCTGGTGCTGTCAAGTAATCCGGCAACTTGAGATGTCATATATAGTGATGTCATTTCTTCTCGGTATTTGGGTCTGGACAACTGGGAATCTGTTGATTAAAGCCACGAGCTTGTAGTCCTGGTGAGGGGAGGAGACAAATAATGGTGATGCTTAAAAACATTTACACAAGAAGTGATTGTGGAACATGGTGGAAGTTGGATCTCGGAGGAAGATTTGTTGTAAATAAACCGTCATTGGCAATGTTCTGTTTGATACTGTTAAGCCGGAGACTTTATGGAAATCTCCCCAGAATGCCTAGCACTGCCAAAGCAATGATCAGATGGAAACTGTTGAGGTTGGAGTCTCTGGCAATGATTGTGTTCCCCAAAGTGAGAAGGAAAAACACATGTGAATTGATTGCAACGCATAGATGTGCTTACTTTAGCTGAGGATCTTGAAGTGTAAGCTGCGATATATGTGCATGAGTGTTAGAGTAAGACCGTATGTGAGCATGTGATGGAGCATTTATAGAATCGTAGAATTGTACACCACTGAAACAGCCCTTTCAGCCCACCTCTACCATGCCATCCATATTGCCCATCTATACCAATCCCATTTGCCCTCTTTAGACCCATATCCCTCTACTCTATTCCTATTTAAGCAACTGTCCACCATTTAAACATTATAACTGTATCTGCCTCCACTATCTCCTCTGTAACTAATTCCAGATAAACACTACTTGCTGTGTGTAATATCTACCTTTAAGATAACCCTTAAATTTCTTCCCTCTCACCCTAAACATGTGCCAAACTGATCTAGACTCTTCTAGTTTTAGTTCTAGAGATACGGAAGTATCTATTTAGTTCTAGAGAAACGGAAAAAGCCCCTTCGGCCCACCACGTCCGCACTGACCAGCAATCCCCGCTCACTTACACGATCCTACACACTAGGGACAATTTACATTTATACCAACAAACCTGTACTTTTTGGAGTGTAGGAGGAAAACGAAGATCTCGGAGAAAACCAACACGTTCATGGGGAGAACGTACAATCTCCGTACAGACAGCACCCACAGTCGGGATCAAACCCGAGTCTCTGGGGCTGTAAAAGCAGTAGCTCTACCACTCCGCCACTGTGCTGACCTGGGGAAAATTATTCTGATTATGTATCTTATCCAATGCTCTCTATAATTTCAGAAACCTCATTCACTCAGCCTCCTGAGTAGCAGTGCGAATAAACCCAACTTATCCAATATCCCGTTACAACTACAGCCCTCTATTGCAGTCAACATCCTGGTGAAGCTTTCTTTTGCTACCAGATACTTGGTGGGACCAGAACTGCCCACAAGAGTCTAAGTGCATGCTGACCAATGTTTTCCACTCCTGATCCTTCTGACCTTAAGTGATCAGCCAGGGGTGCAATAGTGTTGTGGCCCAGAAAATGTGGACAGGAAGGACAAGTGACTGAAGACAAGAGTCATTTACAGGTATTAAAAGGACCCAACTCCACAGCCGTGCGTTGGATCAGAATGGTCATGGTGGCAGTGAACGGAAGTGGCCTGGTGTGCCCTTGTGGTGACTTGCTTTGGTCCCAGCGATTCACAGGCTGCAAGTGATCTTCACACAGTTGAAAGCAAAACCTTTGTTTCTCGTCCAGCATCACCGGATGTCTCCATGCCAATGTTTCAAGCGACTGCGGTTGCCAACATCTACCTTCCCTATAACAGGGTGTTAGACGCCTTAGCGTTGATGGCATCGATACTTTGCAGGTGGGAAGCCAGAGAGACCAAGTGCCCCAGTCAAGGTTAGCCTGACCGACCCCGCTCCCACCGGCCTGCGTGAAGCAGTGGTGGGCTGTAGACTGGGAAGATGCTCCATGTGGAGATGAACTGTATATGGGAATCAGACAGAAAGGGAAGGCCAGTGCCGTCAGCCATGGTCTTTCAAAGTGGCCCTCCTGCTGCTCCTGGTTCTCATGTTATGTTCTTGTATGTCTCCAGCAGAGCCCTGGAAGGATCTGGAGGCAAAGAAGTGGTGGCATTGAGAGACGGGTGGACACGAGGTCCAGCAAGCAGCAAGTCTTTTCCCAGGAGGCTGCAGATGTCTGCCGGCACCTGATGTGAATCCTGTGCCACCCCAGTCACTGCTGCTGTGACATGGTCAAAGAAAATCAGCCTCTACCTGTCCACCCGGTGTCACGGGCAGCGACTCTCCTCTGCTATCCCATTCTCTGCTGCCCTCCTCCCCTGCCCCAACTGTTGCTTCAGCTGCCCCCTTTGCCATGGCCTGTCTGCTCTCTGGTCTTTTGCCTGCTCTGCTGCTGCCCTCTCTGCTACTGCTTCTCCTGCAGGTCCCCTCCCCTCTCTGCTGCTCCCTTCACTGCTGTCTGGCTACCAGTCATTGAACAGCAGGCCGGTGCTGCACTGTGTTGGACCAGGTCCAAACAAAGGCAGCCAACATTCCACCCTACCTCCCCGCTGTGATTGAGGAAACCAAAGTGTGGAAAGCAACCTCTTAGCCAGACATGTGAATAAAACCTTTCCTAATTGTAGGTAAGAAGTTAGTTGTGAGTATTGAGCAGATCTTGCAATATTTTCAATAATTTTGCGTCAGCCTTGCTCTTCTGTCTTCACCCTGCTCTCACTCGTCAGTTTTAAGCAGCATGGGAACTGTGGATTCAAATGAAATTGGACAAGAAGCTGAAGTGTTGTTCTAACTGCACATATTTCAAAAATGGATTTTCCAAGCAGATAGAAGAAGTCAGCAACTGCAGTTCACTGCCCAAGACACTAACACCCTTAAAGGGATCAGGGGGTATGGAGAGAAGGCAGGTACAGGATACTGAGTTGGATGATCAGCCATGATCATATTGAATGGCGGTGCAGGCTCGAAGGGCCGAATGGCTTACTCCTGCACCTATTTTCTATGTTTCTTAACTATTCTAGCACCTCTTAACTACAGCCAAGCTCATCAGCTTCAAGTTGTCCTTGTTACTTCATTATTCAAGATGTTGTCACCTGCAGAATTATTTAAGGATTTATATTTTTCTGGTAGATTATTAGTATTGACTTTATTTTGCTTTTGGCCCAAAGTGAATCATGTCATTTATTTCTGCTGTTGCTGGGATGTTGCGGGGCATGAAATAGTTACCAGGTTTAATATTAAGTGGTTGCACCTCAGCTGTACTTGGCCCAGATACTAGCACTGGTGAATCAGTGCCAGAAGGAATGGTTGGCAGCAGTGGAGGGGTGTGCTGTTAGCAGCACTGCTATGCTAGGTATCTGCTTCAGCTCAAACAATGATGGTTTCGTTATTACCATGTGTACCCAGGTACAGTGCATCTTTACTGTAACATTTGACCAGAACTGTATGCAGTGCTCAAGGTGATTCCAACTTGTGTTGATCATTTTAGCATCTTGTGTGTGTCTGGGCTCATAGACAAAGCATCCCACATATCTTACAACACCTTGTTCCCTCATTCTGCTACCTTTAAGAAACTAAGGATGAAGGTTTGGTGAAAAGTTACTTTTCCGATGGTGGAGCATTGCTTTTGCGATTGGGAGCCTGTGACCACAGAGATCCCATTGTTCGCTATCCGCAATGATGTAGATGATGTGGGAAATCTTGCAATAATCTTCTGTAATCTTGCAGATAGGTGACAATTGGTGGTAGAATTGTTCTCCTTATAATATTGGAGCAATCCTTCTCTCTCCAATATCGATGAATAATATAAATTACAACAATAATCCAATTATATACAGTACAATCAGAGTTTGGAAACAAATAAAACACAATCTAAAATTAAGAAACTTATCTCTCTTATCTCCTATCGGTAAAAACCCCTCATTTAAACCTTCATCTATAGATAAAGCATTTACACAATGGGAAAGAGCTGGAATTCAAATCTTCGGAGATATGTATGAATCAGGAAAACTATTATCATTTAAACAAATACAACTGAAATACAATTTGGGAAACAATCAGTATTTTAAATGTTTCCAAATCTGTGACTATTTGAAAAAATACGTACAAGATTATCACAATATGCCTCCAGACTTACTGGAAGAAGTAATGAATACAAAGGCAGAATCAGCAAACCTAATATCATATATATATATATATAATAGTATTCTAAATGCAGAAATACCAACAACCGATGGTATCAGGAGAGACTGGGAAACAGAATTAAGTATAAAAATTCCCAAAGAAAGGTGAAAAGAATATTTATTAAATGTGCATAAATGCTCAATTAATGTAAGACACACTTTAATACAATTTAAAATCTTACACAGATTATACTATTCAAAAACTAAAATAAGTAAACTTTTTCCCAACGTCTCTCCTATATGTGATAAATGTCAATGTCAAGAAGCTAATATAGCACACTCATTTGTTTTTTGTACAAAAATTCAAACATTTTGGACTGAATTTTTTGAAATTTTCACAAATATATTTAAAATAAAACTGACCCCAGAAGCAGACTGGATAATCTTCGGGATATCAGAAGACTGCCCTGATTTAAACATGTTTCAAAAGACTCTTTGAATATGGCTTAATAACTGGAAAAAAGCTAGGTACCCACAGTCAATATGTGGATTTCATCTATGTTCGAAACACTACACTTGGAAGATATGAGACTCCGACTAGCGGGAAAATCAGACTGTTTCTATAAGACGTGGTCTGCATTTATAAATCTATTACAAGGATAAGGTGCAAGAATACCTCAAAAAAGTACCGGTGTCGGGTGTTGGTAAGAGGGGAAGAAAAATTGTCGAGTTGGTAGATTCCTTTTGCGAGATGCTTATAATAAAGTAACTGGCTTTTCTTTTTTCTTTCTCTATTTTTCCCTCTTTTTCTTTCCTCTCCACGGTCTATCTTTTAGTTCCCGTTTCTATCTCTTCAAGGGTTTCCTTTCCCTCTGTCACACTTTGGTATTTCACATCTCTTTTTCACTTTTCTACTTTCTATGCTGCTATTTTTCTCTCTATTCTCTCTTTTCCAAAGCCTTAAAATAAAATAAAAATTTAAATTAAAACAAAAAGAATAGATACGAGGGGAATAGTCTCATGCCACAAAAAGATATGAATCAGCTGATAAGATGGGCAACGCAACATCAGATGGAATATAATCCCAATAAGAGCAAAGTGATGCATTTGTGAGGTTATATACCGTTAGGGCATATATCATGGATAGGATGGTTGTAGGGAGTACTGAGGAACAGAGGGGCCCCTGGTTCAAGGTCCAAACACCCATGAAGGTCGTAGCTCAAGTTAGAAGGGCGTTAAGCAAGGCATATGGAAAGACAGCCTTCATTAACAGGAACACAGAATATAAAAGCAGAGAGTTACGGTACAGATTTATACAACATTAGTCAGGAATATTGCTTCACTTTTGTTTGCCACAATATTAAAAGGATGTCATTGTTTTGGAGGGTGCAGAAAATATTCCAGAATGTTGCTTGGGATGGCATGTCTCAGTTATGAGGAGAGTAATAAGATAGACTGGATTTGAATTCCTTGGAGAGGTGGAGTATTTTGGGGAGGCGTGGACAATTATGGAGGGCACAGAAAGGATCATGAGTAGCAACCTTCTTCCCTCACCCTTGACTCTCTTATAGTTCAAATCCCTGTCTGTGTCTCAGTTCTCTGCCTCATCTCTCTAGCTACAAAATTGCAAAGGTTCTTGCCTTCTGAGAGAGAGATTATTTGCTATGTGTAAGAAAGAATTGCAGGTACTGGATAAAATCGAAGGTGGACAAAAAAATGCTGGAGTCTGAAGAAGGGTCTTGACCCGAAGCGTCACCCATTCCTTCTCTCCATAGATGCTGCCTCACCACTGAGATTATTTCCTAAATGGGTGAAACCTTATTTTGTGCCTATGATCCCCAGTTTTAAACATCTTTATTAGGGGAAGCAACTTCATCAGATTCAAATATATTTCTCCATAAGGTCATATAACCTCATATTTTCCCGCTTTAGACTGCATCTATAGATACACTAGTGAAGTGAAAGGAATGCTTATCCATTCACTTAACCTATCCATAGCCCTTTGTGTTCTCATCATAACCAACACTTTACTGAATTAAATTCTGTTTGCCATTTCCTTACTTAACTGACCAGATATTTCTCATTTCATGTAGTTCAATATTTTGTCATTGCCAATGGTGGTATTATTTGCAACATCTTTATCATGTGACCTGCATTTACATCTAAAGCCCCTGTCCCACTGTACGAGGTAATTCGTGAGTTCTCCCGAGTTTTCCCATGATTCGAACTCGGAGAATATCCGTAGCGGGTCTGTAGCAGTTCGATGTGGATGTCTCGTAGCGGCTCGTAATGCTAGCGGTAGGTACTTGGGACATCCGGTAAACTCGTGACGTTTTTTCATCCCTGTAAAAAATGTCCACGAGTAAAAAAATACTTGTGATGAAAAAAAAAGTGTTACTTTTTACTCGTGGTTAACCAATACGAGCCACTACGAGACCTACGGACCCGTTACGGACATTCTCCAAGTTCGAATCAGGGGAAAACGCGGGAGAACTCGTGAATGACCTCGTACAGTGGGACTGGGGCTTAAAGCATGGCTAAATGCGACAGGAAGATACAAATCTAAACCCAATGGTAAAAGGAAACACAGTGCTGGGGTAACTCGGCAGGTCAGGCAACATCCCTGGAGAACATGGATAGGTGATGTTTTGAGACCCTTCTTCAGGCTGATTGAAGGGGGAGAGCTGGAAAAGGGAAGAAGCAAGTCCCGCATGGTCTCACTCTTCCAATGGAGGAGACCCAGGAGAGAAAGGTTGTGTGGGAATGGGAAGGGGAGTTAAAATGTTTAGCAACCAGGAAATCCAGTAAGCTTTGGCTGATGGAGTACAATTGTTCAGTGAAACGGTCGCTGAGTCTACGCTTGGTCTTGCCGATGCACAGGAGGCCACATTGCAGATGCAGAAGGTTAGAGGAGGTGCTCATGAACCACTGTCTCAACTGGAAGGACTGCTGGGGTTCCTGGATGGAGGCAAAGGAGGAGGTATAGGGACAGGTGTTACATTTCCTGCAGTATCAGGGGAAAGTACCTGTGGATGGGGTGGTTTGGGTGGGAAGGGATGTGATCCAAGGAGTCGCAGTCTCTGAAGAAGGTGGAAAGGGGCAGAGATGGAAACTTGTGACGAATGGATCATGTTGAAGGTGAGGGAAATGTGGGATTTTAATGTGTTGGATGCAGAGGCTGATGGGGTGAAATGTGAGGACAGGGGAACTCTGTCCTTGTTCCGAATGTGGGGAGGGAGAACAAGAGCAGAACTACGGGACACAGAGGAGATGTGTGTGTGGGACCCGCCTATGACAGAAGGGGGAAATCCGCATTTACTAGAGAAAGAGGACATCTCGGATTTCCTAGAATGGAAAGCAGACATGGTGGCGACGGTGGAATTGAGTAGGGGTTAGCATCTTTGCAAGAGGCACGGTGAGAGGAAGTGTAGTCTAGATAACTGAGGGAGCCGGTATATTTCTAATAGATGCCAGTCAATAGTTTGCCTCCTGTGATGGAGACAGAGAGATCAAGAAAGGGAAGCAAAGTGTCAGAAATGGTCAACTAAACCCCTATGGAACCACGGCAGTAATATGCTCCCAGTCACACAAAGATATGTCACAATTAACTTTTGCACTCTGCAACTGAGCAGCCTATTGCCAGGGAATCCTGGTAACACTGGCCTTGCCATTGCAATTAAAGTGGATTCCAGTGTTTCATTTGAGTAACAGATGTGGCAACATCTATCCCACAGTGAGCTTTGGCAATTCAGAACTCATAGAGTCATACAGCGTGGAAACAGGCCCTTCAGCCCAACTTGCCCATGCCAGCCAACATGCAGCATCTACACTAGCCCCAACTGCCAGCATTTGGCCCATGTCCCTTTAAACCTATCCTATCCATGTACCTGCCTAAATGCTTCTTAAACATTGTGATAGTACCTGCAACTCACTGGAACTCACTGGTTCCAATGGTTGAAACCCATTGATACCAATTGAAAGTGCCAACTCCAGCAGCTAGATTCAACTCCTGTGCTAAACTCTGGTAAAATATATAAAGGCTTGTTAAGGAAATAAGGTTCACTAACTTTGAACTAAATCTACATGGATACCCCATGTAATGTCTGTTTTTTTTGTCAACAGCTGAATACCAGACCAGTCTACAGGAGAAACTTCCTCTAATCATTGGATCCGCAGCTGCTGGCCTTGTCCTCCTAATTGCTGTTATAGTCATTCTCGTCGTTTGTAACAGGTAACTCCAAAAAACCATAAACTCTTTTTACTGCATGACCCCATGTTTGATTTATTCCTCTGGCTGGTATGATATACATTCCATGATGAGTAAAAACAATTAGTAAAATGGGTGGGTTATTGGGCATGTGTGAGAGAGCAAATTGCAGGGTTACAATGACATAGAGGAGGGTGAATAGGATTAAAGGGATTGTTCTGTGGGGATTGCATGGATCCAAAGTGGTGAATGCTCTCCTACCTTCCGATAATAACTTCATTTCTGATATGCAGAAATACATGGTAATATGCAGTAAATGGTAATATGGCAATGTGCAGTGTACAAAACCAATTGGTTGATAGATTAATGTGAGGAGTTAAAGAGCGAGAAGGATTGGGAAATCAAGGACAAGAGGGCCTTGGTTTAAGGTAAGAAGAGGGGAAATATTTAACCAGAACCTAAGGAGCCATTTTTCACACAGCGGTGTGTGTATGGAAAAAAGCTGCCACAGCATATAGTTGAGGCAGGTACTATAACAACATTTAAAATACATTTGGACACGTATATCGATCGGATTAGTTGAAAATTGGCAAATGGGACATGTAGATAAGCACCTTGACCTTGCATTAGTAACTTTCAACAGATGTTGAGGTGTGTCCATTATGTTAGATCTTCCTGGACCACCTACTGTGCAAAATAAAAAATAAAAGATATTCAAAAATAAAGGATTTTTTAATAGCTACATTTTTTTGTTAATGCAAGTTAACAATAGTGAAGGTTGTATGTTATAGCACTTAATAGAGTATGGACGTAGAGAGATGGACTCATTCTTTCCCTAGCCTCCTTTTACTCTTAATATGCCTGTAGAATCCCTTGGGATCTTCCTTAACCTTGCCTGCCAGCTCCATTTCATGTCCCCTTTTTGCCCTCATGATAGACCACCAATGTGTACTCCTACACTTCTTATACTCACGGAGGGATTTAGTTACTCCGTTTTCCAAATGGAGGCTCAAATTCTAAAACCAGATACATTAGAATTATGTTAATCGTAATGTTGCCATCATTTGATATTGGTATGGGTTTATTATTGACATGTGTATCGAGATGTAGTGAAAAGCTTGGTTTTGCGTGCAATGCAGGTAAATCGTACCATATGTGAGTGCAATCACACCATGCAAGAATTTAGAGTGTACTGAATAATTTTGGAGTCTTCAGTGAAAATGTCGGATGTAGGACTCGTTTCAGTCCCAGCAGCTTTATTGGAGAGGAAGGATTTTGGCTCTGAGCTGAGATTGGAAATGTTACGACTTTTCACCTTGGAGAAAAGTTAAGAGGTGACGAGAGAGGTCTACACATTGAAATGATTAGATAGAGTTAAAATATTCCTTTCGGTGATCAGTCAATCACCAGAGATTGTAAATCTAATTTCATTGATAAAAATCCAGAGGGGAGATATAATTTTATTTCAGTTCCCGCTCAAAATATGCAGTCGAGACAGAATACCACGGTTCTTTAGACGATCCATCACCACACAATTGCCCCCTACTGCCCCCTACTGTATTTTAAGTTCCTTTTAATTCTGTAATTGAATGAACTGGAAATCATGGTGGTAAGCCGATGGTCAAATTGCAGGTCTGTTAACCACTGTGTGCACTGATGTAGTCTCCTCTCCTTCATCTTTTCCAGGAGACAAGGATTTGAACGGGCAGACTTGGAATATACGGATAAGCTACAGCATTATACAAGTGGTCATGGTTAGTGGCAATGCCATCTTTTAATTTATTGATTCACCATGACCTAAAATAAGCAGAACATCGGTGACTAATTGTGATACAACACTGGTGCACTTCAGGTTTTGATCAGCGGAGTCTGCCAGGATGCAGAGGACAAACTGTGCCTAAAAAGTACACCAACATGCTGGAAAGTTGAAATATAAGCAGAGACTATGGAAGCACCCAGTGGAAATACCCAGCTGGTCAAGCGATGCCTGTGGAGAGAGAAACAGTTAACGCTTCAGGACCTGCAACATTAACTCTGTTTCTGTATCCAGAGAGAGAATCATAGGCTCAGAATTTCATTGAAAACTTTGGTTACATCATCTTACCCAATTCGACTGAGGGTGATAAATCCTGTGTGATTATTCTACCTCCACCTTCCATTGAAACTTTATTGTATTGATACTGTAACATTTATATTATGATACATATTGAGCTTTCTAAATTATATTTATGATTTCACTGCAACAGCGTGAAGGAATATTTTTTGTCCATGTTTTTTTTCCATTTGTTCTGACTTACAAATTATTTTATTTGAGCTGCTGCTAATTCTCAACCCGTAGTGCTCTCCCAGTAGATTACTTGGAAACTGTATGATCTTACTGAACCCGAAGGAATATTCTCACAGGTCATTTTTCTCCTCGCAGTGACGCCAGGCATGAAGATCTATATTGATCCTTTCACTTATGAAGATCCCAATGAGGCTGTGAAGGAATTTGCCAAAGAGATTGACATGTCCTGTGTGAAGATTGAACAGGTCATTGGTGCAGGTATGCATTCATTCTAACAGTCAGATTAAATAGTAGTAGGATAACGATTCCTGTATTTTATCAGACTGCAGTCATCTTCTGGTGTCGCTAACTTTTACTTCCAGTCAATATTTTGGAACTCAAAGTATAATATGCTGCCTTTTCACGAGGGAGCCTCCTGCCGACAGGGAAGCAGAATCAACAATTCAGGACAAATTATTTTTTTAATATCAGAGCAGAGGTTAAATGGACAGACAATGAGGAATTTGCAGGAGGTTAATGGACATCTGACACAGGATATAAGTCATCAGCGGTCAGATGGCATGAAAGGTGACAACTTAGAAGGATGTCAGAATGGTAAAGTAAGAAACGGACTCACTGATAAAAAAGGATGCATCAACAGTCTAACAAAGACTGAATCAAATATCAGAGGAAACACAGACAGGATGTGAAGGGTGGTCCAATGAACCCCATTGGGTAGAATTTAGGAATAAGATTACTTTGCTGTGTTAAACTGGGGGCCTTCCAGTTGTCAGCAGAAATTAGAGGAGGGGATGTGCAAGCAAATTGCAGAGAGGTTTAACAACAATAGGGTTACAGCAGAGAGGAGTTGTAGCCTTCCTGATATGGTCTGGGATTGTCTTAGCACAAGGATCATAGATAGGTTGAAATTTATTAAGTGCATCCAACATGAGATAGTAAGTGAATAATCCTATTGGAAATGAAACAGCATTCTATCTTATTTTAGGCATTGAAACTGGGCAGATGATAGAAGTGGCGGTGGGGGAACACTTTGAAATCAGAGACCATAATTTCAAGGTGGTTACAGAAAGGTACAAGGTCTTCAAATGGTCCTATCTTGGGGGAAGGATATTTTCAATTTGTTTAAGAGTAAACTTGGCAAAATATTGGAAGAAGATGATTGGAAACAGATACTTGCTCTCACCTTAAACCTATGCCCTCTTGATTTTGATACCTCAGCCATACAAAAATGACCAACTTTCTTACCCTATTTATGTCTCTCAGAATCTTATATACATATACATATGCCATGTGCATGTGCAGGAGAGAACTTAGGAGAGAAATAGGAGGGCAAAAAGGGGTCAGGACACATCCTTGGCTGATAGAATCAAGGAGAATCATATGTCATTATACGTGTATTTGAAGCAAGAGGGTAGCTGTGGAAAGAATCGGGCCTCTTGTATGGGGACATGGAATTTGGGTGAAGTCCTGAATTAATACTTTTCATCTGTATTTATCTTGGAGAAGGATTTGTAAGAGTGAGTTCAGATAGAGGTACTTTGATTATCTGGAGCAGGTCTGTATTAGGAAGGTGAAGGTGTTAGATGACTTCCAACACAAGTCTGGATAATCTCCTGAGCTAAACGAGTTCTATTCCAGATGGAAATTAACATGAAATTTAATCATGACAAGTGCAAGGTGATGCGTTTTTGGGAAGTTAAACTAAGAAAGGACATTAACAGAGAAGAGTCATATTGCTCCAAATATCTAGAGACCATATCTAGAGCATTAAGAGAGATATAATCTCCTTGCTACAGGAAGATGTACTAGAGAGAGCAGCAAACTTTCACCAGCTTGACTCCTTCGATAACAGATTTAGTTTAGTTTAGTTCAGATTCAGATTCAATCCGTTTGGAGATATAGTGCGGAAACAGGCCCTTGGCCAACTGATTCCACGGCAACCAACAATCACCCATACACTGGTGCTACCTTATCTCAATTTCACGTTCTACATGCAAGGGGAAATTGACAGAAGCTAATTAATCTACAAACCTACACATCTTTGCAATGTGGGAGGAAACCGGTGCACCCGGAGAAAACCCATGCAGTCGCAGGAAGGATGTGCAAATTCTGTACAGACAGCACCCATAGTCAGGCCTCTGGCTCTGTAAAGCAACAGCTCTATCGCTGTGCCACCCCTGACGTGTAGGACGAGGGATTCTACTGACTTGGCCTACGCTCTCCAGAAACATACAATATTCATACAAGGCTTGACCGGAGCGATTGATTTGATACTTCCCTCAGCTGAGGTGGTCACAGCCTCAGAATAAGTTTCCCCTTAAGGAAAATAATGAGGAAACCTCTTCAGTCAGAGTGCAGTGAACATCTGAACTCTATGGCGTCTCATTCACTGAGTATATTCAAGATTAATAGATATGGGGTGCAATGCAGGAAAGCAGTTCAGTATGAAGATAATTCTTAATCTTGTTTAATGGTGCAGCACCCACATGGGGCCAAATGGCAGCTGCTTCTCTCATAAGAATCAGGATAAATTAAAAAGTGTGCTTCCTCATTATCAATACAATATTTCAGAGCAGTGAAGTTGAAAATCATCGATTTAAACTTTTTTAGTATTGTTGTCATTTGGGGTTGTTTAATGGCAGGAAATATGTGCTAGTTGAAAGAAATATCCCAAAAGGGTAAGAGAATGAACTTCTCAGTAAATTACTCTGTGTTCTGCTGCTTTTGAACTGCACAGCACTATTTTAACAGGAATCGGGTAAAGGCCCAGAAATTGGTCTGTGCACACAAACAAGACTGATGTTGCAAATAGATTTCATGTTAATGCAACATTTTGCATAATTTTTATCGGGGCTAGTGTCAGTTGTTGAAAAGCACGAACATTTTAATAAAAATTGCAGATGTTATCATCAAAATGCTGGAAAGACTCAGCAATTGGGCAGCATCTGTGGAGAGAGAACCCGAGTTAATTTTTCAGGTGAAAGAGTCATGGTCATAATGTGAAACGTGAGAAAGCAATGGTTTAAATGACTGAGAAGGAGAGGGGTTGGATAAGAGAAAGGGAATATCTCTGAGAGGTCAAGGATGTGATTGAGAGGATTTAAAAGGGTAGTTATTTTTGGTACAGAATTTCTTGTGCTCTCCCTGCTTCTGTTTTATAGGTTGAGGTAAGCCCCAGTGACATTAATAGTTGTGCCACAGCCAAAATGCTTTGCTGGCAAGAATTATTCACCAACTTGAGTTTTGTAAATCTGACTTTGTTCACTCACAAAACAAAAATATTTTTTCCACAATGCTGAAGGAGCGAGTGAATGTTATTTGAAGGGTAAGACACGTCTCCCTTCGCTGACTTTGAACAGGTGAATTTCAAAGCCATAGGATCACATCACCTGTGAGTTCCACGTCATCCTGACAGCAAATCCACGTCATCCTGTGATCCTTCACTGTCACTGGGTCTAAATCCTGGTGGTACAATGAAAGCTCGACAACCGAATGAGTCACTACCACTTAAAGGGAATTGGGGAAGGGCAAATTATGCAGCCTTGGAAACAACATTCATCCTAGAAAGAACTAAAAAGAAACCATCCATTTTCTCAACACCTTCACATTTCATCTCCTCTTCTTGTGTATCTGTTCCATTCAATGATTTCAGATGGATGGGACTTGGTGCCCTCCTCAGCGTCACTGAAATCCTTCTATTGCAGAAGGGAAGTGTCTAAATTGATCCATGTACCTGCTGAGAGAGGGCGAGGGGCTGGTGAATCAAGAAAAGGTGTGAATGGGCCAGGTGTAAATATGAGGACATGCGTGAAATCTGGATGCACCAGTGGAGCGAGAATGGAAGCATCTGACTGCTGGTAATGTGGGATGCAAGACTGGAATGGCTGATTATCCTGCATTGCTGAATTCAGTGTTGGGTCTTGAGGGCTGCTAGCGAGAAGATACCCGTGGATGGTCTTCCTGACCAAGCATTGGTCTTCAGTGGAACAGCCCACGAGGCCAAAGACAGAAAGGTCAGGGTGGAAAATTAAAGCGTGAGGCAACCGATGACTTGGCTAACCGTTGTGGACTGAGTGGGAGTATTTGCCCGATCTGTCCAGCTTCTCCATTGTAGCAGCATTCATATTATGAACACCAAATGGAGAAAGCAACTAAGATGGGTTATACTTGTCGTGCAATTGCTTGCGAATGTGCTGTGAGAGAGAAGTTAAATGTTGCAGAAGATGGGAGAGTAAACCAAAATGACCCACAGGCGTTGCTCCAATGTGATGCTGAGAAGGGAGGGGAAGGGGTGGCTGGAAGCTCAAGTTGGAGGTGATGGGAACTACCGTGATGCTCCATTGAATGTGGAGGTCAGTGGGCAGGAGCAAGGAAAGTCCAATTCTTGTTCACCTCAGGACAAAATTAGGAGCGGAATTGAACAGATCATGGAATGGTTACAGCATGAGGGAGCTGGTCCCACTCCCCAGATCTTGAAAATCTTCTCCTTTCAAATACGTATCCAGTTTTTAAAACAATACAGCAATTGAATCTACTTCCACCACATCCCAGCAAAGAATGCCAGACTTCCAACCAGTTGCTGCGTCAAAAATATCCTCATGTCACTTTTGGTTAATTTGCCAATCACTCTCACTCAGTGTCCGTTACTACTCGAGCCCTCCCACCAATGGAAACAGTTCTTGCGATATGTGCTCTGTATACAGTGTTTGGGATTTTAAATATCGTGATCAGCTCCCCTACCAAAGTTCTCCGTTGTGAAGAGACCCCCAGCTTATACCCATCCGTCCATCGTTCCAGTACATCCTCTCCCTCTTGCAATATGCTTGTTAATCACTCCAGCAACTCGCCCTCTTATTTTCCCTTCCCTGCCCTTGTTGAATGGCTGTATCCAAGAATATTTAGAATTCATACAGTCATGTCCCTATCACTACCACAATTGGAATCCCGTGAGGTAATTGCACCTGCAGCTCATTAACATTGTTTCATACCCTTTTTTTGAATTTATGTGTATGTACTTGTAAAGCCATCTTGCATCTTCTTGCATTTTATATAAACTTACCTTAGACTTTCTTGTACACAGTCGAGGACCCCAACAGCTCTGATGGAGGGGAAACTTTGGGTGAGTAAAAAGAGACACTGCAGTCGTAGTGGTGTGAAGGGGGTAATGTTCAAACACACATGACGGAGGCTTGGAGTTTTGTAGCACGATGTGGAATCCCTCTCCCCCCACAAAACATAGTGATAGAAATGTGGTCATGGTAGGATTGGGAATCGATGGGTTTGCAGCGCTAACTAAAACCAAAATGCAGGGAGGAAAATTGGGAAGGAAAAGGGTTTTGTGTCGAGATGGGGTGAAAGCGAGATCAGGATTAAAAGTGGCACAAAGTCAATGAGATATGTGACACCAAAGAAGGAGATTCAATACTTTTAATAATCTATTGTAAAATGAGAAGAAAGAGGGGACTTGGAAGGATATGTCCCCCCCAGGGGCAGACACAGCTTGAATACATACAGGTTTCCATGGCCAAAGAGTAAATAGAAATCATTAAAATTGCAGATGCTGAAAGTCTGAACTAGATACTGGAAGCACTCGGCATGTCAGACAGTGGAGGAAGAAACAAAATTAATTGTTTCATGTTAAAGGCTTTGTGTGAAACATTAGTTCTGTTTCCATTGATGCTACTTGATCTGCTGGGTGCTGTAATTCCAACGCTAGAAATTTGATATAAAGGAGCTAGGTGGATTTAGGAAAGTTGTTTGGTGTAAGGACAGGCGCACCTTTGAAGGAGCGCGGGGGAGGGAATCCGGGGGGAAGAAGGTTGGGATTGCTAGAACAGGTGTGATGGAGGCATAACGTTTTACAGCAGGAGTCATGTTCAAGGTTGAAACAAAAGGTTGTCCTCATGCAAAGGCTCAGACATCCAAGGTGAAAATAATCCAGCGAGCTTGAAAAGTAACTTGATTATAATTGGGAAGAGACTGGACAAAGGGAGAAAGCTTGGACACCAGATGGGAAAGTTATTCATCCTTCTGTCATTTGTCCAATCCCTCATTTAATTTTGCAATCCCCCTTAATTTTGACCCCAGATTTGTCATCACATATCCATGATCAAATATTTCTGTGAAAGAGCATAACACAAACTATGTTTTCAACTAAATTATTTTCAGTCCTTTTTCATCTATTATTGCTCGACAGTTGATTTATCCAGCTTGATCTTCCTCCAGATATTCACTGAAAATCACACCTTTCAAAGGTCGTATTCCGAGATAATTTCCTCCTTGTAGCTCAGTAAACATGATCATTGCAACCGAAAGCAGAGATTGACTCAAAATTGTGCCTTTAGTAAATGGCCACACATATGAACTCTTTTTTCCTCCAATGCCCATCACTTAGTTTTTACATTTCTCTTATAGCTTCTTGATAATTCCAACATATTTTCCAGCCATTTCATTAAATCTCAGGCACTGCTATAATTTCTCCTTCTGAACATGATAATACTGTTTCCTTTGAAGATAATGGTACCATTATCTGGCTTATTGTAACATTTAGATTGCTGGTACATTCATCCCAGTATAAAGCTGTTCCGGTCTTCATCATATCTTCTTTGTTGCTGGATCCAAGCACCTGATCTTCCCATCTAACAGCATGGTATGACTATCACAAGGATTGCTTGGGCATAGGAAGTACTCAGAAAGCAGGGGCAAAAGGAGACAGATAATAAAAGCCAGTCTTACTCGAGATGTCTACATTCCATGAATGCATTTTAAGTATCTACAGAGAGGACTGGGCAGAGCAGAGGATTGGAACTGCCGCATGTAGAGGAATAATAAATGGGAACATTGAATCAAACCACTGAACACTGAGAGCTGGTGAGTTGACAGGTCCATCAGCATTCTTCCAGCGAAAGAAATTTCCACATTGGAAACAGGATGGGAAAACAGAGCGTGTGTAAGTTATGGGACTGCACAGAGTCAAACATGGATTTATGAAAGGGAGACATTTGACATATCTATTAGAGTTTGTGAAGTTGTAACTCATAGAATTGTAAAGTGAAACCAGTTGATGTGGTGTATTTGGACTTCCATACGATGCCATAATGCCAAGAGGTGTATAAAATCATGAGAGGAATAGATCGGGTAGATGCACAGAATCTCTTGCCCAGAGCAGGACCAGAGTAGAGAATTGAGGACCGGAGGACATAGGTTCAAGGTGAAGGAGAAAATATTTAATATCAATCGGAGGGGTAACTGTTTCACACAAAGGGTAGTAGTTGTATATATCAAGCTGCCAGAAGAGGTAATTGAGGCTGGGACTATCCCAATGCTTACGAAACAGTTTGACAGGTACATGGATAGGACACATTTGGATGGATATGGACCAAGCGCAGGCAGGTGGGACTATGTTCATAGAGTGATATATCAGAGATTATGAAGCAAAATTAGAGGACACGATATTGGAGAGTATATACAGGCACGGATTGAGGATTGATTAAAAGCTAGATTAAAAACAGGGACCAGAAATGAACAGGTTATTTTCAGTGCATCCAGTGTTTTGGTGAGGGCTCTGAGCTTCCACGTTTGTTGATGATGCCAAGCTAGGTGATGGAGTGGGCTTTGAGGAAACATGGACCTGTTCAGGACATGGCACGTGTACTTGTGAAAAAATAGATATTATAAATAGTCTTTAAATAATGAGAAATTAGGCAAAGGTTGTATTTAGAGATGTCTAGGTTTTCTTGGACTCTGTAAGATATTGTGCAATCAGGTAGTGAGGTAAATAGTGTATTTATTATATTTTATTCCAAAAGTTGACCTTCCCAACTATGTAGATCCTTGGTCAAACAGCTCTGGCAATGTTATGTGTAGGTTTGGTCCTCCTGAGGAAAGATGCATTTCTTACAGAAGGTTCATTAGATTGATTCATGGTATAATGAGTAGGCTGTATGAGCAGGCTGTTTTGTTGTGCCTAGCACAATGAAAGGTGAAATTTGTAAAGTTCTTACAAGGCTTGACAGGATAGATGCAGAGATAATATTTCTCTCAACTGGGTGCTTAGACCAGAACTCACAATGCCAAAAAGAGTTCTCAGCTTCCTGAACGTAGCAGCAATAGTGGATAGAATGGTGAAGAAGGCTTGTCTTTCATCAGTCGAGGCATTGCATGTAAGAGTTAGAACATTGGTGCATCTTGATAGGACTTTGGTGAGGCCTGTATTTGGAGTGTTGTGTCCATTTCTGGTCACCCCATTACATGAAGGATGTGGAGGCCTTGAAGAGAGTGCAGAAGACCTTTACCAGAATGCAGCCTGTATTAGAAGGTAAAAGCTTTAGGGAGAGGTTGGACAAGCTTCAATTGGTTCTCTGGAGCATTGGAGGCTGAGGGAAGACCTGATAGAAGGTTATAAATTTAATGAGAAACATTGATAGGTCAAAACCTCTTTCCCAAGGTGGTAGTGTCAAAGACTAGAGAGCATAGCTTTAAGACGAGAGGGGGGGAAAGTTGAAAGGAGATGGGCGGGACAGGTTTTTTCATTTACATAGAATGATGAGTATCTGGAACATGTTGCTGGGGTGGTGGGGGAGGCAGATACAATAGGGACAAGAGGCTTCTTGATAGGCACATGGATATGCAGCGAATGGAGGGATATGAATCCACGCAAGAGGAGATCAGTTTATGTTCGGTGCGGAGATTGTGGATTGAAGGGCCTGCATCTGTGCTGTTCTCTCCTGGGTTCTATCAAAGATTCAGGACAAAGATGAGAAATCTTTGAGAAATGACAACGAATCTTTGAAAATCTCTGCACCTAATGACCACTTTTGCACAGGAACGGAGATCTTCAAGATACAGAGAGGTATATATGTTTTTAATATTAAAGAAAGAAAGGAATATGGTGTTAGTGCAGCAAGCGATGGGGAGGTAAGAAATTAGCCATAATCTTACCCAATGGAGCAGACAGCAGATCCCAATAACCTTTACCTGTTTCAATTTATTTTCCTTTATGAAAAGAGAGTGGGATGATTAGATACAATTAATACAGAAAGAGTGGGAGTTGTCCATGAACTGTTAATACCAATAAGAGTTCATATACAGGCAATTGTGTAAATGTTGGGAAAACATTATTCCAACCGTATATAAGTTTGGTTAGACCACATTTAGAGTGTAGTGTAGGCCACATTTTAAGTATAGAGGATTTTTGGTATAAAGGAGAGATTGGAGAAACTTGGACTGTTTTAACTGGAAGCTAAAGGGGTGACCTGATAAACACATATACAATTATTAGAAGCATAGGTAGAGCTGATGGAATCTTTTTCCCTGAGTAGAAATGTCACTGTTTGTAATCCTTCTGTGTTCTCAGTCGGAAAATTGCCCCCCAACAGTAGCTGTGAGACAATTGTTCCTTTGGCTTTCTTATCAGGTGAATTTGGAGAGGTGTGCAGTGGGCATCTCAAGTTACCTGGAAAGAGGGAGATATTTGTGGCTATCAAGACCTTAAAATCTGGTTATACAGAGAAGCAGAGACGGGATTTCCTGAGCGAAGCAAGCATCATGGGACAGTTTGATCATCCGAATGTCATACATCTAGAAGGAGTAGTCACCAAAAGCAACCCCGTGATGATCATCACAGAGTTCATGGAGAACGGGTCACTGGACTCCTTCCTCAGGGTAAGATGCTCAGCTGCTCTTTTGTTTCAGGAGATCATTCCATTTACTGAAACAGAACTTGAAGACATTGCCAGTTCAACAAGCCGCCTCGATCCACCCAGTGAACACGATTATCTGGCCCTTCCTCACAACTGTGTGGAGTTTGCACGTTCTCCCTGTGAACCATGGGTTTCCTCTGGCTGTTCCAGTTTCCTCCCACATTCCAAAGATGAGGGAGTTTGTAGATTACATGGTCTCTGTAATTATCTTTAGTGTGAAGGGAGTGGGAGAGAAATTGGGATAACATAACAATAGTGTGAACGGGTGTTTAACGGTCAGCGTGACTCAATGGGCCGAAGGGCATATTTCCATGCTGGATCTCTAAACTAAACTGCACTTGAATATAATATGGAGGAAAGCTATTTAGAAAAGGACAGAACAATAAGCATGAAAAAAACTACAGGAGAAGAAAATTATTGCAGAGAGCATAACCAAAAGGTAGGGGCGGCAAAATGCCAGGCATGATTGTACCCAAAACAATAGAAGATAAGATGAGAAAAATTGCCAGAATTCTCACCGTTCGGTGGGCTGAATGCATGCAGATGAATGGGAGCATGAACGCTGGTGAAGTGGAGTTGGCAGCAATATTCCAAGAGACAGGTCCACATCTTTGCCTGACACTTCCTCATGAAGAATCTTCCAACAGAACACAAACCACCAAAAGACAATCCACCATCTCCACCCCCATCTCCAGAAATGTCACAAGATTGCGAATGTTTACTGTCGGAAAGAAAATGTGAAATGGGGAACAGTCCGAAAAATGTCAAGCCAAGATGTGTTTATTTTCAGATGCACAAGTAGATCAGGATGCTAAGGATAATATTATGGACAAAGTATTCAGTGAAACAAATGCTGTTCTGAAGGTGAAAGATGGAGAATAATGAAAGGGATTTTAAAATTCATTTTACTGGATGTAGGTGTTGCTGGCAAGACTAATATTTTTTGCTCATCCCTTACATACCCAAAGAAGGTGGTGTTGAGCCATTTGATCTGCTGCAGTTTGCCTGTTGAAGGTGCTCTTGCAGTGCTTTTCTAAAGGAGTTTCAGGATTTAGGCCATTACTGATGGATATTTCCCTTTATCATGCATCTGTACTCTATGGATGGCTCAATTGTCATCATGTATTGTCTTTCCGCTGACTGGTTAGCACACAACAAACGCTTCTCACGGCACGTGACCATAAACTAAAAACATATTTCCAAATTAAGATGTGTGATTCAGTAGGGAAGCCTCAGGTGGTGGTGCTCATTTGCACCTACAGCCCTTGTCACTCCTGGTATCGAGTTCACAGATTTGGACGTTGGAGCATGAGATGATGAATGGCACACCACAGGATATCCAGCCTATGATCTTCTCCTGCTGCGACAGTAGTAATCTAACGAGACCCATTCCTTTCTGGGTAGTGGTATCTCTCAGAATGTTAATGTTGTGGACTCAACAATGATAATGGTGGGGTAGATGGTTTGACATTCCCTTGCTGGAGATGATCATTGCCTGACACTTGTGAGAAGCAAATGAGACATGACTAGTGAGAGCAAATATAGATTTGCACCGAGGGAATCAATGGAGGCATCCAGGCAAGTGAACATCTAATTGGAATTTGAAAGTATAATAGTTAAGAAAGTGGTTAAAGGGCCTGTCCCATTTACGTGTCCTTGACACGCAAATTACGCGAGCTCGTGGTCGCGTTCAGCCGTGATGGTCCCACGAACGTCGGGCGTGATTACATGTGTACGCACAGCCGTCTGGAGCGCGTGATGTAATTTGAAGATGGACACAAAGCTGGAGTAACTCAGTTGGACCGGCAGCATCTCTGGAGAGAAGCAATGGGTGACGTTTCGTGTCGAGACTCTTCTTCAGTCTAAAAAGAAGGGTCTTGACCCGAAACGTCACCCATTGCTTCTCTCCAGAGATGCTGCCGGTCCCGCTGAGTTAAGGACCTGTCCCGCCAGCATGCGACTGCATGCGGCGAGCACGACCTAACGTGGTCGCTTGAGCTGTACGGCCTCGCGGGGCCGGTCCCACTTCGATCGCCTGAGTTGTGTGGAGCTGGTCCCGACATCGCGCGGGGCTCCGAAAAACTGACACTGTTCAAAATCCCGTGCGGCAACGGCCGACAGGCCCGCAGCTGCACCGAGGCCGTACGTCTCGACATCGTATGTAGCGTCATGACGCCATACGCAGCGCGTGGCATTACGCGATGACGTCACCGCCCGCGTTCTGTTGCGTGATGACATCACCGCCCGACGCTGTGCGACGTCCAAATTCACTCAGCCCGCCTCCTGACCAGCTGATTGGTGAGTATGATGTCGGGACCAGCCCCGCACAACTCCAGATGCCTCCGCGGTTCGAAGTGGAACCGGCCCCGCAAGGCCATAAGGCTTACGCCACCGCGTTTGGTCGCGCTTGCTGCATGCAGTCGCATGCTGGTGGGACAAGCCCTTTACTCCTGCATTTTGTGTCTATCTTCAATTTTATTGGCCCCGCACTGGGAGTAGAAGTGGGGGCGGATCCGTGAGCCCCAGGCCAAGTTCGGCGATCGTTTGCCTGCTTCTGCTGCTGTTGAATATGAGACGTTGCGTCGCGCCAAGGTCTTGGGCCTGTTCCACATTGGCTGTCAGTCCCGCGACAGGCCGTTGGCGCGCGAAGATGTCGTTCACTACAAAAAATTTTGGAGCCTCGCGCGATGTCGCGCATAACTACATACCCCTCCGCGCTTCTAGGTGGGACCAGCCCCGCGCGGCCATACGATGCCCCTCCACCTCAACGCGACTACGAAGTTGCGTAATTTGCATGCCAAGGACACGTAAGTGGGACAGGCCCTTTAGGAAGTATTTATGTAAATCTGGAGTAAAGGTAGCAAGGACATTGTATGATAGATATTGGTATTAGTTTATTATCGTCACGTTTACCAAGATACAGTGAAAAGCGTTTGTTTGCAAGCTATCCAGCCAAATCATACTACACAATCAAGCAAAACAGGTTAGGCAAAGAGAAAGAGCAGATTGCAGAATATAGTGTTACATCATCATAGCATTACAGTTGCAGAGAAAAAGTCCATCTCCACTTTGGCACCATAGATACTGATAGAGGCATATACCCCATCTCACATCCTGAAGTGAAAATCTTGCTGGCATTGAGTGAGAGGTTGTTGTTTTGACATACTGTCGCAAAACGCTCTATCTCCTTCCTATACTCCGTCTCATCTTTGTTCAAGATTTACAGATCGAGTACCCCTGTCACAGAATTGACTCACTTTTCCAGCTGCTTTAATAATGTTATGACTGAATCTAAGATATCTGGATGTTGCATATTTCAATTGACTTTTGTAAATGTTTTTAGCATTTTAAACCCTTCAATAGATATCAAATAAAATGCTCCTCTGCTCAGCTTCCGCCTCTCTCCAGCAGTTCATGCTAGATATTTGCCACTCGCTGGATGAAAATGGTCACCTCACGTTCTCTCTGTCTCTTACCCTAAATCTATGTCCGCCAGTTTTATCTACCTATGATGTGAGGAAACGTTTCCAGTAGACTATCTGTACCCCTCATAATCTTATCAACCTCAAGCATGTCCACTTTTACTCTACTCTTCTCTCCAGGGAAAAAAAACAAACCCAGCCTCCGCAGTCTCTTTTCATATCTGAAATACTCCATTTTAGACAAGATTGGTGGGTCTCTGGAACTCTCTGCCACAGAGGGTAGTTGAGGCCAGTTCATTGGCTATATTTAAGAGGGAGTTAGATGTGGCCCTTGTGGCTAAGGGGATCAGAGGGCATGGAGAGAAGGCAGGTATGGGATACTGTGTTGGATGATCAGCCATGATCATATTGAATGGCGGTGCAGGCTCGAAGGGCCGAATGGCCTACTCCTGCACCTAATTTCTATATTTCTATGTTTCTATTGTAGTGAAGGCACAAGAGACTGCAGATGCTGGTGAGATACTGGTGAATCTCCTCCTTACCCTCAAGGGTAGAAATATCAAGCCTTAAGAGAGCTTAGCTTTTAAGGTGAGCAGGGTAAAGTTTAAAGGAGATGTGTAGAACATACTTTACACAAAGGGTGAAATGCACTACCAGGAGTGGTGGTAGAGGCAGATATGATCGTGGTATTTAAGAGGCTTTTAGATGGGTACAAGGATATGCAGGGAGGGGAAGGTTATGGATGATGAGCAGGCAGAGGAGATTAGACATTGTGGGCTGAAGGGCCTGCTACTGTGCTGTACAGTCCTATGTTCTACGAAACGTAGATGAACAGACAATTACAGCACAGGAACAGGCCATTCGACACGCCACTGATCATGATGCAGATCTAAGCTAATTCTACCTGTCTGCATGAGGTCTTTATCACCCTATTCCCTGATTGTTCATGTGTCTGTGACTCTTGAACACCATTACCGTATCTGCTTCCACCACCTCCCCTGACAGCTCATTCCAAGCACCCATCACTCTCTGCGCAAAATATCGCTCTGCTATTCTCCTTTATACTTTCCCACCTTGACCTTCAAACACTTGACATTTCTACTCGGGGGGGGGGGGGGGGGGGGGAGGAGATTCTATCAGCTCCACCTATGCTTCTAATAATTTTATATGCGTTTATCTGGTCACCCCATTTAGCTTCCAGTTAAAACAGTCTAAGTTTCTCCAATCTCTCCCTTATACCTAAAAATCCTCTGTACTTAAAATGTGGCCTACACAACACGCTAAATGTGGTCTAACCAAAGTTTTATACAGTTGGAATAACATCTTCCCAACGTTTATACTAATTCTCCAACCAGTAATGGCAAGGAGGACAAACGCCTCTTTACCACCCTATCTGCATATGTTGCCACTTTCAGGGAGCTATTGGCTTGCATCCCAATATTCCTTTGTGAATCAATGCTTGTAAGAGTCGCCTCATTCACTGTATTTGTTCTTCTTACATTTGATCTCCTTCAAGTCAACACCTCACACTTATCCCAATCACTAAACTCCATCTGCCATTTATCCAGCCAAATTTTCAAATGATATGTCTCCTTCTCAATCCTTTGACAAGTTTCTTCACTATCCACAACTCAACTAAATTTTGTTGTCTATAAACTTATTAATCAGACCATCTACATTTTCATCAGGTCAAACAGCAGAGGCCTCGGCACTGATCCTTGCAGAACACCTCTGGTCAAAGACCTTTAGTCAGAGTTAAGGGCCTGTCCCACTGTACGAGCTAATTCAAGAGTTCTCCCGAGTTTCCCCTGATTCGAACTCGGAGAATTACGGTAATAGCCGCTCGTAGGTACTCGGGGCTCTGGTGGACATTTTTCAACATGTTGAAAAATCTTCACTAGTCTTCACGAGCTTACCGTGTTTCCCCGAGTACCTGCCGTTAGCGTTACGAGCCGCTTAGAGACGTCCTGCACTTCGATGTACCCGCTACGTACATTCTACGTGCTTACCACGAGTTTGATTTTTATTTAAAACTCGGGAGAGCTCTTGAATTACCTCGTACAGTCTAAACAGGCCCTTTATGCTCCTCCTCCTCCACTACCCTCGGTCTTCTATGACCAAGCCAATTCTGCATCCAACTCACAGTATGTTTCATTGGGACTAAATCTTCCAGACCAGCCACCCATGAGCCCAGAGTGGTCTGCCAGAAACACCAGTTGAGCCAATGGTCATGTCATGGTAATAAGCTTTATTGTTTATTGTGTTGCAGCAAAACGACGGGCAGTTCACAGTTATTCAGCTGGTTGGAATGCTGCGTGGAATTGCTGCAGGGATGAAGTATCTAGCCGACATGAGCTACGTGCACAGAGACCTGGCAGCCCGCAATATTCTCGTCAACAGCAACCTCGTATGTAAAGTTTCAGACTTTGGACTGTCCAGGTTCCTAGAGGATGATACGTCAGACCCAACATATACAAGTGCTTTGGTAAATCACCCTGTTAGAATAAATATATTAATGTGTGCAGTTAATTCATAGCTCGCAGTGAGAGCACTTTGTGCATTAAGGCACAATACTTCTGTACTTGCCCCTTTGACATTCTTGGTCATTTTGCACTGGGGCCCTGGTTGCCTCTTGCCACTGGTCTCTTTGCCCTCCACTTTTAGTTTCTTGTCTATAGAAAATCTTTATTTGCTCATCTGCAGTCTCTGTTCAGGTTCGCTCCCCCCACAGCCATTCTAGTTTATATCCTCTCCACCAACAACAAATCCACCTGCACTATCTTTTTAGACACTCGTTCATCCCTTCTGTTCAACAGGATGTGGCAAAGGAAATAATCGTTTTAAGTCCTGCTTTTTCATGTAGCCTCTAACTACAATTCATGTCGCAAGACCTCAGCCCTCATTCTACAAATATCGTTGGGACCAATTTATACCTTGACCACGGGCTGTTGATCCTCCCCTCCAGAATACCCTGCAGTCATGCCAAGATATCCCGTAGGCCCAGCACCAGGGAGGGAACATACTGTCCTGCATTCTCATTCACAAACACAGAAATAACTCTTTCGCTGAATCCTTTATCAATAACTCCTCCAGCATTTTACCTTCCTGAATTTCTATTCATTTAGACCCTGGAGCATTGATTGCTATGTTTAATTTTCTCCTTGCGTTTAAGCTAACCAGATGGCTGCACAATACACACTACGTTTTATGCAAAATTATTAGAGCCACCATTTACTTTAGTTGTTCTACAATGAAGGAAATCTTTAGAGCCCCAGAAATGTGAGAAGGTGATCCTGATCAATAAACACTAAGTAGAGGATGAACTCAGCGGGTCAGGTACCGTCTCTAGAGGTCATAGATAGGTGATATTTCAAGTCGGGACCCTTCTTCCGTCTCGTCCCGAAACATCATCAATCCATGTCCTCCAAAGATGTTGCCTGCCCTTCTGAGTTACTCCAGCACTTTGTGTTTTCTATTTGAGATTTCCAGAGCTACAGCAATTCCTGGTGTCTGCTTCAGATCAATGTTCTTTTGTCATGAAGTGAAACCCAAGCTGACTCGTGGTTCCAATCCAACAAAAGTGAAATCATCGCGGCACGGTGGGTTAAGATGCTTCTTTTTGCTTTCAGGGTGGAAAGATTCCAATACGCTGGACAGCACCAGAGGCCATTCAATTCAGGAAGTTTACGTCAGCCAGTGACGTTTGGAGTTATGGTATAGTCATGTGGGAAGTTATGTCCTATGGAGAGAGACCTTACTGGGACATGACCAACCAAGATGTACGTTAATTTCTCTAATTAATTAAATCTCTTGCTAATTTACCTTGCGATTTTGGCGATGCTCTGAAATGTGCATCGCCATGAAATGTATTATTTGTTTGTAGCAGTCACGAAATTGTAACTTCTCTCCCACCCCTCTCTCCAACGATTTACACACTTGTCCAAGGTGAGTATTGCAGTGTATCAATAGTATTTACAAACTGTGAATTGGGATTGGCCTGCAATATTGACTGGGTTGTACATTCACATCATCCTACTTTAACAGGCTTGACTGTTCTGTATCCAATAGAATGCCCGATGTTGCCACCTGCACAGCCCCCTGTCCTGCCTGCACTGACTGACCTGTTCCAGATATGGCCAGCTGTCTCTCAGTACCTGTGAGGCCTTCCTGTGAGGCAGACTCGGTACCTTATGCGGGCATCATACCTCCTGAGACTTTGCACTATGTCCACTGAAAGCCACGGATAGCTTACCACTCTCAACGACTTTAGACTTTAATGATACACCACAGAAATGGGGCCTTCGGTCCACTGATTCCGCAACGACCAGCGATCATCCCATACACTGGCACTATCCTACACACTGGGGACAATTTACATTTACAGAAGCCAATTAACCTATAAACCTGTATGTCTTTGCAATGTGGGAGAAAACCGGATCATCTGGAGAAAACCCACTTGGTCACAGGGAGAACGTACAAACTCCGTACAGACAGCACCCGTACACAGGATCCAACCCGGGTCTCCGGCACTATAAGGCGGCAACTCTTCCCCTGCATCCCTATCCAGCCCAAAAGTCTTTGGAATTGATAGAGATTTTACAAACTGCATTAGATTTAATATATAACATTAATAAAGCAATTTTAAATTAACGAATAATATTTAATTGAAAATGTGAGCCAAAAACTGAAATGTCAAAATAAAGTTAAAGTAATTAAACCTGTCCTGCCATTTGTCTTCTACGGCAGGGTCAGCATTGGGGTCATGTTGCTTACTCTAGCTCGACTTGGCATAAATCTAAAGCGCCAGATGCAAATTGTACCAACACATTCCGCTACTGTACTTCACGCTCAATCAGCTTGCAGTTCATTCTGGGCTACTTAATATAAAAGAACCAGTAATGTCTGAATTAATGTTGAAATTGCTCTGTCGTACTTTCCAAGTCATATGATCCATTCGTGGTCATAGAGTCATTCAACGTGGAAACAAGTTCTTCGGTCCAACTTGCCCACGCTAACCAATGTGCCCTATTTACACTAGTCCCAATTGCCTGCGTTTGACTCATATCCCCCCCCCCCCCCAACCTATCTTGTCCATGTACTTGTCCAAATGTTTTTAATACGGTGTTATAGTGTTGTAAGATAATTACAAAAAATTGTTTACTTAGACCAAGAGTTCTCAGAGTCACCTTGCCTGAATGAATCCTGTATTTTTATGGTTTATATTACAAGGTGATCAATGCTATTGAACAAGATTATCGACTCCCTCCACCTATGGACTGCCCAACAGCTCTCCATCAATTAATGCTCGACTGTTGGCAGAAGGATCGGAACAATAGACCAAAGTTTGGGCAGATTGTGAATACTTTGGATAAAATGATCAGGAATCCAAACACTTTAAAGGCTCTGACGCCACTATCATCAGGGTAGGAACTGTCTTTTATATTTCTTTTTCTGAACTACCCACAGCTGGGTTTGTATACTTCCATCTCATTTCGGGCTTTAACGGCAAGACTCTACGTGGAAATTTGTGTGCATGTTGATTGGGTTAACTTTCATCGTCGTAAGGCACAAGTGTTAAGAAGAAAATTCAGGAGATAATCCAATGGAATTAAATTCAGAATTTATGAATAACGAAAATATTCATGGATTATCCAAATTTACATGGAAATTTGAAAACATGTCGATTGGCTAAACTTGGAATTAAATTCAGAATTTATGAATGTAGATAATATTCACTAATGATATCACTCAACACCTTGTGATCTCTGCCATTCAATATTATTTTGCCAAGTGCCACTTTCCACTATGTGCCATGTCCCTTAATTTCCTTAATGTCCACTATTTTTTTTAAATCTCATGAATATCTCAGCAACAGAACTTCCAAAGCCTACACAAATAGTCAATTCCAGAGGTTTACAATATCCTAGATATTATTCTCATTTTAGTCCTTGATTTGTTGAATCTTGTTCTTTGAGATTGACTCCTGTGTATCTTGTCCAAGGTAAACATCATCCAGGTATCTACATTCTCAACCACTTTTGTGGATGTTGTCATTTGCAATGATGTAATCCCTGATACTTCTAAATTTTTGGTCAAGGCCCAGTCTGTCTAATCTTTCCTTTTAGGACAATCCGGCAATCCTAATTCGCTACCTGAAGAGTACATGTTGCACTCCCTATATTGCAAATATATCCTTACTTCAGGAAGGATACCAGACCGACATACATTATTCTAGGTGCAGTCTCTCCAGACTGTTATATAATTCCAGTAATGGGCCTGTCCCACTGAGGCGACTGACAGGGACCAGTTTTAATGGAATTCACCTACAACACCTGACGACAACCTACGACAGCGAAAATTGTCGCCACAGCGCCGAAAATATTTCGACACCTGTAGTCGCCCAGAAAAACACCTAAGTGGGACAGGCCCATAACCGTTTACTCTTGTTGTCAAATCCTCTTGCAGTAAAAACCAAAATCCTAATAGCTTGTTGAACCTGCATATCAACTTTCAGTGTGTTGGAAGGAAGCACAGATGCTGGTTTATACCAAAGATACACAAAAAGCTGGAGTAACTCAGCGGGACAGGCAGCATCTCTGGAGAAATGGAATGGGTGATGTTTCAGGTCGAGACCCTTCTTCAGACTTTCAGTGATTTGTGTACAAGGAAGCACAGAATAACACTTTTCAATCTCTCACCACATAGAGACTCTTTCTTTCTTAATTTCTTTCCAACACGGCAATGATATTGTCATAGACTGACCCCATAATGTACTTTGTGGATTGAACTTGAATATCTGTTTGTAACTGTCTGTAACCAGTTTGTGGGTAATTCTGAACTGGGGTTTTGGCCTCATTCTGATTCCTATGTTCAATCTGTGGGGGTTTACTCAATTTCCTGTGTTCTGTTTACAGGGTAACTTTACCTTTACTCGATCGTACAGTTCCTGATTTCTCCAGCTTCTCCACAGTAAATGACTGGTTGGAGGCCATTAAGATGGGCCAATATAAAGATAACTTTTTGAACGAAGGTTTCACATCATTCGACTTTGTCTCACAAATGACTGCGGAGTAAGTGTCAATCTTGTCTTGCATAATTCCACAGAGTTCTGGGGTGCGTAGGAAGGAATTGCTAATGCTGTTTAAACCGAAGATAGACACAAAAAGCTGGAGTAACTCAGCGGGACAGGCAGCATCTCTGGAGAGAAGGAATTGGGTGACGTTCCGGGTCGAGACCCTTCTTCAGACCCGAAACATCACCCATTCTTTCTCTCCAGAGCTGCTGCATGCCCCGCTGAGTTACTCCAGCTTTCTGTGTCTAGATAGAGTTCTGGAGTGAACCATCACGGAATAAGAAGCATTCCAGTCTATAGCCACCCTCTGGGTGAAAAGAAAAGGTCCCACACTACTCCCTGCAGTACACTGCACATTGCAGATTTTTAGTTGAAAAACAACCATCTGCCTCCGATCACCAAGCCAATTTTAGCTCCAGCTCACCAAAACACCATGAACTAAAGGTACTCTTAACTTTCGGTACATCTACTTTGTCAAATGCAAATATACCACGTCTACTGCTTTGACTTAATCAGTAACCTGCTCAAAAAAACTGATCAGACCTTGCCTTTCCAAATGATCATAAATCTTATCCTCAAGATTTTTTTTCCAATTTTTTTTTCCAACTAATGGCATAAGGCTCGGCAGTCTGTAGATTCCTGGCTATCCCGACCCTCTCAATGAATATGAGAACAACATGAGGTACGATCCAGTCTTCCTCTGCCTCATATGGGGTTAAAGATGATGTGACCATCTCCATCAGACTCCTGGAAATCTGCCGCCTTGATTCCCTTAACTCCCTGGAAAATTGTCATCAGACCCTGGAGATCTGCTTGCCTCAGTGAGCACCATTACCTCAAACTGTTCCCCTTTCCCAATAAACACACTTCCCGGACTATCAGCATACACTTCCCTATCTCGCCATCCTACTCCCTGGTTAATATTGACAAAAAGTGTTTATACAAGGGCACCAAACCTCACATAAAGATTTCCTCTTTGGCCCTGAGGGGACCCATTCTTTCCTTATTGCATCTAATATATTTATGAAAAAGTTTTGGAATTCTTCAATTCTGTCGGCCAGCGCCATTTAACTTTTCGTCATGCCAAGCAGTGAACCAAATATTGGCACAAATGCATTGGATTGTTTAATTGACACAGTCATGGATTGAATCTTATAAATAACTCAGATCTATCTTAAAACCCATAAACAATTATGTGTATTAGATCTTGTTATTTACATTATTCTAATATGTGAAATATTATAGAATATCTGTATATTCTGTACATTTGTATTGAATGCTAAGTACTGAATGATCAACAATTCAATGAATATAAGCCAATGGGTGACGCGGTGGCATCGAGCTACTGCCTTAAAGCGGTAGAGACCTGGATTCAATCTTGACTATGGGTGATGTATGGAGTTTGTGCGTTCTCATCGTGACCTGCGCAGGTTTTCTCTGAGATCTTTGGTTTACTCCCATATTCCAAAGATGTACAGGTTTGTAAGTTAATTGGCTTAGTATAAAATGTAAAATTGTACCGGGTGCGTGTAGGGCAGTGTTAGTGTGTGGGGATCTTTGGGCGTTGCGGACTCGCTGGGCCAAAGGGCCTGTTTCCGCCCTGTATCTCCAAACTAAAGTAAACAAAACCATGGAGCACAATCTTCTGCAGATTTCCCATCCCTTACATAGTCTCTTTCTTTCCCACCAGGGATATGCTTCGAGTTGGCGTTACTTTGGCAGGACATCAGAAGAAAATTTTGAACAGTATTCAGATCATGCAAAGACAAATGAATCAAATTCAGTCATTGGAAGTCTGAAGCCAGGGATCATTGTGAGACTGACACATTGCAACCTGGACCTTCACAGTCCAAAATCCTTCAACGAAGGCTGGAAAAGTTATGTGAAACAAGCTTAACATTTACATTTAATCCAGAAAAACCCTTTAAAAGGGTTGAATCAACTGTAATATAAAACTAACAGAATATCCAAGGAACCATGCAATTAACCCAGAATCTTTAATTACCACGAACACTGTGTGATAATTCAAATGTGGCTGAGGTGCCAATTACCCGTACATTATTTTTCCCGAAACAAACTTAAGGGAGCAAAACAATGTTTATAATGAACTGTACAATTTGGAAGTATACAGTTCAGAATATTTCACAGCCGTTTTGTGCTCAAGAATAAAAAAAAAAAGCAGGAATTAGAGGAAGCACAAGTTTTGAGGCTGGATCCTTTAATGTAAGTGATGTGCATCTCGGCAAGAGAACAAAGACTGAAGAACACCAGACAAACCTGCAGTAGTTACATTGGCGATTGTCGCACCTTTGGACCTACGATGAGAAGCTGTTCCCTTGATTCTTTCTGTAGGACTTGTACAGTTGGCAGATTTTCCTACCTTCAACACATCCACGTTGTTATAGTGCACTTTGCTCCAATGGTCCTTATCATAGTGAATCTGTTCAGTAGGGGGAGGCATTATTTGCCAAGTTTAGAAAAACATACCACATTGATTTTTTTTTCTCTGGTCTGACAAAATTCTTTGACGTTTTAGTAAATCTTTATAATGTACAGCAAATATTTATTGATAGGGGGATTAAAAGACATCTCTGCCACACACGCACTTCAGAGAAAGGTGGTTACTTGAATTTTTATCATAGCAGATATTGGCATGGTTAAAAACGACATTGTATTTTGTGTAGTGAGGGCCAGTGACATATTACATTGTTGTGTTTCATCTGATCCACACGGTGCCAAGTGGATTAGGATGCAAAACCAGCCGTAATTAAAGTCAATGGCTGACTCACTTTTGTTACCATCCCACTAATTCTTCTTATCGAGTCTACGCACAAGATTACAAGTTGATCAGCCAGAGCTGAACACACTTCTTGGTATCAGCATACCATGGTGTCTGTCTTGTGCTTCTTGTGCATGGTGGTGGAAAGATTAGTGGGAACAGGGCCGCGACATGAAAGCTGTGTCCTTGACCCCACCATCCCACCGATCGATGATCTTTGTTGATTCCTTATAACAAAGTTGAAAAAGCATTGGTTGCTTGATGCAAATCTTGGTTATAAAAAACATGGTTTTATGAAAAAAAACACACTGTACAGAAAGGAACTGAGTGTTTTAGACTTCTTCAACACGTACAAAGTTCTGGCAGGGTGGTGCAGGGACTGATTCTTCACTCAAAGTGTGGTGAACCTGTGGAATTCTCCACCAAGGCTCAGGCACTGAATATATTAATGAAGAAGGTACATAGCTTTCTTGACACTAAAAAGCACAGTAGGAATGGCGAAGGAGCAGAAATGTGGCATTGATGTAGATGATCAGTCAAGGGATAACCCATTGAGGGTCGGGAAGATTCAAACAAGAGGGCATGACATGAGAATTAAGGGACAGAAGTTTAGGGGTAACATGAGGGGGAACTTCTTTACTCAGAGTGGTGGCTGTGCGGAATGATCTTCCTGCAGAAGTGGTGGAGGCAGGATCGATTTTAACATTTAAAAGTAAAGTGGATAGGTATATGGACGGGAAGGGAATGGAGGGGTATGTTCTGAGTGCAGGTAGATGGGACTAGGGGAAAATGAATGGTTGGCACGGACTGGAAGGGCCGAGAAGGCCTGTTTCCGTGCTGTAATTGTTATATGGTTATATGATGTGGGAAAAAAGCAGGAACAGGTTACTGATTCTGGATGATCAGCCATGATTATATCGATTGGTGATGCTGGCGCAAAGGGTCGAGTGGCTTGCATCTACTTTCTATGTTTCTATATTTTATTGAATGATGGGGGCAGACTCAAAGGGCTGAATGGCCTCCTCCTACCACTTTGAGTTTCTATGGTTGTTTAATCATGTTTAATTGAGTCTGATATGCAGATCTGTAGAAGAATCTGCAGATACTGGTACACAAAATACTGGAGTAACTCGTCGGGTCTGGCAGCATCTCTGAAGAAAATGAATAGCTGGTGTTTCAGGTCGAGACCGTTCTTCACACGTAATTCATCACATGTTGTGCTCAGCTTTAGTCACAACCCTCGTCAATAAATGAAGGACCACCAAGAAACATAAGGAATAATTAAATTGATCAAAGTGTGCTAAATAAATGAAGCGAACATTTGGAGCTCAATTATAGAAGGGAGCAAAAGAGCATTAACCGTTGTCCAAAGGAAAACTGAACAGCAACGAATTTCTAACGCCAGTCGCAAGACTGCACCTTGAACATTCGTGTCAGATGCTACTAATTCAGCAGTTGGCTAACAATATTGTAAATCATGCAGTTTTCAATAATCAGTGTGTTTACGAAGTATATATGTTAATAAGATCTCTACCAAAATGCTAAACTTAAGGTTCAAAACAAAAACAAACCAAAAAAAGTTCAATTTGCTTTGGAAACCAAGCAAAAGTTATGGACATAAACATGGAGTTGTGGATGGAAATTAGAGAGAGAGGGTGGGGGATGGAGTCCAAGTCATGGAGCTATACAGCGTGGAGGCAGGCCACACAAGTTGGTATTCTGGGCTAGTCCCATTTGCCTGCATCCGGCCCATATCCCTCAAAAAACCTTCTATGAATATATCTGTTCAAATATCCTTTGGAAATCAGAATTGTATCCACTTCTATGGCTTCCTCTGGCAGTTCATTGCAGATATTGACTATGTGTGAAAATATTGCCTGTGAAATCGCTCTTAAATCTCACCCCTCTCACTGTCTGCCTGTGACCTCTGGTTTTAGAATCCTCAATCTTGGGTCAAAGACGGCATGTTTACTTTATCCATTCCCCCTGCGACCTTGTACACATTACAGTTGCACACCCTTCAGCCTCCTACATAGAAAGAAGTCCCAGCCCAACCAGCCTCGTCCTTTTACTCAAGCCCTCAAGCCCAGGTAACATTCTGATGCACCTTTTCCAACTTAACGACGTCCTTCCTTTAGCCGGCAGGAAAACAGAAGGGTGTATACAGACTGTCAAAGAGAAACATAGAAAGTGTCAGGGAAACAGAGTTTGACAGCGAAAAGCAGAGTTGACAAACGAGAAGGAGAAATAGATGGAGAAAGGGAGAGACCAAGAGGGAGAGAAACATATTCAGAGAACGAATATGTCAGTGGGACAGACAGAATAAGTAAAGTGCATAGATTAAAAAAATCAATAGTCAAGTGACTGAGAGATGGGCACAAGGGGGGAAAATGGAAGAGGGCCACACAGGTACAAAGAGGGGGAAATGGAGGGAGAGAAGGAAAGGGCATGACAACATGAAAGGAGAACAAGAGTAAGACTGCATGAAAGAATGGACTGATTGGGCATATATTCACTGGAATTTAGAAGGATGAGAGGGAATCTTATAGAAACATATAATATTCTTAAGGGATTGGACAGACTAGATGCAGGAAAAATGTCCCTGATGTTGGGGGAGTCCAGAACCAGGAGTCACAGTTTAAGAATAAGGGGGGGGGGGGGGGGCATTTAGGACTGCGATGAGGAAATAAATTTAACCCCGAGAGTTGTGAATCTGTAGAATTCTCTGCCACAGAAGGGGTGGAGGCCAATTCACTGGATATTTTCAAGAGAGAGTTAGATATAGCTCTTAGAGCTAACAGAACCAAGGGATATGGGGAGAAAGCAAGAACAGGGTACTGAGTTGGATGATCAGCCATGATCATATTGAATGGCGGTGCTGGCTCGAAGGGCCAAATGGCCTACTCCTACACCTATTTTCTATGCTTCTATAAAGAAAGGCCGAGAGTTACAGCACAGGGTAGAAAGTGAGGCTGAGATTGAGAACAGGTAACAAGAAGTGGGAAAGACAGTGGAAAGGAGAGATACAGGCGGAAAGAGGAAGGAAAATTAGAGAAAGACAGGTTCTGTGTCAGAATCAGTCCTGTACAGAACATCCATGCCAAAGTCAAAAGAGTTTATTGTCATGTGTCCCTGACAGGACA
This sequence comes from Raja brachyura, assembly GCA_963514005.1. The sequence continues at coordinate 17,705,839 of OY740811.1, forward strand.
ATGAAATTCTCTCTTTGCTTCAGCACAACAGAACAAAGTAGGCATTGACTACAAAACAGATCAGTGTGTCCATATACCATTATATACGTAAATACACACATGAATAAATAAATTGATACTGCAAATAACAGATAAAGGGGTATTAATGTTCAGAGTTTTGACCGAACCAAGTTTAATAGCCTGATGGCTGTGGGGAAGTAGCTATTCCTGAACCTGATCGTTGCAGTCCTCAGGCTCCTGTACCTTCTACCTGAAGGTAGCGGGAAGGTGAGTGTGTGGCCAGGATGGTGTGAGTCCTTGATGATGCTGCCAGCCTCTTTGAGGCAGCGACTGCGATAGATCCCCTCGATGGAAGGGATGTCAGAGCTGATGATGGACTGGGTAGTGTTTACTACTTTTTGTAGTCTTTTCCTCTCCAGGGTGCTCAAGTTGCCGAACCATGCCACGATGCAACCAGTCAGCAAGCTCTCTACTGTGCACCTGTAGAAGTTAGAGAGAGTCCTCCTTGACAGTCCGACTCTCCGTAATCTTCTCAGGAAGTAGAGGCGCTGATGAGCTCTCTTAATAATTGCATGTGTGTTCTCGGACCAGGAAAGATCTTTAGAGATGTGCACGCCCAGGAATTTGAAGCTCTTGACCCTTTCAACCATCGACCCGTTGATATAAACAGGGCTGTGGGTCCCCATCCTACTCCTTCCAAAGTCCACAATCAGTTCCTTGGTTTTGCTGGTGTTGAGGGCCAGGTTATTGTGCTGCCACCATATGGACAGTTGCTCGATCTCCCTTCTATACTCTGACTCATCCCCATCAGTAATACATCCCACAACAGTGGTGTCGTCAGCAAACTTGATGATGGAGTTCGCGCTATGACCGGCTACGCAGTCATGAGTATAAAGTGAGTACAGCAGGGGGCTGAGCACGCAGCCTTGAGGTGCTCCCGTGCTGATCGTTATCGAGTCTGACACATTACCACCAATACGAAGAGACTGGTCTGTGAATGAGGAAGTCGAGGATCCAATTGCAGAGGGATGCGCAGAGACCCAGTTCTGCGAGTTTGGTAACCAGCTTGGAAGGGATGTAATCGATGAATAACAGCCTGACATATGAGTTTTTGTTGTCCAAGTGGTCCAGAGTGGAGTGGAAGGCCAGCGAGATCGCATCCACCGTTGATCTGTTCTGGCGGTAAGCAAACTGCTGTGGGTCCAGGCCTTTACTCATCTAACCCCATTTGACTGTATTAGGTTTGTATCCATATGCCTCACCCATTCAATGATCTCTCTCTGAAACATAGCATTTGTATCCAATTCCACCAAATCCTCTGGCAGTGAGTTCCAGGTATCAACTGCCCTCTTAAAAGCCTTCCCCTTCTATTCCCTTTAAGATTCCTTTCTCACCTTAAACTAATTATCTTGTTTATTTATGCCATTACTTTGGAATAATATTTTGATGATTTGCCTGTCAATGCCTCTTCTAATTTTATACACCTCTTTCAGGTCACCCCACAGTCTCCTTCATTCAGCCTATCGAATCTTTCCACATTCTTAAAGTCCTCCAAATCAGGCAAGATCTGGGTGAATCTCCTCTGCCCTCTCTGCAGTGCCACCACATACTTGCTACAGTAAAGACCACAGTTGCACACATTACTCTAGTGCAGGGGTCACAACCTACGGCCCACGGGCCGGATCCGGCTCATAACCTGAAATCATCCGGCCCGCAGGCGTTTTTTTTTCCCTGAGGACTTCTGTCATCTGGAATCCTAGAACAAGCGCAGATAGTGCGTGCGGCAAAACTATGATTAGTGGTAGCGGACAGCGACTCTTCCTCAAAACCCTCCCTCCCTTCCGCTCAACGGCTAATCATAGCACGGTTTACAGTTGACATATGGGGCAGTCAACTAAGCACTAGGAAGGCCATAAAAAGACGTAAGTCTGAAATGATTACCTCCATTTTTTAACTATGGCGACAGATGTGGCCCGCTATCCGCTCACAGACATGGGTCCTGGCCCCTATGCAGAACAAGGTTGCCGATCCATGCTCTGGTGTGATGTTCCATGATTTACAACCTATTATCCTAACTTTTTAATTCTGTAACCTATCGGATGAAAACTGGTGTGCCATTTGCCTTTTTCACCACCCTATCCACCTGTGCTGCCACTTCTAGTGATCTATGGATTTGTATTTCACATCATTCAAAATAAATTTTAGGGACTTGATTAAAGATAGTCCACATGGAATAGTTGGAGCAAAAGGAAGTGGTAGATATTAGGAGGCAAAGAGAGACGGAAAGTGGTCAGAGGGACGGTGACTGGGAGAGGGAGACAGCAAGAGGGGTAACACAGGAAGATGGAGAGAGAGGACGAGGCAGAGAGATGGATAGAGAGATAGAAATGGAGGACATGGAAGAAAGCTGTAGAAAGAGAGAGACCATGAAAGGGTGTTAGATTAAACACAGGGAGAGAAAGGCAGGCAGAATGAACCAGAGAAGGAGAAAGCTGCAGAGAAAGATGGAGGGGAGAGTGGGAGACTGAGAAGGACAGAATGAGCTGAGGGAGAGCTAGAAATGGAGAGGGGAATGACAGAGTCAAAAGAGAGGGGGAGATGGTTTCTGAGTGGGAGTCAGTGAAATGGAGATTGAGAAATGAAACGGAATGACCACCAGAAAGAGAGAGACTGAGATACAAAGAGGAACAGTGTAGAGAAGATAATGGTGAAAAGCAGAGATATTGACAGAAACAGTGAGGAAGGGAAGGAAAGGGAGAGGAGACAGAAAATGGTCTACTGGAACTACTGGAAGAACTCAATGGATCGGGCAGGACCTGTTGAGGGTAATGAAGAATTGACATTTTGGGTTGGACCCAAATGTAGGCAGGTGCTGAGAAAGATGGAGTAAAGCTCAGTGGCAGAGGAATGGTCTAAGATTGGTAGTTCGGGGAACTGCTACATTCATTAAGACTGAGGGAAAGTCAGCTTGAGTGAGCAAGAGGCAGAGAAGAGAGGAAATTAATGGCAACCTCCGTCAGAGTGAAGCACAGAGCACTGGAGATAGCGAGAAAGGACATCTAGTAATTTACAATGACTGGTTAACCTATCCATCTATAAATCTTTGAGATTTGGAGAAAACCCATAGTCACAGGGAGAACAGAACCCAAGGTCAGAATCAAACCTGGGTCTTTGAAAAGAGGATTCCCCCCCCCCCCCCCCCCGCATGGAGTGTAGGAAGCAGAGATGTCACCTTGGAACTTGATAAAATCATGTGGGCATAGAATAGGTGAATGGTCCTGGTCTTTGTTTCCCTCAAGGGTGGACAAGTCTAAATCTAGAGGGCGGCACGGTGACGCAGTGGTAGAGTTGCTGCCTTACAACACTTGCAGCACTGAAGACCCGGGTTCGATCCCGACTACGGGTTCTTTCTGTACGGAGTTTGTACGTTCTCCCCGTGACCGCATGGGTTTTCTCCGAGGTCTTCGTTTCCACCCACATTCCAAAGACGCTCAGGTTTGTAGGTAAATTGGCTTGGTAAATGTAAAAAAATATGTTGGGAAGCCTCTGTGCATAGTGTCCACCTTGGAAGCCCGATCCTAGAGAGCACCCCACCCTGAGGTGAAACGAGGACTGGCAGATGAGGTTCTGCGTGACATGATTTCAATGAAGATGCTTATCCAAGATGACAATGGGATCTTGATGAACCAGGTCAAAGTGCCGAGGAATGGCAGATGGAGTTTTAAAAGCATCCAGCTTTCCAGACACCGCTTTGCCTGCACGCAACCTACTCCAATCAACTTTGGCAAGTTCTTTTCCAATGCCAAAGTTGGCCTTGTCCCAATTCAGAACTTGCATAACTTGTTCTTAACCATAAATATTTTAAAGCTAAAAGAGCTGTTGTCACTAGTTCCAAACAGCTCACCCATCCACACTTCAGTCCCATCGACCTTTCCCAATTTGTGAAGAGGCCGGGCTTTCCACGTCCCCTTGACCCCGGGTCCTCTACACATTGCCCAAGGGAACCTCCTGCCTCGCACTTGCCTCACGTCACATCCCACTGCTAATCCAGTTTCAAACCCTCTTGTGTAGTAACAGCAGAGCTGCCCACCAGGATATTGGTTCACCTCCAGTTCAGGTGTAATCTCTTCCTTTCATTCCCGGTCATCTCTTCCCCAGTCGCGATCCCAACAGTCCAAAAATCTGAATCCCTGTCCCCTTCACTAACTTCGCCCCACACAATACCTGTCCTTTCTTCCTGTTCTTTCCATTTCCAGGACATGTTACAATCTGCAGATTACTACCCTCAACGTCCCGCTGTTTAAACTTTGCAGTCAACTCCCTATGTTCAAGTCTGAAGAAGCATCCCAACTTGTAACATCACTTATCCACGTTCTCCATGGATGCTGCCTGACCCGTTGAGTCACTCCAGCACTTGTGTCTTCTCTATATTGACTGCAGGACTTCATCCCCTTTCCTACTCATATCATTTGTGCCAACATGCGTGACAACTTCCAGCTGCTTGAGAACACCCTGGCCCTTGAGAATATTCTGCAGCCACAAATCCTGGACCCTGGCACCAGACAGATAACACATCATCCTGGGGCCTCATTTGCCACCACAGAATCTCCTGTCTGACCCCCTCATTGATAAGTCTCCCATCACCATTGCTTTGCCTTCCCCACTGCACCTGACTGCTGACGCTGCTTCTCTCTCTCCCCCCTCCCCAAAACAGGCTCACCTGTTGTTAAAGAGGAATGACCAAGCGTCAAGGGTGTTTTAATGTCATATGTCCCAGATAGAATAATGAAATTCTTACTTGCAGCAGCACAACAGAATATGTAAACACAGTACACTGTAAACAATATAATAAACGAGATAGAGAAAAAAGGTTCAGTGTGTGTATGTATGTATACACACACACAGTTGGGCTTATAGGATTTGATATTATAATCCCTACTATAATTGCTTTTTACTATCTTGAGTGGGGGTAGGGGTAAAAACTTCATTGGGGTCATCAGGTGGCACCCTCCTTCCTTGGTGTTTTGTTGATAGGCCCATGACACCTCCAGAGGGCTCAACGGCAACACCCGGCATCCCAGGTGCGCTCCCCTCCGTTTTACTCCTCTTGCTGGTCATTTTGCAACCCAGTTGGAGTCCTTCCTCTTCAGCCACAGCCAGTTGCGGCTTCGCTCGGCAGCCTCTGACAGCGACCTGACGGCTTGCCGGAAGGCCTGTCCTCGAACTCCCATTCCCTTCAGGAATCTGGTACATATTGTCTGTGCAGTTCAGAGCTTATTTGAGTTTGTAGTGTTTAATGGCCTGATGGCTGCAGGGAAGAAGCTGTTCCTGAACCTGGACGTTACAGTTTCAGGCTCCTGTACCTTTCTCCCCCAATGGCAGGGGTGAAATGAGTGTGTGGCCAGGATGGTGTGGGTCTCTGATGATGCTGGCTGCCTTTTTCAGGCAGTGATTCCGGTAAATCCCTTCGATGGTGGGGAGATCAGAATCCGTGATGGACTGGGCAGTGTTCACAACTTTTTGCAATCTTCTTTATGCCTGGACATTCAAGTTGCTGAACCATAGGGAATTCCTGCACCCTCTGCCTTTTTCCCCGATCCTGGTGGCCACCTATCTACTATCCTCCTTACCCTGGGCAATATCACCTCACTGTAACTCCTATCTCAGTCCCCAGATGGTCCAGAGGTCATCCAGCCACAGGCCTAGTTCCCTAACACTGTCTTGTTAGGAGTTGCAGTTGGACACACCTCCCACAGGTGTAGTGCTCAGGTATACTGGAAGTCTCCCTGACGTCCCATATTCTGCAGGAGGAGCAGGCCACTGCCCTAGCTGCCATCTCCACTGCATTAGACAATCTACAAAATAAAGAACATGCCTTACCTCACCAAAATCGGTCAAGACAAAGCCTCAAGACTTACCCTCCATACAAAAAACTTGTATCTCTACATCACTGGAAGGCTGAAGGAAAAGGAAATGGACTGAATGATGGAGGAGTGAGCTGCCTGTACCGGGCTGATGGCGGAATCCTCTGGCAGTCCAGTCTCAATGGGTATTGAGGGCTTCTGAGGGGCAATCCCAACCGGGCCGAACCCCACTGAACAACTCATCGTATCCCAACCCCAAATCCCTTCTTGAAGTGGGACGGGCATTTGACCTGGGTGAAGCACCCGACAGCCTGGTACCTGGACCTGTGAATGCCACCTTGGCCAGGCTGATTGGGTGGTCCCCTGAGTGACTTGCATTCCGTCTGCAATGCACACCCTAGAATCATGAAAATGGGTTAGAGTGCAACCAGACCTTGAAGAGTTACTCAAAAAGGGGCTACACTCTCTGACACTCTGGGAGATGGTCCTCACAGTGTCCACTGGGTTCCTGGAGGTCCTTTTAGCTGATGTATACTGCAAGGGCACAAGCATGACAATATTTTAACTTGAATTCTTTATGACTTTTGTGAACATTCTTATTTCTAAAATAAGAGCTTCAAGGTGTGTATCTGAGATCGTTGGTCCAGCCACTATAAGATTTTGATGATGCCTCTCCATTCTTCTACGTGTAGGGGAAATGGCAGGGGATCTGTTAGCAACAGTGGCGACACAGTGGTGCAGCGGTAGAGTTGCTGCCTTACAGCGCCAGAGACACAGGTTCAATCCTGACTACAGGTGCCGTCAGTACAGAGTTTGTAGGTTCTCCCCGTGACCAAGTGGGGTTTTCCAGTTGCTCTGGTTTCTTCTCACACTCCAAAGACGTATTGGTTTGAAGGTTAATTGGCTTTGGTAAAAATTGTAAATTGTCGCTAGTGTGTAGAATAGTGTTAGTGTACGGGATGCTGGAGACCAACCACACAATGGTCCTGGGTAACACTCTGGGAACTCAGGGTGATACCGCTCTCGTGACGAGAAAATCAGAGAGAGAGCAAGAAAGAGAGAGAGATAAAGAAAAAGAGTGAATGAGCGAACAACTGACAATGAGCGTTAGAAAAGGGAGAAAACAAATGCCAAGCCCCAGCCAGAGAGAAGCGCAGAGTGCTGGAGAATAAAGAGAGAGCTGGAGAGAAGCGTACTTGTCGGAGAGATACCTGGAGGTCAAAGATTTGAAGAAAGACTGAAAGGACCAGACGGAGACGGAGGGAGAATAGAGAGATGGAAAGAGCAGGAGAGTTAAGTGGATTATTGATTCTTATCACAACTCAATTTAGCTGAGAATCAGCTTTGCAGGAGGCTCTTCAGAAGCCAGTGAATAAGATAGTGCTTTGTGCTCGAATTACACTTAACTAACCAGAATTACATCCTACATTGTGATAAACTGTTCTAAGTAATTCAGTGCTGCTGTCTATATGATGTGAAGTAGATTAGAAAGCTTCTTATTACAAGGCAAATTGGTTGATGGAAGTTACATGTATTGAGATAGAGCTTTGCAGAGACGCTTTAGATTCCTTTTGATACCCTTGAGAAAGGCAGATAGCTCTTTAACTATAAAGATCCTATTGCCACTAATCCAGTATTGTGCTGTACATACTACAGAGCTTCTATTCAGTTGATGCAATTTTCTTCATACATCAAGAATAAATTTAAAGGCAGTCATAATCTCAGTTAGGTACTATTGAATAAGGTAAATAAATTCTGCAACTGCTATTTATTAAACACAGCGATGTTGTCTATAGAGATGAACAGTTCAATTGAATTCAGTACAGTATTGCTCTCTGAACGAGAAGGAATCATTCAAAATTATTCTTTTGATGGAAGTTGCTAAAATAAATCGTCATTCATCTGCAATACTCAGACAATGGCGGTCAGACTTTGTCGAGTTTTGTTATTAATACTCCCAATACATTTTTAATTGTTTTTTTTAACACTGTCGAATGGTAAATGTTCTGGTGAATCCAGCAAATTTAAAAGCAGTGCGGGAAATAGAACCATTGGCAGCACGGTGGCGGTGGCGCCAATGGCAGCACCATTGGCGCGGAACCGTGGCACAGTGGTAGAGTTGCTGTCTTACCGCGCTTGCAGCGCCAGAGACTCGGGTTCGAACCTAACTATGGGTGCTGTCTGTACGGAGTTTGTACGTTCTCCCCGTGACCTGCGTGGGTTTTCTCGGAGATCTTCAGTTTCCTCCCAATCTCCAAAGACATACAACTTTGTAGGTTAATTGGCTTGGTGTAAGTGTAAATTGTCGCTTGTGTGTGTAGGGTAATGCTGATGTGTGGGGAGCGCTGGTCGGTGCAGACTCAGGGGTGCGGGCCGAAGGGCTGAGTGGTGCGAGCGCTGGTCGGTGCGGGCCGAAGGGGCTGAGTGGTGCGAGCGCTGGTCGGTGCGGGCCGAAGGGTTCAGTGGTGCGAGCGCTGGTCGGTGCGGGCCGAAGGGTTCAGTGGTGCGAGCGCTGGTCGGTGCGGGCCGAAGGGGCTGAGTGGTGCGAGCGCTGGTCGGTGCGGGCCGAAGGGTTCAGTGGTGCGAGCGCTGGTCGGTGCGGGCCGAAGGGTTCAGTGGTGCGAGCGCTGGTCGGTGCGGGCCGAAGGGGCTGAGTGGTGGGAACGCTGGTCGGTGCGGGCCGAAGGGTTCAGTGGTGCGAGCGCTGGTCGGTGCGGGCTGAAGGGGCTGAGTGGTGCGAGCGCTGGTCGGTGCGGGCTGAAGGGTTCAGTGGTGCGAGCGCTGGTCGGTGCGGGCCGAAGGGTTCAGTGGTGCGAGCGCTGGTCGGTGCGGGCCGAAGGGTTCAGTGGTGCGAGCGCTGGTCGGTGCGGGCTGAAGGGCTGAGTGGTGCGAGCGCTGGTCGGTGCGGGCTGAAGGGTTCAGTGGTGCGAGCGCTGGTCGGTGCGGGCTGAAGGGCTTGTATCCGCTCTGTATCCCAAAATGAAACTAAACTAAACCAGGTGAGTTTAACAGGAGTTTAGGAATCTGGGCTGATGAGTGGGAGGAAGCGAGGGAACTCTAGACATGGAGTTAGAAGGGAATATGGGAACCGGATCACCAGTGAATGGGAAGCAAGCCTGGGAACCGTACTCCCATTGAGTGGAAAAGGAATGGTTCAATGATGCTTTATGGTCACGTGTGCACTGCACTAATGCACCTTTTGCATTGGTCACAAATCCCCATATTTTAGCGCCATTTACAAATATTGCAAAGTCCGGTACATTCACTCATTGGAGCACTGTTCTTTAAATAAATAATATTTTATACAAATCAATTCAATTTAATAGTCACTTCACAGATTCACCTTGACGTTGGCAGATCCATTACTGCACAGTGTGCTTCATACTACACTGGTTATCAGAGTCATAGAGTGAAACAGCGTGGAAACAGGCCCTTCGGTCCAACTTGCCCAAAACCGGCCAACGCGTCCCAGCTACACTCGTCCTACCTGCCTGCGTTTGGTCCATATCCCTCCAAACCTGTCCTATGCATGTACCTGTCTAACAGTTTCTTAAATGTTGGGATAGCCCCTGCCTCAACTACCTTCTCTGGCAACTTGTTCCATACACCCGCCACCCTTTGTGTGAGAAAGTTAACCCTCAGATTCCTATTAAATCTTTTCCCCATCACCTTAAACCTATGTTCTCTGGTCCTCGATTCACCTACTCTGGGTAAGAGACTCTGTGTATCTACCCGATGTATTCCTCATAAATAAACAGAACTACATCTTGCATTCAGGGAAACTGTGCTGTCAATGTTTCAATGTTGTTCTTTACACAAAGTAAATCGACTGATTTGACAGCAAATACACAGTATCTAAACAATACTCTTTGCATATGGTGTGATTGTTGTTGTGGACAGAGAGCATCAAATAATGATTATTACCAACCAAATGGAATGATGCCTTACATTGAGATAATAATTCTAACTAATTCCAAATATCTCTTTAATGAAGAGACATAAGTCGAATACGTCGCACAAAAAATCAATTCCGTTGATGTGAATTCATTGGAGGAAGAGAAATAGATTTCAACACTTCTAATTAGAAACCTATAAAGTGGACATGAAACTATGCAAAATTTGATGTCTTCACACTATTAACTAAACAGAGTGATGTCTCAAATAGAGGTGAACTAAACCAGATTTACTTTGACATGAAGAGATAAGGTTTTGACACAGATATGGTTTCAACTGTTCACACAGAGAGTGTTGGGTATCTGGAATGAGTTGCCAGATGAAGTAACTGAGGCAGGTACAGTAACACATTTAAGAGACTTTTGGACAGGTACTAAGATAGGAAAGGTTTAAAAGGATATGGTTTAGCGCAGGCAAATACGACTGGCTTGGATAGGGCATCTTGGTTGGCATGGACAAATTGAGCCAAAGGATCTGTTTCTGTGCTATATAACTCTAACTATATTGTTTGTGATATATAAATACGTAATGATTTGGATAGAAATGTAGATGGGCTGATTTGATAAGATTGCAGACAAAAATAGACACAAATGACAGAAAAGAGGTAGGTTGGCAAAAAGAACAGCAGCATCTAGATTAGCTGGAGAAATGGCAGATGGAGTTTGATCTAGGCAAGTATGAGATGTTGCAATTTAAGAGGTCAAAAGTAAGGAGAAAGTAAACAGTAAATCCAGGACACTTAGAAACAATGATATAAAGAGGGGCCATGTGTGGATGACCATAGCTCTCTGAAAGTGGCAACACAAGTAAATAAGATGCATAGCACAATTTCCTTTATCAGTTGGGGCATTAAGAATGAAAGTTGGGAAATCATGTGGCAATTTTATAGATCTTGATTAAATGTCACCACGTTTGGAGAATTGTGTGGGAAAAAACTGCAGATGCTGGTTTAAACAGAAGATAGACACAAAAAGCTGGAGTAACTTAGAGGGACAGGCAGCATCTCTGGGGAGAAGGAATGGGTGATGTTTCGGGTCGAGACTGATTTGGGTCTGAAGAAGTCTCGACCCGAAACGTCACACATTCCTTCTCTCCAGAGATGCTGCCGGTCCCGCTGAGTTACTCCAGCTTTTTGTGTCTCCATTTGGAGGATTCCTTGCCCTTGTGGCCCCTGTATTACAGAAAGGATGTGGAGGCTTTTGAAATGGTGCTGCAGAGGTTTTCTGGGCTTTTGCCTGGAATAGAGAGTATTAGCTACAAGGAGAGGTTGGACAAACTTGGATTGTTTGCTCTGGAGTGTGAAAGGTTTAGATGAGACCTGATAGAAATATATAAAATGATAAGAGGCATCGATAGGCTCTGACTGAGTCTGCTTTTCCATGTGGTGGAAATGTCAAACAAGAGAGGGCATGGGTTTAAGGTGAGAGATACAAAGACCTGCAAGGCAAGTTTTTTACATAGAGCGGTAAGTGGCTGGAACACACTGCCTGCCAGTGGAGATGGTTGCCATCAGACATGAAAGCCACATTTAAGAGGTATTTTGACAGGAACATGGCCAGGCAAGGGGTGGAGAGACAAGGACCATGAACAAGCCTTGTCAGCTGGGTAAGTGAGGTCAAGTTTCTGCCTCCCGTGTGCCAGAACGTTGCGATCTCCCATTGAACAGGAAGTAAACAACTTGGGTCGTGTCCTGTCCTTGACCGATTTGTACCATTCCTCAGCTGCAACAGAGTAGCCAAGCTCCCCGTTAAAGGAAAACTGGTGACGGTCAGACATTGTCCTGTCATTGTTCATCTGTTCCCTGATCACAAATCACAATCAAAGATTCTTCACAGATAGTTGACATTACTCCCCCAGTTAATCCGCAGAACCCTGATCTCAGCTGCAGACGATGGCCGCGAGGAGATGTCTCATCGTTATCCTGTTCACTGCCCCCCTACTGCACTCCGCAAGTTCAGTTAAAGTTCAGGTAAGATGAAGGACTAATGTATCACAGTCTTGTTGATGTATTGTATTAGATATTGACAGCGGACACGTGAATCTGGCTGTAGATTACTCAGATGTGTCCATCAAGCAGGATCATGCTGGGAATCACTCCTGTGTGTTGCTCGTGGGAGGAGGCACCCCCTTCCATACCTCGTTTCCATCCTGTCCTCTAGTGCTGCCTGTGTGGAGTTTGAACCTTCTCAATGTGACACAGCGAAGAAGACTGCAAATGTTGTGAACATTGCCCAGTCCATCAGCGGCTCTGCCTCCCCCCACCATCGAAAGGATTTACCGGAGTCGCTGCCTCAAAAATGCAGCCGGCATCATCAGAGACCCACACCACCCTGGCCACACACTCATTTCACCCCTGCCATCGGGAAGAAGGTACAGATGCCTGAAAACATTTCTTTCCTTTACAGCCATTCGGCTATTAAACACAACAACCTCAAACAAGCTCCGAATTACATAGACTATCATTGTTATTATTGCACTATTATTGTTTGTTTTTATACATACACACACACACACACACACACACACACGCACACACACGCACAAGCACACACACATGTGTGTGTGTATATGTGTATATATATACAGGCTGAATTTTATTCACTCACGTTTATTATATTGTTTACAGTGTACCATGTTTACATATTCTGTTGTGCTGCTGCAAGTAAGAATTTCATTGTTCTATTTGGAACATCTCTATACCTATAAAAGTCTCATCTTATATGTGTGTATGTGTTGTTGTATTTTCGCCAAAACGCTACGCGGTTGCGCTTAAATCTTTATATATTCTGACTCACATTTTCCCCCTCCACGCAGTGATCAGGTTCACTTAAGATATGATCCCATATTTCACGTTATTGGTGAATAACGTTTTTTTAAAAAGGCACAACGTCCTTTTTAACCACCTTTCACACACAGATTCTTCAACCAGCGCCCGTTTCACACATGCCCGTCCATGACCTTGCTCGGGTCATTGGGTTCGGGTCCTTGGGTCCACAACTGCCCGTGGCCTAACTCCCTCCCTCCCACAGCGCGGTGCAACCTCCTCACTGCCCCTCCCTCCCTCCCTCCCTCCCTCCCTCCTACACACTTCCTATTGTGGACCAAATACAATTTGAAAGTAATACGGCCAACTCTTAACACCGTGGTAAAGGAATTCAATCCCACTTTCAGACCAGGTTCTATTCAAGGTCCTTCTCCAACTTCACATTCCTGACAACAGCTCAGAAACCATAGAGACTTCAATGCACATAGTTCTGAAATTTGCTGTGAGCAAGAAAAGGACCAAAATTGCAAAGCCATAATGTTATCCATTCTAACCCCCCCCACCCACCCCCCCCCCCCACTCCCCATCCCCCTTCCCCCTACGGGCGAGTGCTGGAATATTGCGTTGGGGGAGCAGATGGGTCTGCACTTGGTCTAGTATGACAATAACACACTCTTGACCCTTGACACTTGATTGTGCCGGTTTCCTCTGGATCCTTCAGTTTCTTCTCACATCCCATATCAGTGGGTCAATTGGACACTGAAAATTGTGAGTTGTAGAATCTAGGAAAAATCAATGGGAATGTGGGAGAATGCCTAATCGTCAGCTTGGATTTGATGGGCCAAAGAGTCTGTCACCAAATTTCTGACTGAATCTCGCGTATAAATGTGTAGTTTTAACAACACAGGAGAGAAGAATGTCGGGAACTTGGAGTGGATCAAGGAAAGAAATGGCATGGATATGATGGGCTGAACAGCAAACATTTCAATCTCTGCTGTGATAGAAATGAAGGAAGGGAGGTTACACAAAAAGCTGGAGAAACTCAGCGGGTGCAGCAGCATCTAAGGAGCGAAGGAGATAGGCGACGTTTCGGGTCGAGACCCTTCTTCAGACTGGTCAGGGATCAGGAAAACGAGAGATATAGACAGTGATGTGGAGAGATAAAGAACAATGAATGAAAGATATGCAAAAAAGTATTGATGATAAAGGAAACAGGCCATTGTAAGCTGTTTGTAGTGTGAAAATGAGAAGCTAGTGCGACTGGGGTGGGGGGGGGGGGGGGGATGGAGAAGGAATGTCAGGGCCCGAGGGCTGAGGGAGAGGTGGGGAGGGGGAGGGGGCAGTCTGGGTTAACAGAATTGAGAAAATTCAATGTTTATGCCCAGAGGATGCAGACTCCCCAAGCGGAATATGAGGTGCTGTTCCTCCAACTTGTGGTGTTGCTCACTCTGGCCGTGGAGGAGGCCCAGGACCGAGAGGTCGGATACGGAATGGGAGGGGGAGTTGAAGTGCTGAGCCACCGGGAGGTCGAGTTGGTTATTGCGGACCGAGCGGAGGTGTTCGGCGAAACGATCGCCCAGCCTCCGCTTGGTCTCACCGATGTAGATCAACTGGCATCTGGAGCAACGGATGCAGTAGATGAGGTTGGAGGAGGTGCAGGTGAACCTCTGTCGGACTTGGAATGACTGCTTGGGTCCCTGAAAGGAGTGGATGGGGGTGGTGAAGGGACAAGTGTAGAAATGAAGGAAGTTGATTTTTCAAGTGAATCAAAGCTAAGAAATTAAAATAATTTTGAAAAGCACATGTGATTTTTCTATTCATGTATAAAGATAAATGGATTCGAGATCCCGCTGGAAGATGTCATGAAATTGAGGGACCTGATTTATGAAGAGTCGAAAAGTAAACGGCCCTTTAGTTTTGCTGGGATGTGCACATTTCAAAATATTCCAGTATCCATGATGCAAGTTTGTTCTGCTCAGGATAACATTTCTATGTTTTATTCACTGAGTAAGTATATCAATACTGAGAACTATATTCTGCACTCTTTTTTTTCCCATTTGTCCTACCTATTGCACTTGAGTTTGATTTAGTGTGTTCATTTATAGTATCAAATCTGTTTGGACAGCAGGCAGGCAGAAGAAAGCTTTTCACTTTACCTTTAAACTCATGACAATAACAAACGTAAACCTATTGGCATGAGTCTGTGAAATTTGGGTCTTCATGGCTGTAGAGGTTCAGGTGCTGAATAGTGTCAACATTGTGACAAAGATGAGGCAATCAGTCTGAAGAAGGGTCTCGCCCCGAAACGTCACCCATTCCTTCTCTCCAGAGATGCTGACTGTCCCGTTGAGTTACTCCAGCATTTTGTGTGTATCTTTGATTTAAACCAGCATCTGCAGTTCATTCCTACACAAAGATAAGGAGACATGGACTCGGTGGGCCGAAGGGCCTGCTTGCACACTGTATCTCTGAACTAAACTACAACTAAACTCTGAAACTGTTCAGTCATTGGCAGATTCAATGCTGCTGCGTGGCAGGCCGCAGGTAGCCATGAGGTGGGGCCAAGGCTGGTTAAGGGTGGGTTTTATGTATAGTTTTGGTCGCCCCGTTGCAAGAAGGATGTGGAGGCTTTGGGGAGGGTGCAGAAGAGTTTCATCAGGATGCTGCCTGGATTAGAGCGTATTAACTAAGAGGAGAGATTGGACAAACTTGGATTGTTTTCTCTGGCCTTTCAGAGGTTGAAGGGAGACAAGATGGAAATACGT
The DNA here is from genome assembly GCA_963514005.1 of Raja brachyura. The sequence continues at coordinate 17,721,186 of OY740811.1, forward strand.
ATACAATTATGAAAGACATAGACAGGATAGATAGTGAAAGTGTTCTTTTTATAGTGTGGAAATGCCAAATACCCAAGGGTATTATTTTAATGTGAGGGGGAAGTTTAAAGGAAATTCACTCGGCAGGTTTTCTACACAGAGAGTTGTTGGTACCTGGAACAAAGTGCCTGCCATGTGAGATGTTGAAAATAAATACGCTAACAATGTTCTAAGAGGCATTATAGCAGACAATTAAACAGGCAGGGAATAGAGGGATGTTGACCAGATGCAGGCAGATGTGGTTTGAATTGACATCATGGTTAGCGCAGACAACATGGGCCAAGGGACCTGTTCTTCTGCTGTGTTGTCCTTTGTTCTAACCTATATCTAAACATAGGAATGACTTTGCAACTCAGATATGCAAGATGATCTCCCACCCTCAAGTCCCACATATACATGGATAGGACAGGTTTGGAGGGATGGGAACCAAATGTGGGTAGGTGGGACTAATATAGCTGAGACATGTTGGCTGGTGTGGGCAAGTTGGGCCGAAGGGCCTGTTTCCACACCGTATCACTTTATGACTCTATGACTTCCCGTTTATCCCCTCTCTTCCCCATCCCCTTCCCCCTTTATCACTCTCTCCAGCTCTACCGCCACGCCACTGTGCCGCCCCTAAGTTCCCCAACATTTCTGTGCTGTGCAGCTCCGGAGTCTATGGCTGGGTTGTTACAAGCTCAGACTGAGGGTTGATCATTCAAGAATGAGATGAAAGGAAGTTTCTTCAGCCAAAAGTGGAGAAATGTTTTGAATATTCCTACCCAAGAGGCCTGTGGAGGCTCATTCCCTGACATGTTCAAGACGGAGAGATAGAATTGCAATATACGGGGAATCCAGTGTTATGGAGTTAGTGCTGCAAGTGTCCCCTGAGGCAGAGGATCAGATATGATTCTCACCGAATGGTACAGCAGGTTTGAGTGTCCAATTTTTTTGTTGTTGTAATTTTAGTTTGTCACCACATGTACCGAGGTGCAATGCAAAGCTTTTTAGTTACATGTGACCAATCGGCGGAAACACTACACATGATTACAATCAAGCCGTCCACAGCATACTGATAGTGAATAAAGGGAATAACATTTAGTAAGGTAAAGTCCGATTAAAGGTAGTCCGACAGTATCAAATGCTGGTAGGTCAGAACTGTTCTCTAATTGGTGGCAGGATGGTTCAGTTGCCTGATAACAGCCGGGAAGAAACTGTCCCTGAATCTGGTGTTTCATATCACTTTAATAATGTATGATTGTGGTTACTAGTCTTTATATAACTTACCTGTGACGTTTCTCCCCAGGACATGTGGCTCAACATCAGGCACTCTGCTCCTCCTGCTTCTACCCAACCTGCAAAGACTGTTGATGAACCTTGGATCCCAGTGAAGAATGGAATGGAAGGACCCTTCCTTTGATTCCTGACATGTTTAAAACTTGGAAGAAGATATCCAGGGCATTGTATTCATCTCTGTTCCGTCTGTTCATATGGTACCACAGTAAAAGAGAGGAATTCTGACCAAGAAATGGAATGGTCAACGTGATGAAGAGTTTCCCTTTAGTTTCCTTTCTTATGTTGGCCGTGCCTGGGATCTAAAACTGACACAAAGAAAACGCTGGCAGGGTGTTCCTTAAATTTAGCTTGCAGCTCATATTCAAACCATTAAAATATTTAATCTGAGGTGTTCTTAAGAAATGCTGATGGTCAGCCTTTCCACTGAGCATCTACGGTGTGGTATTAGCAAATCTTAAAAGTGAATTTTTCTCTTGTATCTACAAGAGAAAGAAGACCATTGATATCGTTCAGATTGTTCCTGCTTTAATCTCAAACTTTGGAAAGGTGAAAGTATTCAGGTTCCTGTTCACCGATGAATATCAAGCCCATACAGCCGATGCATTGCACTTAGTGCCATCTCTTTCCCAGCAATTCACAGGCCCAATTCTCTGGCAACATCCTCACACATTTAAGTTAGGACTCGAGGGCCTGAGCTATCGGGAGAGGTAGAGCAGGCTAGGATTTTATTCCTTGGAATGCAAGAGGATGTGGGGTGATCTTACAGAGGTGTATAAGATTATGAGAGGAATAGATAGGGTGAATGCGCTGAGTCTTTTACCCAGAGTAGGGAAATCAAGAATGAGAGGACATAGATTTGTGAAGGGGGGGTGGGGGGAGGGGGGGGGGGGGTGGAAGATTTAATAGGAACCTGTGAGGCAACTTTTTTACATGGAGGGTGGTAGGTATATTGAATGATTTAGTAGGAGGTAGTTGAGGAAGGTACTATCACAATGTTTAAAAAACATTACAGGTACATAGATACGATAAGTTAAGAAAGATATGGGCCAAATGCAAACAGGTGGGACTAGGGTAGATGGAGCATGTTGGTCGGTGTGGGCTAATTGGGCCGAAGGGCCTGTTTCCATGCTGTATAACTCTATGACTCTAAGATTCAAAATTCTCTAGGTTGGTGTATTCAAAGAAGGGATTCTATAGCTTCCTGTATAGATCCCGTGCAGATTTAGGACTGATGCCCTGCACAACAAGTATTGAAGGCAGACTTTGTAACAGAAGCCCTTTTTCTGCATAAATCCTGCAACCTCATCCCTAATACCAAGGGCATGACTCAGAATCCACATCTGAAATAACGATGACCTCAATAGTCCATTATACGTCCCCAAATTGAAACAATTTGTTGTTTAACCACCAATTGCGGCATTAATTTGTGAACAAAGCACATTTGTTTCTTCCCCTTATGGAAACAAAGTTAGTAGCCAGTTTTCTCAGGGATGACATTAGTTCCTCTTCATATCATGGTATTGGGTACATGGCGTACAGTTCAAAGTCAATGATGTTAGTCTTGTCTCAGCGGGAACATCTTGCTCACAAACACAATGATCCATTTAATATTTCACTCATAAAACTCACCCAACCGAGTCATCATTAAACTGCACAAATAAACAATCCTCCAATGGGCAATGAGTTGTGAAATGGCATGGCTTTGCACTGAAGATGTTTCTTCCCATGTTATTGAACTTAAAAAAAAAACGAAAAGCAAAAAAAAGTCCCTTTAGAAAACATTTTGTGCAAAGCCAGGCTATCCTAAGGCATTTTCCACCTGGTGAAGTAGTGTTGCAGTGAAATAAGAGTATATGGCAAGTAACTTGTGGAGAATAAGATCCCACAGACAGTATATGTTGGGAGGAACTACAGATGCTGGTTTAGACTGAAGACGGGCACAAGCTGGAGTAACTCACAGGGTCAGGCAGCATCTCTAGAAAAGGATAGGCAACGTTTGGGTTGGAATCCTTTGGGTCCTGACCTAAAACAGCACTGACTCCTTTTCTCTAGCGATGCTGCCTGACCCGCTGAGTGACTCCAGTTTTTTTGTGGAGTAGTGTGTCACCAGACACCCTGTTTCAGTGAGATGGCTGAAGGATAGATATTAGCCCAGGACACTAGTGAAGTTCCTTGTTGAACATTTTCATACACAATTTATCCTCCTATAGATGAACTGTGGGTTTCTGTAGCCCCCAAGCGGTTTGCATTGCCATTGGAGAGAGCTGTGGAGAGGTTTGGAGTGCACCTACATCAACAACTGCAAGGTGCCCAAGTTCCACTTAAAATGTCCCACTCGGGAACACTCGGCAGACTGACAGCATGCTATCGCTTTGTTTGAATAGCAGTGTTCTGGCACAATGCGCACCAGTTTCAATGTACTCTTTACACTACATGAGGAAGGCAAACCCAAAACCAAATGGGAATGTTTCCACCTGAAAACCCAACTGCGCTTCTTGGGAAATTTACAAGTCAAAGTAGACTTTCTAAGACCAAGATATACACAAAAGGCTAATGGCAACAATACTGTATGGCACATGAATGAATGCTAATTACAAAAATTAATAAGATATTGGGGGATTAAAAGGGATTTATGTGAGATGTGATGTAGTGTCACAACCATTGCGACGCTGGAAACAAGATGAGGTAACAGACGGCAAACAATTTCTACACCCACTCTTACCTCGAGGATCAACGTTTTAAGATTTTCCTGTAGAAAAACAAACATCACTCTAGATCCATCACCATCTTCCAGTCTTAAGACCAAATATGCACATGATATCAGTTCACTCGGACTTTAGAAGAACCGTCACACCTCCATTTGGAAACACTCAGGAAATGGCAATTTTGTATAAGTGTATTGTTATCAAATAAACGTAATGAATGATCTGCAATTCACACATTTAAACAGTTTATTTGGAAGGATGTCAACAAAACACATCTGCGCGAAGGTTTACGGACAACCAATTGGAAGGATGCAGGTATGTAAGAAAAAAAGATCTGGATGGAAGATCTTACGATTCAGGTAGCAATCTGCCAGTTTACTGCAATTTGATCGTGATTTTTACTTGGATTGACAATCTGGATTTTCCTTCATTAAGTTAGAGAATATTTGTGTGGAATTACAAAGAGTGTATGTGGACCTCGGAGGGAAACTACGTGGAGCGCGAAGGTTACTAACATTGACCTCAGAGTAGTCATGTGGAACCCTTCCTCAAGATAATGGATGGATGGAGTGGAACAGAAGATTCAATTGGGTTGCCTACTTGGTCGACGATGTAGACCATGTTGTTGGCAGAAGGCCTCAGTCTTTCCTTGCTGAAGGAGCTTGGCTCGGGCTTTTGTTGGCCACAGTCTGATGGCAGTCGCTTACCTCGACGCCCGACAAGAGATTTGCGGTGGAGCCCAAGTCCAGTACTGAGTGGCAACTGCAGTGGTGGATGATCTTTTAGATGGCAGGTAAGCTAGAATCTCAGAAAAAGGACACAAAGTACTGGAGTAGCTCGACGAGTCAGGCAGCATCCCTGGAGAACAGGCCAGGACCCGTCTTCAGGCTGATTGTGGTGGGGGGGGGGTAAAGAAAGCTGGAAGAGAGGAGGGGCAGGACACAGTGTGACAAGTAACATGTGATGGAGGTTTTTGATAGGCAGATGGTTGGACGAAGACCAGGGATGAAAAAACAAGGTGTGAGACAAAAAGATTGAAAGGAACTAAGGAAGCCAGAGGAAGGAATGTAAGTGCATTGGGATGGGAGGAGAATGGTGCGAATCCACGGAACATGGGTGTGTGGGAGGTGGGAAAGAAGACAGGGAGGAGGTGTGGAGGTTACCTTAAATTCGAGAATCTGTTTAAAAATGTGAAGATATCGACCATTAAGTCAATTTGGTGACCATGCTGCTGGTGACCCTTTAATTCTACAATGGGAAATTTTGCTAAAGCCAGCCTTTGGTGGGAGACTTTTATAAGAGTCTACATTGTCTACCCCAAATTTCATTGAGTTACATAATGATATAGCTAGAGAGATACGTGGAACTTGGGAGGAAGGAAAGCAGTGGGAATAAGAGGGAGATGAAGGACTGAGTGTATGACGGGTGACTGGGGGTGAGGTTGGAGATGATGGGTGCGCACTAGGGTGGGAGTGGGCACAAGAGGAGAGCATGGGTGTGGTGGGGGAAGGAGGCATTATTTGAAATTGGAGAATTCAATGTTCATTCCGTTGGGTTATAATGTGCTCACGGGTGGAATTCCTCGAGTTTGCGTGTGGTCTCAATCTGGCAATGGAGGAGGCCAGGAGGGAAAGGTCGGTATGAGGATGGGGAGAGGAGTTAAAATAGTTACAGGGAGATCCACTGGGACTCAAGTGTTCAAAAAAAAAATGGTGGCTTAGTATTCACTTGGTCTTGCTGATGTAAAGGGCACCACATCGGGAGCACCAAATGCAGTAGACGAGGTGGGAGGAAGTGCACGTGAGCCTCTGTCTCGCACGGAAGGGCTGCTGAAGTCCCCGGATGGAGGTAAGGAAAGAGGTGTCGGGATAGGTGTCACATCTCCTGTGCCTATCCCAGACTCCTTCTGTGCTTCCCTTAGCATCCTGGGATAGATCCTGTCTCTTCCGGACGATTTACCCATTCTAATGTGTTCCGATATCTCCAACTGGGAGGTTTCACCCATGAGGAGACACCAGGCAAATGGGTTGGTTGCCCATAGTCAACCACTTTGGGGGCGATTTTATAGACAAGTTTCACGTTATGAGGTGTTTTCACAAGTTCACAAGTAATAGGAGTAGAATTAGGCCATTCAGCCCATCGAGTCCTCTCCGCCATTCAATCATGGCTGATCTCTGCCTCCTAATCCCATTTTCCTGCCTTCTCCCCATAACCCTTGTTCTAATCAAATAATTTGTCTATCTCTGCCTTAGAAATATCCACCGACTTGGCCTCCACAGCCCTCTGTGGCAATGAGTTCCGCAGATTAACTAACCTCTGACTAAAGAAGTTCCTCCTCACCTCCTTTCTCAAAGAGTGCCCTTTAATTCTGAGGCTATGACTTCTCCCACCAGTGGAAACGTCCTTTCCATATCCACTCTATCTATGCCTTTCATTATTCTGTAAGTTTCATTGAGGTCCCCCCTCAACCTTATAAATTCCAGTGAGTAGAGGCCCAGTGCTGTCAAACGCTCATTATATGCTAACCCACTCATTCCTGGAATCATTCTTGTAAAGCTCCTCTGGACCCTCTCTTCTCACGGTACTCCAAATGCGGCCTGACCAGCACCTTACAGAACCTCAAACATACAATACATCTAACATTACAAAATTATACTTTGGCAGAGGGGGTGGAAAAACTCTTCCTGCTGGTGTGTGGGTCAGTAACCTGCGAAGACACACCTAAAGGAGATAAGAATTTATTGCACAGGGAAATGTTATAGAGGAACTTTAGAGGAAAAGTCTGTGGAATTAGGTAAAGGAGCAGTCGAAGAGGACAATGGTAGCTTCCCCCCGAGAATAGACTTAAATTGTTTCCCTCAGTTCGCACCATTCAACATTCCTCTCTTGAAACCCTTGTTCTTGGCTTGTCATCCAAAGCTATTTGCAAAATACCATTTCAATTCAATGCTCTTTGATGTTCCAAACTTGGCATCATTTCACCCACCAGGCCAAGGAGTCATTGGCGTATAAATTAAAAAAAATTCAAACCGTTCCAAAAATAGACACCCTTTTGAGTTTGCATTACAGAACATATCTCTAACGTGGCTATGATATAATGAGGACATTTCCTCATTGGGAACTTTAATGAAAATTCTGTTACTCATTAATGACATTATATGGTTTTAGAAAAATTTCATTTCAGTTAGTTTTTGTACAAAGGCATTCCATGCACATTGTGATGCGCTGTGCCTTATGTTATTGCCGCTATAATCAGATGACTTAAAATTGCCAACCAAGACTTTAAAAAGACAGTTCAAGCTGACAGGTTGCTCCAGTTTGATTTGTTTCAAGAGAGCTCAGCAACCATGAGGACAATTTTGGCCAGCATTCTGGTCAGTACATGCTTGCAGACTCTCTCGGGAGTTATCGTCGTTCGGGTAAGATCAATGCTCAGACTATATCTCTATTTGACTGCCATGTAATACACACCTGCCTCTGCTCCCTGCTATTCATCATCACTTTCCTCTACTAATCCAGCAGGTTTAAAGGGAATTCTTGACAGAAGAAGAAAATATGGTTCATATTCCAGGAACAAGCGAGGGGAGAATGATCAATGCAAAATAATACTGTGCGATGTTGGGAACCAAATATTAAAAGAATAAGATTATATTAAGTAATATTTGGTTTGAGCACTATTTTTGTAGACTTTGGTAACTAGACATGTTAGAGCAACAGAGGTTTCTCTGGTCAATTGACTTTACAGGCTTTCATTGCAGACACAAGCAACTGCAGATGCTTGAACCTGGAGCAATGAACAAACAACCGGGTGGAGCTCACTGCGTCGAACAGCGTCGGTGAGGGGGATAGATAGTCAACGATTCCAGATGAAGGGAAATGTCGACTGTCCATTTCCCTCCACTGGTGCTGCCTGTCCCGCTGAGTTCCTCCAGCAGATTGTTTTTGCCTCAAAGTGCCAACGTCTACCATGATCATTGAGCTGTGTAGGGAGGAACTGCGGATGCTGGCTTATACCGAAGATGGACCCAAAATGCTGGAGTAGCTCAGCGGGCCAGGCCGCCTCACTGGAGAGAAGGAATGGGTGACGTTCGGTACCTGAGACCCTTCTTATGAGTCTGATAATAAATTGCTGTGTGTCTCTTATCTCTCTAAGCTGGGGGCCCATGACTTTCTTTTGGATGATGTGATCCGCCTGAAGGAGGTGATGGATGACGAGATCTTTGAGAGACCACGTTTTACCTACATGGGCACCCGGTCATTCTGCAACAACACAAACCTCCCTGAACCGTTTAGGCCAATCTGCACCAAGGGTGACGCTCCCCAGGTCTTCTACACGCTGAGTAAGTAGCTCAAGGGAAGTTTTTACCATTTACTATTTACTTATATGCGCCATTAAGTGACTTGTGCAAACAGATGCAAGTTTGGATAAGTTGGCTTGGTCCATAGGAAATGCCAGAAACTACATGATAGAATGAATTGTCAGGAGTACAATATAGATTCATTATTTAACATTAAAGCGGCTGTTGGACAAACATATTTATCTTAAATAAACTCCCGACACTTGAAATAAATTAATATTCACATTCCCCCTACCTGCCTGTCGTTCTTCACTCCTCCCTGACTCACCTATCACCGCTCACTTCTGTCTCACCACTCACTCCCTCTCTCTTTATACTGGCTATCTCTCTCCAATCCTGATCCAGAATTTCAACCTGAAATGTCGACAATTCATTTCCGTTGCAGATGCTGCTCAACCTGCTCAATTCCTCCCGCAGATTGTTTGTCGTACCGTGTTGCTTTCATATCTCTTTCATGGAATGTGTGCATATCAGCTTTTAAATATATCTCGTGGGCTATTGCAAGGCCTATATTATAACCCCTTGTAGTTCTCCCATACCTCAGCTCCACCTATGTCGCCTCACTCGATGAGCCGGCCAAAATGTCCTCTCTCTGTGCTGCTTCGATGTTCTCCCTAATAAATAATGCAACTGCCAGAGCTCTGGGCAGCACAGTGGTTCAGCGGTACAATTGCTGCCCTACAGCGCCAGACCCGGGTTCGATCCTGACTACTGGTGCTGTCTGTACAGAGTCTGTATGATTTCCCAGTGACCATGTGGGTTTTCACCGGGTGCTCCGGTTTCCTCCCACACTCCAAAGACATGCAGGTTTGTACATTAATTGGCTTTGGTAAAATTGCAAATTGTCCCCAGTGTGTAGTGCTGGTCTATGAGGCACAGACTCGGTGGGCTGAAGAGCCTGTTTCCACTCTATATATCTAAAGTCTAAAGTCTAAACGGACCCTACTTTTTATATGCTGCTGTATCTTGGTATCAAAACAAACAGTTATCAAAGTGTCTTGGAGTTTACATCATGGAAACAAGCCCTTTGGCCCAACTTGACCATAGGTGCCTACCTAAGCTAGTGCCTCTGCCCGCATTTGGCCCATATTCCTCTCAACCTTCCTATCCATGAACCTATGTAAACGGCTTTTAAATTGTGATTGTATCTGCCTCAACCACCTCCTCTGGCAGCGTGTTCTATGCACAGACTACCTTCTGTGTGAAAATGGTGCTGTTCAGGTGCCCTATAATTATTTTCCTCTACTTTAAATCTATGCCCTGCAGATTTGCATTCCCCTAGCCTGGGAAAAAGTCTGTGACCCTCTATCCACCCTCTGCCCCTCATGGTTTTATAAACTTCTATAGATTTATCCCTTCATCCTTCTTTGCTCCTGGGTAATCAGTCTCAGTCCATCAAGCCTCAAGCCTTAGAACTCAAGCCCACTAACACCGGCAACATCCTTGTGAATCTTTACTGTGCCTTTCCCGTTTAATCACATCCTTCCTATAGCATTGCGATTGGAATTGCATCATGCTCCAGATGCAGTCTCACCACCATCATACTGTATATAACCTGAACTTGATATTGCTTCCCCCCAACTCACTTTTTAAACTTTTTTAACGCCTTCTCACTGCTGGGATTCTTGGTACCAAAACGTATTTTGTTTAAGCTTTTTGAAACAGTATTATTAAGATTTTTTTGAGACCAGGAGAACTCCTGGGTCAGACCACAACAGACAATTCCATTCGAAGATAGACACAAAAAGCTGGAGTAACTCAGCAGGACAGGCAGCATCTCTGGAGAGAAGGAACGGGCGATGTTTCGGGTTAAGACTCTTCTTCAGACTGAAGCACCACCCATTCCTTCTCTCCAGAGATGCTGCCTGTCCTGTTGAGTTACTCCAGCTTTTTGTGTCTATCTTCGGCTTAAACCAACACCTGCACTTCCTTCCTAGACAATTCCATTCACTTGCTTACTTCCCAGCCTCCTAGTGTCCCCTTCCCCTGTCGGCCGCAACTCAGTTGGAACACCTATGCCTCCAGCCGGTGACCTGAAATGCCAGAGGATGGTCCTCTCCTTACTGTGCCCTTTGTACAGCTCTGCCCTCACACAACACCCAACGCGGTGGATACCAGGACTGGCAAGGCTGCAAGATTCGCAGACCACCTGTGACTTGCCCTCAATCTGATGGAGATCCAGTAGAATTGCTGCCTCACTGCTCCAGTGACCCAGATTCAATACACATCTCCACTACCATGTGTGTGGAGTTTGCATATTCTCCCTGTGATCACCTGGATACACCAGTTTTTTTTCCCACATCCCAAAGATGTGTGGATGGGCTGGTTAATTTGCCATTGTAATTTGCCCCTCAATGTGCAGGTAAGTGGCATAATGTGATGGCAGCTGATGGTGATGTGGGGATAATTACATGGGACCTGTGCAGGATTGTGCAAATGGGAGCTCGATGGTCAATGCGGATTTGGTGAGGTAAAAGACATGTTTCCAAGTTGTGTGACTTTGTGCCTCTAAGGTTGGTTCAACACATACTGGCATCTTCTTCTGCTGTCTCTCAAAGATAACTCCCCCTGGAGGCCACCTGGGCAGCAGAAGGTGTGATGGTCAACTACACTGAGGGAGAAGACCTCCGGTCTCCCACACTGAGCGAGGAGGACCGCTGGTCTCTGAGGAACTAGGACTTCTGACCCCTCAAACTGACAGAGAAGGAACTCTGAGCCCTCAGACTGAGGGAAGAGGACCTATGGTCTCCCGCACTGAGAAGAGAACCTCTGGAGATCTCACACTAATGGAGGGTCTCGAGGAGAAGTCAGGTCCCTCACACTGAGGGAGGTAAATCTCTACTCGCCCATAGTGAAGCTGCAGATCCAAAAGTCATGGTCATGCAATCACACTGCATGGAACCAGGCCCTTCAGCCCAACTCATCCATGCCGATCAAGATGTCACATCTCAGCTAGTCCCATTTGCCCGCATTTGGTCCATATCCTTCTAAACTTTTCCTATCCATGTATCTGTCCAAATGGCTTTTAAATGGGTGGCTCAGTGGTGCAGTGGTAGAGTCGCTGCCTTACAGGGCCTAAGACCTGGGTTCGATCCTGACTATGTGTGCTGTCTGTATGAAGTTTGTACGTTCTCCCTGTGACCGTGTGGGTTTTCTCTGGGTGCTCTGGTTTCTTCCCACATTCCAAAGACGTGCAGGTTTGACGGTTAAGTGGCTTCTGCAAATTGCCCATAATGTATAGGACAGAACTAATGTACGGGTGGTCTCTGGTTAGCGGGGACTGGGTGGGCCGAAGAGCCTGTTTCCACGCAATATCTCTCAACTAAACTAAATGTTGGCATTGTACCGGCCTCAACTACCTCCTCTGGCAGCTCATCCAGCATAACTACAACCCTCTGAGGAAAAACGTTTCCCCTCAGGTGCCTAGCTAATCTTGCCTCTCTCACCTAAACCTGTGACCTCTGGTTCTTGCTTCCCCCACCCTGGGCAAAAGACTGTGCATTCAGGGAAGTGGCACTGGCACCCAATTGTGGTTATGTGTCCCAACAAACCCCAAATCTGATCGATGCAGAGGATGGACAAACACAAGCTATTTTTGGAATTTGTTCTTTTTGATAAATGGCAGTGGTAAACCCCAACCAATTGAGGAACCACTCAGTGTTGACCAAACTATTGGTGACTTTGAACCAGAAAAATCAGAACTGAACTTTAACGCAACACTTCACACATTTTGTTGACAATATAATGGTTTGAAGCTATAACAATACATATGATTTGTGGTACATCGTTAACATATTTCAATCTTTCGTTCCAGGGCAGATTGCTACAAACCCTTATCCTTGCACCATCTGTGCCTTCATTGCTTGCATTGGCTGCAGCTAACTTCAATTATGGACATTAATACCATGTGTAAAATATCCATCCTTTTAATATTCTCCTATCCATTCAATTGCGGAGTTCACCAGGAAGGAAGGAAGGAAATTTGTTTTACATGTGATCAATAAGACAGATAAATCGGGAACATCGTGTTCAAAACTTCCGCTGCCTTCAAAGCTTAAATCCTGCGGTAGAGAAGATGATTGCCTTCGGCTGCTGAATATAATTAGTAATGATCGGCTTTGAACTTAATCACAAAAATTGCGTCTCCACTTTCCGAATATGACCGGCAAGGATTCCTTCCTTCAGTGTAGTCTTGTTGTCAACATCCAGTCCAATGATTCTACCAGTTTTAAGTTGTCAGAGCTGAGCAACATGGGAACCAACAAACCAATGGTCCAATTAGTGATCTGTGCAAAAGTCACTCTTTGGGTTTTTAGAGTTAATGCACTGTTTTGCTCCTTTAGATGATTTTACTTTATGTCACCAATGTGTGGGTCAACTTTCCCTGTGTCCGAATTAAACACATCTTACAAACAGAGGTAGCTGCAGATTTTTCATAGCATGTATCATTCACAATGGACGGGGTAACAAGCCACCAACTCCACATTGAGAATACAGTTTTGAGTAGAGTACAGGAACACGCATTTAGTTAGTGAAGTATCTGAAATAGGCTTTTAGATGGGGTTAAAAGTTAATGCTCCCTGTATCAACGAGATTCTATGAATGGGACCAAATTGACGCAACCTGATTGATATTACTTGGGACCGTATGTATTTTTCTGGATTATCCTGAATTGAGCTAGGCTGTAGATCAGTGCCTATGTAGACAAGGACTCAAACCGTTCTTCCTTGAATAAAATCAGGTGAATATTTCTACTTCATGCTTCAGAATACACATTCAGTGTGAGGTTTTGGCCCCTGAACTCAATTTCAATTAGATTAAACATTAAGGTTTAGCATTAGAACTATTTTAGATCTGTGGGGATTATACAAATGCAGGGTCACACTTGGTCTGCTGGTTTAGATGATCCTGGGTTCAAATCTAGAAACAAGACCACAATCGGGCAGATTGAGGTGATGCTCGACAGTAGGTGTGCTGCGCTACAGATCTGCCTGAAGATCCCCACCTCTGGTGCTCTCGCTGTGGAGTTTGCAATGTCCCCCTGTGGCCACTCGCAGGTTAATTGACCACTGAAAGCTGTCCCTTGTATGGAAAAGAATCAAAAGGAAATCAGTGGGCATTGGAGAGGGAAATCTTTGCATGGAAATAAGATGAGATGGGAGTGAGATTGGTGGGATTGCTCTGTGGAAGATGGAATGGAGCTGATGGGCTGAATGGACTCAAGGACACCATTTCATGCAGTACACCTCCATGGCTCAATGACTATCTGTCTTAACAGATTAGGCTTTGAGAACCAGGTGTTTGTCAGACATTGAGGGCATGGTAGGGTGATAGGAAGCTGAGCACCGAGTGTGGGGAGATTGGACATAGATTAGGGAACTGAAGTGTGCAAAATGACAAATCACATTGGTGTGGAACGCAAAGGGTAAATTGGGACAATTGAGGGAAAAGAGAGGGTTAATAAGTAGATTGTTTAGAGGTACATCTATATATTTCACATCACTCAAAGCAACATTCTCCAGAACACGATGAGAGTTGTTAACGAGCTTGGGTTGTTTCTCTGGGTGTCTGTAGCGACTTTGAACCTCAGCATCACTTTTCATCAGGGTAACCAGAATTACATATTGTTGACATTCAAAAGCCAGTGTCCAGAACAGACACGATGGATCGAATGGCCTGCACCTGTATTTACCACTTTAACACAATAATAAGAATCCCTGAAACCTCACGGAGTTCATTGAAAAATTAGACTCTACTGCACCCAACTGGTAAACATGAAGAGATGACCATTGGCCAAACACAGTTGAGACACGACTCTGTTCTTGTCTTAATCTATTTCACGTTGATTTCCATTTGAAACCATAATGTAGGTTTAACGTACACTGTGTTCTAATATACAGGTCTGTTCACATCAGTCTACATGTCCACACACTGGTCAGTATTCAGGATCTGTTAGAGGGCCATGTACAGGTCCGTGTGCAGGTCTGTGTGAATGGGTCCATGTACAGGTTCATGCACGTGTCTGTGTGCAGGCCTATATACTTGGGTCCATGTACAGGTCCATGTGCTGAGGTCCTGGTACAGGTCCGTGTACGGGTCTGTGTACAACTCCGTGTACAGGTCCATGTTCAGGCCAATGACTGTTGCTGGTAGTGACAAACCTGGGTGCATGTCCAAGATTCTCTTTATACCTGCGGTTATATCATGTATCAGTCTCAATTTGTCCTGGTGAAATTAATAAATCAAATAAAGTAATTCTAAGGGTGTTTTACGTTTTATTAAATGGTTCAATTAATGCCAGCTGAGTATTTACAGGTACTCCAAGTGACAGGGCTGGAGCAGTGACTGGATTAAGCTGGGCGCTCCTCAAATAAACAATTCAGCTCTCTCTGCATTAGAGCATCCTACAATTCAATAATTCCATTCTTGGACAAATACTGTACTGAAATCCTCTTGTTATGAAGGCCAACATTCCATTAGCTTTCTTCATTGCCTGCTGTACCTGCACGTCAACTTTCAGTAACTGGTGTACAAGGACACTCAGGTCTCACTGCACCTCCCCCTTACCTAACCTAACCACATTGAGATAATAACCTGCCCCATGTTTTTGCCACCAAAGTGGATAACCTCACAGAAGTCGAAAGTAAGGCTCAGGCAGCATCTATGGAGAGAGTAATGTCACTTTTCGTTCTGGGGAAATTTAGAAAACAGACATGTTTAGACCTGCAAGAAGAGCGAGGCAATGAAACAAGTTTGTCCTGGTTTGGGGGAGAAGAAGGAAGACACCGATTAATGTCAATCAGGAGGAAACAGAGAGGGATCGGAATGAAGAGAATGTAAGAAAATGCTGGAAGTGTGAGATCAGGCACAAGGCTGCCGCACTCCTGAATTACAGGAGAATAGTAAGATTGAACGAGAACTTACCAGTTCGAAGGTTGATCTTTATTTTATGAGGAGTCGAAGTGAGGGATTTCGTGAAGAGCCCGCCGGTGCGCATGCTCGACATACTTCAAAGTAGCGGCGTGGAATCACAGAAACCAACAAAGAAATGACTTCGCATAGTAAGATTGAAGTGACTAAGATTACCAGATGAAGGTGATTGAGGGTTGGGCGAGGAGGGCACGAAATCCCTCACTTCGACTCCTCATAAAATAAAGATCAACCTTCGAACTGGTAAGTTCTCGTTCAATCTTTCATTTCGGAGT
Organism: Raja brachyura; assembly: GCA_963514005.1. The sequence goes on from OY740811.1 coordinate 17,736,768, forward strand.
CACGTGAGTGACTTCGTGAAGACTTCAAAGCTTCTGTGATTACACGCCCTGGACCACGTCCATGCTGACACACCACTACCAGGGATGGATGGGAGGAACAAACTTGCTCAATAGTTCATACTGCAAAACAAGAGCAGAGTTATTAATAACAAATCAAAACCCCTCATGCGGGGACATCTCCACGTTCGTGACCTGCATTCAGCACGGCTTCTGCGAACTGTAGAGGAGCAGCAACAGGCTTGTTATAAAAACGCTGGAACACAGCTTCATTAGCCCATCCTGCTGTGGCGAGAATTTGGTCCATGGGCACCTCCATGACCCTTGCCGTTGACGTCGACGCAGCCCTGGTGGAAAGAGACTTGAACACATTAGTGTCGATACCTGACTTACCCAAGACGACTGGAAGCCACATGGATATCGTCTGGACTGTCACTCGATGATGAGGTCTCTTATGAGTGACAAGCAGGTATCTCTCCATTCCTCTGATGCGTGCCGTCACCTTGACATAGTGGCGGATATGTGAGGCTAAACATGGCCTAGCATCTGCGGGGTATGCGGGGAACTTCAGCTGCAGCCCTGTGCACCCAGGTCTATGCTGCTTTAGTAGCTCGTCAACGAAAAAGACTACTTCTGTAGGGGTAGAAGTCATTCTGTCGACACGAAGTTTGTGTAGTGTCTGTACCCTCTGAGCTGAAGTCAGCGCTAGTAACATCACCAGCTTCCAGTGAGTTGGTCCAGTTGGAGCCCTTCCATGGGCGACCACGTCCTGAGCTGGGTTAATACGTCCCTGACATCCCAGGTGATATTATAGCGTGGTGTAGGCGGATTCATATTGAATATACCCCGCATGAGTCTGGACACTAGCCTGTTGGATCCTACCCCAATATTGAGGTAGAATGATAGCGCACTTCTGGCGCTGTTGATGGCACTGTAACTTAAGTGTTCATCATGGTGCAACCCCGCGAGGAATTCCAGGACGTCGGTTATTGTCACGTCATCATACGTGATGCGAGAGCGGCTGCAGTAGGCTTCCCACTTCTTAATATGCGAGTGGTATCTTCGCCTTGTGGACTCTCGACACGACGCCCCGATGATATCCATGGTCCGAGCCGAGAGGCCGTATTGGACTAACGGCCTGTTCAAAACCTGCAAGCCAACAACTTTAAATAGCCATGGCAGGGATGTGGCTCCCCTGACACAGGGTGAGTAACCAATTGTGGGCAACCCTTCAAAAGGACCCAAGGTTCGTTGAGCATGTCAAAGACCACCGGATACCAAGGCTGTGTGGGCCAGTCGGGTATAATAAGGATGCCCTTGGCAGCATCTGCCTGAATCTTTCGCAATACCCGACTGATGAGGCAAAACGGGGGGAAGGCATAGAAACCAATTCCCCCAGTCCAGCGAGAATGCATCTAGCGCTATTGCCCCAGGATCTGGTTCCCATGAAACGTAGGTTGGTACCTGATGGTTCAACCGTGACGCAAAAAGGTCAATGTCCGGTTTACCAAATTTGGCTGTGACTTTAGAAAAATCTCAGGATGCAACATCCATTCAATATTGTCATTAAATTTGCGTGACCTGGTGTCCGCCACAGTATTAAGCTCACCTGGCAAATAGGTAGCTGAAATCCAAATGTCTCTTTGAACACACCAGAGCCAAATTGAGTTAGCCAATTTGTCACACGAAACTGACCTGGTACCACCCATATGGTTTGAATATGCTACTGCTGTGGTGTTGTCTATTTGGAGACGGACATGTGCTCCAACAAGCTTGGAACAATACGCACGAAGTCCGTGGAATGCTGCCAGCAACTCCAAATAGTTAATCCCTTGAGTTAACAACATCGTTGATTCAAGGGTGTCCCATCTGCCACCACAACTAGAGCAATTATTCGTGGCTCCCCAACCATTGGAGCTTGCATCAGTTTGCAAATATACCACCGGATTAGCCTCCCTAATAGGCTTGAATGAGCTGCTAATGTGACACACCCACCATTGCAACTCATTTATCGCTTCGGGCGGCAGCTGCATGGACCAATCATAATGACCAGCGTTCTGTTTTAACGCTGCAATTTTAGCTCTTTGCAAATTCTGATAATGCAAAGGTCCATATCGCGCTGCCGGAAACAAAGCTACCAGCTTCCCAATTATTGTAGCTAAGTGCCGAATTGATGGTATATTGGTGCGGATTAAATCTTGACACACCTGGGTAACCTCCTCAATCTTGTTAATTGGAATGGTAACCCTCATGCTTATAGAGTTCACCGTGAACCCTAGGTAATTAATCACCTGGGCAGGGTAGAACTTTGATTTCTCTGGATGGACAATAAACCCCAATTGTTGAAATATATTGACAGCAGCTGCAACACCCTGTTCAGCCAATTCTAGGGTGTGGCCCACAATTAAGATATCATCTAAATAGGCCATAACTATATGGTGTCGTTGTCTCAAATAAGCCATAATTGGCTTCACTAATTTAGTGAACAATCTAGGGGCTGTGGTGAGCCCATTAGGCAAAGCCTTGTACTGCCAGAGTTGCCCCATCCAGATGAATTTTAAAACCTTCTGTCACATTTCTGGACGGACACGGAATAATATGCGTCTTTTAAATCGATGCATGCCATAAAGCAACCATGAGAAATCAATGATTTGGCTGTTTCAAACGTATCCATTTTAAAATGAGACTATGCTACAAAAGTATTCAAACGGGTTAGATCAATAATGACACGACAACTTCCATCCTTCTTAGGTCTGGTGAATATGTTCGAAACAAATTCAACTGGCTCATGCACCACTCTCTTAATCACTCCTTTGTTCTCAAGACTTAACAGTTCCTTATAGCCGGCTGCCTGTTCTGCAGCAGATAATTTAAACGTTCGAGCGGGCATGTGCTGGGATGGAGGAATGTCGCCATTAATAAACTCAATTTTATGCCCCTGAATATTCTGCAACACATACTCGTCACCAGTAAAATTACCCCATGCACCCAAAAACCACCGAAGGCGACCACCAACATGTGAAGTTAAACAGAGAGAAAAGAGAGAACCAGACCCCCTCACCTCCGTGGTTACCGGCGGTCCTTGACACGCGTGTGCGGACGTGGAGGTGCTGGGTTGGCTTGAGGGCGCGGCGTTTCGTTTTCCACCAGGGTCTCTGCCGACCCTGTCCTAAAAAAGACCCCTGGTGCTGGGTCTGATGTTGCTGTCGTTGTGGAGCTTGAGGGTGGGTCCTCGTCAAGGTACTGGCAGACCCTCGTGATCGAATGTATGGAGACTTTGAGCCTGACGGTGTGGGGGCACTCTGAGGGTGCATGATCCCCACCGTTTTGGCTTGCTCGTCAAGCTCTTTGACTCTCTTCGAGAGGTCCTCCCCAAAGAGCTGACGGGGCGGGGGCGGCGGCGGTGGTTTGCACAATCCTGCAAACTTTGGATTGAGCGCTGGGCGGATGCTGGTTTTGCGAAACCCGTTAATTTCGTGCTGGGTCGCGCACAGGAGGGCCAGGGCATCTTCCTGGTCCAAATTCAATTCGTCCCCGTCCACCGACCGCACAAAGGCGGTAATACCGGCCGTGAGGAGCTTCAGGATCCGCTGCAGTTTTACCTCCTGTTGACGGATAGCCGCACTGATGTTGCCCCATATCGGCGTATTGACCACAGGCACGTTGAGGGAGTTGCAATTGGATGGAGCCTTGTGACGGCTCATTGCCTGAATGAGGACTTCTTCCTGTAGTTGCTGGTTGTTAAGAAAGTCCACAGTGGCTGCCAGCTTCGTGTTTAAAGGAAGTCCAGATGAATGTGGGGCCGCACATTTGGTCGCCACATCCAGAAGATCCTCCGCTGGTACCTCCACCGGAGGTGGTATGGAATCCACCAAAACCTCCTCCTCCTGCTGCTCCAGGCTGATGGTAGAGGCTGGTGACGACGCCCTGTGCCTGTGGCTGCCCTGCTGTTGTTGGCTTTGAAGCAGGAGCTCCAGCAGCCGCTCCATACGGTCAATACGCCCTTCACCCTGAACACTCAGGTGGTCGGAGTCCTCCGGCTCTGAAAAGAAAACCGGGCTCCTATCATCGGCCCGCACCTCATCGAGGCCCTGCCGGTGCCGGTAGTTGTCGCTAACAGCCGCCGAGGCGAAACTGCGCGATTCCCGCGCGGGCGTGTTCAACCGCCTCCGTTTAGCGGGAGCTGACGCCGCTGCCACTAAGGGCACTTGCAGCGTGGTGTCGGCACCAGCCGAAGCATGGCTACCTGAAGCCCGCGCAGGCTTGCCGGCTGCCCACATCGTGGACCTTGCCGACGCATGGTCTCGCCCACCCATCCATGGGGGGCTCGGCGACCGTGACGAGACCCGACTCAACCGACCCGTCCCGGCGTCGAGAGTCGGGGTGTGCCGGCTGGACCTCACAGCCGCCCCGGGTCTCGCCCTGGAACCTGACCGCTCCTCCGTGTCAGGCAATGCCTTAGCCCTGGCAGGGTTAGGCTTCTGGGCTCCTGCCCTGCCCCTTCTCGGGGGGCTGAGTGGAACGGGCCGTGCAGCCGCACGCCCCCTGCTCGAGGTCGCCAGCGAGCCCGCTGACGACCTGACTGCCATGGCAGGGTCCCCCTGCTCTGGCGGCACACCACACTCCTCCTCGTCGAACTCCTCCGAGCTGTGGTGTGCTGGCGGATCTGGACCTGTAAACACAGGGCTTACCCACATCTCCGCCTGAGTCCCGGCCTGCACTGCAGGTACTGCCGATGGTAAAGGCCCCGGAACTGTTGACCGGCGAACTCGTCCTGACGTCCTCCGGCCCTTCGAACTCCCATCCATGTCCTTGCTGCAAGACATAACGAACAACAAGGACCACCAACTAAAGGTGGAATACTCACCTCCGTGGCCCCTTCTGAAGGGCTGGCGAGGAGCGCGCTCCACCGCCAGCCGTCGCAGCAACGCGGTACGACGATATGTCGAGCATGCGCGCCGGCGGGTTCTTCACGAAGTCACTCACGTGACTCCGAAATGAAATACCCAGCAGCTCAGCAGTGACTGGAGAAAGGAGAAACTAACTTACTCCAGAATGGTCTCAGCAAAGAACCGCAGATTCTGCTTACTACATGAAATATCACAAAGTGCTGGAGTAACTCAGCAGGCAGCATCTCTGGAGAACACGGATAGGTGACCTTTCTATCTTTCAATATTTTATTCATGATCCCTAACTTCTAAGTTCAGAGACATAGGAAGCTTGCTGAATGTATTGCACTGAAGGGACAATTGGGCAGCTTCTCCAGGGGCTAAATCAGTCACCAATGCAAATTAATGTTCAACAGGACAGGGCCTAAGGAAAGGCCACATTGACATTGGTGTAAAACTGCAATCTGAAGTGCGAGGAAAACGAGGCAAATTATTGTTCAATGTTTGTAATATAGTTTAGTTTATAGGTACAGCATGGAAACAGGTCCTTATGCCCTACCGAGTCCACGCCACCATTCAATCACACTAGTTCCATGTTATCCCACTTTCTCATCCTCATGGTGGAAGTTTTACAGCAGCCAATTAACCTACAAACGCGCACATCTTATGGATGTGAGAAGAAATCAGAGCACCCATGCAGTCACAGGGAGAACATGCAAACTCCATATAGACAGCACCCACTGTCATGATGGAACCCGATTCTTTGGTGCTGTGAGATTGCAGCTCTACCAGCTGTGCCATCCTGCCACCCAAAATAACATAAGAATGTCTTCTATTGAGAATTCAAGACGTAGAAAAGGCTGCTATTGTTCACCTTCACATCTAGTTGACTGCAGCCAATTTAATATTTTGCCCTGTTGTCATTAACAGTACGGGCAAGTTATCAAAGATAGACACAAAAAGCTGGAGTAACTCAGCGGGACAGGCAGCATCTCTGGAGAGAAGAAATGGGTGACATTTCAGGTCGAGACCCTTCATCACATTGAATTACCATATGAGGGGAGGAGGGGTGGTTGCAGTGATAGGTTGAATTATTGGAGTACATGATTATAAAAAACATGACAAAGGAGGCCATTCTGCCCATTATGTCTCCTTCCAGCTCTGGGCCCATAGTCCTGTAATTCACAATTACTTAAAATACCTATCCAAATACTAATTATCTGTGATGAAGGTTTATTCCTCCACATCCCTTTCAGGAGAGAGAACACCAACACCATACTACCCTCTCATCCTTTGACAAATGAAGGGCCTGTCCCACTGTACGAGGTAATTCAAGAGCTCTCCCAAGTTCAAAAAAAAAATCAATCTCGTAGAAGTACGTAGAATGTACGTAGCGGGTACGTCAGTGCTCAGGACGTCTTTTAGCGGCTCGTAACGCTAACGGCAGGTACTCGGGGAAACACGGTAAGCTCGTGAAGTATTTTCAACTTGTTGAAAAATGTCCACGAGAGCCCTGAGTACCTACGAGCGGCTATTCTCAGAGTTCGAATCAGGGGAAACTCGGGAGAACTCTTGAATTAGCTCGTACAGTGTGACAGGCCCGTGACACTGTTAAGTCCTCAGACTCCTGCTCCACACAAAATAACACTCTTTCCTCATTGGTACAGTTTTCCGATCCAAATTCTTTTACTCTCCAATGAATTTCCTGGGCTTCCATTTTTTTTACCTGCTGTGTCTTGTTGACTGTTGTCAAAAGCCACGCTACAACGCATGTAGACTGTCAAATGCACTGGCCTTTTCAAAATTTCCCAAAACTTCAAAGTTAGTAAAAGAGTTCACCTCCCTTAACGGGTGCACTTTGATGCTCTCTGATCAATCTATGTCTTTATAAATCTTCACACTGCCCAATGTTGATCTGATTAGCAAAAAGAAGAGGAAAAATACAAAATGCTGGAGTAACTCAGCGGGTCAGGCACCATCCCTGGAGAACATGGGTACATGATATTTTGGGTCAGGTCTCTTTTGGTTGGAAGGACTAGTTCAGACAGTGTTCACACAGAAAGGTTGTGGGTGCCTGGAATGCACTGCCTGCACTGGTTGTGGAGGCAGATCCGATTATGGCATTAAAGAGGCTTTTAGACAGGCACATGGGTATGTAGGAAATGGAGGGATAGAGAACACGTGCAAGCAGATGGCATTAGTTTAACTTGGCATAGTTTTCGGCATGGACATTATGGGCTGAAGGGCCTGTTCCTGTGCTGTGCTATTCTATGCGCAGGAAAGAACTGTAGATGCTGGTTTAAATAAAAGGTAGACACAAAATGCTGGAGTAACTCAGCGGGACAGACAGCATCTCTGGAGAGAAGGAATGGGTGACGTCTCGGGTCGAGACGCTTCTTCAGATTGATGTCGGGGAGTGGGCGGTATAGAGATAAAATGTAGCCGGATGGGAGAACTGGGAAGGGGGAGGGGATGGAGAGAGAGGGAAAGCAAGGGCTACTTAATGAATTAATGTTAGAGAATTAATGTTCATACTGCTGGGGTGTAAGCTACCCAAGTGAAATATGAGGTGCTGTTCCTCCAATTTGCACTGGGCCTCACTCTGACAATGGAGGAGGCCCAGAACAGAAAGGACAGATTTGGAATGGGAGGGGAGTTAAAGTGTTGAGCAACCGGGAGATCAGGTAGGTTTAGGCGTACTGAGCGGAGGTGTTCAGCAAAATGATCGCCAAGCCTGCGCTTGGTCTCGCCGATATACAGGAGTCGACACCTGGAACAGTGGATGGAGTAAATGCGGTTGGAGCAGTTGCAACTGAACCTTGGCCTCACCTGAAAATACTGTGGGGGAAGGCAAAGAGACAGGTGTTGCATCTCCTGCAGTTGCAGAGGAAAGTACCTGGGGGGGGGGGGGGGGGGGTTTGGGTGGGAAGGGATGAGTTGACCAGGGAGTTGCGGAGGGAATAGTCTCTGCAGAAAGGGGTGGAGATGGGAAGATGTGGCTAGTAGTGGGACCCCGTTGGAGGTGGCGAAAATGTCGGAGGATTACGTATGTGCTGTATGCGACGGCTGATGATGTGGAAGGTGAGAACAAAGGGGACTCTGTCCTTGTTATGAATGGGGAGAGGGAGAGCAAGTGGGAAACGGTGAGATCTAGAAATGGTAGGGAGATGTCAGAGATGGTCCAAGTGCATTTGAGTGCAGGATGGAAATTAGTCGTGAAGTTCCGCATAGGTGCAGGAGGTAGCACTGATGAAGTCGTCAAGGTAAAGGAGGTAGAGTTTGGGGATAGGGCCAGTGTACTGCTGGAATAGTAATTATGATAATAGTAATAGGAATAAAGAATCCCACAGCTCCGCTCTTGCTCTCCCTCCCCTCATTCATAACAAGGACTGATCATTCTAAACCATCTCCATACATGTATCTGTCCAAATGTATTTTAAAGGCTGTTATTGTACCTACCTTAGCTACTTCCTCTAACAGCTTGTTCCATTTCCGGCTATATGAAAATGTTTCACCTCAGGTTCCTATTAAATCTTTCCTTGTTTGCCTCAGTGCTGCTGGCAAGGAGACCTGTAAATTCTCAGAATTTTCCCAGGTTGCTCTGCCAGCGTGAAATCCACAGGTCAAGCATTCCTACGGGTTGGTAAGGATGTTGGACCCTACTGAAGTGACATCATATAGACCTATATCACTGTTAAATGTAGATTCCAAAATTATTTCTAAAATATTAGCTATGAGATTGGAAAATATTTTACCGCAATTTATCTCTGAAGATCAGACAGGTTTTATTAAAAATCATTACTCATACTTTAATGTTAGGAGATTAATTAATATTGTATATACAGGATCAAATAAAACCCCAGAATGCGTAATTTCACTTGATGCCGAGAAGGCATTTGATAGAGTAAAATGGGAATACATATTCAATACACATGAAAAACGTAAGATTGGTCCAAAATGCATTTCATGGATCAAGCTGATATATCATATACCTCAGGCTTCTGTACTTACTAATAATCTGAGATCCCCTTTTTTCAGGCTCTTTTGAGGTACTAGTCAGGGCTGTTTTTTAAGTCCTTTACTGTTTGATATTGCTTTGGAACCTTTGGCCACCGCTATTAGGGAATTGCCTAATTTTTTTGGTATTGAACATGGGAATAAGACACATAAGCTATCTCTTTATGCAGATGATCTGTTATTATTCATTTCTAACCCTGAGAAATCTATTCCGGTAATAGTAGCATTACTTAATCAATTTAGTAGTTTCTCTGGTTATAAACTAAACCTTAGTAAGAGTGAGCTTTTTCCAGTAAATAATCTAGTTTCGAATTATGGACAGTTTCCACTTAGATTGACTACCGAAAATTTTACTTATCTAGGTATTAAGATCGCCAAGAAACACAAGGATTTATTTAAAGCTAATTTTATGCCTTTAATTGACCATATTAAACAACAGTTTACTAAATGGTCACCAATGTCCTTATCTTTAATCGGCCGAATCAATGCTATTAAATTGTTCATTTTACCTACATTTCTGTATTTATTTCAGACGATACCAATTTTTATTGTCAAATCTTTCTTTGATATTGATTCCAAAATTTCTTCATATATACGGCAGAATAAAAATCCCAGATTAAGTAAAAAATACTTACAGAAATCAAAAAAAGATGGTGGTTTGGCATTGCCGAACCTTAGATTCTACTATTGGGCAGTCAATGTTTGTTAGCTAACATTTTGGACAAAAGATTTAGAAGATACTCAATGCCCAGGATGGATAAATCGAGGCCCCTAGTGGCTATCATTGGCTTCGATCCTAGGGGCCTCGTTACCTTTTACAATTACGAGATTGAATAAATATGTGACTAACCCAACAATAAGACATACGTTTCGAATATGGTTTCAATTTCGTAAGTTTTTTGGACTAAATTATTTTATCTTATCGAGTCCTATCTTATCTAATTTACTCTTCCAACCTTCTAGTACTGATCACGCCTTTCTGTTATGAAAGAGGAAGGGATTATTAGCTTTTTTGATTTGTTTTTGGATGGTTGTTTTATGTCTTTTAAACAACTCTCCAATAAATATAATTTACCTAATTCACATTTTTTTAGATATTTACAAATTAGACATTTTCTGAAGGCTACTCGACCCTTTTTTCCGCTACCACATCAAACTGAAATTTTGGAAAACATTTTACATTTGAACCCTTATCAGAAGAATAATAACGACTATTTATGAGTTGATTTTGAAATTACAAATAGATATATTTGATAAAATTAAGAATGGGAAAGAGAACTCCAAATTTCTCTAACTATAGAGAAATGGGAGAGGATTCTTCAATTAGTCAATACCTCTTCAATGTGTGCAAGACATGCTCTGGTGGTTCACAGAGCTCGTATGTCAAAAGATAAGTTTGCTTGTTTTTATGGTCATATAAACCCTACCTGTGACAGGTGTAATTCTGAAGTGGCCTCACTGACCCATATGTTTTGGTCCTGCCCACTTTTGGAAAAATATTGGAAATACATTTTTGATACTATTTCTGTAGTCTTAGGTATTGATTTACAACCTCGTCCTATTACTGCAATTTTCAGGCTACCAGTATTAGATTCTATTCATTTGTCCCGCTCCGCCCATCGGTTGATTGCTTTTACCACATTAATCGCCAGAAGATCTATTTTATTTAAATGGAAAGACTCCAACCCTCCGACCACACTCCATTGGTACTCTGAAACGATATCATGTTTCAATTTTAGAAAAAATCAGGAGTGACATTGTCGAACCCTTGGTTAAGTTTGATAAGACTTGGAGGAAAATGTATTCAACACTTTCACACAACATAACCTTCTCCCTCTTTAACCGTTATAAAAACTACTTTACCTCTCCATGGTGGAACGGACTTGGCAACAAACAGACTTAAACTGTTGAAATTCTCAGTTCCGATTCTCTTTGCTTTGTTTCCCTTTAGTTTCGGGGGGTTTGTTTCTTCCTTTTTTCCTTTTTCTTTTTCTCTCTTTTTATCTGTGGGTTTTTTTTCTACATATATAAGTTTTCTTTTAAACATTTAACTATATTTACATAGAGACCAGGAGGTCTATATTCAATGTGTATTTTGACACTGGACTCATATTTCGGTTATACCTGTTATTAATGTAATCCTGATCCCTGTGTAGCAATCTCATTGTTACGTTTACCATTATTCTTTTTGTTCAGTTTTTTTTGGGGGGGGAAAAAAATGAATAAAAAGATTTTAAAAGAAAGAAAGGATGTTGGTTTTTTCCAAGAAGGCTTTCAGAGTATCCTTGAAGTGCTTTTCCTGTACATCTGCGGAACACTTAACAGTACAGAATTTGGAACAAAGTTGTATGTTTCAATAGTTTTTTTATCAGATGTGCGGCAAGTGCCCCTGGGATGTTCTGCAAGATGTTTCCCTTAATGTTCTCCCAGTTCAGAAAAGTAAATTACAGCTCGTACAATGTTATAACATTTGTTTTCGCAGACAAACTGTAGGCTGCACATGGCTCACACACGGTTTGAGAATTTCCATGTCGGCACAAGTTCCTGAGACTGTCCACATCCAAGCTGGTAGCGGATGAGTAAATTGGTAACAACCTCCGAAAATCATCGGAAAACCTGTCCAGTCATTTTCCCAACACACCACCCAAGCATGGGAGAAAACAAGGATTAGACCAACCGAATACTTCTTTACATTTAGCTATGGTGCATGTAAAACAAGCTCAACAGGGCACTTAATAACTTGAGGAGATAAACATGAGATAAACACAAGAGGTGTGAAATTTTGAAGACATGAGAAAGCTTATTGGGAACAGATTACACGTCTTTCAAAGTGGTAATTAAATTGCAAAGTTTTAGTAAAATGCAGCTCATTGGTTCCAAGAGCATGACATGAACATTTCTGCGTCGATGCTGAGGTTGTGATTGCAACAATATCTGCATTGTTTCTATGGTATCATTTAGTGCAAATTCGGTGAGGAAAAGTCCATACATGTGGGGGTCTGCTAAACAGGTGTTATGCTCACGTTTGTATAAGGTGCCACACTCCTGATAGTTAGTTCTTCCAAACCTAATGGAACTGGATGTGTCGGAGAGAACTGCAGATGCTGGTTTAAATCAAAGATAGACACAAAATGCTGTAGTAACTCAACGGGACAGGCAGCATCTCTGGAGAGAAGGAGTGGGTGACGTTTCGGGTTGAGACCCTTCTTAAGATGTTGGCGCAGAGATACTGCCTGTCCCGCTGAGTTACTCAGCATTTTGTGTCTATCTTCTACCGTATCTTTAAAGGAACTGGGTTTTGCAGAAGTAGAGGTCAAGGAACTAACACAACTACATCCTGGATTTCCACAGAATGGACCAACACACACTTCACTTTGGCAGACATTTGCCCAAGAAGTTACTTGGGTGGAAGATTTGTGGGTACAATCTTTGTATCTGAATGTTAAGGTCTGAAACTTCACCACAATTAGCGTTGGACCTCCTAGGTGATCGGCAACGAGTTGATTTCAGACTGCAGATGGGAGCAATAATAATGTGAGGAAAGGTCCTTTGGGAGTCGGGTGTTGGGCGGGGTTATCATCGAAGGTCAGCTGAGTGAGGAGATTAATGGAGAGGATGCGAAATGGATGAGTTGGATGTGAAGGGGTTCGTTGACTGAGGAGGAAATTGTTGGTCGCAACGAGACATTGGACGGGATGGAAAGGCGAGTTTGACGAGTTCAGCGATTTCAGTAGAAGAAAAGAATGAGAAGAAAGAGTAAAGCATGAGACTCTTCCCGTCTGTTTCATTCATCCAGTATAAAACTTCTGAAAACCTAAGAACAATGTGTTGCCTGCTCCAAGCTATGGGTCTCTGTGTTAATGGAGGATTAGAAGCAAGGGGGAGGTGTTAGATGTCCTGGAAAGCATAAAGTGGATAAGATGAGATCTATTGCAGAATGATATGGGAAGCAAACAAGCAGATTCCTGGGTCAGTGATGGAAGATTTTTCATCTTTTCTAGCCACAGGTACGGTACCAGAAGATTGGAGGATAGCTAATGTTGTTCCTTTATTTAATTTAGGAGAGGCGGCTGGGATAAGCCAGGGATCCACAGGCCAGTGATGTCTTATATCAGTGGTTGGGAAATGATGGGAGAAGATATGTGTATGTTGGCAAAGTCAAAGACTGGTTATGGAGTTTCAGTGTTGTTTTACAGTCATCAATCATACAGTATGGAACCTGATCTTTTGGCCAAACTCACCCATGCCGACCAGATTTTATAGCTGAACTAGTTCTATTTGCCTACTTTTGGCCAATATTCCTCTCAACCTTTCCTATCCATGTACTTGTCTAAATGTCACCATCGTACCCACCTCAACAGCTTCCTCGGGCTTCCCATTCCATATGTGCACTACCCTCCACATGACAAAATTGCCCCTGTGTCTCACTAAATAATTCTCCTGTCACCCTTGTGGACACCCTGGGGAACAAGACTGTAACCATTCATCTTATCTGTGCCTCTCATGGTTTTATATACCTCTATAAGGTCACCCCCCCCCCCCCCCCCCACCCCCCCCAGCCTCCTACACCCCACAGGGAGGAAAACCCAATCTGTTCTGTCTCTTCTTCATGGCTACATCCTGGTGAATCTTTTTTTAACCCTTTCCAGCTTGGTAACGTTCCCTTCCTATAGCAGGGAAAACAGAACTTAGGGCGGCACGGTGGCGCAGCGGTAGAGTTGCTGCCTTACAGCACTTGCAGCACCGGAGACCCGGGTTCAATGCCAATGACGGGCGCTGTCTGTACGGCGTTTGTACGTTCTCCCCGTGACCTGCGTGGGTTATCTCCGAGATCTTCGGTTTCCTCCCGCATTCCAAAGACATGCAGGTATGAAGGTAAATTGACTTGGTAAAATATAAAAATTATCCCTGGTATGTGTAGGATAGTGTTAATATGTGGGGATCGCTGGTCTGTGCGGACCCGGTGGGCCGAAGGGCCTGTTTCCGTTCTGTATCTCTAAACTAAACTAAACTAAACTCTACTCAATCCTCCAAATGTGATCTCAACCATATTTTATACGGCTGTAGCATGATGTCTCACCTCCTGTACGCAGTATCCTTACTGAACAAGGCAAGCATGCCAAACACCTTCTTGGCCATCCTGTCTACCTGTGTCACCACTTTCAGAAAGCTGTGTACCTGTCTCTCTGTCCCTGGGATAATCCCGTCTCACTAATTTGATCGAGTTATTTGAGGAGTTAATAAAGGAGATTGAAGGAGGCAGGGCAGTAGATGTCTGTGTGAACTTTAGTAAGGCAGTTGACAAGGTTTTCCATTGGTAGGCTGGGCCAGCAGGTTAACACAGATGGGAGCAAGGTGAGCTGATTCATTAGACCCAAGATTGCCTTGGTGATAGGAGGCAGTAGTTAGCGGTGGAAGATGCTTCTCTGAATCTTTGAATCGTGATGTACTGCAGGGACTGGTGCTAGCACCTTTGCTGTTCACGATACAGCTGCTCCTCGACCTACAATAGGGTTAGGTTCCAATAAGCCCATTGTAAATCGGAAATATCACAAGTCAAAAACGCATTTGATACATTGCGATCACATGACCGGAAGTGACGTCGGCTCATGCCGTTGCCGAGTGTTTGCACCATCGTAAAGTTGAAATATCGCAAGTCGAAGCATCGTAAATCGGGGAGCATCTGTATGTATCAACGACTTGGACGAGAATGTCGTGGTATGTGGCATGGCTAGTAGTTTTTACACAAAAGCTGGTGGCTTTGTGGATAGTATGGAATGGTTTGCAAGATGGACGCAGATCAGTTGGAAAACTGGGCAGAGCATTGGCCTATGGAATTTAATCCCAACAAAGGTGAGGTGATGTATTTTGACATTTCACATAAGGGTAGGACATATATAGTAAATAGTAGGGCGTTAAGGAATGGTGATGATAGGGAGACTTTGAGGACCAACTCAATAAATCCCTGAAAGTAATGATATGGGCAGAGAGTGCGATGACAATGTCTTCATAGGTCGGGACATGGAAATATAAGAGTTGGAGCATTATGTTGTAATTGTACACAGCATTTGTGAGGCCTCACTTGTATTTGTGTGCAGTTGTGATCACCACATCAAGGAAAGACTTTTATTGCACTGGAATGAGTGCAGTGATTCATCAACATGTTGCCCCTGGATTGTAAGTCTTCAGTTGAGATAAGAGAATGGAGAGACTGGGTCTGTTTTCCTGGAATCACAACCTCTTTTCCCTGGTAGCTTATCAAAAACACAAAGGCGTTGGTATAAGGTGAGAGGACGGAGGTTTACAAGTTCTGTAAAGTACGTTATTTACACAGAGTGTGGTTGATATCTGGAACATGCTACCAGAGGAGGTGGAAGAGTCAGATACAATGACTTAATTTAAGAGACATTTAGAAAGACACTATTAGGTAAAGCATAGGAGGGTAAGGGGCTAACATGGGCACATTGGATTAGTGGTCAGCATAAACACGATGGGCTGAAGGGCTGCTTCTGTACATCTTGTCGCAGGTAGATCGGATGGTCAAAAAGGCTTTTGGCACATTGGCCTTCATCAGTCAGAGTATTGAGCATAGAAGTTGGGAGGTAATGTGGCAGTTGTATAAGACGTTAGTGAGGCCGCATTTAGAGTATTGTGTTCAGTTCTGGGCACCATGCTATAGGAAAGATGTTGTCAAGCTGGAAATGGTACCGAGAAGATTTACGAGGATGTTGCTAGGACTAGAGGGTCTGAGCTAAACGGAGAGGTTGAGTAGGCAGGAGGATGAGGGGTGATCTTATAGAGGTGTATTAAATCATAAGAGTAATAGATTGGGTAGACGTACAATCTCTTGCCCAGAACAGGTGAATCGAAGACCAGAGGACATAGGTTTAAGGTGAAGAGGAAAAGATTTAATAGGAATCTGAGGGGTAACTTTTTCACACAAAGGGTGGTGGGTGTGTGGAACAAGTAGATGAGGCAGGGACTATCCCAAAATTTAAAAAACAATTAGACAGGTACATAGATAGGTTTGGAGGGATATGGACCAAACGCGAGCAGGTGGGACTAGTGTAGCTGGGATATGTTGGGCAAGTTGGGCACAAGGGCCTGTTTCTGTGTGGTATCATCATTCTATGATCCCACGACTTGATGACTCGGTAACTTTCATCCCATAGAGGGCAGCACTCTCAGAGTTCTAGTGATGTCACCTGTGGATATGGACAGCTACCTGTTTCACTTCCAGATTCCTCAGAAGCACTCAATCACTGGATGCTGTGCCATCTTTGGTGCTTTTGGACAATCCGCTCACTGAGATGACCGGCCGTAACCTCTGCTTCACCTGCCAAGAAGCCAACATTTCCCACCCATTCCGACCCAGCAAGTGTTAGAGCCGTAGGAACCTGGGTTTGCAGATTCTGGGGCCAGCAGAGGGGTGAATCTCTGCCACCCACTTGGAGGACACTGGTGGGAGTCAGGAGGAACAGGGCTGACGGAAGCAGGGCCATCACTGGGCAATCAGACCAGCAACAAACCTGTCCCCACTTCAAGGTGGGTTCTCCAGCAAATATCGACTCAGGCAAGTCAAAGAGTGCAATTGCATGTTTGTAAGTCATCAAAATAATCTCTCATTTTGACTGCAACCCGCGTCGATTTCGTAAGTTTGTGTCTCAGTGCTCATTGTTCGCAACTGAATCAGAAGGCTCATTGACCAATTAATGTCTCTGAAAGCACTGTTGGTACAAAACGTTCTGCTTCTCCAGGTCACTGCTTGTTCACAATATAGTTCACGCCGTGACATCCTGTCCTCCCGCGACAGAGGGACATCTGATTCACAACTATAAATCAAGCCTTTAAATTACTTCTAAAGCTACCAGATGCCGCAAATTTCCCCACTCAACGAGTCTACCAGGCTCTCACTAAATATCAGACATCATCCAACATGAAGATCTTTATTGCCTTCATCCTACTCAGTAGTTCGTCAGCAAGTATTGTGATACAGGTAAGATTTACCTTCCTAACTCATTGTCGGATGTTACGATTAGATGCGTTAACATGTTAGAAGAGCATTGTGTTGCCCACAGATTTACAGGAAGCTTTAACTACTGAGGGAAAGTTAGTATAGGGCAAATGTTTCCAAGATAGAAAGGAAAGAAGATCTTGGTTATGTTTTTGCAAGTTTTAAAACTTCAGGACACCTCAAATAGCTTCACACAATGAAGTTTGCAGTCTTGTCACTTTGCAAGGGGCAGACTGCCAGAGGAACTCAGCTGGTCAGGCAGTGCCTGTAGGGGTAAAGGACAGGTGTGTTTCGGGTAGCAACCCTTCTTCAGACTGGTGGAGTTGGGGCAAGAAAACAGGATAAGAGGTGGGGGTGGGGGTGTGGCAGAGCCTGGTAAGAGATAGGTGGATACAGGTGAGGGGGGGGGGGGGGGGAATAAGTAGATGGGTGGAGTAAATAACAGAGGCTAGAGGTGAAAAGGAGCAGCTTTGCCAAAATGTGGCGTAGAGTGAGACGGGCCACGTTCACCCACAAGGCCCGAGCCAGCCATGTTGGCCTCTCTGTTGGCTCACAACCTCCCAGCTACCACCTGGGAAGGACTTTCGACCTGGGGAATTGTCAGCACACGAGACACTGTGCTGTGCAGGAGTGGGAGCGGGATGTAGGCTGATCCCCCTCCTCCTTGGGTGGATCCGCCAATAATTTCACTCTCACAAGACCCAGCGTTCATGGTACTCATATTCAGAGAAGGAGCACGTATGGAATTGCAGCAATTAATGTGACTGGTGGTGGTGGCTGCGGCGGCTGCGTCCCTTGTAGCAAAACCTCAATGCTCCAAATTACCTGCAGGCACCAAAGCATCAATATTTTAATGATTTCTGATAAAAGGGTCTCAGCCTGAAACGTCACCTATTCCTTCTCTCCAGAAATGCTGCCGGACCTATTGAGCATTTTGTGTCTAGCTAGGGTGTAAACCAGCATCTGCAGTTCCTTCTTACACAAATATTTTAAACGCTACTCACGGGTCTTTTGGACACCAGTGGATGTGAGAGGTGGGACCCGTTTGCAAGTCTTTTCTTTTATTTATCCCGGCACTGAAATTGCAAGTCACACCCGCCAGGTTTTGAAAGGTTTAAGAAAGGACTGCAGATGCTGGAACAATCGAAGGTAGACAAGAAATGGTGAAGGAACTCAGTGGGTGAGGCAGCATCGATGGAGAGAAGGAATAGGCGACATTTCGGGTCGAGACCCTTCTTCAGAAAGGATTCAGCAACACTGCAAAATTTCCAGTCTGAAGTGTTGGAACCAGCTTGAAATACAATAGAAAAAGTTGCTGCAGTTTACGGCCTGTGGGATTCAGAAAGAAGGACAGCCAGAAGCAAGTTTATTTTAACAGTGGCAGATTTCAGAGATGACACTGCTGTGTCTGAGCTACTCACAGCTTGCACATCACAAAACTTAATTCCAATGGACACAATCTTCAATACATTAAAACAATTCATGTAATAGTAAGGAGGTTATCACTCAGGGAGGAGAGTTTGATTTCTGTACTTACTTTAGAGTTTGCTATTTAGAATACAAACATCATTGACTTTCCACACCCTGGGTGGCACGGTGGCGCAGCGGTAGAGTTGCTGCCTTGCAGCGCCAGAGACCCGGGTTTGATCCTGACTCTGGGTGCTGTCTGTATGGAATTTGTAAGTTCTCCCCATGACCGTGTGGGTTTTCTCCGGGTGCTCCGGTTTCCTTCCACACTTCAAAGACGTGCAGGTCTGAGGGTAAATTGGCTACGGGAGAAATTATAAATTTAATATTATAAATTGTCCTGAGTGTGTAGGATGGTGCCAATGCGTGGATTAGGTGGGGCCTGTATCCGGGCTGTATCTCTAAACTAAACTAAATCTCTGTATATTCCTGCCATCATTTCTTGGAACAAAAGGCTGGAGTAACTCAGCGGGTCAGACAGCATCTCTGGAGAAAAGGAATAGGTGACGTTTGGGGTCAAGACCCTTCTTCAGAACTCGTCTCGACGCGAAACTTCACCTACACGTACAAGATGCTAATTTCCGATATGAAAATGGCCATAACGTTTTTAATACTGAAGATATGAAAGTGAATTAGGTGTCAAATTAAACTTTGTTTCATGCTTTATCTGATGGGATAAATTGCAGACTTGATTTTTAAAATCTCAAAATGTTGTAACATTGCTACAATTCCTTTTCTCCAGAGATGCTGTCTGACACACGGCGTTACTCTAGCTTTTTGTGTTTACATTCGGTTTAAACCAGCATCTGCACTTCCTTCGTGCACATACATCATTTCTCAGCACACAGTGGGTGATTAATAGTCAGTCACTGATAGTCACTTGACTTAATGTAGGGGAGCCATCCTTGAAGCCCCCCTGGCAATTGATAAATTAATCGTATTTCCAAGATCGTTCCTCATGAACAGCAGACTGGATTTTGACTGAAACAATTCTGAAATGCTAAATGGTTGCAAAAGCAACCTGAACATATTTAAAAAAAGAATAGTGGGATTCTTGGCATTCTCTCTGCAATGTTAGGCTTTCAAGCCTATATTTTTCAACCTTTATCAATCACATCCATGAAGTGGGCTCAGGCCTTACCCCATATTCTCACTGTCCAATTCGCCCAGGCAATTTAAGGAGATCTTCTATGTCACTTGAGTATCGGATGGTGAAGAAAGACTGACACGGAGTGTGTGTTTCAGATGAAAGAGGTGTGGACAGATCTAAATAAACTGAGAAAGAAAAGTACTGAAATCTGCAGGGGTTATGGGGAGAAGGCAGGAGAATGGGGTTGAGAGGCAAAGATAGATCAGCCATGATTGAATGGCTGAGTAGACTGGATGGGCCGAATGGCCTAAACCTTCTCCTATGACTTGTGAACTTTTAGTTTAATTTAGTTTGGAGGCACAGCGTGGAAACAGTCCACACAGACCAGTGATCCCCACTCACTATGTATGTCCCCATACACTAACACTATCCTACACACTAGGGACAATTTACAGAAGCTAAATTAACCTACAACCCTGTATTTCTTGGGAGTGTGGGAGGAAACCGGCCACCCGGAGAAAACCCACGCGGTCACCGCGAAAAGGTACAAACTCCACACAAGCAGCAGCCGAGGTCAGAATCGAACCCGGGTCTCTGGTGCTGTAAGGCAGCACCTCTACCGCTGGCTAGAGTTCCACCGTGCCACTCTTATGAACTTATGAAACGCAAGCACGTCAGGCAGCATCTGAGTCGATGGAAAATTAAGTGAATGCTTCAGGTCTTTAACAAACCCAGAATTTCAGAATCTCCAGATTATTTTCAAAACATCTTGAGTTGTGTTTGTAAGCGGCCAGTAGAATTGGTAAAGGCTCAACATAACTAACTCCTGCTCTATTCCTCTGTTGAAAGATTGGAGAATTTAAGTTCCCCGTGCAGGATGTGATACAGTTGAAACCACTGATGGACAACAACACGACCAAATTGCAGTTCTCTTCGTATACAAGCGTCATGGAATTATGCGGCAACGTTGATCTCCCACGCAATTTTAAAGTGATCTGTACCAAGAACGATGCTCCTCATATCTTTGACACATTAAGTAAGTTTGAAATGCGTCTTTTCATTTGAATAGTTACCCCTTCTCTGCTAATGATTCCTTTCCGTTGCATGGGTCCGAGAATTCCCATTCCCAATCCTGATCCTTTTGCCCCTGTCCCACTTAGGAAACCTGAACGGAAACCTCTGGAGACTTTGCGCCTCACCCAAGGTTTCCGTGTGGTTTCCGTGCGGTTTCCGTGCAGTTTCCGTGCGGTTTCCGTGCGGTTCCTGTCAGTCTCCCTAATGGTCGAAAGTGGTTTCCGCTTCTTCTATAGACCGTTGACAAAAACCTCCGGGGACCTCCAGGAACCTCCAGGAACCGCATGGAAACCTCGTGTGGGCGCAAAGTCTCCAGAGGTTTCCGTTCAGGTTTCCTAAGTGGGACAGGGGCATAACCCAATTGGTCAACGAGTCACACTGAGTGGAAACAGGTCCTTCGGCCCAACGTGCCCTAGTGTAAATGGGACATGTTGGTCGGTGCGGGCGAGATGGGCCGAAGGGACTGTTTCCGCACTGTATGACTCATGACTCTGATGGATTTATTTAACATATTGGTAATTTTCTTCAGGCCTTTATGAAGATAAAATGCTAAAATAATAACATCTACAAATTTAGCGTGAACATTAAATATTTAATTAGAAGATTCGAAAACTGACAGTCAGCGACCAGAATTTAATTTGTATTTAATCTTTTCTTTACAGATCGCATTGCAACGTACCCCTACCCATGCATGATATGTGCATATGGATTTTGCACTGGTTGTAACTTAAACTAGACTTGGGAGAATGTGACATGTAAAATACTCTTTAACATTCGGTTCATTTGGTGGCATGATGATTCACCACTGGATTCAATGATTTACTAAAGCTGATAAGGAACACCTTGTAGTATCTGTCATTAAAACATTTGTACCACTGAACATTAAATCTAGCAATCTAGAAACTTTAACGTAATAAATGTGCATTTTATTCAATATGCTCGTTGGAAATCCAGTTCTTGGCTCAAACATAATCAGTTCTCTTTAACTGTTTTGTCTCTTGCCAATCTTTCCATCTCCTTCAGCTTCCCGTAACGAACAGTACATGTCTCAAGCATGCGCTATGCACTGAACATGAATTGTGTTTAGTTTTGGGTCCCATGTTATAGGACATATGTTGTTATGCTGGAAAGAGTGCAGAGAAGGTTTACAAGGATGTTGCCAGGACTCATGGGCCTGAGCTTTCTGGAGAAGATGAGCAGGCTAGGGCTCTGCAGGAGGATGAGAGGTGATCTTATGGTGGTGTACAAAACCATGAGAGGAATAGATCGGGTAGACACACAAAGCCTCTTGCCCAGAGTATGAGGCATTCAAGAACCAGAGAACATTAATTTTAAGGAGAGAGGAGCAAGATTTAATAGGAATCTGAGGTGTACCTTTTTCAAACAGGTGGGTGTATGGAATGAGCAGCCGGAGGAAGTGGTTGAGGCAGGTAGTATCGCAAAGTTTAAGAAACATTTGGATAGGTACATGGATAGGACTGGTTAAGAGGGATATGGGCCAAATGCAGGTAAGGTGGACTAGTGTCGATGGGACTAGTGTCGATGGGACATGATGGGCGGTGTGGGAAGGTTGTGCCAAAGGGCCTGTTTCCACACTGTCTGACCAGCCATGGTGGAACAAGCTTGGCGGGTCAAGTTGACGGCATTGTCCTATTACTGGTGCTGTGCGTTTTTGTCCAGGTCTCCATGTGTTCAATCTCACGTGGTACCTGGAACGGAGATCAAAGGTGCGTACACCATTCAAGTCATACTCATACAGGAATCACTGCAACCCATTAGACCATGAGAGTTTTGCCAGGTTTGAGGTCCTGATCTTCTGACATCCTTTTCTTCAGTCAGCCATCGTTCATGTCGGTGCACTGAGGGCTACATCTCAGACTCTTGAGATATAATGGTCCATTGCAAATTCTGTAAGGACAAATTTCCGTCACAAAACTGCTGTAACCCATGAGTTACCTGTATTGAACATTGTCTGAAGTGAGGAGAATGCAGAAATGATGGCTCACCACCAGGCGGCAATAGAGAGCTGACACAGAAGCACTGATAGCTGATCACAGGATGATATTGGGGAGAGACTGGGTTAAGCTGAATAGATATGATTGAAGATATCCAGGAGCTCTCAGATCACTGTCACCAATCTGTCTGACTGAGTACCGAACAGCCCTTAACTTGGACATCTAAATAATAAATGCAGAGAAATTACATTAAAAAGCTCCAGCACTGAGTTTTCTATAAAACCTTTGGAAACATTTCCATAGAACTTGAATGGTGTACGCACCTTTAATCTCCATTCCAGGTACCACATGAGGTTGAACACATGGAGACATGGACAAAAACGCACAGCATCAGTAATAGGACAAGGCCATTAGACCCGTCAAGCTTGTCCCACAATGGCTGGTTCTCCCCAGGTTTCATCTCCTCCTCTGTATCAGTTCCCCACAGCCAAGGAATCCCCTGTTACAAAAAGTGATCTACTTTCTCTTTAAGTCCCCCCCCCCAGTGATTTTGCCGCCACAAATCTCTGAGGAGGAAAATGTCAGTGATTCACCATCTTGGCATCCTATTTGTTGTAATTGAGTCCCCTTATTCATGGATGTCCCAGTGAAAATATCGCCCAGTCATGTCCACCTGCTTCATGGGGACTTCCATGCTACATTCTTCTACACTCCAAAGAATAGATTCAGCTCCTTTAGCCACTGGTGGCAGCCCTCATCTCAAGGATTAGCCTTTTGCACTGCCTCCAACATGAGCAAATGCTTTCTTAAATGGGTGGACCATTCTGTGAACAGTACTCCAGGTGTGGCTTCACCAATACCTTGTACAATTGTAACAAGCCCTTTGCAATAAAGGCCAAAATGAAATGTTCCTTCCTGACTACTTGATATACCTGCCTGCTAATACTTTAATGCAGAAGGAGACCTGGGTCTACCCTCAATAATCAATAGTCAATAGATTTATTCGTCACATACACAGTGAAGTGCAGTGGAATGAACTTGCCAGCAGCGGTACATTAAAAAAGAACACACAATACACAATAAAAATGGAACACAAAAACATCCGCCACAGCATTCATCACAAAGTTCAGTCAGTCCTGCTCCATTTTTCCCCGTGGTCGGGACCACAAACCACCGCAGTCGGCCAGATGTACAGGCCCTCTCGTCTGGAAGGTAAGTCCCAAATCAGTGCTTCCCTACTGGAGCCCGCGGCTTCAAGATGATGTAGGCCGCAGGCTGGCAGTCGAAGATCTAAGTCCCCTGATTTGCAATATCTGTTCATTCAGTTAATATGATTAACTCACTGATTGCTCTCTGTGGCATGGCTTTTCACACCCAGTCCAATGGAATCACATTTCACATGGTTAGTGCAGAGCATTCAACATGCGTGAATCTTGCTCCACATTCCCCTTGCAATAGTTCTACCCACCACCCTCAACTCTTAGGTTTAGACGTAGTAGGTCGTAGTAGGTCAGCATGTTAGTCGTAGGTAATCGAGGGTAGTCGAAGGTAGTCGTAGATAGTCTTCATCATAGTCGAAGGGAGGTCGCAGGGAAGTCGAAGGAGATCGAAGGAGGTCGGCTTCACTCGCCACTATTCGGTGTCCAATTTTCCTGAAGTTAGTCGTAGCTAGTCGAAGCTGGTCTTCTACACAGTCGAAGGAGGTCTTCAACATGTCTTTTTTTCAAACCCTCCTACACTAGAAGAGGTTTAGCTCGACAATTAATTCTCCCAAGTGGGACAGCCCCTTTGCACCACATTTTGCGGGCTCCGGTCTACAGTGCACAGACCTTGGAACCCCGCGCAATAATAGTTCCTCAAGATAGCACTGTTTCAGCGGGTCAGGCAGCATCTATGGAAAAAAGGAATTTTGGGTTTGATCTCTTCTTCGGAGAGACCTTTTTTGTCCCAGAACATACGCATTCGCTAGATGCAGGCTCAATGGGCGGAAGTGCCTATTAATGTTCTCTCTCTGTCTCTGTCTCTGACTCTCTCTCTCTCCCTCTCTCCCCCCCTCTCTCCCTCTCCCTCCCTCTCTCTCTCTATCTCTCTCTCCCTCCCTCCCTCCCTCTCTCTCCCTCTCCCTCCCTCTCTCTCTCTCTCTCTCTCTCTCTCTCTCTCTCTCTATCTCTCTCTCTCCCACTCTCCCTCCCTCTCTCTCTCTCTCTCTCTCTCTCTCTCTCTCTCTTTCTATATATCTCTCTATCTCTCTCCCTCTCTCCCTTCCCCTCTCCCTCTCCCCTCTCTCTCCCTCCCTCTCTCGCTCTCTCTCCCTCCCTCTCTCTTTCTCCCCCTCCCTCTCCCCCCCTCTCTCTCCCTCCCTCCCTCCCTCCCTCCCTCTCCCCCCCTCTCTCTCCCTCCCTCCCTCTCTCTCTCCCACCTCTCTCTCTCACTCCCTCCCCCCCCTCTCTCTCTCTCCTGGCCCGCTGAAACCATGAGCATCATCTGTGACTCTCCAGAGTCAATGCTTGAGCCTTGTCTGTTTTAAGGTGTGCTAGTGATGGTCAGAAATTTCCTCAGAGATTGTTAAGATTGGGAGTTTCCTCCAGTGTGGTGGAAATGCTGATTGACTCGCTGGCACAGTTAAACCCTCCCTGTTCCCAAATACATTAAACTTTCCCCCAAATCCTTTGGCTTCTGACTGCAAGGTGATAAAGATCAAAGGAGATGGTCAGGCCAGTTTACTCCTCACAACTAATTCTGTAACTTCTCTGAACTTACAGTACCGCTGCCTGTACAGTGTTTGTTCGTTCTCCCTGTGACCACGTATGTGGCCCCGGTTTCCCCCCACACTCCAAAGATGTGCAGGTTTGCAGATTTCTGTAAATTCTCCCTAGTGTGTAGGATAATGTACAGGTTCATGCTGGTTGGCATGGACTCGGTGGGCCGAAGGACCTGTTTCCATGTCATATCTTGTAAACTAAACTGAACTGAACTGAACTAAACTAATGGCATGTTGGCCTTCATAATAAGCGGAGTTGAGTATAGGGGCAAAGAGGTCCTTCTGTAGTTGTACAGGGAACTGGTGAGACCACACCTGGAGTATTGTGTGCAGTTTTGTTCTCCAAATTTCAGGAAGGACATTCTTGCAGCGAAGGTTCACGAGGTTAATTCCCAGGAAGGCGGGACTGTCATATGTTGAAAGAATGGAGTGACTGGGCTTGTATACACTGGAATTTAGAAGGATGAGAGGATATCTTATTGAAACATATAAGATTATTAAGGGATTGGATAAGCTGGAGGCAGGAAATGATGTGGGGGGAGTCCAGAACCAGGGGCCATAGTTTAAGAATAACGGGTCGGCCATTTAGAACGGAGATGAAGAAAATCTTTTTCACCCAGAAAGTTGTGCGTCTGTGGAATTCTCTGCCTCAGAAGGCAGTGGATGCCGATTCTCTGGATGCTTTCAAGAGAGAGTTAGATAGAGCTCTTAAAGATAGCAGAGTCAAGGGATATGGGGAGAAGGCAGGAACAGGGTACTGATTGTGGATGATCAGCCATGATCACAGTGAATGGCGGTGCTGGCTCGAAGGGCCGAATGACCTACTCCTGAACCTATTGTCTATTGTCTATTAAACTAAAACTAAACTAAACTTTGAGGGTTCTGTTAAAGTTCTGGCAAAATCCATCCTGGTAAGTCACCCACCTATAATTTATTTATCGTTTAATGTTGGAAGAAGTTCCAGAGGCAAGCATTACATTGCATGACATCGCCCTTGGCTGTGTCTGGAGCTGCAGCTACAAGTGAAGTGTCGTATCAGGAAAGAGATCCGCCATGTCTACAGTGACACACCAGTGCCCTTGACACTCATGTCACTGGCATCTGATAGTAAACTCTTGAGCAAACACAGGAATAAAAAATTGGAAAACCACGTTGTAAAAACCCATTTCGTGAAACTAAAGTGTAGATTGCCAATAGATAAGGAAGACCATTTGACTCATCTCATACTGAAGCATCTCAGTGCTTTCTCAAACAGCAATTTGGCCATTCCCAGGCTGACCTTGACGTCAATTTAAAAGCATTTAGGGTGAGAGTGAGAGTTAGCATGAATACAAAACAGACAGTATATGTCACAACTTCAAAACCAAAAGCTTGCTTGTGGAAATCCCCCTGGCATAGTTATAAAACCTAAAACTTTGAGTAGAAAACAAGCTTCTGGAGGATAGACACAAAAAGCTGGAGTAACTCAGCGGGTCAGGCAGCATCTTTGTCTATGGGAAGGAGTCCTCACAACCCAGAAATGACCCCTTCACCTCATCCAGAAATTATACTCCTCCTCTTGGACTTCTACCCTTTCTGCACCTTTTTAAAACCAGTCTGAAGAAGGGTTCTGACCCAAAACGCCACTTATTCTTTTTCTCCAGGGATGCCTCCTGCCCGTTGAGTTATTCCAGCATTCTATCTTCAATATAAACCAGCATTTGTAATTTATTCCTACACAAACATAGGAGTAACTGGACTGATGGCATTCTTCACTCAGAAAGACACAGATGATCATCTGTCCATTTCCCTCCATAGATGCTGACTGATTCGTTGAGTTATTCCAGCAGTTTTTTTTCACTCAGTCTCCTGTGTCTCAAATACATGGAACTTCATGGGGTGTGGTATGTTATCCCACCTTCTCACCCACCACACACTAGTAGCAATTTACGGAGGCCCAATTAGCCCTCTTTGTGATGTGGGAAGAAACCAGAGCACCTGGAGGAAACCACGCGGTCACAGGGACAACGTGCAAACTCCACACTGGCAGCTGCAGGATCGCTGCAGGTCTCTGGTGCTGCGCTGCAAGACAGCGGCTCTTCCAGCTCTGCCACAGTGCTGCAATCTGCAGGTTCGGTCTTGAACCTGAGGCATAAGACGTGTGACTGCTGAAACAGAACAAAGAAAATGGCTAAGCAATGAGATAAGTACCAATTCACCTTAAATTGTTCACCCTGACCTGAAATAAAGTACACGGATGACAGGAAACAGTATTCATTTCAAAGAAGGGGATACGGCCTTGAATCATTGTTCACCAGCCGCTGATTCATATGTACCATAAAAGAATGCAAAGCCAGGAAAGTTAATCTTCACTCGAACAGTCAGTTCAAGCTAGATTTATCTCATTAATCAATAAACCCATAAAATTCAATAACAGAAAGCAGTTGCATAATGACGTCCAAACAAATGCTGTACTGTAACAGAGGGGTAATTCCTCTGTAAAAGTTTAAACATTTAGATGAGGATTGCTTCAGTTACTATTTAGCAAGATTTAATGATGCGAGTACGTACAAAATAATTACACTATAATATTGTGGAATCTATACTTGAAAACATAAGGTATGTATAATATTGCTTGCATTAATATTCATTACAAAGAATATGTGATATTGCAGAAATAGTTATAAAATAGCCATTGGAATGGAACCATCTTACGGGAATTAGTGCTGAGCAAGTTGTTGGATCTGGCGAGTCATAGGATGCTTTGATTTGTCCTTTTGCATACCGTTCGTTCATTTTTCTATATGCCTTTTCATACCTCTCGTTTCCCTCTCCCTTGACTCTCAGTCTGAAGAAGGGTCTCAACCCGAAACGTCAACTAGTATTTTTCTCCTGAGATGCTGCCTGGCCCGCTGAGTTACTCCAGCTTTTTGTGTCTAACCTACAAACCTGTACAGGGTCTGTCCCACTTACGTGTCCTTGGCTGGCAAATTAAGCGACCTCGTGGTCGCTTGAGGCGTACGCGCACCGTATGGCCGCGCAGGGTCAGTCCCACTTAGAAGGGTGGAGGGGTACGGAGTTGTGCGGGGCCGGTCCCAACATCGCGCAGGGCTCCGACATCCTTGCAGTGAACGAAATCTTCTCGGGCCAACGGCCTGTTGTAGAACTGACGGCCAAAGTGGGACAGGCCCAAGACCCTGGCGCAACACAACGTCGCACCTCCAACAGCACCAGAAGCAGGCAAACTATCGCCAAACTCGGCCTGGAGCTCACGGCTGTTGCGGTCCGGGGCTCCAGGCCAAGAAAATTGAAGATAGACACAAAATGCTGGAGTAACTCAGCGGGACCGGCAGCATCTCTGGATAGAAGCAATGGGTGACGTTTCGGGTCAAGACCCTTCTTTTCAGACTGAAGAAGAGTCTCAACACGAAACGTCACCCATTGCTTCTCTCCAGAGATGCTGCCCGGTCCCGCTGAGTTACTCCAGCTTTGTGACCATCTTCAAATGACGTCACGCGCTCCAGATGGCTGTGCGTACGCATGTAATTGCGCCCGACCTTTGCTCGACCGTCTCAGCTCAACACGAGGTCGCGTAATTTGTGTGCCAAGGACATGTAAGTGGGACAGGCCCTTAACTCTTTGGAGTGTGGGAGGAAACCAGAACTTGGTCACAGGGAGAATGTACAAAGTCCGTACAGGCCATGGGAGGTGTCTGGATGTGTCTGGTGTTTGTGCTTTGGGCCATCATTCATCCTGCACCAGCAGAGTCTCAATGCCCTGAGAACTTGACTGTTGGCAGGATGCCGTAGTTTGTGTTAGATCCTCTGTATACTTCTGAACTCATTGTCCAGTTCACCCATCGACCCTGTGACCTTTAACCTGCACTAGTTTCTGGTCTGGAAGTCACGACCTCTCAACTCACAATGCAATGTCAGGTACAATGTCACCAGGTGAGCTACGGCGAAGTGCATCAGTGTGCTGATGAACAGCGGGCTTGCACGTGTTGACATTGGCTGAACTATGAAAGTGTGGAGTTATGTTGGGACGGCACTGAGGGGCACTACCGCGCCGACATTGGTCACAGAGACTTTCACTGGAAATACAAGACATGGAATATCTGGTGGAATGTGGGCCTGTCTCTCACCAGTGAAGATGAACCCATGTGCCGAGTCAGCTTGACGTGCTGCAGTAATCATGCTTGGCATGGAATGAAGCCATTGACACCACTTTAATCAGGACTTGTCTGTGGTTCAAGGCTGCAGTGAGAGCAATGTGTTCACCTGTAGGCTTCAGCTGCAATCTTTTGCTGCGTTCAATTAGGCTAATGATTAACACCGCCAATATTTCTCGATATACATTTATTCAAGGCACATGGGGCTTGATGTAGTAAGGCTCGAATTTATTCCCTGATTCGTAAACGAGGCCATTTCAGAGGGAGCATGAGGCTTGGTTCTGGGGCTGTGGATTTAGTTTAGTTTAGTTAAGAGATTCAGTGGAGAAACAAGCCCATCGGCCCACCGAGTCCGCACCAACCAGCGATCCCTGGGGCACACTAGGGACAATTCACATTTATACGTAAACTTTATAATTTTACCAAGCCACTTAACCTACAAACCAGTACGCCTTTGGAGTGTGGGAGGAAACCATAGATATCCGAGAAAACCCATGCGGTCATGGGGAGAACGTACAAACTCCGTATGGACAGCCCCCTTAGTCGGGATCGAACCCGGTGCTGTAAGCGCTGTGAGGCCGCAACTCTCCCGCCGCGCCACCGTTGATTAAAAAACAAAAACTAGAAATGCTGGGAACTTGAAATAAAAAGAATAACCTTTTACTTGAAATATTAACACTTTTTCTCTCCACAGATGTCACCTGACCCACTGAGTATATCAATCTTTTTTTTTGCTTTAACTTTGGATTTCCCTCTCAAGAAGGGGGAAAAACCCAGGATTTATTTGAAGAACTGAATTTACACAGGAAGAAATAGTCACTTTGTTGTCAGCATATGTTGCAAATGCCTTCACTAAAAACCTTGCAGAAAAATCTCTTTCAGCCTTCCTGTAGTCTCTTCACATCACAGATTCTCAGTGTTCACGGGCTGTCCCACTTGGGCAACCTAATTGGCGAGTTTTGAAGAGTTTGAAAAAATGACATGTTGAAGACCTCCTTCGACTATGTAGTCGACCTCCCTTCGACCTCCCTTCGACTATGATGAAGACTATCTGCGACTGCCTTCGACTACCTCCGGCTACCCTAGATTACCTAAGACTAACATGCCAACCTACTACGACTAAACCTACGAGTACAAAAAGCATCGATTTTTTCCATGGCGACCTTTTTTTACTCGCGGGCATTTTTTAACATAATGAAAAAACCACCGCGACCTAGCTGAGGCCTTGAGTACGCGGAGACCACTCTCGAGCATGGAGGAGAGTTACGAAGACCTCCTACGACCTCGTGTCGACCATGCTGCGAGTATGAGTCGAGGGCAAACTCGCCAGAACTCGCGGATTAGGTTGCCCAAGTGGAACAGGCCCTTTAGATGTGTGGAATCTGCCCTCTCTCATCGTAGGAGGTACAAGATGGTGCATTGGTGAATCTTGTGCACTGACTCAGTGTGGTCGACTGTCCTAAGGGCCTGTCCTACCAGCATCCGACTCCATGCGATGAGCGCGATCAAACTAGAAGCGGGGGCCGCGCGGAGGTCGGGTGATCCCCTGTACAGGGCCGTTCCCACCAGCATGCGCCTGCATACGGCAAGCACGACCAAACCAGCAGCGAGGGCCGCGCGGAGGTTGGGTGAGTGGAGCAACGTCGCGCAAAGTGAGGCGAACTTGGAACGAAGTCTTAAGATAAGTTCGCCAGGACAGATAGGGGCACACAGAGAGGGGCACAGAGGCACACACACACAGAGGGCCACGGAGCCACACACATAGAGGGTCAAGGAAGCACCTACAGATAGGTTCACGGAGGCACGATGTCGAGGCGGTGTGTAATGCGTCGAGGCGACTGCGAGCCGACAAGCCGTTGCCGCGCGGAATTTTTGAACAGTCAGTTTTTCGGAGCCCCGCGCGATGTCGGGACGAACTCCGCACAATTCCGCACGGCTCCGGCGATCGAAGTGGGACCGGCCCCGCGACGCCGGACGGCTCAAGCGACCACGTTAGGTCGCGCTCATTGCATGGAGTGGCATGCTTGTAGGACAGGCCCTTTACACTCTTGGACCTGATGTGATTATACCTAATGTATAGTATCATTGTCACTGTACTGTATGCAAACAAAATAATTTCACTCACCTTAGGTACACGTGACAATAAAGTAGCATTGATCCATTGTTGAGGTGGGAGAGAATAGAGACCAAGTGATGGTTTTTCACTTTGCCAGCACATTACTAGAAGCCGTGAATCAGATCCCTGTTTTAACTCAGAGAATTTTACCATTATTGGCTTTAAATTTGGAAGAAACCATTGTGTATGAAGGAGCCATGAGATTGGCAGATCGGCTGATAAAATGTTGTCAACATGCAGGATATATTCAGGGACAGAGTTTAGGGGTAACATGAGGGGGAACTTCTTTACTCAGAGAGTGGTGGCTGTGTGGAATGATCTTCCTGCAGAAGTGGTGGAGGCAGGATGGATTTTAACATTAAAAGTAAAGTGGATAGGTATATGGACGGGAAGGGAATGGAGGGGTATGGTCTGAGTGCAGGTAGATGTGACTAGGGGAAAATAAATGGTCGGCACGGACTGGAAGAACCGAAAAGGCCTGTTTCCGTGCTGTAATTGTTATATGGTTTGTTTTATGGTTATATTTCAGGAGTTTTCATTGCCTTGGTCGGGGACAAAGGCAAATTGTGTGACTTGATGATCTGGTAGCAGCAGTCAGGATCATCTCCACACAATGATGATCACGCCAGCATCTGGGGAATGTAAACACCAGTATGTATTTTGGGCTGAGATCACCAAACCAGGCAATATAGAACCAGGGTGGAATTGGAAGTTGGAATCATAGGTCAGCTATGCTCTTACTGAATGGCTCGGTAATTTTGAGGGGCCTTAAGGATCTCTTACTTCTTATGTTCTTCTGTATTCTTATTTACATTTCCTCCATTAAAATTGTCCTTACAACTTGATTCTTGGACCAAGTTCCAGGCAGCGCAATGGCACAATTAATAAAGACACTATCGCACAGTGCCAGAGACCTGGGTTCAGTCCTGGCCATAGACACAAAACGCTGGAGTAACTCAGTG
Organism: Raja brachyura; assembly: GCA_963514005.1. Next base: position 17,769,260 of record OY740811.1, read on the forward strand.
GGTCAGGCAGCATCTCTGGAGATAAGGATTGTGTGACGTTTCGGGTGGAGACCCAACTTCTGTCTCAACCCGAAACCCGTCACCCATTCCTTCTCTCCAGAGATGCTGCCTGTCCTGCTGAGTTACTCCAGCATTTTGTGCCTTTCGTCGATTTGAACCAGCATCTGCAGTTCTTTCTTACACATTCATTCCTGACCATGTATGCGGAGTGTGCACATTCTCCTTGTGACTGCATGGGCTTCGTCCCGATGCTCCGGATCTCTCCCAAATCCCAAAGACGCACAGGTTTGCAGATTAGTCGACCCCCATAAATCTAGTTTGCCTCTAGTTTGTGGGTGAGTCATAGAATCTGGCAGGAAATTAATGAGAATGTTTGAAGTATAAATATATGGGATCAATGCCTGGCCTGCAGAGAGTATCCACCATTTCTTAATATTATTTCGGATTTTATCGGCCGCAGATCTTTGATTTTCGAATATTGCTTTATACCGTATGACTTAATGCCAAACTCTGCAAGATAATCACTCCATAAAACTTAGTACATTCCGGGTGCAGGCAAGCTGTTGTTATCTTTGCTCCATCAAGAGATCCTGTAAGCAAACTCCGGTTTATCTTATTTATACACAGTAGGGGCTGGGTAAGCCAGATCGCATTGCAGGCTTGGATTACCAGGGAAACTCCTGTTGACTTTAAGTTGTAGGAACGGATGTACAAATAGAATGAGCAGAGATCAAAGGTAGTGATAATAAGGAGATAAGAACAGAGAATAAAAATGTAACACTGCAGAAAACTGAAATAAAAGTGGAAAATACGACAAATGCTCATCTGGTCAGGCAGTGCCAGCAGTGGAAAACGAGACAGGTTATTTTTATCTCAAGACTTCACATGGGTTTCAAACAAGTGGAGGGACAGAGAAAGCAGAGGAAGGGAGGACACAAGAACGGGGATGAATGTCTAGGGCAGGGACATATGCAAGATAACAGGCAACCCATTTATTATCTGGAGCCTCAGAAACACTGATGTTTGCATGGGTGTGTACAAGGCATGTGGTGAGAGTGCCACTCTAGCTCAGGGCAGTTTGCAGGTTCGACATATGCCAGTTGTCTGAAGTGAAGGGTAAATAACAGGACTGCTAAAGGCAGATGGGTGATGATGTGAAGTAAACAGAATGATTAAATACAATCAAGCTAAGGAATAAAGACAGGACAAAATGGGCAGACGCTAGTTTACAGCGAAGATAGACGCAGATTGGTGGAGTAATTCAATGGGTCAGGCAGAATCTCTGGAGAAAAGGAATAGGTGACGTTTCGGGTCGAGAGGTTTGACCAGTCTGAAGAAGGGTCTCGACTAGAAACGTCACCTATCCCATTCCTCTGGAGATGCTGCCAAACCCGCTGAGTTACTCCAGCATTTTGAGTCCTTCTTCTGGACAAAGCAGTTGTGGACAAAGGGCAGTCACCATGTGGGGCCAAACTGTGACCATGTGACAGAGGTGAGGGCCAAATGTCCAAATGTTGCTCCTACTTCTTCTAAACTCACAGAATTAGGTGAGCTTCGATGGAAGTGACCCTGGTTTGGAAAGACCACCAGAGCACCATTGGCTCAATAGACAATAGACAATAGACAAAGTCTCTGCCGAGTCTTTCCTGTGGGGCTGGTTGTATTCAGGATGCACATTTCTGATTATGTTTTCTGTGCAGGCAGATGAGATTCATTTAAATTGGCATCATGTTCAGCACAGACATTGAGCGCTAAATGGCCTATTCGTGTGTTACACTCTTCTATGTTCTATTCCAGACTCAATAACTCTAACATGGTATACATCTAGCGATTACAAAGGTAAACAACGCGTTGGTCTTTAATGCATGAAGATCGGATGGCACGATGGCACAGCGGACGAGGTGGTGACTTTCCGTGCCAAAACCCAGGTTCGATCCTGACCTTGTGGGCTGTCTGTACAGAGTTTGTTCGTTCTCTCCGTGGCCACGTGGGTTTTCTCCGGGTGCTCCGGTTTCCTCCCACACTCCAAAGACGTACAGGTTTATAGGTTAATTGGCTTCGGTAAAATTGTATGTTGTCCCTAGTGTGTAGAATGGTGTCAGTATACAGGGAGATCCTTGGTCGGTGTGGACTTGATGAGCCTCACTGTATCTCTGAACTAAATTAAAACCAACTAAAAAAATCTGTGCATGGAATAGAGATGCCTGATTCCAATTACATAAGTCCCTGATGAGTTTGCATCTGGAAAGGTCTCTACATGTCTGCGGTGTTTACTAAGGAAGACTTTACCTTTCTCCGTGGTAAATAAGTATCTACTTAACCGTGGACTCACTTGAGTTTAGAAGAATGGAGGGAGAATGGAGGATGATTTGATTGAAGCTTGACAAGGTACAGTAGATGAGCTCAAGGTCTTATTGAAAGCTAGAATAGGTCTTAGGCCCCTTTCGGTCACGGCTGACCATGGGTGTCTCCAGGGTGCCATTCCCTATATGGAGGATGCCTGTGCGTGACCTTGTTTAACGTGGGGAGACTGGTGCACAGACAGCCACCCCACAGTGCTTGACAGATCTGGGTCAGGATCCAGTGGCGTGGAGTCCAAGACGACCGGGGACCCTTTTCTGCTGCTGCCTCCATCCGCCCCCCCCCCCCCCCAATTCCACACGGACCATCGATCATACATCAGACTAGTTATATGTTATTCTGTTTTCTCATCTACTCTCTACATACTGGGGGCAATTTACAGAGACCAATTAAGCTACAAACCTGCACGTCTTTGGGGTGTGGAAGGCAACTGGAGCACCCTTGGAAACCCATGCGGTCTCAGGGAGAAAGTGGAAACTCCACGCAGACAACACGTGAAACTAATGTTGGTTAATAGTGCATGCTCCAACTCAGGGGTGGGGAACCTTTTCATGTTGGAAAGCCGCTTTAAATTAGCTGTGATCTAATAAGGCCGCAGCCAAGAAACTTCAATGAGATATAGGATTATTTAGTTGAATCTTCTTTTACTCTTTGGTATTTTAAGTACATTAATTTTAAGATTAAAATAAAATAATAAAAGACAGACAAAAACTTATTAATAAAAATAAAATGATTTGTTCTACAAAATTTGGATTCATTCAAAAGGCCGCACTTAATGGCCTAGAAGGCCACATGCAGCCTTAAGGCCGCAGGTTCCCCATCCCTGCTCCGACTGGTGGGTTTTCCGGGCACAGAGGGCTTCTATGTTGGCTTTCGAAGCTGAAAAAATGATTATCTCCTTGTGGACCATAAAAATTCAAGAAGGCTTCTATTCATCTAAATTCCAGTGAAAGAAATAGCCAATTTGTATCTGTCAATGTATAAATAAAGATCACAACAGTGTGTGACATGGTATGCTGGCAGTGGTAACAATATCACATCTATCCAAGATAGACAAAAAATGCTGAAGCAACTCAGCGGAACAGGCAGCATCTCTGGGTTGAAGGAATGGGTAACATTTTGGGCCGAGAGTCTGAGGAAGGGTCTCGACCCAAAACGCCACCCATTCCTTCTATCCAGAGATGCTGCCTGTTCCCCTGAGTTTCTCCAGCATTTCGTGTCTATCTATACCAAGGGCACTGCCACTTTCCCTGCCGATCTCATGATGCAAGGTCTTATTTGCCTGAGTTTGCTCTTCTTCTGGAAATGAGGCATAAATCTTGTTATCCATTAATGGCATCAGGAGAACACAGGCTATTCAGCGGCAATTAAATTTTATGTGTTGTTGTCAGGAGTGTTCTGTCATATATTGTTTTACACCAATTGTTTTACATCAGGTGACTTAATCACCATATACCAGGGGTTTAAAAGCTGCCAGATTGCACTGTTCATGTACAAACATTTTTGCGGAGAACTCCAGCTAAACGTCCGATCCAGCTCACCATGAAAACTGCGTTCCCTCTTCTTCTGGCCGCCAGTTGCATGTCGAGTATTTTGGCAAAAGCTATAGTTCAAGTAAGTGCACAAAAGTTCTTCATTGGACTACCAAGATTTAGCCAATGTAATCACAATTATGCAACGACATATATAATTACTAGTTAAGTTTTAATTGCTTTGGCATGGAAAGATTTAATTTGCATTTCTGTGTAGTCCAGAGGGAATTGTTGCTTCTTTAATTGTGGGAAGGGAAGAGAGAGAGAGGGGGAGGGAGAATGGTGTTAATGGGCTGCGTTAATGGAATTCAATTGAGAGCTCTGGCTCCAACATTTACTAACCGATTTACGGAGTTATAGATTGACGAGACTGGTGGGTAAGTGATAAAAATGCATGGGGTTGTGGCAGCTTCATTGTTGTTACGAGAGAACAATGTCCTGGAAAATACATCATCTTTTCAATCTGCCTCAGGTCGATGTACCAGGTCCCACGGCAGTAACATGGAACAACACAATGCAGGTATAGACGCTTCAGCCCATGATGTATCTGTGCCATTAATAATGCCAATTTAATCTGCATTTGGTCTATATCCGTGTATTCCCTGCCTGTTCATGTGTCTGTCTGAATGCTAATGATCCATAAAGCCTTGTTCTCCCAGCTTGCTCATCATTTTAGTTTAGTTTAGTTTATTATTGTCACATGTACCGAAGTACTGAGGTACAGTGAAAAGCTTTTTTTTGTGTGCTATCCAGCCAAAGAAAAGACTGCATGATTACAACCAAGCTGTTCACTAGCTCTTGTTCATCAACTCACACCCCTGAAACAGGCTGAAAATTACACTGCTGGTATGCAAAATGTTTGCCTCATTCCTTCACATGTTTGCCGGTAAGGTCTTCTAGGTGCAAGAAAGCAACTTTCTCTTTAAAGCAAGTCTTCATAGGCAGCAACTCCGTCTTCTGTTTTCCAAGTAATTTAAAATACGAAACTAACATGTGGAATGAGACAATTACTATCTTGAGCTCCAATTATGGACTGAAAGGCCTGTTCTTGTGTTGCAATGTTCTATCCTCTAGTCCTATTTCACTATCTTAAGTTTGACTAGTTTTCAATTAAATAGTTGGATGCGCAACTTAAGCTTTGTAGTTGCTGCACTGGCACGTTGACGGGATTGCAAATTGGCCTCAGTGGCTACAAAAGGACTCTGTTGTGAAATGTGAGTGTGGTGGTAGGGAAATGCTGATCATGTCTTGTGCCTTCTTAGCTCCGATTCCATGTCAGGCTGTTCGGTACGACTAACACCTGCTGTGTTTCTCTGTTTCGGTAAGGATCGAATCTATAGCTTCCCCTTGAAGGATGTGAAACAGCTTTGGATAATGATGGCTAAACATGCACAAGACAAACTAATTAATTCTAGCTCCTCCTTAACTGGACTCTGCCATTCATCTGAGCTACCAAAGGCGTTCCACGCAGTTTGTGCCACGGAAGATACTGCTCAGGTGTTCCTCAGGCTGGGTAGGTGAAATTTGGATTAAATGGTCTGTTCAGGTCTTTGACCAAAAACGTTATCTCTCTCCACAGACGCTGCTTAACCTGCTGACTATTTCTAGATTTTTCTTTTCACTTCGTGGATTAATTAGATGATTTGCAATTTATATCTATATTATTTATATTCATATTTTTGCTATGAAGAAAATCCTTACCAGTCAGTATCTGCATTTTGCAACTTCTGATGAAAAAAAACCTTTTACTAGCCTAATGGACCTGTCCCACTTACGCAAATTTTTCAGCAACTGCTGGCACCCACCATAGATCGTTGCAGGTCGGCAAAAATGTTCAACATGTTGAAAATCCAGCGGCGACCAGAAAGACGCTACGACTGTGAGCGACTGAGGAGACGACTCACGACCATACAGGCGATGTGTCGTGGAGTGAAGCCTGTATGGTCGTGAATAGTCGTCCAAAGAGTCGTACCTTGTTCTGGTCGCCGCTGGATTTTCAACGTGTTGGAAATTTTCGGCGACCTGCAACGACCTATGACGGGTGCCGGAAGTCTCCGAAAAAGGTCGCGTAAGTGGGACAGGCCCATAATGGTGGCATCAGTTCTGTTAACTCCTGTCACAGGGCAGAAAAGACAACAAGGTTAAGGAGAACATGGGGAGATAACAGTCTTACTATAACACTTGGGATGCAATGACACAAAGCTGGGTCCCGCCGATTGTGGAACAGAGGGAAGACTGAGAGCCCTGGGGTCTTGTGAAGGAATAGGTGTCAAAGATAGGAGATTGTGATATTGGAGACCAAGAAAGAAGCTCTGAGGAATCCAGAGGCTCCTGGAAAATGCAGTGATGAAGTTTAGTATATTATTATTGTCACATGTACTGAGGTGCAGTGAAAAATGTTTATGTTGCAAGCTATCCAGTCAGCGAAAAGACCATACATGTTTATGATCATGTTGCCTACTGTGTACAGATACATGATAAAGGGAATAACGTTTAGTGCAAGATATAAGTCTAGTAAAGTCCGATCAAAGATAGTTCGAAGGTCTCCAATGAGGTAAATGGGAGGTCAGGACCACTGTCTAGTTAGTGAGAGGTTGGCTCAGTTGCCTGATAATAGCTGGGTAGAAACTGTCCCTGAATCTGGAGGTGTGCATTTTCCAACTTACTCCAACACTTTGTTTCACTGACGTTGGGTGTTTTGTGCCTCGGGTTAATGGACTGGTGGGATTCCCCACTTCCGGAATCTTCTTATCGTTAGATTATGACCGTGCGTATTTCCTTCTCATTCTCTTACAGAGGAAATAGCACGGAAAGCCGACCAGTGTGAAATCTGTGCCTACGCCGCCTGCACCGGCTGTGAGAATGGGGGGACTGTTGAGATCAGGCAAGGCTGATGGAGATGCTGCGGAGCTGAATAAAACCAGCACCTCTCTGTGGGGACCACAATGGATAATTAAATATACATACAGACTTTCTGCCAATAATTGTTGAGACTGTCACTTACTGTCGATCTCTCGGATCCGTTGCTGTACACTGAGTGATCGCTGCAATATAACTTTCATAATCATACGGGGCCTCAGCCGGGGAGTTAAGAGATAGCGGGGGTCTTGTCTACTGACACTATAATCACCCCCTCCATTACATAGCCACAAAGTGATGTCCGCCACGATCTCTCCCACCTCTTACGAGATCCCTCACGGTCTGCCGCTGTATCCCAGAGCAATTTTCAAATCCTTTTTTTTATTATACAAATACTTTTATTCAAAAAATAAAAATAAACGTGCAGAGTATTAACACAATCAAAGGCTGCCCATGTTGACAGTTTACTAACAAACGATTATCAAATCAATATATCGCCAACTTTATCATCAAAACACTCGACCTCCCGCAGCGACCAGCGTTCAGGGAAGGCCTCCAAAGTCCCACGTGGACACCGTGTGTTCCCTCTCCAGCGGCACGCAGGCACGGACGTAGGCAGGCGGTCAACCCCGGTGTGGCCGTTGACTACCCGCTGCCTTGACCCGCGGCTAGCCATCTTGGCCAGGCCCAGGAGCAGACGGACAGGGAGATCCCCCCTCCCTCCCTCCCTTTCCCCCCCCCCCCCCCCCCCTCTGTACCGGGTGCCCAAATATCAGGAGTGTGGGGCTAAAATGTAGCCAATACTTGAGGAACAGCCCCTTCAGATAGTCGCACAGGGGCTGCAACCTCTCACACTGCACGTACAAATGGAACAGTCTCTTCCTCGCCCCAGAAATGACAGGCAGCTGGCGAGTCCGTGAACCGGCTCCAGTATCTGTTACAGGCCACAGCCATGTGCAACACTCTCCACCCCAGGTCCCCGATGTAAAGGGGGAGGACTCACTCCCTTATAAACACCTCCACTGAGGACCACTCCCGCCGTTAGGTGGTAACACAGACTGCCAGGGCGTGTCCGGATGGAAGACAAGGGCGAGGAAGTGCAGAGTGTGCAGGAGCAGCCCTTTTCCAAACTCTCAATGATTATCTCTCATCACACTGAATGGTGGAACACGCCTCAGGGCTGAATGGCTCAATGTTGCTCCCACTTCTTCTAATCTGATGATAGACGCTGGCTTGGACAGATACTCAGAGCGCTGTTGTCTCTGCAAAAACCTGTCTCGTGGGGTTGGCTGTAATCAGGATCCTCTTTTCCGGTTATGTTCACAGACGACCTATCTTCTGTCATGTTTGTTATTCACTTCAATGTAATAAAAAGCATCAAACTTAATGGTTTGTCTTTGTCAAACAAGGAATATTTGATAGGAACCACACCCACCGATAAACCAATCCCAGCATCATTATTTGTCAATGCTTTCGCACAAGCCACTTCAATATTCTTCTCCCATGACTTATTAAAGCATAGAAACAGGCCATTCAGCCCATTGAGTACATGCCGACCAACGATCACCTGCTCACACTAATTCTATCCCACTTTGGCACCCATTCGCTGCACACTGGTTGCAATTTTGCAGAGGCCAGTTATCCTACAACTTGCACGTCTTTGGGATGTGGGAGGAAATCGGAGTACCCGGAGGAAACCCACAAGATCACAGGAAGAACGTGCAAACACCACATAGACGAGATAATTTCAGATCAATGCCATTTGTAATCTGACCGCAATGCAAGTTATAGTGTGATCCGGATATCTGCTGCTATCAGAGTGAGTTTCTTTTCCTAATCAGGGGAAGCACCATTACCAGGTTATTCTGCTTGTGAGTGGAGGTGATGGCAGCAGGAAGGGACACCCATGTGTTCATAACTGTGATATAAACTGGAACATGTAGTAACAGATCTTCAATGCTGATTTATACCTCATGTTGACTCAGCAAGGCCACCAGCATAATCAAGGGCAAGTCTCACATGGCCATTCCATCTTCCCCCCTCTCCCATCAGGCACGAGGTATAGAAGTGTGAAAACGCACATCTCCAGATTCAGGGACACTTTCTTCCCAGCTGTTATCAGGCAACTGAACCATCCTACCAACAGGTAGAGAGTGGCCCTGAGCTACTATCTACCTCATTGGAGAACCTCGGACTATCGTTCATCGGACTTCACTGGCTTTATCTTGCACTAAACATTACTCACGTCATTCCCTTTATCATATATCTGTACACTGTGGACGGCTCGATTGTAAACATGTATTGTCTTTCTGCTGATTGGTTAGCACACAACAAAAGCTCTTCACTGTACCTCACATGACAATAAACTAAACTCAATCTGAAAACAGCAAGGAGGATGTGTGTGCACCAATCTGTTCCCAAACACCAAACTGGGGAGATGAACAGAAGATATCCCATTCACACACCTGACAGTATGCACTAGCTCTCTAAATGTATAACAGAGGGCCTTACACCTATTGTGAATTATTTTGCAACGATGGCTTTCTTTGAGCAACAAGCACATCTAAACATCAATTAAATCAAGGGTGGTAATTACAATCCCTGGTAAATCTCGGTGCCAAGATCACTAACCATCCATACAGGTAGACAAAAATGCTGGAGAAACTCAACGGGTGAGGCAGCATCTATGGAGCGAAGGAATAGGTGACGTTTCGGGTCGAGACCCTTCTCCATCCATACAGAGTCTTTTACACACATGATCCCGTAAAGCCTTCAGTGCAGAACCTCCTGAGTTATCTTCTGGAGATCCATTAGATTCCATCCAATCATTAGTCTTGTTTTCGAAATCTCTGAGAAACAACCTATTGCTTCGGAGACCAGTCAATGTACGTTAAATCATTTTCAGGAGAGTTTCTGGAACATTTCTCAGGGTCCACCTTGCTGTTAATGGTCAGGCAGTAAACACATCCTTTAGACTTTGGAGATACAGCGCGGACCCTGGCCCTTCAATGCACCAAGTCTGCGCCGACTAGCGATCACCCCGTACACTAACACCATCCTACACACGAGGTACAATTTACAATTTATTACAAAGAGTGGACGTCTGCTCAAAAATTGGATTGCACAGGTTTTTGTGGTCTCAAAATATGGCTGTGTTTAGTACATCCCAAAACAGTGTTATGATGGTTAAATCCAGAAGCAAGTTTAAAGCAGCATAACATGGATATCAGCCTCGGGAGAGAGACCTTGATGACTTCTTATGAAAATCATCATTTAATTTAGGAATCCCTTATCTCCTGTGCTGCTGATACTTGCTGGGAGGGGCTGCATTCAACTGGGGCTCAGGAGTGGAAAGAAGGGGCTGAGGTGAGACATGAGACTATTATCTGAATGGTGGCCAATTAGGAAAAGGGGAGATGCAACGAGACCTGGGTGTCATGGTACACCAGTCATTGAAAGTAGGCATGCAGGTGCAGCAGGCAGTGAAGAAAGCGAATGGTATGTTAGCATTCATAGCAAAAGGATTTGAGTATAAGAGCAGGGAGGTTCTACTGCAGTTGTACAGGGTCTTGGTGAGACCACACCTGGAGTATTGCATGCAGTTTTGGTCTCCTAATCTGAGGAAAAACGTTCTTGCCATAGAGGGAGTACAGAGAAAGTTCACCAGACCGATTCCTGGGATGGCAGGTCTTTCATATGAAGAAAGACTGGATAGACTCGGCTTGTACTCGCTAGAATTTAGAAGATTGAGGGGGATCTTATGGAAAATTACAAAATTCTTAAGGGGTTGGACAGGCTAGATGCAGGAAGATTGTTCCCGATGTTGGGGAAGTCCAGAACAAGGGGTCACAGTTTAAGGATAATGGGGAAGTCTTTTAGTACCAAGATGAAAAAAACATTTTTCACACAGAGAGTGGTGAATCTCTGGAATTCTCTGCCACAGAAGGTGGTTGGGGCCAGTTCATTGACTATGTTTAAGAGGGAGTTAGATGTGGCCCTTGAGGCTAAAGGGATCAGGGGGTATGGAGAGAAGGCAGGTACAGGATACTGAGTTGGATGATCAGCCATGATCATATTGAATGGCGGTGCAGGCTCGAAGGGCCGAATGGCCTACTCCTGCACCTATTTTCTATGTTTCTATGAGCAACATTCTTGTATCAAGAGAGTGACAAGTTCATAAGGGATCACTCATCTCCAGACCCCCCACTGATCTCCACTTTAGCTCAGCCGGACACAGCAAGTTGGAGCAGTGGGAAATCAATAGATCTTGCGGTTACAAAAGGTGGCTGTGCCAGGGATGTTGTAGGAATCACCCTACCTGAATCAATGCAATCTGCAAATGCTGGTAAGTTTCAACAGGTCTGGCAGCAGATAAACAGTTAACGTTTCAGCTCTAACCTGCTTCACCCTATGTGAGAAAGATCAGAATCTGCATAGATAGCTGACAGGTTGGAGGATAGCAATGGATATTTCCCTGATAGGGTGTCCCAGGGTGGTCTAGTGTTGTAGATGTCACAGGGTAAGGCCCGTTGCGCACTTGAAGAAGGTCACTGCCTGTAAAAGTTACAGTGTCCTTTCTCTTCAGGTATAAGGCAGTAATGGCACAGCACAGAGCCACTGGGAGTCAAGAGTCAAGTCAAGAATGTTTTATTGTCATGTGTCCCAGATAGGGCCATGACATTCTTGCTTGCTGCAGCACAACAGAATATGTAAAGATAGTACATAACGGGCGAAAACAAGTTCAGTGTGTGTGTATATACACATGTACACATACTCAATAAATGCGCACACAACAGATTTGGATAATTAGGACTGGATAATGTGTATAAAAATTGGACTTTGACAATAATTCAGATAATTAAACTATATCAGCTGTCCAGGAGGTGGATGATCAGCTAGGGACATTTAAAGACAAAGGACATTTTCACCCAGAGAGTTGTGAATCTGCCACAGAAGGCAGTGGAGGTCACTTCACTGGATGGTTTCAAGAGAGAGATGGAGTTAGATTTAGCTCTTTGGGCTAAGGGAATCAAAGGATATGGGGGAAAAGCCAGAATGGGGTACTGAGTTTGGATGATCAGCCATAATCATATTGAATGGCGGTGCTTGCTCGAAGGCCTGAATGGCCTCCTCCTGCACCTATTTTCCATGTTTCTAAGGGCACCTTATCTATCGAGAGAGTAATTATAAGATTGTGTATTCTGAGCCATATCACACCCTGGAAGAAATTTATTGCAACATTTACTACCCTCCCACGATGTCTAATTGCCTGCGTCCAACGTCATAGCCTGCCTATTCCATTGCAACATCCAGACTTCAAACAACGCCTACGAGGATCGCTGAGAGATAGGAAATGTGCGGAGTGTATAACATGCATAGTGAGAATTAACCAGCACAAGAGATCAATGGTTATTGCCTTAACCATCCTCCTGTTTCCATTGACCACTCAACCTTCACTCTGATCAGGGACAAGTGTTTGATTGTTGTCTTATGACTCTCTGATGATCATTTACTTTCCTCAATGACTTTGGCAGGTTCCTTGTGACCATATTAGTCTATCTTGTGTCTGCAGCTGCCACATGTGATGCCCTCTCTTCACACCACAATCCACAACTACATCATGCATAGACACAAAAAGCTGGAGTAACTCAGCGGGACAGGCAGCATCTCTGGCGAGAAGGAATGGGTGACGTTTCGGGTCGAGAACCTTCTTCAGACTTCAGACTTCTACATCATGCATGGGAAGTTTCTAATTCAATGCACGGCAGCATTCTACTTCCTTAGAAGGCTGAGGATGTTCGGCATGTCCCCAATGACTCTCCCCAACTTCAACAGATGCACCGTAGAAAGTATTTTATCGGGATGCATCACGGCATGGGTTGGGAACAGCCCCATCCAAGACCGCAGGAAATGGCAATGAATTATGGACACAGCCCAGCCCAGCCCATCACGCAAAACAAACTCTCTTCCATTGACTCCATTCACAAGCCATGCTGCCTCGGCAAGGGCACCAGCATGATCAAGGATGAGTCGCACCCTGGCCGGGGTGGGAGATTGTAACCTTCACGTGGTCCACCCAGTTTCGACGCATGCAATCAACCTGGCGTGCACAATCAAATAAGATCAAATAGAACAAGTTGTCCTGCAACTTTAGGCTGTGTACGCCATACGCAAGAAGAAACATAGAAACATAGAAACATAGAAATTAAGTGCAGGACTAGGCCATTCGGCCCTTCGAGCCTGCACCGCCATTCAATATGATCATGGCTGATCATCCAACTCAGTATCCCGTACCTGCCTTCTCTCCATACCCTCTGATCCCCTTAGACACAAGGGCTATATCTAACTCCCTCTTAAATATAGCCAATGAACTGGCCTCAACTACCCTCTGTGGCAGAGAGTTCCAGAGACCCACCACTCTCTGTGTGAAAAAGCCTTTCTCATCTCGGTCCTAAAGGATTTCCCCCTTATCCTTAAGCTGTGACCCCTTGGCCTGTACCTCTCCAACATCGGGAACAATCTTCCTGCATCTAGCCTGTCCAACCCCTTAAGAATTTTGTAAGTTTCTATAAGATCCCCTCTCAATCCCCTAAATTCTAGAGAGTATAAACCGAGTCTATCCAATCTTTCTTCATAAGACAGTCCTGACATCCCAGGAATCAATCTGGCGAACCTTCTCTGCACTCCCTCTATGGCAATAATGTCCTTCCTCAGATTTGGAAGCATCCTGGCCACTTCTTCTCCTCCCTCTCCCATCAGGTAATGCGTACAGAAGTGTTCAAACACACAACTCTAGATTCAGGGATTTTTATTCCCCAGCTGTAATCAGGCAACTGAACCATCCCACCAACAACTACTACATAAGCTACTATAAACCTCATTGGAGACTCTCAGACTACCTCTAATCAGACCTTGCTGAACTTTATTTTGCAGTAAACATCATGTATCTGTTCTCTGTGGATGGCTCGATTGTAATCATGCATTATGTTTCCGCTGATTTGCTAACATGCAACAAAAGCTTTTTAATGAACCTCGGTAAACCAAACAGACAATAAACTAAACAGAACTGAACTAAACTGAAACTAAACATGTGGATTTGGTGATTTTTCAGGCTAGAGTTACAGTGTTCCTGGTTTAGTTGCCTTGATTCAATAGTTCCTCTGACCTCTCCAACCACCCCCTGAGATGGTTCTATCAGAAGGATGAGGACCAGAAAGATCAACAGGTTTTGTGAATCGGAGGCCGCTGCACCTCCATCCCCCACTTCTGGTTGCACAAGAGTAATTACACAGAGCACCGACTGTTGGGCCAGACAGTGAAGTGGAGAGGTAGAGAGGATTAATGAAGCACTCTCAGATTGGGGGTGAAAGCAGCTGTGGGTTCTGATGCCAGACACTGAGAAGGAGAGGGATAGTGCAGACACAACATGGGAAAGGCAAAGGTGAAAGGGGGAATTAATAGGCAGGAGGATGCTGTAGAGAGATGAGGAAAGGCATCACACAGTTACAGGGGAAACCAGGCAGGCAGTTGAGGACACTAAAGGGCCTGTCCCACTATACGGGTTTACCCAAGAGCTCTCCCGAGTTAAAAAAAAATCTAACTCGTGGTAAGCACGTTGAATGTACGTAGCGGGTACGTCGGAGCTCGGGACCTCTCTTAGCGGCTCGTAAGGCTAACGGCAGGTACTTGGGAAACGCGGGAAGCTCGTGACGTTTTTTCAACATGTTGAAAAATGTCCACGAGAGCCCCGAGTACCTACGAGCGGATATTACCGTAATTCTCCGAGTTCGAATCAGGGGAAACTCGGGAGAGCTCTTGAATTACCTGGTACAGTGGGACAGGCCCTTAAATCACCTTTGTTGACGCTCCCAAGTTAAATGTAAAATCATCGGTGGCGCAGCGGTAGAGTTGCTGCCTCACAGCGCCAGAGACCCAGGTTCCATCCTGTCCACGGGTGTCGTCTCCCTGTAACCTGCGTGGGTTTTCTCCAGGTGATCCGTTTTCCTCCCACGCTCCAAAGAAGTACAGGTTTGCAGGTTAATTGGCTTGGTATGTTTGTAAATTGTCCCTAGTGTGTGTAGGATAGCGTCAGTGGGCGGGAATCTGTGGTCAGCGCGGACTTGATGGGCCGAAGGGCCTGTTTCCGTATTGTGTCTCTAAACTAAACTGAACTAAGCTAAACATCGTCCAGAATTTTAATGCTGCTCCTATAACAGCGAGAGTCAATGTTGACATTATCAATGGGCATTTCACGGGAACTACTGGAACGGTCACATCAGAAAATAGAACCAGTCTACATTTTCCTTGATCATCGTCTGCTTTGATCTGTCGTTTTACACCTTATCCTTCCATATCTCTCGTCTCCCTCTCCCCTGACTCTCAGTCTGAAGAAGGGTCTCGACCCGAAACGTCACCTATTCCTACCCTCCAGAGATGCTGCCTATCCCGCAGAGTCACTTCAGCATTCTGTGTCTACCATCTGTACCTAAGTCCATTGTTGTTCTGGAACTGCGACATAAATCTTGTTATCTATGAAAGGCACCAGGAGAACACAGGACTCTGTTGGCAATTAAATTTTATGTGTGGGTGTCACAGTGTAATGCAAGACGAGCGATACATGGTGTTTACACCAATCCCCTTACATCAGGTGACTTAATCACCGTGCAAAAAAGCTTTAAAAGCTGCCAGGTTCCATTGTTCCTCAAAAAACCCTACGCAGAGATCTCCAGCTAAGCATCGGTTCACAGTTCACCATGAAAACTGCTTTCTCTCTTATTGTGGCGATCAGTTTTTTTTCCGGTGTTTTGACAAATGTTATGGTTCAAGTAAGTGTACAAATCCTCTTAATAGGACTGTCAAAACTTAGAGAGTGTAATCACTATTTTGCAGCTAAGCAGAATATAAGAACAACGTGTTCAGGTTTTAATTGCATTGCTAGAAATATTTCAGAATATATTTTTGTGTGGTCCATAGGGAAATATTTCACCTTTAATTATGGGGATGCGAAGAGAGAGAGAATGAGAAGGGAGAGTGGCTAACGGTCTGAGTTAATGCCATTCTTCTGACAGCACTTTCTGGCTGATTGTGATGGGATTCTAGCTACAACAGGGTATTGCTCCATGAGTGTATGTGGAAGATGAGTTGTGAGAATGCCGTGGGATCGCACGCCTCTGGTGCTGTCTGGAGGGAGCACTGCCCTGGCAAAGGCATCATCTTTCTCGACCTGTTGCAGACAGATGCATAAAGTTCCATGGGGCCACTGAAAGACAAAGCCACATATTCCCAATTTACTCATCAACTTTCCCACTTCCTACTCACTCCCCAGCGAGTTGATGTAGGAATATTAAACTTATTTAACGAGTTGATGAAGGAACATTAAATTGAGGCAAGATGTTTGCCTCAGTCTTTCAAATGTTTTGAGATGCTGGTTTATACCAAAGATAGACACAAAGCGCTGGAGTAACACAGCGGGTCAGGCGGTATGTCTGGAGCAAAAGGATGGGTGACATTTTGGGTCAGGACCCTTCTTCAGACTGAAAGTGGGGGGTGGGCGGGGGTAGGGGTAGCCTGCAAACATTTGTTGATTAGGTCCTTTGGGTGCATGAGTGTGTGATGGATTCTTATCAATGCAGCTTCCTCTCTGAGGCAGTTCTCCTGACGCATCCCTCTCTCTCATAGTTTACTGAGACATTTAAAATGAGATTAAAACAAACACAATGCGCTGAAGTAACTCAACAGGTCAGGCAGCATCTCTGGAGAAAACGGATAGGTGATGCTTCGGTTTGGGACCCTTCTTCAGAAGTAGAATTTGAAGAATAGGTGACGGTTCCCGACCCGAACCTTCACCTATCCATGTTGTCCAGAGGCGCTACCTGACCCACTGAGTTACCCCAGCACCCTGAACCAGCATCTGCAGTTCCACGTTTCTCAATTAAAACGAGATGGTGGCCAGTGGAATGAAGCCATGCTGAGATTACCTGGCTCCATCAGCGAGATTTTCTTCTGATTAATAGAAGCTTCCAACCAGATCAACATGGGATTTATTTAATAAGCACTAAAAGTGCGCGAGTGTTATCAATGGCGGTAAAGAACTGTGAAATTAAAGTTACATTTCTTGCAACTTTTCAGTCTCAATTCTATGTCAGGCTCTTCAGTACGACTAACGCCTGCTGTGTTTCTCTGTTTTGCTAAGGATGGGAACTACACCTTTCCTTTGAAGGACGTGAGACAGTTGTGGACACTGATGAACAGACTGCCAAATGAATACCCATCAGTTGTCAACGTCTCCTCACATAGGCTCTGCCTTTCCTCCAATCTACCCAAAGTGTTTCAAACAGTTTGTCTCTCGACTGATGCCGCGCAGGTTTTTCACAGGCTGGGTGAGTGGCATTGTAGTGCAGCGGCACTTAATTGGATGGAATAACATCCAGTCAGACAATAAAAGATTACTTCTTGATTTTTAAATAATGCGGCAAGGTGGAATTAGGTAGTCGAAGAGAGAGAAAGTGACAGAGAGATAGAAAGAGAGAGGGAGGAGAGGGGGACGGGGGTGGAGGGGGAGGGAGAGGGAGAGGGAGGGAGAGGGGGGGAGAGAGAGAGAGAGAGAGAGAGAGAGGGGAACATGGAGGGGGAGACGGAGTGGAGGAGGGGAGGGGAGGGAGAGGGAGAGAGATTGGTAGAGAGAGGGGGGAACATGGAGGGGGAGATGGAGGAGGGTGAGGGGAGGGAGAGGGAAAGAACACTTTGAGAGAAAGTAAGGTTGGTTACCAGTTGCTGAGAGACCATTTTCTACTTAAAAGTCTGCAGCTCTTTGATTTTTGTAGGTGGTTGGAAGACTGCAGATGACGTGACACCAGGCTGGGCAGGAGTGTCACATCCTCTGCAGTCTTTTAGCGACCTAGAAAAATCATAAAGCTGCAGATTTTTTTAACATTACAAATTGTTCTCTCTGCAACTGTGCAAGTGAGGGAGGACTGAGAACTCTGAGATCTTATGTTGGGATTCGATACATTCAGAGAGGAATGATGGAGACACAAGATACTGCGGATGCTAGAGCCTTGAGCAAAACACATTATGCCGGAGGAGGGTTACACAAAAGGCTGGAGAAACTCAACGGGTGCAGCAGCATCTAAGGAGCGAAGGAGATAGGCGACGTTTCGGGTCGAGACCCTTCTTCAGATGCCGGAGAAGCTTTGCAGGTCAGGCAGCAGCTGGGGGGTAAATGGACAGGCAGTGTTTTGGGAAATCTCGCCTGCCCTTTCCATCCTCAGATGCTGTCAGAACCGCCGAGTTCCTCCAGCACTTAGCCTTTTGCTAGCGAGGGTAGATTGTTGACAATGGCGTCCAAGCGAGGAACTCTGAGGAATGCAGAGGACAGAGGGAGGGCCAGGAGAAGGTGCAAGGCAACGAGAAAGTCAAGGCTATCAAAGTGACCCCAGTGTGTGAGAAACATAAATGAAAGGGTCTGGATCTTGTTCTGTTCGATGTTTTGGTTCACTAAAGGCGAGATGCACCTTAGCTCAGTGGAGTGAGCCAGTGATATTTCCATGCACTAAAGGCTGCTTACATTTGGATTGTGATAGATTTATTTTTCCTTTCCTCCTACAGAGAAAATGGCAGTGAAATCCGATGATTGTGAAATCTGTGTGCACCCTGCCTGCACTGACTGTTAATCTGTGGCGCAGGCGGCACGGTGGCGCAGCGGTGGAGTTGCTGCCTCATAGCTCCAGATGCCCCGGTTCCTTCCCGACTATGGGTGCCATCTGTATGGTTCTCCTCGTGACCTGCGTGGGTTTCCTCCAAAATCTCCAGTTTTCTCCCAAACTCCAAAGACATATAGGTTTGTAGGCTAATTGGATTGGTAAGTTGTAAATTGTCCCTAGTGTGTGCAGGACAGTGTTAGTATGTGGGGGTCGCTGGTTGGCACGGACTCAGTGAGCCAAAGGGCCTGTTTCTGCATTGTATCTCTAAACTAAACTAGTCAAAGCGTCCACCGCCTCCGGTGGCAGCAACGGTTGAGAGGCGGACAAAATTAGAAGAGTAGCAAGATGATGAATATCTAAATCCACCCAGTCTTCCTGTTAGTAAGTGTTGGAACTCCCATTCATCTCAAGCAAATTGATTGCTGCATACTAGTGTTCATCCCAGTCCTCAAACCGGCCAGGTAAAGTGTAAATATGTGAATATTAGAGGAACCACTGCCAAAGCTATAAATGGTCTCTCCATTCTACACCTACAAAGTTATATCCTTCACCTCACCACTAACTCTCAGCAATGCTTTAGAGAATTTGTTGCTCCCTGGTAGTTTCCTTCGGAAGAGAAACTTTAGTAATCTTGAATGGACTCAGGTAGTTGCTCACTGATGGTTCGATTTGTCGAGATTTACTCAAAGCAAAGTTATTTATGTTTACAGGCATGCTTCTTTTTGCTGTTTATATTTGCTACTCATTTTGATATAATAAAAGCAATCCAAATCAACATTGTGTCGTCTTTCAAGAAACAGATATCAACTTCACCGTCTGACTGTCCAATCCAGCACTGTTGCATGTTTTATATCTCAATCTACATAAGGTTTTTCTTAAATTCTCATTTAATTTCAATTCGGAAGGCAGCTAAAGTTACAATTTAACGTCTGTCCGTAAAGGAGGCATTGTAGTGTTACCAGGGTATTCCGCTCCTTATCTAAGACAATAACATTATCAGTGGCACTTTGTCCAGTACCAGGGAGAGACTGTTACAGGGCACTCAGCTTCTGTTCAGAATAACGTCTGCATAACAACAGACTCAATACTGATCTATGATGAACGCAACCATGCCCCCATTTGCCACATCCACTTGTAAGTAGTGAGTTAGGCCCACCATATTTCAACCAAAATATGAGAACGACAAATATAGATCAGTTACAGATATGAGTGAAGAAATGATAGATGGAGTTTAATATGAGCAAGTTGGAGGTGTTACACTTTGCAGGGTCAAATGTAAGGGGAAAATATATAATTAACAGCAAGTTAATTGCTGTGTTGTACCTAGTGATCTTAGGATTTCACATAACTCCCTGAAAGTGGCAACACAAGTAGATAGAGTGCTTGATAGAATTTTAGCTAGGCCATATTTTGAGCATTGCGTGCAGTTCTGGTCGCCCCATTACAGAAAGGAGTTGAGGCATTTGGAGAGGGTGCAGAAGAGGTTTAACAGAATGTTGCCTGGATCAGAGGATATTAGCTAAAAGGAGAGTTTGAAAAAACTCGGATTGTTTTCTTAGGAATGGGAAACGCTGAAGCTGTGTTGCCTAATTAACGTTGCCTTGCCTAATTAAAGTTGCCTAGCCTAATTAAAGTTGCGTTGCCTATTTAAAGTTGCCTTGCCTTCTATATAATTAAAAGTCAAATCTTGACCACTTCCTGTTTGCACTTTATATTGATTTTAGAAATAATGCTACCACGTACGGCTCTGATTTTTGGCCATCTTACTCAGAGTCCCCCTCTGCTCATCAGCTGCTGAGGATTATTCCCTTCGATGAAAAATAAAAGAGTTATTAGTGGTTAAAAAATGTTGAGATTCTCTCTCCTGTCAATCAAGGCCAAGCCCCTTCTGGTGGGAGGGGGGGAGGGACTATAAAACCCAGAAGTGTGGGTGTGGCTCAGTCTCTGCAAGATGGAGGAGGGAGGGGTCACGACTCGCTGTCTTTAGTGGCCTTGCACCCTGCTTGAAATGGTATGAAACTGCACTTGAATTTGGTGGCCTTGCACCCTGCTTGAAATGGTATGAAACTGCACTTGAATTTGGTGGCCTTGCACCCTGCCAGCCCACCAGCCGTGAGTGAGTGAGCTGCCAGCACAACAGGCTTGAGTAACTGAGCCGCCAGCCCAAGAATCCATTCGGCCCACTATGACCCTATTAGCCCTCTGGAAATCAGTCCCTTCAGCCCACAACACCCATACTAGTGCTCCAGAAAGCCCCCCCCCCCCCCCCCCCCCCCATATTGGAATTGGTGGAGAGGTGGAATATTGCGTTGGGGGACCAGCCCTCCCAGTCAGTGGGGGACTTTTTAGGGGTAGTGCAATGCAAGTTTTTACACAGAAAGTGGTGGGTGCCTGGGATGTGGTGAAATCAGATGTGATTGCAGCATTTACAAGGTTTTTTGGAGAGGCACATGGATATGTACGAAATAGAGGAATATGGATCACATGCAGACCGAGGGGATTAGTTTCGGAGACATGCGGGGTGTTGCATGGCAGTTGGATGGAGTAAGTGACAACAGCTAGAGATTAAATGACGACAAAGTAGTATCAGATATGGAAATAGTAGGAGGAGTGAAATGTAAAGGGAGGTAAAAGGATGGAAGGGGATAGGGGTGAGGGACGATTAAAGGGAATTGTGGGACTCGGGAATGGGAGATGAGCATGTGGAGAAGGGGGAAAGAGCAGAGTGCCTCTGATAGTGGGAGATGGTGGGAGATGTGTGTACACTGGGATGAGGGGCAGGGGAAAGAAATGGAGGGAGAGGAGGTACTTCTTGAGATTCAAGAATGTATTGCTCATATTGTTGGGTAGTAGGCTACCCAAAAGGAACATGGGGTGCTGTTCTTCCAGAGTGGCCTCACTTTGGCAATGTGTTTAAGATGTGTAGGACAGAACTGCAGATGCTGATTTACAATGAAGACATACATAAAATGCTGGAGTAACTCAACTTTTATTGCAAAGATGTTTAGAAATATTAGATGTGGATATGGCTTTGGTGGGAGCCGGAACGTCACCTATTCCTTTTCTCCAGAGATGCTGCCTGATGCGCTGAGTTGCAGTACTTCAGCTTTTTGTGTTTATCCAGAGTGTGACAGAACTACCTACGATTAATCTGCGAGTTCTGGCGAGTTTGCCCTCGACTCATACTCACAGCATGGTCCACACGAGGTCCTAGGAGGTCTTTGTAACTCTCCTTCATGCTCGAGAGTAGTCCCCGCATACTCGAGACCTCAGCTAGGACGCGGCGTATTTTACAACATGCTGAAAAATGCCCGCGAGTAAAAAAAGGTCACCATGGAAATAATCAATATTTTTTTACTCGCAGGTTTGGTCGAATTAGGTCGGCATGTTAATCGTAGGTAATCGAGGGTAGTCGAAGGTAGTCGTAGATATTCAACATAGTCAAAGGGAGGTCGAAGGAGATCGAAGGAGGTTGTCTTCACTCTCCACTATTCGGTGTCCAATTTTCCCGAAGCTAGTTGAAGCTAGTCTTCAACATAGTCAAAGGAGGTCGAAGGAGGTCTTCTACATAGTCAAAGGAGGTCTTCAACATGACAGTTTTTAAAACTCTCCTAAACTCGCGGATTAGGTCGTCGCAGTGGGACAGCCCCTTTCCTTTGCCTGGGTGACTGTAACGCAAATAATACACATTCTGGGTTGCCACCAGAAACATTCAGCCACTCCAGGTCTTCTCCCACCAAAGCCACGTCCACATTTAATATTTTTAAACACCTTTGCAATAAAAGCCAACATGCTTTAACGACATGCTACCTCCCTGTTTTTTTGCACAAGGAAGCCAGATTTCATGATACACTGCAGTTAATAGTCAGCCACCATTTAATTTGGTTTAGGGAAACAACCTGAAAACAGGCCCTTCGGCCCATAGAGTCAGCGCCAACCAACCATCACCCATACATTAGTTCAATGTTATCCTAATTTCGCATTCTACACAATAGGGTAAATTTACAGAAGACAATCAAAACCTGCACGTCTTAGGAATGTGAGAGGAGACCGGCGCACCCGGAGAAAACCCACGTGGTCATAGGAAGAACAAACAAACTCCGTATCGACAGCACCCCCAGTCAGGATCAAACCCAGGTCTCTGTTGCTGTAAGGCAGCAACCCTACCGCTGCGCCACCGTGCCGTGGTACAGATGTTAACACACTTCAGTTGTAACTGCAGCACACACAGAGTTCCAGGATGCTAGTGTGACCATTTACGAACAAATTTGAGTGAACCACTTTTTAACGAAAGTGGAGTTCATCATTACCTTAACATGCAGATCAAGAGCATGGAATTGCAGGCCATAATGGTTGTGTTCCACACAAGCTACTTCTCACCTTGACTTATACTGTCTTATCAGCACGCTATTCCAGTCTCTGGGTTACTTATCCAGCTTCTGCTCTCTTCATCTGTGCTAATTTCCTCTCCTACACCATGCGATAGCGAGTTCCAAACTGCAACCATTCACCAAGTACAGGTCATTCTCGCGAATGTCTACAGCGGTTTATTGTTTGCTTTCTTATCCTTATGTCTCCTGGTCTTGGATTCACCCGACGGACACCACCTTCCTGCTACCGAGTCCCTTCACCATTTGAAACTCATCTACCGGGGAGGCCATGCGATCCCAGCGTTCCCATCCTCCACGAGGAACAGGCAGAGGGACAGATTGTATCCGGATCACCATGTTTACAAATACACAGGAAACAGATATTAAAAGTCCAAAGTGCCAAATATCAACTTACTCCCTCCGATGTTCAGAAAGGCCAGGCAGACACATCATTGGGGTTATCAAGTGGGCACCTACTTTTATCGACGTTTCGCTGATTGAACCCACGACATCTCCAGTAGGCTCAGCGGTGCATTCTGGCGTCCCAGAACCACCCCCCTCTGGACCTGTCTAGTCGATTATTTGGGAGACCAAATAGGGTTTTTCCTCTTCAGCCAGAGCCACTGGCTACTCTGGTCTGCCACCCGTGATGTTTCTTTAATGGCCTAGCATAGGGCTTGTCCGCTGATCCCCAGGTCCTTCATCAGTCTTAAGGTAGATGTTGCCACGAATCCTCTTACCTCTCCAGCCCCGCTCTTCTGCCTCCGCTGCAAGCTCTGTACATCGCAGTTTCTTTCTTTCGAAGGCTTCCTGCACAGCACCCCCCAAGGGACTGTGAGCTCCACAAAATACACCATCTACTCATTCAAAGAATTTGTGAGACTACAAAGAAGAATAAACCAAATGTGTTTATTTAAGATCAAATCTTCAGCACTATCTGTCTGTGACGGTGTGGGGGGTGGGGGGACGGACGAGGCACGTGTAAACCCACCCTGTGGGTCGGAGACCATCACCTCAGATGGTGAGAACCAGCTCAACCACCACGTGGCCTGTCCCTTGTCGCCTGGACAGCTACAGCTAGTGGCGACACCAGAAGGGCACAACTAGCACTGACGTAGCTTTATAAATAAATAGGTGGTCGACACAGCAGCGAGACAATTTGCAACGCACTCATCTTTCTGTCCAAAATCTGGATATTCTACTCACATGCTGTCCCCAGTAACTTCTGCAGAGGTAAAATGGTAATGTGAGATCAGTGTAAAATAAATCCTAGCACTTAAAATAAAAACTATACAGGCACTGCTCTACGAATAAATTACAAACAAACAATCAAACATAATATGAAATGCAGTTCATTTGCACCAGAAAATCATGTATAAGCTGTAGAAAATATTTCTTTACATTCTTCTTAACAACATGGAGCTCAGGAGTCTGCTGTGCAAATCCCCAAGAAAACGTCAGACTGATTTCATTCTCCATCAAAGGTACGTGATTGCTTGAAGCTTTTGTTCCCGTGCGTTAGTTGCTGCTCATGGTCTAGGAGATAATGAAAAAGGAAAAGTAGATGTGAATACAACATTTGACTGCTGCCTGATCCAAAAGGTATATTCTACTGATTATTCACAGATTTCTCAGACTGCATTCATTTCGTTTGTATGGACTTGTACAACTGTGATACAGCCCGCCTTCAAGGTATGCACCATCCTGACACATGGAAATATATTACTTTGTACACACAAAGTGTTGGAGTAACTCAGCGGGTCAGGCAGCATCTCTGGAGTGAAGGAATGGGTGATGTTTTGGGTCGAGACCCTTCTTCAGGGGAGGGGACGGGACAGAGATAGAATGTAGTCGGAGACAGTAAGATTAGTAGGAGAACTGGGAAGGGGTAGGGGGATGGAGAAAAAGAGGGAAAGCAAGGAGTATCTGAAGTTAGAGAAATCAATGTTCATACCGCTGGGGTGTAAACTACCCAAGCAAAATATGAGGTGCTGTTTCTCCAATTTGCATTGGGCCTCACTCTGACAATGGAGGGGGCCAGGACAGAAAGGTCAGATTAGGAATGGGAGGGGGAGTTGAAGTGCTGAGCCACCGGGAGATCAGGCGGACTGAGCGGAGGTGTTCAGCGAAACGATCGCCGAGCCAGCGCTTGGTCTCGCCGACGTTGAGAAGTTGACACATGGAACAGCGGATACAGTAGATGAGGTTGGAGGAGGTGCAAGTGAACCTCTACCTCACCTGAAAAGACTGTTTACTCTGTAAGAAAACATATTACTTTACTCTGCTCTCTAGACGGCAGGTGAGGCACCTCTGGAGCAATGAGACGTCTGCTCTACAAAGAGATAGCTCCACAGCATTGCAGAGATATGTATGCATCACGTTAGGCATCTCTACATCAACATTAATCTTTCTGCTCAGTGAGGTACCTACACCACGATCTTTCACCGCCAGTGAGGTATCTTGCTGAGAAAGACAATATCTTTTCTGCGGAGCGGGATCTCAGCACTTTTCGGAGATTTGTCAATACCAACAGTGCCATCTCAAAAGAGTTGTACTTCTACATAAGAAGCAAATATCTCTGCACTCAGTGTGAAGGCTGTTCTATTTGTGAACCACTTATCTGCCGCACTTATGGAGGTCCCTTCTCCCCAATTCATGAATTATCACTGTTCCAATAGCGAAGGGATCCAAGAGCCTGGTGAAATCCCATATCGGAATTTCAGAATTGTATGTTTACAGGTGACTGAAGCACTATTTTGCATTCACAGTTGATTTGAAACAAAGCGGTCAATACACTGCATGGACACGATGCTAGAAGGAATTTAAAGGGCGGACTCACATCATTAATCCAGCCTTTGAAGGCAGACACTCGAGTGTAGACGCTGGGCTTCTTCGGCGTGTTGCACTTAACAGGTCCCAAGAAGCTTCCCACTCCATTGACATACCACCTGCCGTCACTACCAAAACAATTCAAAGGACTGCCTGGGTCACCCTGAAGTAAAAGAAATCTTTCCTTTATGTTGTTTTTAAAAAAAAATAACCGTTGCCAATCACATATTACCCCAGTATCGTGTTTACCCAGAATAATGAGCACGCCCCACTGTAAGGAGGTGTGTGTGCGCTTCCATTATTCATTCAGCTCCATTGAAGGCACCAGCCCACTAATTCCACACCAGAGCAAAATTAAACCCCTTCCCTGTGGTGCTACATCCAAACTGAGAATCAGAAAGGGTTTAAAGTTATAGGGATGCTGTTGCCAGCTTTCTGGTCTGAACTGCCGGAGGTGCGGCTGATCGAGGACCTTTGCTCTGCACCATTAACAATACGACTGACATTCCCAAAGGACGCGCAGGTTTGTCGGTCAATTGGCCTGTGTAAAATTGCCCCTAATGTGTAGTGAGTGGATTGAAAGTCGGATAACGTAGAATTAAAGTCAGTGATCAATGGTCAGTGTGGACTCAGTGGGCCGATGGGCCAGTTTCCTTGCTGTATCTTTAAACTAAACTATACCAATCCGGAGGCCCACTGCTGTAAACCGTAAACGTCAAAATAACCTGGCCACTTCATTCGGTAACAGAGCCATAACTGATGCCCACACTCGACAAATTATAATCAGTTTATGGAGATTACACCGATATTAAGCAATGCATACTGATTATCTCCAGTGGGTGGGGTCGATGCATACCCACTCATATTGTTAATATTGCTGGGGTTGGAATAGCAGAACCAAGTCTTGTCGTGGGAGATTCTCCAACCGTGGGGGATGGCGTCAACATTCATTTAGGTCATTTTCAAGGATATCAAGAAATAGCTCTTCAGATCAGGTTAAAGTTAAAAAAATGAAGAATGTAACTGACGGATTTTGAGTAAAGGCAGGGAGAGGAAGAGAAGGCAGAGATCAGCCTTGGAGGTTGTGGTGGGATGGCCATCCCCCATTCCACTTACACCAGACCAGAGGCAATTGACAAAATCATGGTCAAAACCACTATAATGGGAGATCTATTAGATGCCTTGACAGGCTTAAAATTGGATTGGCGATGGGTCCCTGACTTCTATGGGAGGAGACTACTGGCACTCCTTAAATCTTTGATGAGGTGAGATACCAGATGACTGGAGGACTGCAAATGTGGATCTACTATTCAACAAAGGCAGCAGGGATAAGTCAGGTAATTATAGACAAATGAGCCCAACACAAGTGGTAGGAAAGTTATTGGAAAAAAAATCAGAGGATTAAAATCAAGGATTAATTTACATTTGGTAAAGCAAGCATTGAGCAAAGATAGTCACCGTGGGTTTGTGCAGGGGAGATCCTGTATGACTAATTTGCCTGAACTTTTCATAAATTCACAAATTCTGAGCAGAATTAGGCTATTTGGCCCATCAAGTCTACTCCATCATTGAATCATGGCTGGTCTATCTTTCCCTTTTCAAAGAGGTAACAAAGTCTATTGTTTAATACAGTGACATAGTACGCATGGATTTCTGTATATTAGAATACAAGGTCTCATGTGGGAGAATGCAACAAAGTTATAACAATGTGAGCAGTTGCACTCTGCTAAATCAAACCAGCCAAGACTAACAGTGTAAATGGTAGAGCTCTGGGGAGTGTGGCAAAACAGGGAGATCTGAGAGTGCGGGTGCATGGTTCCCTAAAGGCAGAAGATCAGATTGACAATGTAGTGAAGGAGGCCTTTGACAGGCTTCCCTTCAATGAGAAGGTGGTTGAGTACAAAGGTTGGCACATATTGAAACATCTTTACAAATCATTGGTGAGGCCACACTTGGAGTACTGTGTGTAGTTCTGATGTCCAGTTATAGGAAGGATATCCATTAAGTTGGAAAGGGTGCAGAAGAGATTCACCAGAACATTCTTTTAGGAAGAAGAGGAGGAATTTCTTTAGTCAGAGGGTGGTGAATCTGTGGAATTATTTGCCACAGAAGGCTGCGGAAGCTGTCAGTGGATATATTTACGGCAGAGATAGATAGATTCTTGATTAGTACAGGTGATAGAGGTTATGGGGAGAAGGCAGTAGAATGGGGTTAGGAGGGAGAGATAGATCAGCCATGATTGAATGGTGAAGTAGTCTTGATGGGCCGAATGGTCTAATTCTGCTCCTATCACATGATCTTATAATGTTACTTGACCTTATGGTTTGAGTTATAGGGAGAGGTCGAAGAGGCTGGGACTTTTTCTACTTTGAAGCACAGAAGGTTGCGAAGTGACCTTGCTGAAGGGTACAAGATCATGAAGAGGGTGGATAAAGTGAAAGCTCAATTTTATTCTATTCTAAAACTGGAGGGCATCGGCGTAAGGTGAGAGGGGAGAGATTTAAGAAAGACTTCAGAGGCAGCTTTAGTAGTTGACGGCCAATTAATTTAGCAGCACATCTCGCAGGAGGAAACCAGAGCACTTGGGGGAAACCACACTGTGACCAGGAAAACGAGCAAACTCCACACAAACAGCACCCGAGGTCGGGACTGAAACCAAGTCACGGGAGCAGTCTCAATCAACAGCACTACCTGCTGCACCAATATGATGTTCACAAATAATTGTGCTGGTTTTGCTCCCCTTGTATTTCATCTTAAGCTCCATGTTATAGCTGTTCCTATCAATGTTGTCACATTTAGCTATTAATTCTCTCCTTGCTGGGATCTAAGCAAGATCTAATAGATCTCTGCATTGTGGAACATATGCTTTTTGCTATTTATTTTATATCATCCTTTGCCTATTTAGTCATTCATGGCTAACTTTTGGTAAAGTTCTGTAATACAGTGAACGCTGTTTTGAACAACTCTTTTTTTCGTAGGTTAATGGTGTATAGGGATGAGAAAGAGGGATAACATAGAACCAGTGTGAATGGATGATTGATGGTCATTGAGGACTTTAGTTTTTAATTCAGTTTAGAGATACAGCGCGGAAACAGGCCCTTATGTCCACCGACCAGAGATCACCGCACACTAACACTATCCTAGACACACCTGGGACAATTTACATTTATACCAAGCTGATTAACTTACAAACCTGTACGTCTTTGGAGTGTGGGAGAAAACCAAAGATCTCGGAGAAAACCCACGCAGGTAACAGGGAGAACGTACAAGCTCCATACAGACAAGCACCCGTAGTCAGGGTCAAACCCGGGTCTCTGGCACTGTAAGACAGTAGCTCTACCGCTACGCCACCATGCTGCCCTTGGTAGACTGAAGGGCCTGTTTCCATGCTGTAATTCCAATATTTCATTCTTTGGCAGATTTTCCAGTTTACTGCAGGCAGTCTCTGGCTCACTCGAAATAAGAAATATTGGGGCAGTCTCTGACTCATTGAAAATAAGAAATATAGGAGCAATATGTCACACAGTTCTTTCGAATTTGCCAGACAGTAAAATAATGAGCAAAAAAAACAGGTGTAACTCAACGGGTCAGGCAGCATCTCTGGAGATTCCTATTCCTATTCCTTTTCTCCAGAGTTGCTGCCTGACCCCCTGAGTTACTCCAGCATTTTGTGTCTATCTTCGGTTTATCTGCAGTCCCTTCCTACACAATGAGCAAAATCCAAATTGCTGAAGGAACTCAATGGATTAAGCAGCATCTGTGGAGTTGAAGTATGGTCACCTTTTGGATCAAGGCCCTGCATCAGAACTGATACGGACACGGCTGATCTCATCTTAGTCTGAACACCATTTTGCAGCATGATCCTCACAACTTTTGATTCCCCTATTCTTTACCTGCAGTTGCAGAAACTATGTGCTCAATCACCTCCTTATTTGTTACACTAATCTCCAATATGTCTTTGTGATAAATGATTCCTCTGTTGTGTGTACCTTTGGTTGAAAATTATGAAGCAATTATTTAAACAACTGCCACTGAGTATCTATTGTCACATATATTATTCTGATTTTTCAATCCACATTTTTAAGGCTTCCCAGCTCAACGTTGTAGATTGTCCTTTTTTATGTTTAAGACCCTGGTCTTGATCTCAAGGTTGTCACTCACAAAACCATCTTGAAATTCCATCAAGTTATAATCATGTGAAAGTCAGCTTTATATAAACCTAGAATTGTATTATTTTACAAACAGTGCATTGAACTAGATAATATCATTCAATTATACAACCAATCATGTGAGCATCATGAGGCTCTTACATAAAACTAAATATAACCAAACTGCTTGTCAAATATTTTGATGGACTAAATTATCCTGAACACAGTTGTGTCATTCAGTAATAGACAAAAGACAATAGACAATAGGTGCAGGAGTAGGCCATTCGGCCCTTCAAGCCTGCACCGCCATTCAACATGATCAGGGCTGATCATCCAACTCAGTATCCCGTACCTGCCTTCGCTCCATACCCCCTGATCCCCTTAGCCACAAGGGCCACATCTAACTCCCTCTTAAATATAGCCAATGAACTGGCCTCAACTTGCAGAGAATTCCAGAGATTCACCACTCTCTGTGTGAAAAATGATTTTCTCATCTCGGTCCTAAAAGACTTCCCCCTTATCCTTAAACTGGGATTCCTTTCATCAATTAAGTGAATTCATCCTTTATCCCCAGGATGAAACTCCCACCTCTGATTTCCTTATCCTTCAGATAGATCTTATTGCTCAGTATATTTAATTGCTCCTTCTCTGTGCACTTTCAGTCATGCCAACACAGGCTGAACTTGCATCTCTCTGCAAGGTGTGACTGAATTCTGGAGTTATCTTTCAGATTTTCTTTCCTTTCACTTGCGTTTTGAAAAACTTCCAAGTTGCACTGCACATTAATGACCCTGAGCCACTGAGAGACTGCAGGCAGGGTCCCTGGAATCGCTTCAATGACCCCAAACTTCCTCGTACTCCTGTCCAGATGTATAAACCATGTTTGTCTCATTTATTTATCGCTACATTTTAGTCTGATTCAATTCTTAACTTTACACTCTGTTTAATATTCACAATGAACTCACAATGAAATCTCGGTACTCTTGTTATCTCAAGTGGAACTAGCAGAGAACATTTAGGCACAAGGAGGAGACCCCTGCAGGTCTACTGAAAGAACTACTCTACCAAATCCTCCTTTCAATGCTGGGCCCACAGTCCTGCAATCCACAGGTCTTCGACGACACATCCAAGCCTGCTTTTAAATGCAATGAGGACTTCTGCCACTGCCACCTTTCAGGTAGTGTCTGAGAAATCAATCTCTGGGTGAAATAAACTTTTCCTCATCTCCCCTCAAATCCTTCCACTACGTATGTTGAATCTCTGCTCCTGTTTCTTGACCCCTTTGCCACATGGAAAATTAATATTTTATATTTATCCTTCCTATTTACTTCATTTAGCACGTAATTTTATACTACCTAGCCCCTTCTGGTCCAAACAAACCACCAGGAGAAATTCCATTGGAAAATAAGGAAACAGGAAAAAAATTGACCAATCATTTTGCACCTGACTTCATGGAAGAAGGCAAGGAAGATGAGAAACATAATAACATGAGAATTAGTAAAAAGAAAACAGAGACATTACTGGGTCTGGGGTCTGATGACTGCACTCTAAGGTTTTGGAAGAGCTCAATGTGGGGATAGTGAATGCACTGTCATCGTCCATTAATTTGAGAATAATTCATAAGTGATAGGAACAGAATTTGGCCATTCGGCCCATCAGGTCTACTCTGCCATTCAATCATGGCTGATCTATCTCTCCCTCCTAACCCACAGTTCCCACAGAGTGGAAGGTAATGAAGGCAAACAATGTAAATGCAAAAAGCAGGAGCAACTGAAGAAATGAGCAAAAGAGTAAAGAAAGAGACCAGTTGCACCCTGTCATTAGGAGCAGGAAAAATGTAGGAATCCATGACTAAGAAAATGGCCACAGGGCATTTAGAAAATAATGTTTGAATTAGGCAGAGTCACTATGGATTTATGAAAAGGAAATCACTTCTGACAAAACTGTTTTTGTTGATTTTTGCAGTTGTAACTAACAAGGTGTAAGGAGGGACTGGATGATGTGATCTAATTAGGTTTTAATAATGATTCGTGAAACAGTGCTTTTGGTAATTAAGGATAAAATGCAGGCATGGATTGAGGCCAAAAAACAGAGAGTGGGAATTAGCAGGTAATTCTCAAGTGAGGAGCTGTGAGTGCAAGAGTGACTAGTTCTAGCGCCAGCTGTTCACCATCTATATTAATGATTTGGTTGAGGGGACCAGGGCAATTTATCCAAGTTTACTGATGGTACAAATCTGGATGATATTGAACCCTGCGAGGGGAATGGACTTGACTTGAATTGTCAAGGGTACAGGCAAGTTAAATGAATGGGCATGGGCGATAGAATATAATGTAGAAATATTTAAGCCATGCATTCTGATAGAAGAATATAAAGAGGCAGAATATCTAGATGGTGAATTATTAAATGCTGCAGGTCTTCAGTAGGACAGTCTCCTTGTACGTGAATCACTAAAAGCTAATATTCTAGTACAGCAACCAATTAGTAAGGTTAAATGTATGCTGATCTTTATTGCAAGATGATTTGACTTTAATAGTGGAGACTTCTGCTCCTAACGATATTGGTCTAGGATAAAATCACGCCTGGAAGAATTTGTGCAGCTCTGAGTTTCCTACTTTTGGAAAAATCCATTTGTGGAAAGGGAGTACAGTGGGGGTGTGTGTGTGTGTGGGTGGAGGGGGGAGCTGTGGGGGGAGAAGGGTGCGTGGGCGGGGGGGGAGGGAGTGAGTGTGGAGAAAAGATGGGGGAAGAGCCATGGGCGAGAGGAGGGTATCACAGTGGGGTGGGAGGGGGGGGGGAGTGGTGCCAGCGAGGGGGACCAGAGGGGTAGTGGCTGGTAATGGCGGTGTGATGGGGACTCGCAGCGGGCGCTGGTTATTCTCCACCACCGGGATCAGAGTCCCCGTTCTCCATTTGCCGACTTCGGTGACATCTCCGACTCCGGGCTGGCTCTCCCACACTGGGCTAGGTTGGGTCTCCGATGCTGGGTCTCCTATGCTGGGCTGCTTGGGGTTGGGCTACTCGGGGCTGGGCTGCTTGGGGCCCCTCCAAAAATTATGTCCGG
Source organism: Raja brachyura (assembly GCA_963514005.1). Next base: position 17,802,125 of record OY740811.1, read on the forward strand.
TTGGAAACCTCCGCAAGCCATCCTCAGCTCCAGTAAAGACGCGATGGCTCAGGGAGGGGCGGACCATCCCGGTGAGTGACAGGGGAAGAAACTAATCCACGCGGCGCTGAATGGCAGGAGAAGAGATCGATCTGCACACGCGCGGTTTTTAAGATATTTTTAACCTCGCTAACTTTTACGACATTTAACTGATCAGAACGAAACTTGGTGCAATCGCAGCACAGGAGAACAACGAGTAAACTGGCGAAAAATCGTAACGCTATGGCGAACCGCAAATAGAAAGACCGCACAAACCGGAAGATAAGAGGATCAGAGTTTTAGTTATGTATAGATAGATAGATGAGAAAATGTATTGGGATTGGGAGGTCAATGTAGAGATGGGAAGGATAGAGACATGAGACGGCCTCAAACAAAGGGTCAATACTTGTAATGAAACTGGAAGAAACTTCTTCACCCAAGGTGGTTTTGTGGACAAGGACATCAAGATCCCACTGAAGTCAACAGCAGCATACAATATTTCACCGTGGCCGTGAAGCATGTGGCGCTGCATACATTCCAGACAGAAACTGATGTTAAGAAAAATCAAAGGAAATCGGGTTAGTGCAGGAAAGTGGCATTGAGGTAGAAGATCAGCTATGTTCAGAATTGGTGTAGTCAGAATGGGGGGCCAAATAGACTACTCCTGCTTCTGTTTCTTGAATTCCAATAATCCTGGCTTATCCAGCCTTTCCTCACAGCTACAAGTTTCCATTCCTGGAAACAGACAGTGCACTGATCAGAAAACAGAAGAAAATCGGATCTAGTCCCTCTGTCATATCTTTATACTGTTCTGTGGGGCATTTAAGATGTGCAGCAATTGCCAGCAAAATTATTCCAAATTCCATTACAGAACCCATTTTATTTTCAGGAGGGTAAAAGTTAGACTTCTTAACACATTACATCTTCCCAGCATTTCGAAGTCCAAATACGGAACAAAATCAGAGTGCAACCTTTTTACGTCACCACAATTACCCTCATTAAACATTAGATGTTATTCCCTTTATCGCGTATCTATACACTGCGAACGGCTCAATTGTAATCATGTGTTGTCTTTCCCCTGACCGGTTAACGCGCAACAAAAGCTTTTCACTCTAGTTCGGTACATGTAACAATAAATAGTAAGATTAAATGAGCTTACCAGTTTGAAGTTTGATCTTTATTTTATGAGGAGTTATGATGAGGGATTACGTGAAGACCCCGCCAGCACGCATGCGCGACATTCTTCAAAGCAGCGGTGTGAAATCTCAGATAACAGAGTTGACTAAGATAGTAAGTTGACCTTTATAATAGAGGGTTTGGGAGCGGAGGGCACGTAATCCCTCATCGTAACTCCTCATAAAATAAAGATCAAACTTCAAACTGGTAAGTTCTCCTTTAATCTTACTATTTTACTTTGGAGTCACGTGAGTGACTACGTGAAGACTTCAAAGCTCTGTGATTTCATGCCCTGGAACGAGTCCATGCTCACACACTGCCATAATAACAAATGGAGGAAGAATGTTAACGTATTTCAGACATGCTGAAAAACAAGAGGGTATTATTTAACAAATAACAATAATAATACCCCTACTTCGGGGAAATTATAATACAGAACTTAAAATTCTGTCTGCAAACGTCTCAGGCGCAGCCACGGGTTTATTATAGAACCGCTGAAAAGTTTTCTCATTAGTCCAACCCGCCGTTGTAAGGATGTGGTCCATAGGAACTTTCATCATCCTTGCCGCCGATGTAGATGCAGCCCTGGTGGAGTGAGATTTAAAACATCAGTGTCCACCCCCGCTGCACCCAATACCACCCTAGCCATCTTGAAATAATTTGCACGGTGATTGTGATGAGGACATTTGTGACTTATAAGCAGAGCCCTTTCCGTGCCCCTGAGACACTTGGTGACCTCCAGGTAGTGTAAAAGGTGGGTCACTATGCATAGGCGGCTGTCTATGGGGTAAGCCAGGAATCCAACTTGTGGCCAGATGATCCAGGCCTGTTTTGTTTGAGTAACCCCTGAATGAAGAAAGTTACCTTATTGTTGGTTATAACCATGGCATCCATACTTAACTTGTGTAGGGACTGGACCCGTTGCGCTGTCACAAGTGCCATCAGCATTACCATTTTATATGTCAATTTGGCTAGGGAAAGAGATGTTACTGGTGCCCACCCTCGGAGCATGGTTAACACAATGCCAATATCACAGGTCTGGGAATATCTAGGCCTGGGGGGATTTGAGTTGAAAATACCCCTCATAAGTTTAGACGCCAAGGGGTGAGACCCAACTGCAAGATGTTCTAAACCCAGTCCGAGATATGAGGATAGAGCTCTCCTGGCACAGTTGATGGCACTGCAGCTTAAACCTTCATCAAATGAAAGCTCGCCAGGAACTCCAGCACTTCTGTAATGGTGGCTGTATCATATGTGGTATTTGTCTTGGTACAAAACACCTCCCATTTCTTGACGTAAGTGAGGTATTGTTTCCTGGTGGACTCCCTGCACGATGTTGTGATGATATTCATTGTTCGGTCCGAAAGTCCAAATTCCAGGAGTGGTCTTTTCAAACCCTGCAAACAAATAGGTTCATCTGGTCATGGCACGGATGACTCTCCCCTGTCACAGGATGTACCAGTAAACCCGGACATTTGGGTATTGAAATGCATGGTTCTGAGACCATGTCCAGTACCACAGGGAACCATGGCTGAGTAGGCCAGTCGGGTACAACCAGAATACCCGATGCGGAGTCTTGTTGAATTTTCTGCAAGACCCGACTGATGAGGCAGAAGGGGGGGAAATGCATAGAAAAAACAAATCCCCCCAGTGTAGCGAGAAGCGTCCATTGCTACTGCCCCAGGGTCTGGATCCCATACAACATATGTTGGTATTTGGTGATTGAGTCTGGATGCAAAAAGGTCGATACCGGTGTTCCATACCGAGCTACGATATCGGCAAACACTTTGTGGTCCAACATCCATTCGGTGTTGTCATTAACCTTCCGTGACCTGGACCAATTCATCACAAGATATTGACTTAATTCCACCCATATGATTGATGTAAGCCACCACGGTGGTATTATCAATTTGTAGACGTATATGCAGATGGTGCATGTCCGAACAGTAAGCCCGGAGTCCATGAAATGCTCCCAACATTTCTAGATAATTAATTCCCAGTGCCGTATATAAGGTTAATTTATGTGCATTCCATCTACCACAGCAACTGGAGGTGGTATTAGTTGCTCCCCAGCCTTGAGCGCTGGCGTCAGTTTGTAGTATAACTGAGGGGTTTGTGATTGTAATGGGATTAGAGCAATGTTAAGCATTGTCTATCCACCATTGTAATTCCAATTTTGCTTTTGCTGGTAATTGCATTGGCCTGTGAAAATGGCCAGCATGGTGTTTGAGTGCTGCAATGTTTGCTCTTTGTAGGTTTTGGTAATGCAAGGGCCCAAATTCTGTGGCTGGAAAGGTACATAGTGGTAGAAGGCATTAATTTGGATTTGTCTGGATGGATGATAAACCCCAGTTTTTGAAATAAGTGCTCAGTGGCTGAGACAGCCAATTTGGCCAACTCCAAGGTTTTCCCCACGATTATAATGTAATCGAGGTATGCCATAACAATATGTTTTTGTTTTCTGAGACGCGCTAAAGCTGGTTTCAATAACTTGGTAAACAGTCTGGGTGCTGATGTTAATCCATTAGGCAGCACTTTATACTGCCAGAGCTGCCCCATCCAGGCAAATTTCAAATATCTGCGATGATCTTTGTCTATTGGTACTGAATAGTATGCATCTTTTAGATCGATGCAAGCCATGAAGTACCTCTTGGAAACTAGTTGTTTGGCAGTAACAAAAGTTTCCATTTTGAAGTGGGCGTACTGCACGAAAGTATTCAGTTGTGTAAAATCAATAATGATGCGGCATCCACCGGCAGCCGGCACTTTTATCATGCCTATTACCTTTGCCTTTTCATCAAGGTCTTTTACCTGCTTAGGCAGGTTGCTCCCGAATAGTGGTGTAGGCGGCTGTGCACTGCTGGGTCTGCACAACCCCGCGAACCTGGGGTTCAGTGCAGGTCGGATGACACTCTTTCTGTAACAGTTGATCTCAAACTGAGTGTTACAGAGGAGTGCCAGAGCATCCTGTAGCTCTTCCGACATCTCCACTCCATCCACTGACCTGGCAATGGCCGTAATCCCAGAAGCCAGTAGTTTTAGGATTTTTTGGAGTTTTACTTCCTGGCTTCTGATGCCAGGGCTCGTGTTACCCCAGATGGGGTTGTTGACTGCAGGCACATTGAGGGAGACACAATTCTCAGGAGCTAGGTATTTGGGTGCGGTGTCATTAATGGCCTGTTCCTGAAGTTGATTCATTGCCATGTAGTTCATACTGGCTGCCAACTTCAACTTGATTAAGATCGTTTTGAAACTTGCGCTGGAGGAGCGACGCTCTTCCTGCCTGTCGCTTCGCAATGTGTTCGACGATATGTCGTGCATGCGTGCTGGCGGGGTCCTCACGTAGTCACTCACGTGACTCCGAAGTAAAACTGAACTCAAATCAACCCACTGCTGAAATTGCTAACATAAGTGCTATCAATCCTCACACTACCCATTTTCCCAGAATTGCAACTAAATGATATTCCCTTTCACATCTGTAAAAATGAAATAAGATTGAACGGGTGCATTTTGATTAAGCTGCATTTATCTTATGGGCCATTTATTGACAGTGGGCATGGAGATAGCGGTCCAATGGTCTTGTAATGCACTGCCCGTTGTTCCTCTGTTTCTGGGAGCTGCCTGTAAAAGATCAGTCATGGAGCTTAGGAAATAAAAACGATTAATGTTTTTTGAATGCACTTACAGATACTATTTGACTGATTTAAGGTATAAGCGTAATGACATACTTCACATGCATTCTTGGAATAACCGCCAACACAAATCATGGTGTCCATCACTTTGGTGCCCCACCAGTCATTCCGGCTGCAGGTGTTATAGTCGACTGCAGGTAGAAGCGTCTGTAGCAACTTGCGTGGTTTAAGCCCGTTTCCTACATAATGTCAAACATTAAAACAGTTTTGGGTTAAAACAGAAAAGTACTTTTTTTGGTTTTGTTTAGAGAACAGAAAACTACTTGTTTAGTTTAGAGGTACAGCATGGAAACAGGCCCTTCGGCCCACCGAGTTTGCACCAACCAGCGATCCCCGCACATTACCATATAACCATATAACAATTACAGCACGGAAACAGGCCATCTCGGCCCTTCAAGTCCGTGCCGAACAACTTTTTTCCCTTAGTCCCACTTGCCTGCACTCATACCATAACCCTCCATACCCTTCTCATCCATATGCCTATCCAATTTATTTTTAAATGATACCAATGAACCTGCCGCCACCACTTCCACTGGAAGCTCATTCCACACCGCTACCACTCTCTGAGTAAAGAAGTTCCCCGTCATGTTACCCCTAAACCTCTGTCCCTTAATTCTAAAGTCATGTCCTCTTGTTTGAATCTTCCCTATTCTCAAAGGGAAAAGCTTGTCCACATTAACTCTGTCTATCCCTCTCATCATTTTAAAGACCTCTATCAAGTCACCCCTTAACCTTCTGCGCTCCAGAGAATAAAGACCTAACTTATTCAACCTATCTCTGTAACTTAGCTGTTGAAACCCAGGCAACATTCTAGTAAATCTCCTCTGTACCCTCTCTATTTTGTTGACATCCTTCCTATAATTGGGCGACCAAAATTGTACACCATACTCCAGATTTGGTCTCACCAACGTCTTGTACAATTTTAACATTACATCCCAGCTTCTATACTCAATGCTCTGATTTATAAAGGCTAGCATACCAAAAGCTTTCTTTACCACCCTATCTATATGAGATTCTACCTTCAAGGAACTATGCACGGTTATTCCCAGATCCCTCTGTTCAACTGTATTCTTCAATTCCCTACCGTTTACCATGTACGTCCTATTTTGATTTGTCCTGCCAAGGTGTAGCACCTCACATTTATCAGCATTAAACTCCATCTGCCATCTTTCAGCCCATTTTTCCAACTGGCCTAAATCACTCTGTAGACTTTGGAAATCCTCTTCATTATCCACAACACCCCCTATCTTGGTATCATCTGCATACTTACTAATCCAATTTACCACCCCTTCATCCAGATCATTGATGTACATGACAAACAACAAAGGACCCAACACAGATCCCTGAGGCACCCCACTAGTCACCTGCCTCCAACCCGACAAACAGCCATCCACCATTACCCTCTGGCTTCTCCCATTCAGCCACTGTTGAATCCATCTTGCTATTCCTGCATTTATACCCAACAGTTGAACCTTCTTAACCAACCTTCCATGAGGAACCTTGTCAAAGGCCTTACTGAAGTCCATATAGACAACATCCACTGCTTTACCCTCGTCAATTTCCCTAGTAACCTCTTCAAAAAATTCAAGAAGATTAGTCAAACATGACCTTCCAGGCATAAATCCATGTTGACTGTTCCTAATTAGACCCTCTTTATCCAGATACTTATATATATTATCTCTAAGTATCTTTTCCATTAATTTGCCCACCACTGAAGTCAAACTAACCGGTCTATAATTGCTAGGTTTACTTTTAGAACCCTTTTTAAACAATGGAACAACATGCGCAGTACGCCAATCCTCGGGGACTATTCCAGTTTCTAATGACATTTGAAATATTTCTGTCATAGCCCCGGCTATTTCTACACTAACTTCCCTCAATGTCCTAGGGAATATCCTGTCAGGACCTGGAGACTTATCCACTTTTATATTTTTCAAAAGTGCCAGTACTTCTTTTACTTTGAAACTCATAGTATCCATAGCTACTCTACTAGTTTCCCTTACCTCACATAATTCAATATCCTTCTCCTTGGTGAATACCGAAGAAAAGAAATTGTTCAATATCTCCCCCATCTCTTTTGGCTCTGCAGATAGCTGTCCACTCAGTCTCTCCAATGGACCAATTTTATCCCTTGTTATCCTTTTGCTATTAACATAGCCGTGGAAACCCTTTGGATTTACTTTCACCTTACTTGCCAAAGCAACCTCATATCTTCTTTTAGCTTTTCTAATTTCTTTCTTTAGATTCTTTTTACATTCCTTATACTCCTCAAGCACATCATTTACTTCATGCTGCCTATAATTATTGTAGATCTCCCTCTTTTTCCGAACAAGATGTCCAATTTCCCTTGAAAACCAGGGCTCTTTCCAATTTTTACTGGTTCCTTTCAACCGAACAGGAACATAAAGATTTTGTACTCTTAAAATTTCCCCTTTAAATGTCCTCCATTTCTCCTCTACATCTTTCCCATAAAACAAAATGTCCCAGTTCACTCCTTTTAAATCATCTCGCATCTCGTTAAAGTTAGCCTTTCTCCAATCAAAAATCTCAACCCTAGGCCCAGTTCTGTCCTTCTCCATAATTATATTGAAACTAATGGTATTGTGATCACTGGACCCGAAGTGCTCCCCTACGCATACCTCCACCACCTGTCCCGTCTCATTTCCTAACAGGAGGTCCAGCACTGCCCCTCCTCTAGTAGGCACCTCTATGTATACATTAACGGTATCCTAGAACGCTATCCTCCAAACACTAGGGACAATTTTACATTTATACCAAGCCAATTAACCTACAAACCTGTATGACTTTGGAGTGTGTGAGGAAATCGTAGATCTCTGAGAAAACACAGGCAGGTCGCGCGGAAACTGTACAAACTCCATACAGACAAGCACCCACATAATGCCTAGATTACCTGTGCTAAAATGAGAGGGAGTGGCACAGCTTGTAGAGCCACTACCTCACAATTACAATGACCTGGGATCAGTCTTGACCTCCAGGGCCGTCTGTATTTGCACGTTCTCCCCATGATTGCATGAGTTTCCACCGTGGTGCTCCAGTTTCCTCCCACATCCCAAAGACCGGTGGGTTGGGAGGCTAAGCGGTAAATGTAGACTTTCCTTTGTAGGTGGGTGAGTGGTAGAGTCTGAAGGGAGTTGATGAGAATGAAAGGGGAGGAAACACAAGAGACTGTAGCTGCTGGAATCATGTAGGAGACACCAGAGATTAGCTGCTGGAATCTTGAACAAAGCACAAAGTGGACAGGCAGCATAAGTGGAGGGAATGGACAAACAATGTTTCGAGTATGGGCCCTTCTTCAGACCTTTCACAGAGCAAGTACTTGATGGTTGGTGCAGACTCGGTGTGCTGAAGAGACAGTTTCTGTGCTCTGTGACTTCATGATTCTATACTATTACATGTCCTTAAGTGGAGGGGTTTCAGGAAATGTATAATTGAGTAGCTTATGATGATTGATAAAGTTGAAATGTCAGACAGAAATCAGGTGGAAGTTGGACCCCTTGAAAATAAATCCAAGGTGGGCAGTGGCTTCTGCACACTTGGGGAAGAAGAATACTGGAACTCTCTTTAAATCTGGAACTCTGTTTAAACTGAAGCATTGGCAAAAAGTTTTAATGCTTTTAGTTTTCCTTTTATTTTAAAACAAGGGTATTGTGAAGCCAAGCTAGGCCAATGGACTTAAAATCCAGTTCCACCAGTGAAGCGAAGTGGAATAAGTTCAAAGCCCTATCTTGATCCGATGTTCCTCCAAGGCAAATTTCTTCACAGTCAATTAATGATTAGCATTCGCATTACTGGTTATTGGAAGACTCGATGCCTGAGTTACTGCTGGTGTCTGTTGTTCTATTTCCATTGTAAAAGTATTTTGAGCATTGTCTGACACCAGCAAATCTTTTCAGTGGGGATTAATTTGACGGTTCCTGTGGCAGCCAAACATTCCTACAACGAGGAATTAATGTGGAATGATGGCAGCCAATTAACTCACAACTCGGAAACCCAGGTGCCTAGCCCCAGGCACACTTACCTATGTACAGTTGAAGAGTAGGAATGGGTGACGTTTCAGTCTTCAGACTGAAGAAGGGTCTCGATCCTTTTCTCCAGGGATGCTGCTGTCTTGCTGAGTTACTCCAGTTTTTTGTGTCTATCTTTGGTTTAAACCAGCATCTGCAGTTCCTTCCTATGCAGTTGAAGTGTCTTCCTTTCAACTTTAGTCCTGCTTCAAGACTTTTGAACTTTTGATTCTCATGTTAAGGACTTGTAGATATGTTTAACGATTGATATTTGCAGAAGTCAATTTTGACCGATATGCATGGTACACACTCTGCTAAGGACTTTGATAAACTAATGTGCCAGGTAATTTAACTAGCATCTTAATCTTTTATGTTTGGGTAGAGGTTGTGTGCAATAGGCCGTCATGACATGTCAGCAATCTAACGGAAAGGAGGCAGTTGGACTTGGACTGAGTGCAAATGGCAGCTCACCTCCAGTTCTTTGAAATGCAAGGAGACTAAAGGAGAAGAATACGAGTGAATAAAGAATCAGAAAATGGGCTTTGCAAGCCTCTTTAGCTACTCCCTGGACTTGGCTGTTGTTCTTTCAATATGCTCATCCTATTTTCAAATGGGGTGGCATCATCGATAATGGGAGCTGTGGAATTATTAGGTTTTATGGAAGTTATATCAAAGAACACTTAATTAAAAACATTTATCATAGCCAGCAGATGTCAGCTATTTTACATAATCAGACATCAGCCTATTTTATTTTAGACTTTTGGTTTAGACTCACGTGATTTCTAGCCATTTAGCAGTGCTTAATTAAATCATTTACCTATTAACAAGTTACTTATTTTTACCTTTGTATTCTTAATAAATACATTTGTATCTTTGTGTGTAAACTTATAAACTAATATGTAACAGAATAAAATGGTGTAGCTTGTGTAACCTTGGCTTTAGCAAAAACTTAATAGTGGCAGTAGACATAGCTGAAACAACAGTTTGGAATTTAAGGGTAGCGAGTGAAGGAGAGATACGAGGGGAACTGTAAAGTTTAATAAGATTGAGCCAAGGTCGGAATTTAATGGTGGCGAGATAGAGAAAATTAGAATTGAAGAAAGATTGATGCGAAAGGAGTACAGCATGCAAGATAATGCAGCAGAGATAGGGCTAGATACTGTAATAAAAAGCTGCTTGTTTCTGTGGATCGGTGAGCAATTGGAGAACAGACAGGTGGTGTCATCTCAGAATGTTCCAGCCGAATATTTGCAAATAAAGGCTTTCGTCTTCTTGAAGAATTCTCCGTGTCTGTCATCTTATCCAAATTTGAGTCTTAAAACCACGACAGTTTCAGCTACAGGGTATTACAAGAGATGCAACATCCAGGAAGATAGACCCAAAATGCTGGAGTAGCTCAACGGGACACTCAGCATTTCTGGAGAGAAGGAATGGGTAACGACCCGAAACGTCACCCTCTCCTTCTCTCCGGATATGCTGCCTGTCCCGCTGAGTTACTCCACCATTTTGTGTCTATCTTCGATTTAAACCAGCATCTGCAGTTCTTTCCTCAACATCCAGGATGGGCAGTGCAAATTCTGCAAATGGAGGTCATGTCTTGCTGAATGACATGAATTTTGATGGATATAGTTGCAGGGCAGCAGAGGCGTGATTAGCGACTTTCATGCTTTAAGTAGCTGTGGAAGACTCTGCAAGACATTCTAGTAAATCTCATCTGCATTTTTTCTAACTTGATGACATACTTCCAATAGTGATCCGATCCGAACTGCACACAGTACTCCGTGTGGTCTCAACAATGACTTGTATAGCTGCAATATCATGTCCCAGTTTCAGTACTCAATATCCTTCCCTATGAAGGCAGACGTGCAAAACATCTACTTCACTTCCCTGTCCCCATGAACTGCCACTTCCAGGAAATCGTGCACCTGTACTGCTCGATCTCTCTGTTCTACAACACTCTCCAGGGCTCTACCATTCATTGTGTAAGTTCTGCCCTGGTTTGACATACTAAATTACAACCACCTCATACTTGACGGAGTTAAATTCCATTTGTTATTCCTCAGCCACCTTCCCAACTGATCTAGATCCTGTTATAAATGCACTCACTGAGTACTCTACCACCAATGTTGTTTTCATCTGTGCTTGTTCAAACATTCAATGGTCACAAACCTGCAGCACAGTCGGGTGTGGGTGGGAGTAATGGGCGTGTGAAAGAGAATAAGTCTCTGGGAGACAGCTGAGGGTGGGCGGTTGCTTTTAAAGCCAGCGCAGACCTGAAGGACCAACTGGACTCCATTTTATTGTAAGAGAAAAGAGGGGGAAAAAAATAGACCTTTGTTGCCAACGAACTGAGTGAGGTAATGAAAGTATTTCTCGAAATTGTACGAAAATTGAGCAAGTTGGTAATATGGTTAACCCAAGCGTTAAGTACTGGGAAAGGATGGTGGGAAATGAGGCCAACATTGTGAAGGTAAACTAGAAGAGGGAGTCATTAGATTAGGGAAGTGTTCAGGTTGCAAGATGTAGCTAGCTGGAACAAAAGTTGACCTTGGGTGCTTGTAAACGAGACTGAGTGCTAAAGAATCGATCAGAAGAGGGGTCATTTTATGACACCCATTTACAGGGCAAAAATCACTGTTGGGCAAAGGAAGACAAGTCTCAGTAGTCAGGCAGACAGAGGCAGCTCTCACAGGGATATATAAAAATCAAAGGCTACCAAGAAAACTGGGTTGCTGTTAAATTATTGTGAAATCTGTTTATAGCCATTGTAACATGAATACTATAAATTGCTGGAGGTTTTTTGAGTCAGTGAAGTATCTTTGAGACCTCTCTTAAAGTGCTTCCCCAGTATATACCGTTCAAAGTCTGAACAAACGGACTTGTTTGAGAAATTCCCACTGTGTGCTGTCCCGATCTGAGCCACAATTAAGATGGCAACCGTCCCATGTGAAAGCCAGATGCAGGTTCAACACCAGCATGAGTGAGTGATGAGAAATGGAGATGGCATAGAAACTTGTCTTTCAACATCAGCTGCCCAATTCACCAGGAGGGAGCTCCAAAATCATGAGGCACAGACTCTGGGGAAAACCACGTGGTCGTGCTTGTTCTGGCTATTGCACAGACCAGGAGTGACATCCCGATTAGCTCGGATTTCAAACTCAACAAAGAAATCTCACCGACCTATTGAGAAGACCAAGACACCCCATTGACCTGTGGAGAAGACCAATGGACCCCATTGACCCATTCGAGGCCTTACAAATGGTGTCCATAATTCACCATTGAGGGGTAACTCTGGTAGGTAACTTTCCCAAGTGCAAGCAGTAACAGTGAAATTTAGCACAGGGTCCAAGTTGCCAATATATCAGAAACTGATTATTTTTATCGAGATGACCTATGGAAAGGCACCAAAGTCCTTTTATACAACACTAATATAATCTGTAACTTTATTCATGAGTGTAAAGCTTTGATGAGTTACCAATATTTCTCAAACAGCCTTGACAGATACCACTAATGATGCCTCTGGAAAATACTTTCCATTAAGTGGAAGATTTATGGATTAATATCTGTTCTCACGATTTAATTAAACACAGTCCCAGAATCCTAATGTGACTGTGAACTCAGGCAATAGTGATTGTACACTTCACATTACGTTATCTCACCTCGTCCCTTCCAATTACCACCTGATTGGACCGAGGTTTAGTTTGGAGATACTGCGCGGAAACAGGCCCTATGTCCCACCAAATCCACACTGACCAGCGATCCCCGCATATTAGCACTGCCCTAAACACACCAGGGACGATTTTACATTTATACCAAGCCAATTAACCTGCAAACCTGTATTTCTTTTGATTTTGGGCGGAAACCGAAGATCTTAGAGAAAACCCACGCAGGTCATGGGGGGAAGGTACAAATTCTGTGCAATCGGCACCTGTAGTCATGATTAAACCTGGGTCTCCGGCTCTACCACAACGCCACTGTGCCGCCCTTGTTTATAATTATAGGGGCAGCTTAAGGGGGAGAGCTGATGGGAGTGAGGGGGAAAAATAAGAAGACTGTGCTTTGACCATTTATATCTTTGAAATCAAGAGATTGTGGAGTGAAGAGGAAGGCGGTAGATCACGCATGGAGCATGAGGACTCTATTTGTGCCTATCTTTGGTTTAAACCAGCATCAGCAGTTCCGTCTTACGCATAGTGATAGTAATGCCTATTGCTGCTCTCCGCATTAGTGGCATCATTATCGTTCAGCACACACACAACACTCATCCTTAGACGGCAACCAAAGAACTACAGCCACTGGACATCTCAAATACAATGCAAAATGGTGAAAACACTCAGCAGGTCAAGCAACATCCATAGGGAGAGAAACAGTTAACTTTTCAGTTCATTGACCTTTCATTAGAACTGGGAAGAAACAGCGAAATTGAAGGTGGAGAGTCGCAAGGGAGGCCAGAGAGAATATCTGTGATGCTCGAACGTTGTGATCCAAAACGCTCAATTGCTGGAATTCAGAAATAAAAGAGAATCCTGGAAATGGCCAGTGGGTCAGGCAGCATCTGTGGCGAGGGATAAACTGAGGCAAGGGCCTGCCCCACTTACACAGCCTAATTCACGACCTCTGCCGAGTTTGCCCTTGACTTGTACTCGCGGCATGGTCGTCAGTAGGTCGTAGGTAGGTCGTGATGCTAGTCGTAGGTACTCGTGGCATCAAGTAGGTCGGGGCATTTTTCTAGCCTGATGAAAAATGTCCACGAGAAAAAAGAGGTTGTGAATTAGGTTGTGAAAGTGGGACAGGCCCTTTAGCAACATAGGTCAATGGCCTTTCACCGGAAGTAGACAGTTCTGGTGCACATTGGCCTTCTTCAGTCAGAAGAAGGGTCTCGATGCAGTTGCGCAGGATGTGGACATGTCAATGCTTTGGTCGGACGCATCGAGGGTCTGATGTTGAGGACAAGATGAGGCCGGTGCTCCTTGGCAGAATTCCTACTGTTTTTCCTTCTGTTATATCGCAGGATAAGTCATAAAGTCATCTAGCACAGAAGTAGGCCCTTCGACCCACCATGTCCATGCTGGGTTACACAAAAGGCTGGAGAAACTCAGCGGGTGCAGCAGCATCTAAGGAGCGAAGGAGATAGGCGACGTTTCGGGTCGAGACCCTTCTTCAGACTGGTCAGGGACCAGGGAAACGAGAGATATAGACAGTGATGTGGAGAGATAAAGAACAATGAATGAAAGATATGCAAAAAAGTATTGATGATAAAGGAAACAGGCCATTGTAAGCTGTTTGTGGTGTGAAAATGAGAAGCTAGTGCGACTGGGGTGGGGGGGGGGGAGAGATGGAGAAGGAATGTCAGGGCCCGAGGGCTGAGGGAGAGGTGGGGAGGGGGAGGGGGCAGTCTGGGTTAACAGAATTGAGAAAATTCAATGTTTAAGCCCAGAGGATGCAGACTCCCCAAGCGGAATATGAGGTGCTGTTCCTCCAACTTGCGGTGTTACTCACTCTGGCTGTGGAGGAGGCCCAGGACCGAGAGGTCGGATACGGAATGGGAGGGGGAGTTGAAGTGCTGAGCCACCGGGAGGTCGGGTTGGTTATTGCGGACCGAGCGGAGGTGTTCGGCGAAACGATCGCCCAGCCGCCGCTTGGTCTCACCGATGTAGATCAGCTGGCATCTGGAGCAACGGATGCAGTAGATGAGGTTGGAGGAGGTGCAGGTGAACCTCTGTCGGACTTGGAATGACTGCTTGGGTCCCTGAAGGGAGTGGATGGGGGAGGTGAAGGGACAAGTGTAGCATCTCTTGAGGTTGCAAGGAAAAGTGCCTGGGGAAGGAGTGGAGCGGGAGGGAAGGGAAGAATTGACAAGGGAGTTGCGGAGGGAGTGGTCTTTGTGGAAGGCAGACGGGGGGAGATGGGAAGATGTGGCGAGTGGAGGGATCACGTTGGAGGTGGCGAAACTGGTGGAGGACTATCTGTTGTATGCTGGCTGGTGGGGTGAAAGGTGAGGACCAGGGGGACTCGGCCCTTGTTGTGAGTGGGGGAATGGGGAGAGAGGGCAGTGTTGCGGGGTATGGAGGAGACCCTGGTGCGAGCCTCATCTATAGTGGGGGAGGGGAAACCCTGTTCTCTGAAGAACGAGGACATTTGTGATGACCGGTGTGGAACACCTCATCCTGGGAGCAGATGTGGCGTAGACGGAGGAATTGGGAATAGGGGATGGAGTCCTTACAGGAAGCAGGGTGGGAGGAAGAGTAGTCCAGGTAGCTGTGGGAGTCAGTTGGTTTGTAGTGGATGTCAGTCAGTTGTGCGTGGGTGCAGGAGGTGACACCAAAGCAGTCGTCAATGTAACGGAGGTAAAGGTCGGGGATGGGGCCCTGGTACGCCGAGAACAAAGATTGTTCGACGTGCCCGACAAAGAGGCAGGCGTAGCTAGGGCCCATGCGTGTGCCCATAGCTACGCCTTGTGTTTGGAGGAAATGGGAGGAGTCAAAAGATAAGTTGTTGAGGGTAAGGACCAACTCCGCTAGGCGGAGGAGGGTGTCAGTGGATGGGTATGGGTTGCTCCTCTGGTCGAGGAAGTACCGGAGGGCGTTGAAACCATCCTGGTGGGGGATGTATGTGTATAGTGACTGGACATCCATGGTGAAGATGAGAGGATGGGGGCCTGGACAACGGAATGCGCGGAGCCAACGGAGAGTGTCTGAGGTGTCTTGAACATAGTTGGGGAGGGATTTAACAAAGGGGGATAGGATGGAGTCAAGTATCAAGTGTCCATGCTGGTCTGTTTACACTGATCGTATTTATCTGTATTTGGTCCATCGCCTTGTATGCATAGTTATTTTAAGTGTTTGTGTAGATACAGTTTAAATGCCTCCACCATTCCCTCGGGCAAAAGATATACCATCTAGTCAATCTTACTTGCCCCTTAGTCACGGTGCACTGAATCGCACTGGAGGAAAGTTTACGTCCAAATGCTGCGGGAAATTATTAACTCTCAGACAACTTGATGGAAAAAGCTGTCTAAATTCTTCCACGGAGAGCAGGGGATGAAGCTACAACTGTGAAGAATGATCATCATATCATGTTAAGAGCGATTTTGCATTTAGATTGAAAACAATTTATTTCAACCTAAAACCAGGGTCTTAAATTGACGCAATGCAAACCATGACGTTTTGCAGTGTGAGTTGTCTGGGTAGATAAGGACACATTGATGGGATGGCATTTGGATGTTGTGCGGGTTCTTCTCAACCTAACACAGAGGGAAAAACAGTAGGAGTGGCACCAGCCTCACCCCAACCATGGGAAGGATGTGCTTAAGCTGGAAAGGGTGCAACAAAGATTCACAAGGATGCTGCCAGGACTGGAGGGCTTGAATTATAAGGAGAGACTGCATAGGCTGGAACTAGGTATTTTCCCTGGAGTGAGCGAGGCTGTGATGGAATGCATTGTCACAGTCTTTTACCCGGGGTAGGAGAGCCTAAAACTCGAGGGCATAAGTTTTAGAAAAACTTAAAGGGGCATGAGAGGAAATTTTTTCGCACAGGCGGTGGTGAGGTTTAGAACAAGCTGCCAGAGGAGGTGGTAGAGGCAGGAACAATTCCAAAGTGCAACATACATTTGGACTGGAAAATGGATAAGAGAGGATTGGAGCGATATGGTCTTTGCAGGCAAATGGGACATTATCACCCTGGTCGATACAGAGTGATTGAGTAAAAGGGCCCATTTCCATGCTGCCTAAAGGGCCTGTCCCACTTGCATGCGATTGCATGCGTCTGGCGCGACCAAATGTGGTCGCTTAAGGCATACGGGCCACACGGGGCCGGTCCCACTTCCAAGCGCGGGGGCGTATGGAGTTGTGCGGGGCTGATCCCGACATCGCGCGGGGCTCCGAAAATCCCGCCTGTCTGAAAATTTAGCACATTGAGGGTGTACGCAGTGTCTTGACGCCGTATGCAGCGTCTCGACAGCGTACACAGCATCTTGACGGCTTACGCATAGCGCGTGGCGTTGTGCGATGACATCACCGCCCAGCGTGGCGTTGTGCGATGATGTCACCGCCTGACGCCAAGCAACGCCCAAATTGAGTCGGCCCGCCTCCTGCCCAGCTGATTGGTGAGTATGACGCAAATTACGTCACATGCGAACTTGGCACGTACTTACCACGAACTTAGCGCGAACTCCGCTTCCGTTTGGAACAGGCCCTTAACTCTATGACTCTATGGCTTTTAAAACGACATGTGTTTTACAAGCAATGATGAACATTGAAAAAATGAATGCATAGCTTTGAACAGGTTTTAATTCTGAGAGATTGAAAGATGATGGTGATCAATGGAGTTTGGGTGTCCTTGCTGGGACATTTGAAAATTATCTCGCAACTGCACGCTTGACAAAGCATTGGCCTTCTTTGCCAGAGGATTTCTGTTAAAGAATCAATGCAAATATATAGGCTCAAATGAATTGCAATTGGAGAAATCTGTCCATTCTGGTCTCTCTGTGATAGTGAGTGCAACAAACATTCTCCAACTTTAATTGCTGGGTCAGGATGTTTGTTGTGCACAGGAGAGATTTTACCAGACTGGGTTGTCCACTCTTAAATTTGGAAGAATGAGAGGTAATCTCATTGTCCCCCTAGTCGTAGGAGAAGAACACAAAGTCGCCCTTCAACACGGAGATGAGAAATTTCTCCACCCATCAGAAAGTGAATCTTTGGACTTCTCTCCCCAAGATGGCTGCTGAGCCTCAGCCACTGGGTATTTTTGAAAGGTAGTTCGAGACATTTGTGGATATTAAGAGAATCAAATGTTCTGTGGAATAAAGTAGTGCTGAGGTCAACAATTGGCTAGGATTTTATTGAATACAAAGCACTAGAAAGGGGCTGAATGGCCTGAGTCTACTATTCCTTATATTCTGGAAGTGCTTGGTATGAGAGGCAGCTATCGTTCTGCACTGGTTATCAATCCCAAATGGGTCAGGAGTACTCCCGGTCACAATTCACAAATGCCTCGAGTCAATTGGATCAGAAGTACTAAACAGACACTTTACTCACTCCTTATATAAACATAGTCTTTAATATTCGTCTTTTAAAGCTAATTAAAAATTACATACTGTACCATTGAGTTTTCCCCATCCAGTCACGACACACGTGTAGTTATCTGGTAGTTCTTCGCCCGCTGAAGGGAGACACGATAGTCTGATCTTGTCAGTGAAGACCACAGGCCAGGAGAGTTTTAACAAAGCTAAATCAAACCTATGAGCAACAATGTGCATCTTACACTCAGTTATATAGGCTTTAAGCTCTATTCCAATTCTAATAATGTGTGGGTAAAATTTACAGATCACCATAAACCTTGCAGATGGTTGTTGTGAGATAGCAGTAGATGCAGCAATGGACCCGCTCGCTAAAGCTACTCACCAAAGCCTCTTCCAGCACAGGACGCCATTCATCCCATAAGGTCCATGCCAACTCCCAACAGATCAATCCCTGCAGTATCATTTTTCCTTGAGCCTTGCAATTTATTCTCTCTTGCATGCCCATCAACCCTCCTATGAATCTTATTATTTTTTTTTAAAAGAGGTAATTTGTAGCAGCCAAGTACATTGCCAGTATAACCAGGCTGCGGGCAGATTCACGCGGTGACTGAGAGATTACATACACTCTGCAGAGATCTGAGGTTAGCATCGAACCTGCGAGCCGTGAGGTTGAGGAGCACTCCATCTCAGCACCAACTGTCAGGAACATTCCAAACTCTACTCCTGCTCCAACAGGAGGGCATTTTCACCACCAAACTTCCAAGTCACAGATCATTTTGATACATAAATTTAGAGTCATTGAGCTATACAGCGTGAAAACAGTCCCTTCGGCCCATGCCACAATTCTCTGCCACAGAAGGTCGTTGAGGCCAGTTCATTGGCTATATTCAAGAGTTGGATGTGGCTCTTGTGGCTCAAGGGATCAGGGGGTATGGAGAGAAGGCAGGTATGGGATACTGAGTTGGATGATCAGCTATGATCATATTGAATGACGGTGCAGGCTCAAGGGCCGAATGGCCTACTCCTGCACCTATTTTTCTATGTTTCTATGCCGACTGTTGGCATGTTCGGCTGGTCCCATTTGCCTGCATTTGGCCCTTATCACATCGGAAACCTGTGGGATGGTTAAGGATATGTGTACGCAGACCTGTTGCACTCATAGTCTCCAGTATCTCTCACCAGCCACAGATGGCTTTGGAGGCCAAGTCAATGGATGTTTGTAAGGCGGAGTTTGAAAGATTCTTGATTAGTAAAGGTGTTGGGGGTTATTAGGTGAAGGCAGGAGAATGGGGTTGAGAGGGAAAGATAGATCAGTTATGATTGAATGGCGGAGTAGACTTGATGTGCCGAATGGCCTAATTCTGCTCCTAGAGCTTATGAACTTATGCCTCTTTTATTACTGCCATTGCTACAAGTATTCAAACACAAAATGGATCTGCCTCTCACACTGGTTCCATTTAGCAGGGAACACATCTTGTATGCAGGCGGTGAGAGACTGACAAACTATAAGGTGCAGGGAGGTCTGGATGTTACAGTGTTGTCCGACAGGCCGAAAGCTCACATCAGACACAGAAAACTAACAGAGCATTATGATTATTGTGTGGGAAACTGAATAAAAGGAGGGAAATATATTGAACAATGACGTGACTTTATTTGGAGTATTGTGGCCAGCTGTCCTCTCATTTAAGGGAGGATGGAAACAGTTGAAGAATGGTTCACTCAATTAATACCCGGAGACGGAGGCCGGTCCTCATGAAGGTTTGAACAGACGATTTGCATCCACTGGAGTTTTTAAGATTGAGAGGGGTTTCATTTTCCTGCCCTCAAGGATGCAGAGCCTTTGAATGTTCTTAAAGCATAAACTATTTAATAAGATGTGAAGGGAGTGAAAGTTTAATGTGAAAACAGGCTTGGGGCAAGAGCCCTAATCCTGCCCTGCACCTGTATGTTTACGGAGCATGTGTAATACTCATGCATCACATAATAATGATGTCCATTGGGTTCATGCAGAGGTACAGACTTACCCACAAGTGAGACATTTTGGATTAAACATTGGGTGAGCAATCATTTTGATGGGTTCGATGTATTGTTCTGAACCTTCGGTCAATGTCAAATCATACTTCCCCAGCACAACTCGGTATTTAGTACCTTCGCTTTAAAGACAAGAACATAACATTAGTGTAGAGTACAATTAGAGGAATGTACAAACAGCAAGTTATCTGCTGCCGCATCAGTGGAAATAAATGACTCGTTTTCACAGGGAGAAGGCTACATTCCCTCAGACAGTACTCACGTTATACATTTTCCAGCTGTTAGGATCCAGATTGGGTCAATGAGTGCCCCTCCACAGGTATGAGTATAGGAAATACCTTTTTTAGCTTGCAACGAAACCTATGCACAACAAACATGCGGAGTTGTTTGCATTATCAGAAGATGTTGTGTGAACTGATTAAGTGTGTGTCTTGGTTTACCTGCCATGGCCAGCTGAACGGATTGACGCTGTTACTCTTTTCATCCATGTCTGGTTTGTGGACCGGTTCCCCACAACTGAACTCAAAAGCGTAGGCTGCAAAGCAAAAGGAATCGATACTGAGTGATGAGTTCTCCACTAACATCAACACCACTGTCACTGTCCTGTTCCAACCCAGAGTGAGACTCAATGCAATGGCAAGCACTGAAATATAACCTAGATATAACAAAGTATAGACAGAAGGCTTGGGAAATTTGGCGTGCCTCCAATAAATCTTACCAGTTTATACAGATGCACCATTTAAAAAAAAACCCAACCTATCAGGATAGATCCCGACTTGCTTTGGCAATTTTATTTCCCCAAGACTACACTAAAGTACAGACTTGCAGATGTCGGCGAGCCCATCACATAAACCAGCCTCCCCCCATCTCCCCATTGACTCCATCTTAATTTCATTATTCCTCGTAAGAGCAGCTAACATAATCGACAACTTATATCCTGGTCACTCCCTCCCCTTTCTCCCATCGGGTAGAAGCTACAAAAGCTTGAAACCATATACCACCAGATTCTGAAACATCGTCTTCCCAACTGTTATCAGACTACTGAAAGGAACTCTCATAAGAATCATTCATACAGTATGGAAACAGGCTCTTCATCCCAACTTGCATATCTTCTATGTATTTTTGGGAGTTTAAGAGAGATTCTGATAGGGTAGATATTGAATTATTTCTAATTGTGACCAAAAGATCTCCTACAAATGTAACATAACATCCCAACTTTCATATTCAATACCATGACTGATGAAGGCCAATGTGCTAAAAGCCATCTTAACCACCCTATCTACCTGTGACGCCACTTTCAAGGAATTGCTATATGTACCTGTACTCCTCGATCCATCTGCACTACAACACTCCCTAGGGCCCTGCCATTCACTCCATAGGTCCTACCGTGGTTGGATTTCCCAAAATGTAACGCCTCACCCATATCTGCATTATTGATCAAGATTCAGCTGTCATTTTTGATAACCATCTTTGCTATCTGCGATACCACCCACTTACGTGTCATATTTGTTCAACAATCAAAGAGAATATCTATTAAAATAAATATCGAGCAGAAATATGAAACAAAGTCTGAGAATGCAAGAAGTGCTCAACAGGTCTGCCATCACCCATAGGAAGAAAATGTTTCAGGATCCGACATATCTCCCTAATGATGTTGCCTGACCTTCCGGGTGCGCCCCCCCCCCCCCCCAAATTTGCTCTGTAATAAGTTATGTATCCTTTATCTATTTGTTGTTTGTGAAATCTTGCAATACTGAATGAACTGGGCATTAATGAGTTAATTCCTCTAAAAATAAAATAGCAACTTTGTGGTGTAAAAGGTTTCTTTCTTTGGTATTGGTATTAACTTATTATTGTCACCTGTACCAAGATACAGTTCAAAACTGTTTTGCGTGCTATACATTCAAATCATAGCAGACGTGAATATAATCATGGCAGATGCAGAGGAAAATTACCAGAATTACAGCTGCAGATCAAGTGCAGATTAAAAAATGAAAAGGGGCCAGATGAGGTAGGTTGGAAGATCAAGACTACACACTTAGTTTAGGGTACAATCCCTTACCTTAGGATGTAGTCCCTTACACATTGTGGAAACAGTTGAGGCAGGCACAAGCCAGAACACATTGTTGAGGTAGGCAGAATAACAATATTAAAAAGTTTGCTGGACTGCGATATGGATAAGAAAGGTTTAGAGGGACAGGAGCCAAATTTGGGCAAAGCGGACATGTTTGTCAGCATTCGACAAGTTGGGTCAAAAGGACATTTTGCCTTCTCAATTCCTCCAATTATTTCCCAAATAGTCTAACTGTACCTAGTGGGCTTATCCCTGCTTTATTTTAGATAACCACCATGAGCTCTCTTCCAGTCCTCTGGCTCCTCACCTGTGTAAAACAATGATGGAAAAATCCCATCAGAAACCGCCCCCCCCCCTTACTTCCCATAACAACCCAGGATACATCTCGTTTGGCCCTGGTATTTATCAACCTTTATGTACCCCATGACATTTAACATCTCTGACTTCTTAATACTGATCTGCTCCAGAATATCCACATCCACAAACCCTGAATTCACTTGCTTCCAGGTTCCTCTACTTGGTGGATACAGATGAGAAATTTCCATTTAAGATATCGCCCGCATTACATGTCTCCAAAATATAAATCATAAGTTTATACTCAAAGGAGTACCCCATTCTTTCCCTCTCCAGGCTCTTCCTGATATAAATAGAATATCCTGCAATTTTCCTTAATCATACCAGCCAAGAATATTTCATGCCTCTTTTTTGCTGTTAATTTCTTTCTTAAATTCTCTCATGCACACTCTTTGTTCAACAGAATCCTTTGATCTCAGTTCCATAGCTGCCATAAGTTTCCATTTCTTCCTGATCAAAGCTTCAGTATTCTTTGATCCAAGATTCCCTGATCTTGTGATCTTTGCCTTTCATACTTGCCTGCTGACCCTGAACTTTTACTATGTATAGATGCCTTCAGTTTACACTGAAGATAGACGCAAAATGCTGGAGTAACTCACCGGGACAGCAGCATCTCTGGATAGAAGGAATGGGTGATGATTCGGGTTGGAGTCTGAAGAAGGGTCTAGACCCAAAAAGTCTTCCATCTCTTCTATCCAGAGATGCTGCCTGTCCCTCTGAACTTTTACTAACTCTTTTTTTTAAAGGATTCTACTTTTCAGCTATCATTTGATACACAAGCATCAGCACCCAGTCTACTTTCACCAGATCAAATCTTATGCTAACAAAATCAGCCTTTCCCTGCAATTCAGTCTGGTGAAGGGTCCCATCCTGAAAAATCACGTATTCTTTTTCTCCAGAGAAGCTGCCTGATCCATTGAGTTACTCCAGCATTCTGTGTCTATCATGCTCTGTAAATGTTGTCTCCAGAGTCGGGAGAAGTGGGGTTGTAAATTGATGTGCGAAAGAGAATAGGTGAATGTGATTGATGAATTTTCTCTGAGTGTCATGATAGACCTGATGGGCCAAACAACCTCTGTCTCTGTCATGCCAACTCTCTAACCGAAGATCATTGTTCACTGACCAGGCCTCATAGCTGACGGTCAATTAAATGCACTTTCCAATCCAGCATGAAGGCTTAGGTGACGTTTCGGGTCGGGACCCGTCTTCAGACTGAAAGTCATGGGAAAGGGAATCGGGAGATATAGACGATGATGCAGAGAGATAAAGAACAATGAATGAGCGTGAGGAATCAGAGGGGGAGCAGCGAGGGAAGATGTTGCAGATCTCTCGTCAGAGAGAGGAGGAAAACATCAAGGAGTAGGTGATTTTTAAACCAGCATCGGCAGTTCCTTCCGACACATTTTGGCTGCTCCACTCCGAAATCTCCTCAAGGTATGTCTACTTTGAAGACGTTCTCCTCCTCTCCCCAACGAGAGTTCGGCAACATCTCTCTCGCTGCTCCCCATCTGTGATTCCTCCTGCTTATTTATTGTTCTTTATCGCTCTACATTATTGTCTATCTCTCGTTTCCATTTCCTGTGACTTTCAGTCTGAAGAAGGGTCTCAACCCGAAACGTCACCCATTCCTTCTCTCCAGAGAAGCTGCCTGTCCCACTGAGTTACCCAAACTTTTTATGTCTATCTTCGGTTTAAACTGGCATCTGCATTTCCTTCCTACACATGTAGATTTAGGTGTAGATTTATTATCGTTACATGTACTGAGGTAAAATGAAAATACTACACTGTACATCAATTGAGGCAAGTCAAACTCAAGTACAATCCATAGAGCAAAGGGGAAGATACAGAGTGCAGAAAGTAGTTCTCAGCATTGCAGCATACTAGTTCCATAGACAAAGTCCAACGGCCACAATGGGGTAGGGGAGAATCAGATATTATCCTATCTAATGGAAGGACTGTTCAGAACACGGACTGTTCAGAACAGAGGGGAAAAACCTGTTCCCGAGTCTGGTGGTGCATGATTTAAAGCTTCTGTATCTTCTGCCTAAAGGGAGCAGGAATAAGAAGGAATGACCGGGGTGGGACAAGTCTTTGATTATTTTGGCCGTTTTGCCGAGTCAGTGTGACGTGTAAGTGGAGTCAGTGGTGGGGAGTCTGGTCTGCCTGATGGACTGGACGACATCCACAACTCTCTACAATTTCTTGTAGTCTTGGGCAGCGCTGTACGCAAACCAAACCACGATGCAACTTGACAGCATGCACTCTATGGCGCATCTGTAGAGGTTTGTGAGAGTCATTGGAGACATGCCAAATTCCCCCAGTCTCACAAGGCATTGGTGTGCCTGCTTGGCGGTTGCTTCAATGTGGTTGGTCATCAATGGTTCGTTGGTAATATTAATGCCAAGGAGCTTGAAGCTCTCAACCATTTCCATTTCATCACCATTGATGCTGACTGGGGCACGTACTCCACCATGCTTCCTGAAGTCAATAGTTAGCTCCTTATCTTGCTGATATTGAGGGTGAGGTTGTTGACCTGACGCCATAAGTATTCCCTTCCTGTACTCCGTCTAGTCATTGTTCGTGAACGGGCCTACTCCAGAGTTATGGCGAATTGTCAAGTGCTGCAGGAATGGAACCATTTCCAACCTATTATTTTATTCCCCTTTCCCACTTGAGCTTTTATTCGTGTCCTCACGCAGCCCAGCTCTCTCTCTATCACTCTTTGATGTGAGTTGATTGTATATCAGTCAAGATAAAATTTCGACAAGGTTGATTGTGGGTCCTTCCCCATTCTGTGCCAGAATT
The DNA here is from genome assembly GCA_963514005.1 of Raja brachyura. The sequence goes on from OY740811.1 coordinate 17,827,324, forward strand.
TCATGAATTATATCATTTGAGTTAAAGCTTTGAAGTTTTCAGAATTGAGACAGAATTACTCTAGGCGAGTGCTCGTGCAATGTTTAAGCCCTGGGTAATTATGGTCTAACCTAACTTTAGCCACATACGTCCAACCAATTGACCTTGCTTGATGCCCAACAATTAATGGGGGGGGGGGGGGGGGGACACCCTTATTGGACAATCTCTCCTTAATATCCTCCCTACATACTGCTGTGACATTCTCCAAGAGCAGTGGTGCCACTCTCCCTCCTCTTTTGCATTTCCCTCAGGCAGATCTGAAACTTCTCTACCACTACATTGAGCTGCCAGTCCCATCCTTCCCTCAACCACGTTTTCAATCACTACACTGTCTGCACTCCACACTGGCCACTCTCCCCCACACCTGCATTGCAAATTGAAACTCACCACAGATTGCACACTTCATGCTCCACACTTTCACAAGTTCACAGGTTATAGGAGTAGAATCAGGCCATTTCTCCCATGACGTTCACTCCACCATTCAATCATGGCTGATCTCTGCCTCCTAATCCCATTTTCCTGCCTTCTCCCCATAACCCTTGACACCCGTTCTAATCATGAATTTATCTATCTCTGCCTTAAAAATATCCACTGACTTGGCCTCCACAGCCCTCTGTGGCAATGAGTTCCACAGATTAACCATCCTGTGACTTTCATACTGCCCACTCCACATGCTCACACTCCAAATGCCTACTCATTACAAAGTCCACCCTCTACCACGCCCGCATTCTACAAGGCCGCACCATATCATCCACACTCCATTCTGTCCAGACTCCATTCTACCCACAATCTACATTGACCACAATCCACACTGCCGAGTGCAAAATGCCTACTGCACGATGCAGACTCTCCACACTGACTACAATCTGCATCACCCAACCTCCACACGTTCAAAGCTCCTCACTGTCCAAGTCCCACCCTCCTCGCCATCCAGACAGCTCGCACTCTGCAAAGCAACTCCGCACTTCCCACTCTCCAAACTGCACGAGGTCCACATTTGTTCTGACCCCTCTCTACACTGATGTTCATTGCCAACACTGTCCATGCTGCACACTGTCCACTCCACATCGCTCACTCTCCACACTGTCTACTCAATACTGACAGTCTCAACTGTTTTCCCAGTGCGGAAATGTCAAAAGCGAGGGCCTAGCTTTAAGGTGAGAGGGGCAAAGTTTAAAAGAGATATTCTCCAGTTCTTCACACTGGCGGGTGCCTGGAACGCACTGCCAGAGGTGATGGTGGAAACAGGTAGGATTTTGGTATTTAAGAGACTTTTGGATGGTCATAGAGTCATACAACACAGAAACAGGCCCTTCGGCCCAACTCGTCCATGCTGACCAAGATGTCCGATCTAAACCACTCTCATGTCCCCACGTTTGACCTATATCGCTCTAAATCTTTCCAATCCATGTACAGTACCTGTCCAAATGCCTTTTAAATCCTATTATAAGCACATGCTTAATCAGGGAAAGGATATTGATCATCTTACCACACTCTACCCCTTTCCCCCCCCCACACACGCTTACCCTCCATACTCTGCCCCCCCCCCCACACACTCTGCCCCCCCCCCCCCGCACCACACTCTGCTCCCCACATGCTGACGCCATACTCCACATTGCCCACTCTCCATTGTACACATACTCCACAATTTTGCTCAACCCCTCCTGGTATCTGTCATTTGCCCCATTGCCGCCCGCATCCTCAGTGAACAAGGAACAAGGACAGCAGGCACATGCAACTCCACCCAGTGCCGTTTTCCTGCAAGTCACACGTCATACCCACTTGGAAATTTGTTATTGTTCCTTCATTCTTGGAACTGGCTCTCCAACATCATTGTGGGAATTACCAGGAGGAGCGCATCAGTTGAAGGCAGCGGGTCAGGATATCCGGCAGTTCAACTATGGGCATCACTCTGGCAGCAGCAGTGCTGTAGCAGTCTCAATGCCCGGCATGCACTTCACTTTACTTGAGCTTTTCATGTTTAGTTTAGAGATACAGTGGGGGAAAAGGCCCTTCGCCCCACCGAGTCCCTTCGCCCCACCGAGTCCCTTCGCCCCACCGAGTCCACGCCGACTAGCGATCCCCGCACGTTAACACCATCCTACACACACCAGGGATAATTTACAATTATACCAAGCCAATTAACCTATAAACCTGTACGTCTTTGGAGTGTGGGAGGAAACCGAAGATCTCGGAGAAAACCCACGCGATTATGGGGAGAACGTACAGATTCTGTACAGACAGTACCCGCAGTCGGGATTGAACTCGGGTCTCTGGTGCTGCAAGCGCTGTTTGGCAACAACTCTACCGCTGCGCCACCCTCCGTCAGCCGTGGAACATAGCTGTTGCAATTGGAAGTGTGGAGGGTCTGCCCGGTGATTCTGTAAGTACTGATCATCGGGACCACTCCCCCAGTGTGATCACTTTAAATAATCCTCACCCTGATTAAGAACTGAGAATAGTCAGCCAGCATTGTCCACCTGTACAATCAGTAGATTCAACAGCAAGTGTCATCAACTTGTTTTATCATTCAGAATAAACGCCAGTGTAATCACCCAGAATAATTATTAGGTGTGAACACCCGGTATAAACACCCGGTATAATTATCCAGAACTTGTGGTGGGAAGCTGGTGGGAGATGAGATGAGGAATCGATGGGGTTCTTGACATGTGAAGCATAGCGTTTGGTGAGCGGCATTATTATATTGGGGACTTTGCTGCGTATCAGAGAGCCGGGTCACGGGACAGAGTGTGGATCAGGGAGGTGGAGCGTCAACAGATTGTGGTCACGGTGGATGAGGAAGGGTCAGTAATGTTATGCCCACGGATCTAGGGTAATCGTTTACTCACCTAAAATAAAAGGGGAAATGCTGGAAACACTCAACAGGACAGGCAGCATCTGTGGAGAGAGGAAGAGTTTAGAAAGGTCCCAGATTGGAAACACTTCCCTAGTTTCTCTTTCCACATCTGCTGCCTGCTTTGCTGAGAACTCCAGCCTTTTCTGATTTTATTTCAGGTTTCCAGCATCTGCAGTGCTTTGCTTTGTATTTTAATTCCATGGGCTGGTACCTGGGGCCAGTGCCAGGGTTTTAAGGCCATACCTATGATGGGCAACAGGACACTCTGGTCCAAGTTCTCTAACAGTGCTACAGAAAGAGTACTGCAGTGGGGAACAATATTACTCCCGTAACCCCATTGCAGCAAACATGCATGGCAGATGCAGTATAATGTGGATAAATGTGAGGTTATCCACTTTGGTGGCAAAAAACAGGAAAGTAGACTATTATCTGAATGGTGGCCGATTAGGAAAAGGGGAGATGCAACGAGACCTGGGTGTCATGGTGCACCAGTCATTGAAAGTAGGCATGCAGGTGCAGCAGGCAGTGAAGAAAGCAAATGGTATGTTAGCATTCATAGCAAAAGGATTTGAGTATAGGAGCAGGGAGGTTCTACTGCAGTTGTACAAGGTCTTGTTGAGACCACACCTGGAGTATTGCGTACAATTTTGGTCTCCAAATCTGAGGAAAGACATTCTTGCCATAGAGGGAGTACAGAGAAGGTTCACCAGACTGATTCCTGGGATGTCAGGACTTTCATATGAAGAAAGACTGGATAGGCTCGGCTTGTACTCGCTAGAATTAAGAAGATTGAGGGGGGATCTTATAGAAACTTACAAAATTCTTAAGGGGTTGGACAGACTAGATGCAGGAAGATTGTTCCCAATGTTGGGGAGGTCCAGAACAAGGGGTCACAGTTTAAGGACAAGGGGGAAATCTTTTAGGACCGAGATGAGAAAAACATTTTTCACACAGAGAGTGGTGAATCTGTGGAATTCTCTGCCACAGAAGGTAATTGAGGCCACTTCATTGGCTATATTTAAGATGGAGTTAGATGTGGCCCTTGTGGTTAAAGGGATCAGGGCGTATGGAGAGAAGGCAGGTACAGAATACTGAGTTGGATGATCAGCCATGATCATATTGAATGGCAGTGCAGGCTCGAATGGCCGAATGGCCTACTCCTGCACCTATTTTCTATGTTTCTATATTTCTATGCTGAGGTTGCAAATTGATGCAGAACGGGAAATGGCCAGCTGAACTTCATAAATAGTGGGGTGGCACAGTGGAGCAACGGTAGAGTTGCTGCCTTACAGCGCTAGAGACCCAGGTTCGATCCTGACTATGGGTGCTGTCTGTACAGAGTTTGTGCATTCTACTCATGACCTGCATGGGTTTTCTCCGGGATCTCTGGTTTCCTCCCACACTCCAAAGACGTTCAGGTTTGAAGGCCAATTGGCTTGGTGTAATTGTAAATTGGCTCCAGTGTGTGTACGATAGTGTTAGTGTGTGGGGATCGCCAGTCGGCGCAAACTTGGTGGGCCGAAGGGCTGATTCAGCGCTGCATCTCCAAACTAAACTAAATGTCCCAGTTTAAGCCACAGTGGTCATAAGTGGGATTTTCTCTGTGGTAAGGTGATTGTTCAGCTTCCCAGAAATAAAGAGATTCTGTAAGTGAATGTCCCGGGACATAGCCGTGGGCTTCGCTCTTGCACTGCTCGGGTTGAGTAGGGGATCCACTGGTTACCTAACCTAGAGAACAGCCTCTAACTCTGACCTGCACACTTCAGTGAGGTGCTGAGGCCTTGGTGAAGGCTGCAGAGGTGAGTTACCTACACAATACCATGGACGGGAGCTTCAGTTACACGATGGAAAAACTGAGGCTGCCATCCCCTGAGAGGGCGACCCAGGGTGATGACACTGGACGATTGCTGAAGCTGATCATACAGTGGAAACATGCTGGATAATTACGCCTGGTGATCCTAGATGGTGAGTCTATAAAATCATGCTGTGATTCTGCGAATCACTGAAGGAGTTTGATCAAAAGTGTAAGGGGAAATTGTTCTGGATGCAGAAGAGGTCATGGGGATTATGATCCAAAGTCAATATCGTTATTAAATTGCATATTACGCGTTGAATTATTGCGGTCTAAAATGCTTTGACTGTGATAACGGTGGAAATTTTAACGGTAACTTTCCAAGAAAATCTGGTCAGATATTTGTCGGGGAAAATGTTTTAGCTGAGTGGAGTAGAGGGGAGTTTTGCTAGCCCTGCAAAGTAGCTACACACGCGCAGTGGATGTTGACCTCTTTGACCACTTTGTGATTCTACTTCTGCCGTCCTGTCCCCACCGACTGGTGATGGATAAGAATATATGATCTCTTTCTGTCTCTCAAACCTCATAATTATTGATATTATGATGAAGCAGATATATAATTGGCTCCTTCTGTATCCTGGATTGTCTATCATCAGCAAACAAATGCTTTGACCAAAACGTCAACATTGGCCCTACAGTGCAAGCTGTTTATGAACTTTGATGATATCCAGTTTCCTCTTTATCTTCAGACCACTCTGGACCTCAACATTCCTGCTGAGCCTCGGGCACAGTCTCGACCCAGTGTCAGACCCAGACTGAGGACTCTGACGCAGTCTAGACTCAAGTTCTGACGCTGGCTAAACCCAAATTCTTTTTTTTTTCCCTTTAAATTTTATATAGCTATTGATCACATGTAGTCAGAGAAGACTAGTTTGATTTGCCATTATGTTCGGCACGGACACTGTGTGCAGAAAGGCCAGTTCCAGTGCTGTACTTTTCCATCTTTTACGTAGCAGTATCAAAAATAAGGGAAATAATAACTGGTTTAGGATAAGGAGAAGAAGTCTGAAAGGAAATCTGTGGGGAAGGATTTTACACAGGGAGTGGTTGATATCTGCGACGCACTGGCAGAGGAGGTTCTGGATCTAGATAAAATTATGATGACATTTAGGAGACATTTCAATAGGCACAGACAGGAGGATAAGGACTTAATGAGGACAAATGGGACTAGTGTCGATGTTAAAAATCAGCCTAGATATGGTGGGCCGAGGGGCCCCATTTCTGTTGTTCAATGGTGATTTTATTGTCACATGTGCAAAGTACTAACACAGTGAAATTATTTTCCTTACAAACAGTCCAACAGAGTATTTCCATACCCCTGATCCACAGTTCGCAAGTGTACAGAAACAGTCTACTGATCCTGCATGCAAGAGGCACTACAATTTGGTGCCATTTCCAAAAAGCGCAGTCTAGGTCTTGCGTGCTCCGCTGTACAACCACCGATGTTTACTGGCATTCTCATCATTGGGCTCTCTACATCCTGGGGTCACCATTGACCAGAAGCTCAATTGTACCTAGCACATAAATACTGTAGTTGCAGGAGCAGATCAGGGACTGGGTCATCCTGCAGCAAGTGATGGCAAGCCCTCTGTCACTCCAACCACCCAGGAAGATTGAGCCACACTAACAGTATCTCTCAAACATGTGAGATGGATAGAGCTCTTAAAGATAGTGGAGTCAGGGGATATGGCGAGAAGGCAGGAACGGGGTATTGATTGTGAATGATCAGCCATGATTACATTGAATGGCGGTGCTGGCTCGAAAGACCGAATGGCCCACTCCTGCACCTATAGGTTGCCTGGTTGGCGGCTCGACTCGCGTTGCAGCGGCCCCTACAGCCTGTCTGTCTTTTTTTTATTTTTTGGTCTAGTTAAATGTCGTTGTCGTGTTTTTTAATACTGTTTTTAACTGTGTACATGTGAGGGCGGGGGGAGGGGGAGAGGGAAACTTTTAAAATCTCTTCCCTGCACGGGTGACCCGACCTTTTCCCTGTCGGGTCTCCGTTGTCGTTGGGGCCTAGCACCGTGGAGCGGCCTCCGACCGGAACGACTTGGGGGCTCCAGTGCGGAGCTGCGGACTTACCATCGTGGGGCTGGCCGGCCTCGTGGCGTGGGGAGCGGTGGTGGCTCGCTGCTGCGGCCCGACTCCAGAGCTCGGAGGCTCCAGCTGAAGGCCTGTGGACTGTGATATCGGGAGCTCACGGGTCCGGGTGGGAGACCGCTTTTCGGAGCTCCCGCAACGCAACTTCTGTGTCGCGGGGTTGGAATGACCCAGAGCGGGGCCGTACATCACCCAGCGGGGCTTTAAAGGCCATGGGACATTCCAATGCCCGCCGGGGGCTCCAACTTTGTGACATTTAGACCTGGAGCGGGGCCGTACATCACTCGGCGCAGCTTTAGTGGCCACGGGACATTCCAACGCCCGCCGGGGGCTCCAACTTTGCGACATTTAGACCTGGAGCGGGGCCGTACATCGCTCAGCGCGGCCTTAAATGGCCGTCGGACTTACAATCGGCCACCTGGGGCTTCAACATCGGGAGAAAAATGGTGCACAGGGGCGATAAAATACTTTGCCTTCCATCACAGTGAGGAGGAGATTCACTGTGTGTGTTTATGTGGATGTTGGATGTTTGTGTGAATTGAATTGTTGGTGTGTCTTGTAGGAATTGTTTTGTTTGTATGGCTGTATGGAGTTTCATTTGAGACTCACTGAGGTTCAAATGACATTGAATAATTATTGCATTGTATCTTCTTTGTCCCCATCCAGCAAGGATAAGAGAATCAAGTGCATGGGAGAACCACCGGCTCATGTTCATTAGTCAAATGAGCGGAATTACGCCATTTGCCCCATTGAGCCACTCCGTCATTCAATCATGGTTGATCTATCTTTCCCTCTCAACCCCATTTTCCTGCCCTCTCCCCATAATGTTTAACATCCTTACTAATCACAAGCCTCTCAATCTCCAATACCCAAAGGCTTGGCCTCCACAGAGGGTGATGAATCTGTGGCAATGAATTCCACAGGTTCATCACCCTCTGGCTAAAGACATTCCTCCTCATCTTCATTCTAAAGTTGCATCCTTTTATTCTGAGACCGTGCCCTCTGGTCCTAGAGTCTCCCACTAGTGGAAACATCCTCTCCGCAGCCACAATATCCAGGCCTTTCACTATTCAGTAAGTTTCAATGAGTTCCCCCTCTCATCCATCTAAACTCCAGCGAGTACAGGCACAGAGCCTTCAAACGCTCACCATACATTAACTGAATCATCCCTGGAATCATTGGATGTTCTCCAAAGCCAGTTCATCCCTCCTCAGATATGGGACCCAAAATTGCTCACAATACCCCAACTGTGGTCTGACCAGTGTATTATATACCCTCAGCTTTGCACCCCTGCTTTTATATTTCTCTCAAAATGAATACCAACATTGCATTTGCCTTCCTTACTATTGATTCAACTACAAATTAATCTTTTGGGAATCCTGCACCTCATTTAGAAACTCATCCTCTCCCCATTTAGAAACTGCAGGTTCCCTCCAAGTTGCACACCAACCTGCTCTAGAAATATATTGCAGGTCCTTCAATGTCACGGATCTAATTCTCCAAAATGAATAAATGAAAACAATGGGCAATCTTGCCCAATATTCATAGCATAGGTGAAGAAATACTGGTGGAGGCAGCATCAAATTGCCAACTATGGTCACACGACTGGGCTGTCTCCTGACATTTCTCCATCGTAGTGGCAGTTAGATGTGTTGAACAGAGGATCACAAAGACCCCAGCAGTGAGAGGCCCAGATGCTCAGCACAGGGACCCACGTGTGTAGGATATCTGCACCCTGTAGGGTGTTGACCCCACACGACATCTCTCAAGCAAGCTCTGCAGCTCCTCAACCAGCCAGTTGACGTAGCAGTTGGACAGCACAGGGAAGAGTTGAACTTGGTGGGGCGCGGAGATCTAGCAGTCACGGAGCTGGAAGCATTTGCCTGGGACGGATGGATGAAACACTCCTGCTAACGTTCCCAAAGGCCTGGGAAACCCATTTGACTTGCACTAAAAACTTGTACTTAAATATTGAAATGAAAGCATCCAATCTGCATAAAAACCTGTTCCTCATCCCGCCAGGGGTGAGAGATGGTCAGAACTTCCATAACATTCAACCTTCCATAACATCGACAACACCCGTCCCAGCTATATCCACCCATCACAGGTTGAAATTTCCCCAGTGGGATGGACCAAGTAGAGGTGGGAACACCTCACTCGACTATCCTATCAGAGCAGAGAGTGGCACAAAGGGATTCATTTTGGGGAAGAAAGGTCTGAGGGGGACCCATCATTTATAAATAGTGTTTTAAACTCAATTCAGCCTCTTCTATATTCAAAGTAAGAAAATATCACTCAAAGAAATTATGACAACAGTTTTAGAAACAAGTACACTTGCAATACATATATTTTTGAGGCAGAGATAGATAGATTCTTGATTAGGACACGTGTTGGGGGTTATGGGGAGAATACAGCAGAATGGGGGTTAGGAGGGAGAGATAGATCAGCTACAAATTGAATGGCGGAGTAGTCGATGGGCCGAATGGCCTCATTTCTGCTCCTGTCACTTATGAACTTATGAATACGCGATCAAACTATTTAGGCATAAAAGATGATCATGTAATGAACCATTACATCATGGTATGTATCATGTTTCTGGTACTATTGAGAGTGGCCACAATGAAGAGTTATGTTGCTCTCTGCTCCTGATCGGAGTGAGTTCCACAGTAATCCACAATGCAGAGCAAGAACCCAATACCCACAAACCAGTAGCTGCCTCCAGTACATGGACAAACACGGAGTCCTGGGTGATATTAGCCACAGAACTTGAGGCAAGGTGAAGGTTTCACTGGCGTCTTGGGAAGACCAAATCATTAGCACTCAAGATAGACTTTATGCATGTTTTCCAAGATCCCCACACTGTCCAAGTGCCAGCAACCGCAGTGTCTTATTGACCTCAAACACATGTTGGCCGATGGCTGGCTTCTCTACAGAGACCTCCATGTTTTGATGAGAGATGGAGGATAGAAACCAGTGAAACAAGTCTTTTAATGGAACGTGGCACAAAGTGCTGGAATAACGCAGTGGGTCAGGCAGCATCTCTGGAGAAAAAGGATGGGTGAATTTTCGGGTCAGAACCCTTCTTCAGACTGAAGGTAGGGAGGGGAGGGGGCAACTGGAAGTAGGAAAAGATCATAACATATTAGGGTCAGCAAAGGACGAACAAGGAAGGATGGAGCCCACTATGGTCTATTGTCGGCTGGGGAAAATGTGATAACACAGAGATATAGGGATGTAAACAGTGGGACTAGGATGGGAAGGGAGAGGGGGAATGCAGGGGTTATTTAAAATTCGTGAAATCAACGTTCATACTGCTGAGTTGTAAGTTGCCCAAGCTAAATATAAGGCGCTGTTCCTCTAATTTGCGCATGGCCTCACTCTGACGGTGGAGGAGGCCCAGGACAGAAAAGTCAGTATTGAACTAGGATGAGGAATTATGATGTTCATTAACTGGGAGACCATGTTGGCCAAGGTGGACTGAGCGTAAGTGTTTAGTAAAACAATCGCCCAGTCTGTGCTTGGTCTCCTCGACACATAGCAGCCCACATCGAGAACATAGAAACATAGAGAAATAGGTGCAGGAGTAGGCCATTCGGCCCTTCGAACCTGAACCGCCATTCAATATGATCATGGCTGATCATCCAACTCAGTATCCCATACCTGCCTTCTCTCCATACCCCCCTGATCCCTTTAGCCACAAGTGCCACATCTAACGCCCTCTTAAATATAGCCAATGAACTGGCCTCAACTACCTTCTGTGGCAGAGAATTCCAGAGACTCACCACTCTCTGTGTAAAGAATGTTTTCCTCATCTCGGTCCTGAAGGAATTCCCCCTTATCCTTAGACTGTGACCCCTTGTTCTGGATCCCCCAACATCGGGAACAATCTTCCAGCATCTAGCTTGTCCAACCCCTTAACAATTTTGTAAGTTTCTATAAGATCCCCCCTCAATCTTCTAAATTCCAGCAAGTACAAGCCGAGTCTATCCAGTCTTTCGTCATATGAAAGTCCTGACATCCCAGAACAACAGTCTTTTAATGGGTCCATAGTGCAGGTACAATAGTTCCAATAGCCTACATTGCTGTATCATTCTAAGCAAACAGGTCAAGATTTTTTTACCAGTTGCTCCCAAGATGATAAAATTCACAGCACAAAGCAAACTTTAAATATTGTTTATAATGTGATCCAAATTTACTTTTTCAAGAAATCTTTCCCGGTGTGAGATTATAACTTTCCCTACGTCAGAAGGCAGGACAATTAACATGAAAGGACATGTTGGATTTTAAACAAGGATAGCGTTTTAATGTACCTCAGACACTAATGGCAGAAAGTGAATGGAGACTTACTGCTGACAGCTAGCAGAAGCGTGAGAAGGATTTCCCTCATCTTCCTTCAGGAAAACTGTGAAAACACAAGGATGGTACAGTGTGAATTATGGTTAATTGCACTCATCACAGATTCTTAGCAGACTGCAATATTACAGGCACACTGTGGGTACTCATGATGCACCCGTGGTCCCCGGCTTCCCCACTGGAAGGGACATCCCTGGAAATAGACACAAAATACTGGAGTAACTCAGCGGGTGAGGCAGCATCTCTGGAGAGAAGGAATGGGTGACGTTTCGAGTCGAGACCCTTCTTCGGGACCTCTCTGGGTCTGAACCAGGCAGATTGTTTCCTCCCACATGCTAAAGACATGTAGGTTTGTAGGTTAATTGGCTTCTGCAGATTGTCCTGAGTATGTAGGATAGAACGAGTGTACGGTTGATCGCTGGTTGGCATGGACTCGATGGGCCTGTTTCCATATTATATCTCTGTATTCTACTAATCCCAGATATAGAATATCACACAGTGGGAAGCTCAGATGCAACACAGAGGGTGCAGGGGGATAAATGGGAGAATGGCAGGTGTAAAGGGTCTGTCCCACTTGGGCGACCTAATCCGCGAGTTCTGGCGAGTTTGCCGTTGACTCAGACTCACAGCATGGTCGACACGAGGTCGTAGGAAGTCTTCGTAACTCTCCTTTATGCTCAAGAGTGGTCTCCGCGTACTCGAGGCCTCAGCTAGGTCGCGGCGTATATTTCAATATGTTAATAAATGCCCGCGAGTAAAATAAGGTCGCCATGGAAAAAATCGATACTTTTTTTACTCGTAGGTTTAGTCGTAGTAGGTCGGCATGTTAGTCGTAGGTAGTCGAGGATAGTCGTAGATAGTCTTCATCAGAGTCGAAGGGAGGTCGAAGGGAAGTTGAAGGAGGTCGAAGGAGGCCGTCTTCACTCTCCACTATTCGGTGTCCAATTTTCCCGAAGTTAGTCGTAGCTAGTCGAAGCTAGTCTTCAACATAGTCGAAGGAGGTCTTCAACATGTAATTTTTTCAAACTCTTCTAAACTCGCCATTTAGGTTGCCCAAGTGGGACAGCCCCTTTAGGAGAACTTGTGAAAACAGATCAGCAAAATGAACGGAAATGCATAGTTGCCAAAGGATTGATGTGGCTAATTAGGAGTTGGGATCCTGAGGGAGAATTATGATCTGCCTTAGCAAAGAGAATGTGGTTAATGGACAGAAGGTTATTGCTTCAAGTCGGATGGAGTCAGACCCAACACATAACGTTCTCTTGCCACCGACGCTGGCTCAGTTCTTCCACAATTAACTTTTGTTTCGGGTGGATTCTGACCGGGTCAGAAGTTAAAACTTTGAGGAACCCCCCCATTCCAGTTTTAGCAGGGCCAGGTCTGTCCCAGGCAAGAGCTTGGCCCACATCACTTCAACGCAGCCCAGCACTTGCACTGTTGCAATAACCGCACTAACTTCCAGTGACCCTGCAGGTCTGATGGTCCTGGAGGCCTCATTCCCACGTGAAAAGCAGAATGTTCAATGTGGCCTCGACCCCCAACCCCCCCCATCCATTCATTCAACCATCTTTGAACTGCCTCTGAACACGTTAAATATCTCTGATCATCGAAGGCAATTAATACAGTTCAAAAGGATATTATTACTTAACACTTTTCAACGCAAGATATTAATGAAAAACCTCTCCCTATAAAATAAAGTGAAATGACCGTACCCAGCCATACTTTGGCAATTGAGGGCAGTGACCCCATTCAAGTAACTTGGTCTGTGCTTCCTATACCAGCCATCAACAGCATAAGGCTGATGAAGCCTTAGTGTGATTCTAGCTAGGGCGGGGAGAACAGGTGTAATGGTCCACGGCCTCAACCTTATTCCTACTTCTAGGTTTCAATGCACAAGCACGGGCAAGGTATGAGCTGACCCCAATACTGCAACAAGCTGCAAATTCTCCGGACAACTGCTGCGTGAAGGGCAATGTGATCCAACCCATTTCACCCTCTGCAATTACTCCACCTATTCCCCTCATAATCTTGTATACCTCTATAAGATCACCCCTCTTCTGCGCTCCATGGAATAGAGTCCTAGGCTGCCCAACATCCCCTGACTGATTTTGGATGATCAGTCATGATCATGTTGAATGGCTGATCATCCAAAATCAAGGGTCAAAGGGCTGAATGGCCAACTCCTGCACCCATTTTCTATGTTTCTACGTTTACAGTTCAGGTCCGCGTATCTGGCGAAATCCTCGTAAATCCTTTCTGCACTCTTTCCAGCTTTACAACATAGAAACATAGAAAATAGGTGCAGGAGTAGGCCATTCGGCCCTTTGAGCCTGCACCACCAATTCAATATGATCATGGCTGATCATCCAACTCAGTATCCTGTACCTGCCTTCTCTCCATATCCCCTGATCCCCTTAGCCACAAGGGCCACATCTAACTCCCTCTTAAATATAGCCAATGAACAACATCCTTCATGCAGCAGGGTGACTAAAAATGAACACAATACTTGAAAAGCAACGACATCTTGTACAACTGTAACATATCAAACCAGCTTCGATGTCTAATATCCAAGCAGGACTATCTGCCAAGGAATGGATTTTGAGGTGTGCAGGGGTTGGTGCAGAAGTCCACTAAGATTCTTTAGGAAGTTTGAAAGGAAAATTTCTGTTTTTCTCTGGTCAACCGATAACCGTACAAACAATTTGCAGAAAGAGACCCTGTGGACTCCAAGAGTTGACGATTTAACCCCCGCAGGGGAACACACAGAGCAGTATTTTGAGGAACAGCTTTGCAGGGAGTTGGAGGCTTATTAACTGAAGGAGAAGATTGCAAATCTGCAGCTCAAAATAAGCAGCAGAAGCAGAGGGTCAATAATAAATATTAAGCGGCAGAGATTATACAGCACGACGTCCTGGTCAAAGTTATGGGAGAATAAAGTCAAATAATGTGAATGAGAAGAGCATGATAAAATACCACGATTTTAGATCTTCTAAAAATGTAAACCTTAAGGGCCTGTCCCACCAGCATGCAACTCTATGCGATTAGCACGACCTAACGTGGTCGCTTGAGCCGTCCGGCGTCGCAGGGCCGGTCCCACTTCGATCACCGGAGCCGTGCGGAATTGTGCAGAATTCGTCCCGAGTTCGTCCAGACACCGTGCGGGGCTCAGAAAAACCGACTATGTCCAAAAATTCCGCGCGGCAACGGCTTGTCGGCTCGCAGTCGCCTCGACATTTACACACCGCCCGGACATCGTGCCTCCGTGAACCTATTTGTAAGTGCCTCCGTGACCCTCTATGTGTGTGGCTCCGTGGCCCTGTATGTGTGTGTGCCTCGGTGCCCCTCTCTGTGTGCCCCTCTAAGTCCTGGCGAACTTACCTTGGACTTGCTCCAAGTTCGCCTCGCTTTGCGCCGCGTTGCGCCACTCACCGAACCTCCGCGCGGCCCCTGCTGCCGGTTTAGTTGTGCTTGCCGCATGCAGGCGCATGCTGGTGGGAACGGCCCTGTACAGGGGATCACCCGACCTCTGCGCGGCCCCCGCTGCCGGTTTGATCGCGTTCATCGCATAGAGTTGCATGCTGGTGGGACAGGCCCTTTACAATGTGCCAAGCCGCTATTCAATGAGGTAGGTATTGTGACAGTCAAGTTGTGAAGGCAAGCAGTGTGTAATGACCAGGTAAGATTTCTGGAGATGGTGGAGGAGAAATTGGCCTGGAGACCAGAGAGGCCTAGAGACACTAGTGTGAAGTCTGTTAAGGGCCTGTCCCACTTGCCGATTTTTTTGGCGACTGCCTGCGTCATGTCAGTGTCGCCAAAGGATTTTGAGCATTTCAAAATCCAGCGGCGACAATAAAGATGTCACACGTCATCACGCCGCGTCACGCCATTTCACCGCCGCGTCACGCCGTATCACGACACTAATTTTTCGGTGACCTGATACGTCAGTCAATGATGCCAGAAGTCGCCGAATAAAATCGCCAAGTAGAACAGGCCTTTTACTCCCATTTCAAGGGACAATGCCTCACCTGCACGACATCCACACTACAAGCATTGACCTTGCAAATGTGACTACACAGTGGGAGTTGCAATCTCTGCCTCCGAACCTCGAGGCAAGATTGCCACCAATAGACCCACAATGACTCCAGTTCAATAAGATCGTTTGTACAAGGTAGCTCCAACCTGAGCATCTACTGCAATAAATAAAAAGTATACGAACACCTATGTATAAATTAGTAATAATCTATTGGCACTATTTCTTTTAAGAATGCACGAGACACGAAGTATGATAATCTTGTGATTACAAACAAGCTGCTGGAGGAATTCAGAGAGTCTAGCAGCATCTACGATAACTCTGCAATGCCAAGGAGTGATTTGTAGTTGTATTTCATGACCAGTGTAATGGTTTGGCACTAATACTATAACCTACACAGCGGTTGCATTTTTACATTGAACGCTTATTAATTCTGCTGTTATTCTGTGACATGGTTTGACTCTCGTCATAACTTCAGAATTGATGACTAGGACAACACACGCGTTCATACAGTACCTTCAATCTAATAAAGCATCACAAGACGTAAGGAAAAATGACTCAGAGCCTACATCCCTAGGAGAATTCCCTTGAATCTCCGAGTGGGTTTCCTTCAGTTTCCTCCCACATCCCCAGGACATGCAAATGTGTTAATCGACCAGTGTGTGGATGAGTAGTATTATCTGGAAGCGTTGATGGGAATATGGCGAGAATGGGTTATAAGGAAAATTAAAAGGGGAATGGGATTAGCTCACACTCGATGGGCTGTTCTACCTCTGTTTCCTCGTAAGAATAGATGGAAGAGATGGAACTGCAGTTCTGTGACAATTGAGAAATGAGTGCAACCTGCACTCTGATCTACACAGACACTTCCCACTGTCTCGGTTACTGTTGGAATCGGAAAAACCTGGACAATATCATAGTGGCAAGGGTTAGTACAACTTTGAAATTGTTTTACGATGTGCCACTCAACATCAGGAAAACATCAAGCATTTTAGGAGAGTAAAAAATGGCAGGCAGGTTTGCGAGTACCATTCGGAAGGGTTTAACCTAGATTGTAGGGAGATGGGATCCAATGTTGCAGTGGGAGGCTGGGAGTTAGTACTAAAGCCAATGGAGCAAGTTCAACCGACAGGATAGGCAGAAGCATCGCAGGGAGCAAGGATAGATGGTTGGATTAAATTGCATTTATTTCTATGTGAGAGGCCTGACAGGTAAGGAGGATGAACTTATGGCTGGATAGGCATGTACAAACTGGGACATTGCAGCCATTACAGAAACTTGGCTAAGGGAGCAACAGGACTGGCAGCTTAATGTTCCAGGGTACAGGTGCTACAGGTGGGATAGAGGCGGGGTTAAAAGGAATGCGGAGTTGATTTGTTGATTAAGAGAACCATAGTCCAAGGTGATACAACTGAGGGATACGTTTAGTTTAATTTATTTATTGTCACGTGTACCGAGGTACAGTGAAAAGCTTTTGTGGTGTGCTATCCAGTCATCGGAAAGACAATACATGATTACAATCAATCATCCATCCAGTGAGGCTCTATATGGGTCGAGCTGAGAAATAACAGGGGATGATCAATTTGTTAGGATTATACTGTAGGATCTCAAATAGTTAATGGAAATTAGAGGAACAAATATGCAGAGAGTAGCAAGACCAACCAAAATAGTGCTAAGGGCTTAAACTGGATGGAATTCAAGGGGTGGAGAGGAAAAAAAATATGCTGGGAGCCTGCAGGCAGCTGCTAGACTGATAGGGTTGTCTTAATAGGGGATTTAAACTTTCCCAATATAGACTGGGCCTGCCAAATGCCAAGGGCTAAGAGGGGGTGGAATTTATCAAGTGTGTTCAGAACGCTCCTGCAAGGGAATGGGCAGAGCTTGACCTTCTCTTAGGGAATTCAGCGGGGCAAGTCCAGAGTCAAGAGTCAAGAGTCTGAAGTGCCCATGGGTGCGCAATTTGGGACCAGCAACCACAGTTCTATTAGCTTTAAAATACTTAAGGATAAGGACAGGGCTGTTAAAGTTATACATTTCTACAAAGTCACTTTTATGTTATTAGACAGGAACTTGGAGTAGGATTTTGCAGGCAAAGGGGTATCTGGAAAGTAGGATGGATTTAAAAGTGTGATAGTGAGAGTTCACAGTATGCATGTTCCTATTAAGAGGAAAAGCAGGTGGGAGTAAGGAACATGATATGAGAAGAACAAATTAGGCTCTGCTCAAGACAAAACAGGAAGCAAGGGTTAGATATAGGCAATTGGGATCAATTGTATTCCTGGAGGAACCCAGGGGATTGAGGAATATACATAAGAAGGAAATCAGGAGGGGAAAAAAGAGATAAATGTGGCAGATAAGATTAAGGAGAATCCAAAGAGATTTTATATATTATGGGAAAGGAGTAACTAGAAAGGGAACAGGGCTCCTCAAATACTAAATTGGTTGGCTATGTGGGGAGGCGCAGGAGATGGGTAAAGTCCAAAATGTGTATTTCTGCTCTGTTTGTACTGTGGAGAAAGACATGAAGACTGGGGAACTTGGAAAAGTTAATGGTGGTGTCCTGAAGACAGTCAAGGAGATGCTGGATGTCCTAAGATTTAAGAAGTTAGCTAAATCTCTGGGGTGTGATCAGATATATCTGAAGCCACTGTGGGAAGCCAAAGAAGAAATTGCAGGGGTCCTGATTGACAGATGATCATTGTTAGATTTGGGTGAGGTGCCGAAAGATTAGTGGGTGACTAATGTTGCACCTTATTTAAGGAGGGTTGTAAAGCCAAAACTGGAAATTATAGACCAATAGTCCAACCAGCGGTAGGAAAGTCCCCGGAGAGTATTCTGTGGGATAAGATATCCAGGCATTTGGATAGACTGGTATTGATTAGGGATAGTGGTCGTTGTTTTGTGTGCGGGAGTCTGT
Source organism: Raja brachyura (assembly GCA_963514005.1). The sequence continues at coordinate 17,845,472 of OY740811.1, forward strand.
GTCTCATGAATTTGGAAGGGTTTTTGAAGTAACCAAGAAGATTAATGTGGCAAGGTCGTAGATGTTGTCTATTTGAACTTCAGCAAGGCCAGTGGTAATGTTCAACTTCATCAGCTGCTCTGGAAGGTTGGATTGCATGGGATCCAGGGATCGCTAGCTAATTGGCTACAAATTTGGCTTCATGGTTGGAAGCGGAATGTGGCATTGGAAGACTGGTCATTGAGACTGGAGACCTGTGACTAGTGATGTACTTCAGGGATCGATGCTGGGCCCACTGTTGCGTGACATGAATGTCAGCGACATTGCTGAGAACGTACAAGGCATAGGTTTGCCGATGACACTAAAATAGGTGTGACGCTAACATAGACAGTGAAGCTGGTTGGCAAGAATTAGAGAAGAGATCTATATCAGCTGTGCAAGAAGGCTGAGAATTGTTTAATGGAATTTAATTCAGATAAGTGTGTGGTGTTGCATTTTGGGAATTCAAACCGGCGAATAGTGAACCCCCTGGGGATTAATATACAGCAGAGGGATTGACAAGTACAAATACATCGTTTCCTAAAAGTGACATTGCCGATAGATAGGGAAGTCTTGCCACACTGGCCTTCATCAGTCAGGGAAATGAGTATTGAAGTTGAGGCATTATGCTGAGGATCTGGTTCGTGGGGGTTGAGACAATCCGAGAATTGTGACGAGAATTGGCTGGAGCGGATAGCTAAGGTGGGGAGGAAGCTGGAGCTGTGGAAGCCACGCTCCCTCTCCATAACGAGGAAGAATTTGGTCTTCAGGTCATGAGGTGCTCTCGGGGCTGCTGTACTTGGCGCAGGTGTGGCCTGTGCCTCCCTCCTATGCCACAGGGATCACCCGGGTCGACTTCCAGTTCACCTGGGGGTCGAGGATAGACCGGGTGCGACGGGCCACAATGCACAAGTCGGCAGACAAAGGGGGTAAAAGCATGCCCAACGTCACCCTCCCCCTGATGGCCACCTTCGTGTGTGGCTGCATCAGGCGGAGTGTAGAGCCAAGGCATGTGGGCACCAAGTGTCACTACCTGCTGAGGTTCTACCTGTCCCCGGTGTTGCGAAGGATGGGCCTGGCGCAGATGCCACGCAAAGTGCCAGTCAGCTTGACATTGCCACCCCATCTGTCGTTTGTGGAAAGGTTCTTCCGGACCAACACCTTTGACCACATCCATCGGGCAGTGGTCAGCACGGAACGTCCTGCAGGCACTGCAGGGAAATGACTCGATCGATCTGGTGGCATGGTTCCCAGAACAGGCAGCCCAGCTTGTCTGGCAAAATGCCTCATCGCCAGAACTCACCAACATGCACCAGGACCTGGCTTGGCTGGCGGTGAGGGGAGCCCTCCCAGTCAGATCCTTTCTGCACTGTTGGAACCTCACTGCCAATGCACGCAGCCCACGGGACGGCTGCCCACCTCTTTGCAGAGTGTGGACTCACAAAGAGAGTCTGGAGAGGTCTGCAAGGGTCCCTGTCACAGTTTATTCTGAACAGCTCCGTCACAGAGGACTCTGTGATTTACGGACTGTTCCCAGGGACACATTCAGAGTCTGACATCGAGTGCTGCTGGAAGGTTGTCAACTCGGTGAAAGACGCTGTTTGGTCTGCCCGAGCTTTGTTCACCACCCAGCAGTGCGAGATGTCCGTCGGGGAATGTTGCCGACTGGCCCACTGCAGACTGCAGGAGTACGTGATGAGGGACGCACTGAAGCTCGGTGCAGCCAACGCCAAGGCTCGGTGGGGGAGGGCCACAGTCTAGGGTCCTTCCGCTGCTGGACATGGGGGGCAGGGTGTGGTGGAGACGCCCCTCAAAGTAAGGGAAGGGATCCCACGACAGTGGGCCACATGAGTGGCAAGGGTGGGGGATAAATTTGTGAAATTTGAGCAATGTATGTAGACTGTATTGAAAAATGTGTATAGCCTCTGAAAAGGTCAGATGAATTTGTTGCACAGTTCGTTGTATTGGATATATTTATTACCTGAATAAAGTCTATTTTGAATTTTAAAAAATTTGGGTATATTGTACATGATGTTAGTGAGGCTACACTTGGTGTATTGTGTTCAGTTTTAGCCACCCTGCTGCAGGAAAGTTGTTATTGAGCTGGAAAGAATGAAAAAAGGATTTATGAGGATGTTGCCCGGACTCGAGGGCCCGAGCTATAGAGGGATTGGGCAGGCGAGGATGTAATTCCTTGGAGCACAAGAGATTGATGATCTTGTACAGGTGTATAAAATCATGAGGGGAATAATTAGGGGAAATGCACAGGCCTTTTTTTTTCGGGGTAGGTATATGAAAAATGACAGGGCATCGGCTTAAGGTGAGAGGGAAAAGATTTATTAGGAATCTGAGGGGCAACTTTTTCACACAGGGTGTATGATGTATGGTGTCATATGGAGCATTGAGCATAAACATGGTGTGCGTGTATGAAACGAGCTGCCAGAGGAAGAAGTAGAGGCAGGTACAACAACAGCATTTAAAAGGTAATTGGACAGGTGCATGGACAGGAAAGGTTTAGAGGAATATGGGCCAAGCGTGGGTGAATGGGACTAACTTAGATGGGCCAAAGGACCCATTTCCAAGCTGTATGAATCTATGACTATGAAAGATGAGTAGTGACTGTTGTTATGCAGCAAGATTCAACAGGTGCAAAACAAATGGGATGCAGGATGAAATGATCGTTTTTTGGCGAGATTAGCTGGGACTCGGTGATGAGCCTTGCTGTTCACTCTATGCCAGTGGAAAAGATTTAAGGATGTGTTTCAGTGCAGTACTCCTTCGTGTACTGCCTTTGAGGTATTGTACATCCTCATGTGATCCTGTCCGTTTCCAGGGAGTTAAATGAATGCACTGGAAACTATCTGAACTTGTTCTGGGCATTGATGAATATGATTGATGAAGACTTTATGTTGTCCATTGCTGTCCATCCACCGGCACAGTGTTTCACGTGACTCTTGAATTTAGAAGGATGAGCGGGGGTCTTATTGAAACATATAAGATTGTTACGGGTTTGGACACGCTAGAGGCAAGAAACATGTTCCCGATGTTGGGGGAGTCCAGAACCAGGGGCCACAGTTTAAGAATAAGGGGTAAGCCATTTAGAACGGAGACGAGGAAACATTTTTTCTCACAGAGAGTTGTGAGTCTGAGGAATTCTCTGCCTCAGAGGGCGGTGGAGGCAGGTTCTCTGGATACTTTCAAGAGAGAGCTAGATAGGGCTCTTAAAGATAGCGGAGTCAGGGGATATAGGGAGAAGGCAGGAGCGGGGTACTGATTGGGGATGATCAGCCATGATCACATTGAATGGTGGTGCTGGCTCGAAGGACCGAATGACCTACTCCTGCACCTATTGTCTATTGTTTAGTCCAGGGTAAAGATAAGACTCAGCCAAACAGGCAGCATCTGTAGAGACAGAGGGATGGTCGACCTTTTGTGTTGAGACCCTGTAACATACCCTGCGCAAGGTCTCAATGCTCCATATGACCTTGTGTATGTCTTGTGTGTCTCCCGGACTGGTGACCGAGAGGCGGGATTTCTCAGTGCAACGTTTAAGGCTTCCAGGGTAATTCCTTTTAGTGGAGATCTTTTGGAAGGCAGGTTGTTGAAGCCCACAGCATCCAAATGGAATTCCGTCCCAAATGCAGGACCGACCACCCAGAGTAACAAAAGGCAGAGTTGAGGCCTCACCTGCGGTCTGCAACCACTCCAGATAAAGGCGATCGAGGATGTAACTAGCATGCGGACGAGACGACATAAGCTTTACAAATCACAGGCTTCATGGTCACTTAGGAAAGGACCAACCAGCCAGATTACAGTTGAAAGTTAAGCTAATTCATGATGTCACAATATCCTATGTTTTCAGTAAGAATCAAGCTGATTGGTGACATCAGGGAACAGCACCATAGCAATGGCGACCATGACATTCCAAAGTTCCATTGATAGAAATTAACTCCATTGAGGGCAGACCGGGCCCCACACGCACATCTACTGTGCTTAGTTTAGTTTAGTTCAGAGATACAGCGCGGAAACTGGCCCTTCGGCCCACCGAGTCCGTGCTGGCCTGCGATCACCCCATACACTAACACTATCCTGCACACTAGGGACACTTTTACTTTTTTTGTTTTAACCGAAGCCAAATTAACCCACAAACCTGTACGTCTTTGGAGTGTGGGAGAGAATCCGGAACATCAGGAGAAAACCCACGCAGGTCATGGACGTACAGGCAGCACCAGTAGTCAGGATTGAACCCGGGTCTTTGGCGCTGTTAGGCAGCATCTCTACCGCTGCGCCACCATGCCGGACCCATTTGGTGCTAATGGTGCGGCCTCCTTTACATTGTCGAGACTAAGCGCAAACAAGGCGAATAATATCATGAACACAAGGCCTGCTGGATATTCCGGTTCCTAACCATTTTAAATCCCTTTCCCATTCCCACAGTGACCTTTCTGTCCTGGGACTTTTCCATTGCCAGAGTGAGGCAGCAGCTACAGGGAATGGATATGCATCCTGATCCAAAATATTGCCTATCTATCCCCGGCACAGATGCTACGTGGCCTGCTGAGTTACTCCAGCTGTTTGTGTTTTGCTCAAGATTCCAGCATCTGCAGCTCCTTGTGTCTCTCTGTCACCCAGTTTAATTCCTCTCCCTCGCCTGGTTCCATTTCCTTAACTCCTATCACACATTCCTTTTGGTCCTCCTATCCCCTATCCCCTCCGCAAAGAGCTTCAGTTCCCATTTTGCTGCCTTATCTGTTTACACTTCCATCCTTATCAGATTTCATCTCCTGTTGCCTCTCGAGTTGCCACTTATCGCCTCCCGGTCTTTGTCTTCAGCTCTCCCCATCTAGCTCCACCTGCTCCTTTTCTTCTCTCTCCTCATCCATCTCTACCTTTCACCCACCAGCTACTGTTTCCCAACTGCACCTAAACCACTCTCCCACCTGTAATCAACTGCCCATCACCCCCCTCCTCATCTGCTCCCACCTCGCTGCACCGCCTGCCTCACCCCTCCCTCTCACGTCTTTATGCTGTCTGTATCCCCACCACACTCTCGGTCCTGATGCAGGGTCTCGACCCGATACGTCCCCTTTGCCTGCACAGATGCTGCCGGACCTGCTGAGTTCTTCCAACAGTTTGCTGTTCACTTCAGATTCAGAACCAATTGTAGGCTGATCAAATGTTTTCCAAGCTCCACATATAGGGAACAAATAACAGGGTGTTAAAAGGGCCCTGATTACAGATAGTCAGGGTTAAAACAGATGCTGCGTATTTCCAGCATACAGGAAAGTCTAGAACTTTGATGCTTATATCTCTGCAGATTTAAACTTTTTTAATCAAAACAGAAAATGATGGATTCATTGGCAGAGAGTGAGACAGAGAGGCAGGTAGGCAGATAGTTTACACCGAAGATAGACACAAAATGCTGGAGTAAGTCAGCGGGTCAGACAGCATCTCTGGAGAAAAGGAATAGGTGACATTTTGGGTCGAGACCCTTTATCAGATCCAGAAACCTTCTCTCCAGCGATGTCTAACCTGCTGAGTTACTCTAGCAGTTTGTGTCTAGCATCTCTGGAGAACCTGGATAGGTGGCATTTCAGAATCTGAAGATAAGCCTTGACCTGAAAAGTCACCTATCCATGTTCTCCAGACATGCTGTCTGACCCGCTGAGTCACTACAGCATGTTTGTGTCTTTATTGGTAAACCAGCATCTGCAGTTGCATTTTTCCACATCGTCCGGGTCTTACTCTTGTTCTCAGAACCCAGTCCAATCACAATTCTTAATTCTTAGATCATGACTTGTTTCAATCCATTGTTTAAACTTTTTTTTTCATATTCCACCAGAAAACACTTGCACCGATGTGAGTCGTGCAGGGGACACCAAGATGCCAGAGCCACCAGTAAGAATGATATTCAATGATGCAGGATCACAGGAGCCGACCGTGAATCTTCACAGTTCACCTGCAGATGGCACAAGAGTGAAGCTAATAATCCGTGTAAAGTATTGCCTAAGGAGGGACTTATAGTGGTAGAATCAGACGGCACAGGAACAAACCCTTCGGCCCATCGTGTCCATGCTGGCCCTCTATACTAATCCCATTTGTAAACACTTGGCCTGTTGCTTAGTGAGGATCCAGATGCTTTTTCGTTTTAGAGAGGCAGAGCAGAAACAAGCTCTTTGGCCCGCTGAATCCGCGCCGACCTGCAATCCCTGTATATTTTCACGAGCCTATACACTCGGGGAAATTTTTTTACCGAAGCCAATTAGCCTACATCTTTGGAGTAGGCAAATGTTCTTACTCTGTCTCTCATAATTTTTTATAATTCTGTCAGGTCTCCATGCATTCGCCTCTGGTTTAAGGGGGAAAAAATGCCCAAAACTAAAATAGCCTATCCGTTTCTCCTCATAATTGTAATGTCCTAGTGAAACTCCTCTGCACTTTTAACACTGTAATCACATCCTACTAGAAGTGTGGTGACCAGAATTTCACATAATATTCCAGCTGTGGCCTTGGCAATGTTTTATAAGGTTGTACACTGAAACACGAAATTCTGCACTCTGGTAGTTTCCTCTTTGCTCACACGTTGTATTTGTATGTGGCCTGATTATACTCATACAGTACGATTTGACTGGATAGCACGCAGAGTTTAATTCACTGTATCTCAGTACACGTGACAATAATAAACCAATACCAATACTAAGTTGCAGTAGACAGTAGACAATAGGTGCAGGTGAAGGCCATTTGGCCCTTCGAGCCAGCACCGCCATTAACTGTGATCATGACTGATCATCCACATTCAGTTCCCCATTCCTGCCTTCTCACCATATCCCCTGACTCTGCTATCTTTAAGAGCTCTATCTAACTCTCTCTTTAAAGTATCCAGAGAATTGGCCTCCACTCCCTTCTGAGGCAGAGAATTCCACAGATTCACAACTCTCTGGGTGAAAAAGTTTTTCCTCATCTCGGTTCTAATGGCTGACCCCTTGTTCTTAAACTGTGGACCCTGGTTCCGATGTTCCCCCAACATCGGGAACTTGTTTCCTGCCTCTAGCGTGTCCAATCCCTTAATAATCTTATATGTTTCAGTAAGATCCCCTCATATCATTCTGAATATCTTTCTTCTTTCATTCTGCCCTGACTAAAGGCAGCAAGCATGTGGCATGCGTTCTTCACCAGCCTGTCTACTTGTGCTGCCACCTTCTGGGATTCTTGGTCTGGTACACTAAGCTTCCTCTATTCCTCAATACTATCTAAAGCCCTAGTCTTATTTGAGTCAACAAAAAGCATCTTCTCACACTGAGCAGGGTTAAATTCTGCATCCTGCATCCCATTTGCTCTGCCCAATTGATCAATTGATCAATATCATTCTATAAACTAAGACAACGTTCTTTACTATCAACAGCACCACCAATGTTTTGCATTATCCACATAATTACTAATCATACCAGCTACATTCACAGTGAAGTAATTGATGTACATGACAAAGGAACCAACACCAACCCTGTGGCACACCATCCAAGCACAGGCTTCCATTGGCAAAAAAACCCTTCACCGTATTCCTTCGTCATTACCAATTACCAGGCCAATTTTGGATCAAATTTGCCAACTTTCTTTGGATCTCATGGGCTGTAACCTTGTGGACTCATCTTCCATGAGGGAGGTTGTCACGGGGTTACTTAAGTTCAAGTAACCCGTATCAATCACATTGTCCTCATCAATATATTTAGTTACCGCTTCCAAAGGCAATTAAATTATTCCGACGGGATCTCCCACTAACTAACCATGCTCCCACATCCCAAAAAGGTGCGGGTTGGTTATCTAATTGGCTAGATGAGGAACATAAAACATAGCACAGGATAGAACAGGAAAGGGCCCATCAAGGCCTTACAATGTCCACACTGAATATGATGACAAGTGAAACTAATCTCCTCTTCCTGCTTGTGATCTATATCCCTCGCAACGTACCAAAACATCTGAACCAGAATGATCACTGATCCATGTTCTCCAGAGACGCTGCCTGACTCGCTGAGTTATTCTGGCACTTTGTATCTTTTTATGTCCCTCTATCCCTGCATATCCACTTGCCTATCCAAAAGTCTCTTAAATACCTCTATTACATCTGTGTCCAACTTCCCCCTGGCAGACTGTTCCAAGTACTCAGCACTCTTTGGGTGAAAAATATCTCCTCAGATCACATGTGAATATCTTGGTCCTTATCTTATATGTAAGGGCCTCGAGTTTTATCTACCTGTGACATGGAAAAATGATGTATTGTGCAGCATTCCTCATTGTTTCCCGAAGCCCCAGAATCAGCCCTAGTAACCCATCTATATACCCTCCATCTTTTGTGTGAAAAACTTGCCCCTGACGTCTCTTTAAACCTTTCACTTCTCACCTTAAACCGATGCCCTCTCGTTTTAGTCACCGTTACCCCGGGGAAAAGACTGTGACTGTCCATCTATGCCCCTTGCGATTTGATATTTCTCTATAAGGTCTCCTCTCAGCCTCCTATGGGATAAAACTCCCAGCGATCCAGTCTCTCCTTATACCACAAGCCCTCCAGTTCTGGTAACATCATTGTGAAAGAGAAAGTGTAAGTGATTGAGACAGAGAGAGATAAAACGCAGTGATAAATGGCATTTTTTAAGGGATATCTGGGTTAATTCTGACCTTTTCTCAGGAATGTTTAATCATCACAAGCATGTTAGTCAGAAAGGGCATCTATAATGAAGACATTTAATGCAAATGGGCCTGCTCTGTGTTAGAACCTGAAAGGCCAGACATACTTAACATTTCCCACAGCCCACATCATCCAGAGTGTAAAAGCCAAATTGTTCTGGTCTTAGACACCGTCAAACTTTATCTGATCAGAACATTAATAATGTATGGTCAAAACATGGGCTTAAACCATGCTCAGTGACATCAAAAACTGTCTTTTCAACAACTAAAAGGGTGGGAAGGAACTGCAGATAGCGGTTTACACCGAAAATAGACACAAAATGCTGAGGTAACTCAGCGGGTCAGGCAACATCCCTGGAGAAAAGGAATAGGTGACGTTTTGGTTCAAGAAGAGGGGTCTCAACCCGAAATGTCACCGATCCCTTTTCTCTAGAGATGCTGCCTGACCAGCTGAGTTACTCTAGCAATTTGTGTCTACCTTTAGTTTTCAACATCATAGCACCATTTAGTAACAGCTCTGCCCAAGAACACATACAATTACAGAGAATTGTGAATATAACCCAGTCCATCACATAAGCTTCATATGGCTACAAGCAGGGCCGGCCTTCAGCCGATTCCTTCCAATTGGACCCCGCGCCTACGGGGGGCCCCACGTTAATTTTCTGTATTTCGTATGGAAATACAAATTTCCTTTGTTAACTAAAGATTTTTTAAAAACCATTTGCCATACAGATTATTTTACAAAACAAACATGGATAACAACCGCTGCACGGCGATCAGACACAAGCGATTTGTTAACTACTACTGTAGCACTTGTTAACAGCCAGTAGTTAACGGGTAATTATACAATGTGTCATCAATGCATCAATCCACATTTCTCAGTAAATGTAATTGTGTTTTGAACAAGTATTAATGACGCTGTGTTCCTTTGAATACAATTCACGCGGCGTCATTAGTACTTGTTCAAAATACAATTACATTTACTGAGAAATGTAGATCGATGCATTGATGACACATTGAGAATTTCTTAAAACTCACCACCATGATTGAGGGCTTCTTCTTGGTGAGCTTCTTGGTGTGCAGCAGGTTAGTCATTCAATTTACCTACCGACCCACATTGTGTCTCTCTGCCTTTCGCTCTCTCCCTCCCGCTCTCTCCCGCTCCCCATCTGGACACACACACACACACACACACGATGGGGTAGAAGCCCAACATTGAATGCCTGGACTGGTTTTTCACCAATAGTTATTGGTTTCCAGGATCTAGTTAATATTTTTTTTTCCATTTCACAGTCACTAAAGTGGTATTGTAGCTATGTACTTTTCAAAGGTGATCTACACGTTTTGTTTGTTACTTGTAGGTACATGTGTGCAATTTTATATTAAAATGTAGCTTAGATCTGTTTGGTCCATTAACTCGCAGGCACTTTTTAAGCGCACATTTTGATTACCTTCATTTCTACCATAGAGATACAAAGTCTATAATAGACTTTATTTGTATTTCTATGATTCTACAGACCTTGGCTGGGAACCTGGGGCTCACCAAAATTGTTCCCAATTGAGCCCCGCACCTCCTAAGGCCGGCCCTGGCTACAAGTTCAACTTCAAGTTGCCTCAGAAAAGTTACACTCTAAGGTGCCCCAGGAAAGCAGCCAACATAACCATGGGCCATTTATACTCCAGTTTCCCCTCTCCTTCCTCGCAATGTGCAGAAGACGCAAAAGCTTGAAAGTACGTACCGACAGATTCAGGGACAGCATCTTCACCTCTGCTATGGGACTACTGATTGGATCTATCAAAAGCTAAGGGCGTAGTCTCCATCTTCCAACCTTTGTGATTCTTGCTTTTTTATCTGTACTTTCTCTGTAACTGAAACGCTATACTGCTGTAACATTATATTCTGCACTCTGGTATTTTTCTCTTTTCACTACCTGTTGTACTTGTGGGAGACTTGATTGTACTCGTGTCTGGTATGATTTGACTGGATAGCTCATAAGCAAAGTTTTTCACTGTATGCAATACATGTAGCAATAATAAAAGCCATACCACACTAACACCGAGCACTTGATTGTCAAGCAGAGAAGGTTAGGGACCAAGTGCTGGTAAAAGGGATTAGTACAAAAGCAAACTTCATGGTTGATAGGGACAAGTTGCGACAAAGAGTATTTTTCTGTGCTGTATCTCTAAATGCAAGCTGCTGCATTTGGAGACGTGCCATGCAGCAGGGGAATGCACGATAAAGTGCAGTGGAGGAAGAGTACAATATCCGTTAAACAGCAGAACAAGTCCAAACGGTGATTTAAAAGGCACATGGGCTGCTTTTCTTTATTAGCTGCAGCACCGTATATAAAAGCAGGGGGGTTATGTTGGAACAGCCTACATCACTGACTAATTCACAACTTGAGGACTGTGTACAGTTCTGGTCACCACAATACAGGTAGAATATGATTACATTGCGTGCGGGGAAGATTTACGAGGATGACATCAGGACTTGGTAGTTTGAGCATAGAGGACAGATTGGATAAGATCGGGCATTTCTGATGGTGGGGGAGATTTAGCTGAGGTAAGAGGAGGCTAGACACTGCAAATAGGAAGGAGCTACTTCCCTTGGAAACATGGTCAAAACCAGGGACCAGTGATTTATAGTAAACTAGACCAAGTGGGACCCAATGGGTCCCTGTCACACGGGAGGCCTGGTCCCCCAACTCAACCCGCTCCTCAATGTAAGATTCCACCACTCACCCGTTCCCCCAACGCAACGCGTTCCCCCAATGGGTCCCTGTCACACGGGAGGTCTGGTCCCCCAACGTAGCCTACCAATGCAATATTCCACCACTGACCCATTCCCCCACTGCAACCCGTTCCCCCAATGCAATATTCCACCACGCGCCCATAGCCCCTCATCATCCCTCTTTTTAAACGTTAAAAAAGAATGGAAGCACTTGCTGCCAGGACTTTAAAAGAAATAGGAGAAAGAAAAAAGTATTTTTATCCAGATGTTGATGGAACATATTGTGATAGAAACAAATACCAGCCCCACTTTTATCGAGGCATAAAGCAATAGAGTTATACAGCAGGGAATCAAGCTCCTTGGCCCCACTCCTGACCATGATGCCTACCTAAGCTCTTCCCATTTGTTCCACATCTCTCTAATCCATTCCTGTCATGTACACTGCCTGTCCAAAAGTGTCTTTTTAACACAGTCTTTTTCAGTCTCTGCAGAGAATATGCTCCCTCAGTCTTTGTTTGTTTCTCTGATTCGGTGTAACATAATTCCCTATTTTATTGTTCCTCAATGCTGGAATTAGTAAATTGGCCGGATACAGATTGCTGAAATTTGGTAGGACTATTAATGTAAGATTTGCACTTTGTATTGGTTTGTGATATTATCCCATCGGGCCTAAAGCAACTGAGAATTTGCTTCACCAAACACCTGAGGTAACGGCACCAGAGCCAACACCTATCCCTGAGGAATGAAACATAAACTATTGGAGAAATGCAGTGGGTTAAACTCTGTTGAGTTATTCCAGCAGTCTTTTGCTCAAAATTCATGTGTCTGCAGTCTCTTGTGTCTCCACCTTTCCTAGAGGGCTCGACAGACCTCAGATATGTTGAAAAGGCAAAGAACGAGTCTGTGACCTCTGTTATATCAAGATGAATCTTGCCGTAAGTTGGAAACAGGGAAAGAGTTAGATCTGGTTGCCAACACTCTGTCCCTAAGTGAGTATGGTGCTCACCTCCACGGTTCCCCTCGGCTTTGATTGAAGCAACTGTGCTCCACCCAATGTTTACTATCCTGCATGTTTAATGCTGGTGATTTATGATAAATGTCTCCCTTGTGGGCTGGAGAGTAACATTATAGATAGAGCTTCTGCCTCACAGCTCCAGGGAACCTGGGCTCAATCCTGATGCTCTCTGTGTACAGTTTGCATGTTCTTTACAAAGAATCACGGAGTCTTATATCATGGAAAATGTCCCTTTAGCCCAACTCATCCATGCCAGGAAACAGCAGGAAGGAAATTAATTTATTAAAAGAAGTTTTAAACAGAATTCCAAAAGACATGTGTGGGAAGCTATCCGTGCAGAAAACAAAGTCAGGATATCATTTAGAAACAAAGAACTGCAGATGCTGGCATAAAAAAGGACACAAAATGTTTAGGTTAGTTTGCTAAATGCTGGAGTAACTCGACGGGTGAGGCAGCATCTCCAGAGAACATGGATAGGTGACATTTCAGCACAGGACCCTGCTTCGGACTGATTATTAGTGTGGGGGGGGGGGAGGGGATGGGGGGATGGGAGGGGGAGGAGAAAGGAAGTTGAGAGAGAGTGGAGACAGGGCTAAGTGTGTCAAATATGAACACAGGAAAAGGGAGATTCGGATGGGCAGATGGTTGGAGCAAAGGTCAGCGATTAAATCAGGTTTGAAACGGAATGATTTATATTTGATGATAGAAACAATTTAAGAATTATTGGTCAGAAATTCTTCAGTGCCACAGGTCTAGGCAGCATCAGTGTTTTACCCCAGGATAGGGTGGCACTGTGGCACAGTGGTAGCATTCCTGCTTACAGCGCCAGGGACCCGGGTTCGATCCTGACTATGGAATTTGTACGTTCTCCCTCTGAACCTGTGGGTTTTCTCTAGGTGCTCCATTTTACTGCCACACTCCAAAGGTTTGTAGGTTAATTGGCTATAGTAAGTTATAAAATTGTCCCTAGTACATAGGTTAGTGTACAGGCTGATTGCTGGTTGGCAAGGACTCAGTGGGTCGAAGGGGTTGTTTCCGCGATGTATCCCGAAAGTTTAAAGTCTAAAGGTCTACATACGCCACCTATCTTAAAATTACTGTCCAGAACCTGTGTTTAGACAAGCATTAAAGACTAGAGGAAGGGGCCTGAGACCTCCTTGGGCCTCTAATAGAAAGTGGGACCAGAATCAATGTACGCAAACAAACCAACCCGCATCCACAGCATCAGTACTGATAAGCCTACCCTGTATCCACATGTGGCCAATCCCTTCCATGGGAATACCGCAAGCACAATGCAAGTGTTGTTTTGGGAATGTTGATAGATGGAGCAATGAAATCCCAGCGGTTGCTAATGTACAATATAATGAAGGCTGTGAACAGCTATCGGTTGCATGAGAACTGTTTGGAAATTTTCATCTGATATCTTCCGATTAAAGTTCGGGCGGCGAACCCGACTGAGCCATCTCTGTGTGTGCCAGTGATCATTATCAGTGAATGCTGGTCTTTGAGCCTGCAGAAACAGAACCCGGTTGAGAAACCTCCTTACAAAAGCTTTCTTGCAACTCACCGGAGAATTTCGCGCTAAGGTGAGACTCTTTCTTCAAACTCCTTCAAATAGATTTGAACATTGAGTGTGAGTAAATTCTCAAGCTTCCGGGACCAGGGTCGAAAATGGGAAATGAGAAAGGCCAGTAATTTATATACCCCAGCCGCAAGACACTTAGCATACTTGACCACACAAGAACCTGGTGGATTATGTTCATTGTGTGTGGTGTGGAAATCTCACAGCCTTTGTGTGCCGAACAAACAGCAGGCTGATCTGTAGGAAGGAACTGCAGTTGCTGATTCACATTGAAGATCGACACAAAATAGTATTAGTAAAGGGCCTGTCCTACAAGCATGCAACTCTATACGATTAGCGCAACCTAACGTGGTCGCTTGAGCCGTCCGGCGTCGCAGGGCCAGTCCCACTACAATTGCCGGAGCCGTGCGGAATTGTGCAGAGATCGTCCCGACATCGCGCGGGGCTCCGAAAAACTGACTATGTTCAAAAATTCCGCGCGGCAACGGCTTGTTGCCTCGCAGTCGCCTCGATGCATGACACACCGCCCCGACATCGTGCCTCCGTGAACCTATCTGTAGGTGCCTCCGTGACCCTCTATGTGTGTGGCTCCGTGGCCCTCTGTGTGTGTGTGCCTCTGTGTCCCTCTCTGTGTGCCCCTCTCTGTCCTGGCGAACTTACCTTAGACTTCGCTCCAAGTTCGCCTCACTTTGCGCCGCTTTGCGCCACTCACCCGACCTCCGCGTGGCCCTCACTGCCGGTTTGGTTGCGCTTGCCACATGCAGGCACATGCTGGTGGGAACGGCCCTGTACAGGGGATCACCCGACCTCCGCGCGGCCCCCGCTTCTAGTTTGATCGTGTTCATCGCATAGAGTTGCATGCTTGTTGGACAGGCCCTTTACTCAGCGGGACAGGCACCATTTCTGGATTGGAGATATGGGTGACGTTTTTGGCTGAGATAATCTTCAGACTCATGGGAGAGGATAAACACAGAAATAAGGAAGGGTAGACATCATAAGAGATGAAGTTCAAGGAAAATGTTGAATCAATCAGTGTTAGCTACGAGAAATTGATGACAAAGCAAGAGATAAAATGTAATCCGGGACAGTCAGACTGGTCAGTTAAATGAGTAGGGGGATGGATGGAGAGAGAGAGGGAAAGCAAGGGTTGCTTGATGTTAGATACTGTAAGTCAATATTCATACCACTGGGGTGCAAGCTGCCCAGCAGGGTGACTTGTTGCTAGAGGGTGAAGAATTGCCCTGCTCTGTGACTACCGCCTCACCTGTGAGTAAAGAGGGTTACACCTTGGTTCGTATTTCACTTGTGAGAAGGAAGGTCCATCAGTCCCATTCCCCCCGGACCATCGCTCTACACTCTGTGCTCTAGCTTCTGAGGAGTCCGACTGTGAACCCAGACCTTCCAGAGTTGAGGACAGGGAGGTATCACTGAGAGGGCACCTTGTCTTCTCCAAGCTCCTGTCTATCCACAAAACTGATGTTGCTCATTCCTGCAATCATTTCAATATATATATGAAGGAACTGCAGATGCTGGTTTAAACCAAAGATAAACACAAAAAGCCTGAGCAACTCAATGGGACAGTCAGCATCTCTGGAGAGAATTATTCACCCAGATACTGTAGGTGGCCTGCTTGTGTCTATCATTTCTGAATCCTATCATGTGTCTCCCAGTCTGAAGAAGGGTCTCGATCCAAAACTAGAGTGACAGTGTTCATGGCCATAGACCGCTGTGAAGTTGATGGATATTTTAATGGCGGAGATTGACAGATTATTTATTGGTAAGGTTGTCAGGCGTTTATGGGGCCAAGGAAGGCGAATGGGGTTGAGAGGGAAAGATAGATCAGCCATGATTGAATGGTGGAGTAGAGTTGATGAGGCAAATGGCCTAATTCCGCTCCTAGAAATGATTACAGTCCATTGCACTTTCATTAGCATGTTCTTTTTCTTCAGAGATGTTGCCTGAGCCGTTGAGTTACTCCAGCTTTTGGTGTCTATGTTTGGTTTAAACCAGCATCTGCAGTTCCTCCCTACACAACCTCTCCCTCAATGTCGTCAAGACGAAGAATCAATTTACTGACTTCAGGAAATGAAGTTTTTCTGGCTGGAGTTCTGGAGTTCAGGCTGGAGTATTTACGGACATTTTCAACCTCTCACTTCTGAGGTCTGAGGTCCCCACCTGCTTTAAAAGGGCATCGATTATACCAGTGCCCAAGAAGAGCAAGGTGGCGTGCCTCAATGACTATCGACCAGTGGCACTAACGCCTGTGGTGATGAAGTGCTTTGAGAGGTTGATCATGGAGCAAATCAACTCCTACCTCGACAAAAACCTGGACCCACTGCAGTTCGCTTACTGCCACAACAGATCAACGGTGGATGCGATCTCGCTGGCCCTCCACTCCACTCTGGACCACTTGGACAACAAAAACTCATATGTCAGGCTGTTATTTATCGATTACAGCTCGGCATTAAACACAATCATCCCCTCCAAGCTGGTTACCAAACTCTCAGAACTGGGTCTCTGCACATCCCTCTGCAATTGGATCCTCGACTTCCTCATTCACAGACCACAGTCTGTTCGTATTGGTGGAAATGTGTCAGCCTTGATAACGATCAGCACGGGAGCACCTCAAGGCTGCGTGCTCAGCCCCCCGCTGTACTCACTCTATACTGATGACTGCGCAGCCGGTCACAGTGCGAACTCCATCATCAAATTCGCTGACAACACCACTGTTGTGGAACGTATCACTGATGGGGATGAGTCAGATTATAGAAGAGAGATCAAGCAACTGTCCAAATGGTGCCAGCACAATAACCTGGCCCTCAACACCAGCAAAACCAAGGAACTGATTGTGGACTTTGGAAGGAATAGGATGGGGACCTACAGTCCCGTTTATATAAACGGGTCAATGGTTGAAAGGGTCAAGAGCTTCAAATTCCTGGGAGTGCACATCTCTGAAGATCTTTCCTGGTCCGAGAACACTAATGCAATTATCAAGAAAGCACATCAGCGCCTCTACTTCCTGAGAAGATTACAGAGAGTCGGTTTGTCAAGGAGGACTCTCTCTAACTTCTACAGTTGCACAGTAGAGAGCTTGCTGACCGGTTGCATCATGGCTTGGTTCGGCAACTTGAGTGTCCTGGAGAGGAAAATACTTCAAAGAGTAGTAAACACTGCCCAGTCCATCATCGGCTCTGATCTTCCTTCCATCGAGGGGATTTATTGCAGTCGCTGCCCCAAAAAGGCTGGCAGCATCATCAAGGACCCACACCATCCTGATATCACACTCATCTCTCTGCTACCGTCAGGTAGAAGGTACAGGAGCCTGAGGACTGCAATGACCCGGTTCAGGAATAGCTACTTCCCCACAGCCATCAGGCTATTAAACCTGGCTCGGACAAAACTATGATCATTAATAACCCATTATCTGTTATCTGTTAGTTGCACTTTATCAGTTTATTTATTCATGTGTGTATGTATTTATATATGATATATGGACACACGGATCTGTTTTGTAGTAAATGCCTACTATGTTCTCTGTGCCGAAGCAAAGCAAGAATTTCATTGTCCTATCAGGGACACATGACAATAAACTCACTTGAACTTGAACTTGAAATGAGGTAGTGCATATACCCCTGTCAGTCAATGGTGCCAAAGTGGAGATGGTTGAGAACCTCAAATTCATAGCCATAAATATCACCAAAAATCTGCCCTGGACTAGATTTAAGTTATGGCCAAGAAAGCACACCACCCCTTTGCTACTTCAGAAGACTATGGCAGTATGGCATCTGCCCAATGACTCTTACCGATTTATACAGATGTACTGTAAAAAGCATTCTAACAAGATGTATCTCAACAAGACCGCAAGAAATTGCAGTGAGTTATGTTTCCATCACACAAACCAGCCTCTCCCCCATCAACTCCATCTGCACTTCACACTGCCTCATGTAAGCAGGCAACATAATCAAGGTCCATTTACATCCCCGTCATTCCCAGTTGGACATAAGTTACAAAAGCTTGAAAGCACACACCACCATATTCAAGCAGCTTCTTACCTGCTGTCATTAGATTACTGAACGGATCTCTCATGACCTGAAGATGTAGTAACAATCTTCCAACCTACCTCATTGCAACCTTCCAACTTTTTTTATCTGCACTTTCTCTGTCACTGTAATGCTGCAACATTATATTCTGCACTCTGGTATGTTTCACTTCACACTACCTGTTGCACTTGTCTTGGGCATGATTGTACTTACGTATGGTTTGATTTGATAACCAAACACACGCAACACGCAAACAACGTTTTTCACTGTATCGCAGTGCATGTGATAAGAATTCACCAATACCGAGAGAATTGGTGAACTGCTGAACTCACAATGAAGAGGTGATGGCAAACATGCTTGATCCTTGCCAACAAATCTAGGGTCAAATGGAAGCAAGTGAGTCAGAACCGTCACTATGTTTTTCCACACACAAAGCCAAGTTGTTTAGCGCTTATCAGCCCTTACATTTCCAAACGCCAGTACATCCTGTTCCTCAGAATCCCTCCAGTAACTTTCCCACCGCTGATGTCAGCTTCACTTGCATGTATTTCCCTGCCTTGCTCGTGCTGTCATTCTTAAATAATGGTACAATATTAGTCACCCTCCAGTCTTCTGGTATCTCACCCGTGACAAAAGATGATACAAATAATGATGCTGGTTTATACAGAAAATAGACGCAAAAAGCTGAAGTAACTCAGCGGGTCAGACAGCATCTCTTGAGAAAAGAAATAGGTGACGTTTCAGGTCTCGACCTGAAACGTCACCAATTCCTTTTCGCCAGAGATGCTGTCTGACCTGTTGAGTTACTCCAGCTTTTTGCACCTACATACAAATATCTTTGCCAGAGCTCCTGGAGGTTTGTCACTAGCTCCACACAATGCCCTCGGATATATTTGGATAGGCCTTGGAGAAGTAGCCACCTGAATATGCTTCAAGACAGCCAGCATCTCCTTATGTAGAGTTACTGCAACATTTTGTGTCTATCTTACTTTGGGCAGGAGATGTGGGGCTTGTGCAAGAAAGCAATGTTGAGGTCAAACCTTAGCCACAATCCTATGGTGCTGCAGGCACAAGGGCCACACTATTGATCTTTCATTATGTTTTCATGTTCAATATTTGCAATAGTTTTTTTTTAGCAAAACCTTAAAAAAAAGGGCCATAAAATTTCCAGAATGACTGTCATTAGATAAATAGCCTCTTTGTTGTATCCTGGCAGACAGCATAGTCTACGTGCATTGGTGCTCAGAGCTCATCATCATACCAGAACAGCAAGTTCTAAATCAATAAACCTGAAATGAACTGAGGCCTGAGATGAAAAAGTACAAAGCATTGAATATGTCAAAGTGAGTAAGTATTGGTGATGAGTATTAGGCTTCACTATTAAATCAGGCCCCAGGTTCAAAGTTCAATGTTTGTTTATTGTCACATGTACCGATCAAGGCACAGTGAAATTCAGACTGCCATACAGTCATATCAATAACGAGCAACAAGACACCCAAATAAATGTTTAACATGAACATCCACCACAGCGACTCCCCCCACATTCCTCACCGTGATGGAAGGCAAAAAAGTTCAATCTCCTTCCCTTCTTTGTTCTCCCGCGGTCGGGGCACACGAACCTTCTGTTGTCAGGGCGATCTTGGCTCCCGCAACCGGCGTTCGAAGCCACCGGCATCGGGGCGATCAAGTCCCCGCATCGACGGAATCTCAGCTCCCCGCGCCGGGTGATCAGACTCCCGAGTCGGGGTTGGTCGAACCTCCTGTAGCTTGGAGTTTCCCGACATCAGTCTCTACCTGAGACTGCGAGTTCCTCGATGTTGAAATCCGCAGGCTGCGATTGGAGCGTCGGTCTCCGGCAAGGTATTGCAGGCTCTGATGGTGAGTCAATGGCCCCGCAGTGGGGCTCGAAGGCAGTCTCGAGCAAGGCCACCAGCTCCATGATGTCAGGTAAAGCAAGGTAAGAGATTGGATAAAAGTTTTTCCCGACCCCCCCCCACATAAAAGAAACCAGAGAACCCTAAAACATACTCTTTAACACATACTTAAAATAACAAAACAGAAGAAAGGACAGACAGACTGTTGGCAAGGCAGCCATTGCCGGCGCCACCCGGTGTCAATCCCAAAGGTGGAGCCTCCAGCCTTCCAATTTCCATGAAACCAAAGCTCAGTCAAACCCCACTGCACACCTTGACTCGTACCATGAGAGACATAAACTGCTGGAGTAACTCAACGGGTCAGTCAGCATCTCTGGAGACAAAGGATGGGTGATGTTTCGGGTCGGGACCCTTCTTCAGACTGTTGTAGTCGAAGAAGGGTCATGACCCGAAACGTCCCCCATCCTTTTTCTCCAGAGATGCTGCCTGACCTGCTGAGTTACTCCAGCAATTTGTGTCAATCTTCAGTTTATACCAGCATCTGCAGTTTCTTTCTACACATTTTGATTCCTACTATGTCCGATTTCCATCTGTGTGCTGACCTATAATAGGTCACAATTTAAAGAATTAAAAAATTCTTATTATCCTCTATACACCATATAGATGACATCCACCCTACATGGGAGTGGATCGTCTCGACGTGGAGGGCCCGAACGCCGCCGGCTATGGGAGTCAAGAGGGGTTCGAGGCCCACGACTAAGGAACAACTAAGGGAAGGACTTGAACTTTATTTCACCTTCCATCACAGTGAGGAATGTGTAGGAGTCACTGTAGTGGATGTTCATGTTAAAATATGTTTTTGAAGTGATCTGTTACTTTTAATTGTATGGCTGACCTGGCCAATGAAATTCCTCATATGTTGCAAAACATACTTGGCGAATAAAGTGTGATTCTGACAATCCTTCATTACCTCGCCCCTTCTCTTCTCTCGATCATCTACAAGCTTTATAATCTCCTTTGGTTCATTGCACCCAACTCACCACTTGTGTATCTCTGATCTCCTTCATCTCCTTCTGATCCCCTTCATCCTGTCCTTGGGTGTTTGGGGCCAAAGCTTCTCCGTAACATGCTTTTCTATCGACCTCTCAGAATAACTAACACCATGCAATTTTTCAACATATCAGCATTGACCCATTTCCAATTAAAATGTCACCATTTATCAGGAACCAAAATGGTCCTCCATGTTTTTGTTATTGTTCAGGTTACTATAATTGCTCCCTGCTCATTCCAATAATTTGTATAAGTTGTTTTGAGTTCCACCTTTTTGCTGAAGCCCTACCCATTTTACCTGCTTCTGTTGTTCTTTGTGTGTCTTTTAGTCCATTTTATATATTTTCTTGAGACGTATGTTTTCTCTTTCCTCTTTCTTGGTTCATTTTAATTATTTGTGGCACAGTGCTCATGTCCCTCAGGGTTTGCATCATGTGAAACCTTTGATAACACACCTTCCATTCACTTTGGTTTAATCTATTAATTGATATTATCTATTGCTCCGGTCAAGAGCCTTGGATTAACGGTTATTTGCTGTTTCAGGCTTTCAAATACAATGTTCATATTAACTCAATTAATATTATGTTTGCAGTTGGATAGATGTTCAGACATCATTGGGTTATTAACAATATCTGACATTATTGTATTGCGACACATAGCAATGGCACAGCAGTAGAGTTGCTGTCTTAAAGTGCCAAATACCTGGATTTTATCCTGACTATGGGTGCTGTCTGTTTGGAGTATATATGTTCTCGCTATGACTGTGTGGGTTTTCTCTGGGTGCTCCGTTTTCTGCCCACATTCCAAAGACATGCAGGTTTGTAGATTAATTGACTTCTGTAAATTGTCCCTAGTGTGTAGGATAGAACTAAGGTATGGGCGGTTGTTGGTCAGTGCGGACTCGGTGTATCCACACTGTATTTCTGAACTGAACTAATCTAAACAATGTCTCAAGTAGAGTCATGGAGATTGTTCAACCATGACAACAAGTTGGTTGTGTAGGTGCTGTGATTTTACGGGGCAGATCCTTTACCCCAATAATAAACCATAAGCCACTGTTGACAACATTATTGTTGTCTTCACAAGAATCCAAATTTGGACAATCATTCTATCTCCATGCACAATGGCACCCATTGTAGGTAAATTGGCTTTGGTAAAATTGTAAATTGTCCCTAGTGTTTGTAGGATAGTGTTCGTGTGCACGGATCGCTGGTTGGCACGGACTTGTTGGGCGTACTGAATCTCTAAAAAACGGATGACTTTCCTGTATAAATATCCACATACTGCAATGATCATCGGGGAAAACCTCAAAAACACAAGGAAGTAGTGCAGAATTGCACAATTACAAAACAAGTGCATGGCAATGCAAGAGGTGATCTGAAGTATTCCATTGCTGAGGTAGGATTCGGGTTGTATCGGTATAAACAAAAAAATGCAGATGCTGGTTAAGACAAAAATTGACACAAAGTGCTGGAGTAACTCGGCAGGTCGAGCAACATTACTGGAGAACACGGACAGGTCACAGATAGGGATGTATGGGATGGTTCAGGAACCTGATGGTTGTAGGGATGCAGCTACTCCTGAATCTGATGGTTTCTCTATCACCTGCCAAACAGCAGCAGCTCATTCCTATTGAGGAGCAGAAAGATGATCTGAGTCAGCCATCTCAGAGCTGATGTGAAATTGAACAAAAGCCCATCTGCCATTTTGGTGGCCATGGGATCCCTTTATTTGAAAAAGGAGAAGGACACAAAGTACTGTAGCAACTCAATAATTCAGGCAGCAACTCTGGAGAACACGGCCAAGTGGCACTTCAGGTAGAGACCCTTCCTCAGACTGATTACAGAGAAGGAGAAGGAAGCTGGATAAGGAGAGAGGCTGGACAAAGCATGGCAGGTAACAGGTCGACATAGGCGTGGGGGTAAAACTGATTTCCCAAGTGTCTTAGCTGATAAGGATTCCTCAACCAGTTCCAGATGTAGCCATTTACCTTGCCTCCTAATGTTCTCACACCCACAGTTTACAATGGGTTAGGACAAAGGAACTCATGTTAGTTCACTGTTTGCATCCATATATCCCTTTTTCCACAGCCAACAATGGACCATTGTGGGCTCCCCCTTTCGTTAGTCATCAGTGCGGGTCTGATTTGTTCTGAACCGTTGCTTCCCTCTTGCTTCCCTCTCCCCTGATTCTCAGCCTGAAGAAGGGTCTCGACCCAAAACATCACAGCGTCTCCACCCCCAATTCCTTTTCTCCAGAGGATGCTGCTTGACCCGCAGAGTTACCCCAGCATTTTGCGCCTTTCTTCATGAAAGCAAATCTGTCTTGGCAAGCAGACTGATTTGCACAGCAAAGTGAGCTTAATCTGATGGCTGCTGGAGCAATGCAATAGAAATGATTATAGAAAGGAGATTCAGAGCGATAACATGACAACATGCCCTGGGATTTATTGCAGCAAGAGCACAATGGTGGCACTGTGTGTTCGGCTGACACTTCCACAGATCGATCCACATCAGGCAGCTCTGCCGATCGTGCAGCTGTGGTATCTATTCCCCATTTTCACGGGGTTAGATGGATCCCATGGCTCAACAGCTCTAAACTTTAGCAAGTTCAAAAGGTCAGAGTCTTTTAGTCTAGTTTAGTTTTTTTGTTAGTTTCGAGATACAGCGTGGAAACAGGCCCACCGAGTCTGCGCCGACCAGCGATCCCCACGCATTAACACTATCCTACACACACTAGGGGCAATTTACATTTATATCAACCTACAAACCTGTACGTCTTTGGAGTGTGCGAGGAAACCAAAGATCTCTGAGAAAACCCAGGCAGGCCTCGAGGAGAACGTACAAACTCCGTACAGACAGCACCCGTAGTCAGGATTGAACTCAGGTCTCTGGCGCTGTGAGACAGCAACTCTACCACGACGCCACATGCCGCCATTGGCAGCACTGATCTTATCAGTGTCGTTCTGATATTAACTTTTTTCCCCATGTAAATACCTGGGACCTGCAAAATACCTATAACTGTCAGGTACATCTAGGGTAATGGCCCATATCTATGGAAGTCATCCAAACTTAAAAGTCAGAGTGGGCAATGGAAATGTGGAAACAAGGAGCAGCAGATGCTGGTTAATGCACCAAAGGAAACAAAATGCTGGAGTAACTCAGGTCAAGTCAGACCCTTCCTCTTCTCCCTCCTCTCCCTCCTCCCCTCTTTTAGCTTTCTTCTTCCCCCCACCCCCCCCCCCCACCCCCCTCAATCAATCTGTAGAGGGGTCTTGACCCAAAACGTCACTTATCCATGCTCTCTAGCCTACTGAGTCACTCCAGCATTTGGTGTCCTATCAGGCAATGAAAATGTTTGCCAAGGCCAATTCTCCCTACATTTCAGTTCTCATCACGGTTAATGCTGAGGGAATACTCATACAACAATGGGAAAAGATGTCTCTTAGTTTGAGCCTGCCAATAATATATTGTATTTAACAAAACAGAACTCACGGGAAATACTACCATCCAAAGAACCTCTATGAGGCGCTTCCTCAAGACTGCGGCATCTTTTATCAGGGGTCCCCACTATCTGGGCTGTGCCTTCAACGAACTTGCACTGGGCTTTGTGGAAACAAGGTTGGAGATCAGAGTGGACACGGGCTAGGGAATTAACGTAGCAGGTCACGCTCTCACATGCCCACTGACTGGCTCAGAGCCGTGGTGTTGCACAGAGCACCCACCCAATAAGCATCCGTTAATTGGCATGTACTCGGGTACGGTGAGGTACAAATGCACATCATTTGCAAATGAATAGTCATTTTTTTCCTCCACAATGGCCCTGACAATTCCCTCACCCCTTCGTGAACAGGGCTCTCAACCCATTCTGTTCCATTTCCCATACTTCTGTTCTCATCCGCCACCTGGCTCAAGAACAGGATTCCCCCCCCATCAACTTCCATAATTTCCACCACCTCCACTGTAATGTCATGGGCGGGCACCATTTTACCTTCCTCCGCCTTCATCATTCTCAGATCCCTTTGTGGCTCCCCTGGAGGTACAACAGCTGATCTTTCATCTCTTCCCTTTTCCATCGTCCAGGGATCACCTGCCAGTGAATCAGCAAATCATCTGTACTTCTGCTGTTAGTCTGCCGCATTCAATGCTCAGAGTGTGCTCTCCTCTACACTGGAGCAACCAATATGTGAGTTCCAGTTGCCTCTCACACCCATTCTAACCACAACTTCATCAATGATATTATATCTAAGCTCACAAACTTGGTATATATTAGAGCTTTCGAACCCCAAACTGAGCTAATCAACCGCATACTTTGATCTCATTTCTCCACTTTCACCCTCCTCTTCTGATGTTTCAGATTTCATTCTTCCCCTCCTATATTAATCAATGTCATAGTCCCCATATCACTGGACTTCCTTTTTGATCCTCTATCCCTGTCCATCTTTGCTCTGCAATCTAAAACTTGTTTTATCTTTTCCTGTTCTCAATTCTGATGAAACTTCACTGAACTAAAACATCATCTCTGCATCTCCCTCCACAGACGCTGCCCAAGCAGCTGATTGTTTCCAGCTTTTTATGTTCTTACATAATTTCCTTTGCTCTTTTAACTTCTCCTCTCTAAACAAAATCAACTTCAATATTTCTATTATTTTCTTCAATTTAATTTCAGCTCCCCCTCGAGTTTGACCGGTCCCTGAAACCTGATGAAAAGTCAGTAAGCTGAAACAATAACCTCTCCTCCACAACAGCCGACTGGCATTATCTGGTTTGACCTCTGATACCCAGCATCAGGAGTGATTTGTAGCCATCAGGAATATCCATGTTCCTCATCCAAAGGGAATGGGGTCATTTCCTCCATTCAATCCCACAGTGGGTAACATGGTGATGCAGCAGATAGTGCGGTCGCCTTATAGTACCAGAAAACTGGGTTCAATCCTGACCCCTGTACTGCCTGTGCGGAGTTTGCATGTTCTTCCCTGTTACTGTAAGATTCCTCCAGGACCTCTGGATTTCTCGCTCATCCCAAAGATGTTGTGGGCTGGCAGATTAATTGGCCACTACAAACTGCCTCTTGGCACAGGTGTATTGCAGGATTATTGGGGGAGTTGGTAGGCAAGTGAAAGAGAATAGGTTATAGGGGAATAAGTAAGGTTGACACTGGCACGCATGATGGATCAAGTGACTTCCTTGTGTGACGTGAGGTCATAAGAGAAAATAAATTAAAATATTTATTTTTACAGGTTGAAGTCAGATTAGAAAGCAGTGTGGTTATACGAGCTGACAGCTGAGAGGAATTCACTTGGGGCACAAGACTGATGTTACTCAGAGTTCCACTGTATATACTATAACTACCATGTACTCCATTGCACACTGCCTGCCAAGCTCTCTTGTGAGGCTTTGCAGATACTGTCCATGTGCATGATTTTAAACAGGCTGTCCAAAATGTTTTCTTCAGTCAAATTATTTGTGAGGATGACATCCGCAGACAGCACCCTCCCTTTGTCCATCAGCTCTGTGAAGTCGGAAGCTCACCCTGCTACATTTGCCGTGGCCTCAGAGTAACCCTGTTGTTGTGTAAGAAGCACAGCTGCTATTGTACAGTGCCATGTCCCGTAAACAACAATGAATTGAACGACCTTGGGGTGGCATAGCTGCGCATCGGTAGAGTTGCTGCCTAACAGCGCCAGAGACCCGGGATTGATCCTGACTACGGGTGCTGTCTGTACGGACTTTGTGGTTCCTCCCTGTGACCGTGTGGGATTTATCCGGGTGCTCCAGTTTCCTCCCACATTCCAAAGACGTGCAGGCTTGTAGGTTAATTGTCTTCTGCAAATTGTCCCTTGTGTGTAGGATGGAACTAGTGTACGGGGATCGCTGGTCGGGGTGGACTTGGTAGGCCAAAGGGCCTGTTTCCATGCTGTACCTCCAAACTAAAAAATAAAATAAACTCAGACCAAATCAGTTTCAGAGTGGGGTGGGAGATTGCAACCTTCATGTGGTCCACCTGTTTCGACTAATGCAATCAACCCGACGTGCACAAACAATTAGATCAAGTAGAACAATTTGACCTACAACTTTAGGCTGTGCATGCCATACGCAAGACGAAGAAGAAGTTTCAGAGTTAGGTGAGGGATGGGCAAAGGGCAGCCTACCTGAAGAATTCCACAACTCTGGGTCAAATAATTGTTGTCTTTCACATCAAATTGTACTGTCAATTAAATTGTGCTTTAATGCAAAGTGTGTTGCCCTCCACACAGCCATTGCTCCATTCTCCTGCTCTCTCAAACACCAGGCCATCCATCATTCATTAGTGAACTGAACAAAGCAGAAGGTGCTTTTTCATGGCACTAGAGGCAAAAGATGGTTTAAATATATCAGTGTTTTGGTTGAGCAGTGGGAAATATTTGATAAAAACATTTTGTGGCAACTTAAGGTAGCTTTCTACTGCATAAAATGGTAACCCCTGGTGTCAGGGGCTATGGGGAGAAGGCACAAGAATGAGGTTAGGAGGAGCGATAGATCAGCCATGATTGAATGGCGGAGTAGACTTGATGGGCCAAATGGCCTAATTCTACTCCTATCACGTATGACCTTATGAAACCAAGTTATTTATTTTCTGCCAAGGTTACTACAAAGGTTATTTCAGGGCAGTGCATTATTTAGTACCGAACTGTACAACGCTGTCTTGCACATGTCCAACAATGAAAGTCTTTGGTTATCTGGTGGCGTGCGTGTGAAAAGTCTCCGTTGACTTTGAACATAAAGGCTGTGGTTTAAGTGGTTGCACCAGCCATCTAAATTAGCAACAGCTGTTGGCCTTGGGTGAACACTTCATTGGCGGTCTGCCACGTAGGGTAGAGATCTGAAAGGCTGGAATATTGGAGGGAAATTGTCAAGTGAAGGAATTCATGTTAACCCTTCACATGGCTTTTTGTAGGCCCTGGATGGCATTCGAACAGGAATTCCCTGGAACCTGCCACACTCAACTACTCTTGTCAACCAGTTGGACGGGAGAGACTGAGACAGATGAGATGGCAACAGAGATGGAGACGAGTCAGAGTATAGAAGTGAGATCGACCCACTGACCAAATGGTGCCAGCACAATAACCTGGCTCTCAACACCAGCAAAACCAAGGAACTGATTGTGGACATTGGAAGGGGTAGCATGGGGACCCACAGTCCCGTTTATATCAATGGGGCGATGGTGGAAAGGGTCAAGAGCATCAAATTCCTTGGCGTGCATATTTACTAAGATCTCTCCTGGTCCCAGAACACTGATGCAATTATAAAGAAAGCACATCAGCGCCTCTATTTCCTGAGAAGGTCACGGAGAGTCAGTATGTCGAGGAGGACTCTCTTGAACTTCTACAGGTGCACAGTAGCGAGCATGCTGACCGGTTGCATCGTGGCTTGGTTCGGCAACTTGCGCGCCCAGGAGCGGAAAAGACTGCAAAAAGTTGTAAACACTGCCCAGTCCATCATCAACTCTGACCTCCCTATCATCGAGGGAATCTACCACAGTCGCTGCCTCAAAAAGGCTGGCAGCATCATCAAGGACCCACACCATCCTGGCCACACACTCATATCTACGCTGCCTTCAGGTAGAAGGTACAGGAGCCTGAAATCTGCAACAACCAGGTTCAGGAATAGCTACTCCCCCACAGCCATCAGACTATTAAACTCAACTCAAACAAAATCTGAACTTTAATTAGCCTACTGCACTTTATATGCTTATTTATGTGTGTATATACTATATATATATTCAATGGTATATGGACACACTGCTCTGTTCTGTATTATTTATGCCTGCAATATTCTGTTCTGCTGAAGCAAAGCAAGAATTTAATTGTCCTATCTGGGACACATGACAAGAAACTCTCTTGAATCTTGAAGCTTGAATCTACAACCCACTTCAGAGATTAACAATCCAGGAGATTGGAATGGCGACATTCTGCATTCATTACTTGAAGAACACGAGCTTCCGTCAACAGCCGTGCCTTTTACCTGGTTACACTACAACCAGCAAACACCTTTAATCTCAAACATGACCAAGCTACTGCAAACACATGCATTACAGAAACTCTTGGAAATGATGGGTGAGGTGCAGAGCGTGCTCAAACTCAGCAATAAAAATCAAGTACTATCTCACATCCATGTAGAAGGCAAGTATACATCCAATTGTTTAAAAACACATTTAAAAAGAAGCAAATTGCATTACATGGTCAAAATTATTTGTTGTCATGTCATACAGAATTTTACCATATATAATTGTCAAATTAGCTTGAAAGACTTTTTTTCATTTAATTGCCCGTATCACCATGCACAAAACTATTTATATATCTATGCAAATGCACATCTGTTTTCAGGATATTTATCATTCTTTACAGTTATGCCAACATTGGTAAAGAAAAGTCATGTTACTGTGTACATTATCACATATTATGTATGGCTGCCTATTAACAATTTATGCGCTGTGTCGCAGGTGTCTCAGCTACAGCCTTCTGGCTGCTTCCAAATCCTTCAGTTCTTATTTTATTTCTTTATTCTGATTAATGAAGTGCCATCAATTATTCTCTCGAAAATACATGCAATTTTAGAAAAACAAGGAAATCATTTAAAAAATCTTACAAACATAGTGAATCACATCCTACCGTATACATTCTGAGCTTCGTCGACCACAGGACAGGATTAGACTGAAATGATCCCGACACCAGCTCAGAACTGAAAGGCCTCGTGACTTAGGGCTGAATGAAGGATGGTAACTGCCCATTGAATTTATATAACCCCAGTAAGAACTATGTCCTATAAAAAAATGCATAAAGTGCAGTGAATTGTCCATGAAAAATCCTAAACGTGTTTAGCTTTTCCATTCAAGGGTAACACAATGGTACAGCGATAGAGTTGCTGCCTTACAGCACCAGAGACCTGGGTGCAATCCTGACTGCGGGTGCTGTCTGCATGGAATTTGTATGTTCTCCCTGTGACAACATGGGTTTCCTCCCACATTCCAAAGACGTGCAGGTCTGTAGTTTAATTGGCTTATGTAAATTGTCTCTAGTGTGTAGGATAAAATCAGTGCACAGGTAATCATTTGTCATTGCTGTTTCGGTGGGGCCTTTTTGTGTCTATCTTCGGTGTAAACCAGCATCTGCAGTTCCTTCCTACACATTCGATTTTCTCATCAGACAGAGAGACCACATTTACTGCCCACTTTCAGCTCTGTTACTTTTACAAAGATGCTAACTTTTGCGTCATTTACTGAGAGATGTACTTATTTATGGTCCTGGAATCGGACAAAGCTTTAACTGGACCTCAAAATGACACACCTACCCAATGAAGCACTTATTAATGTTGTTACTAAGATAGGAATTTGCTGCAGAAGGACTGGAGTCTTGAACTCCCATCCTGCCATTGTTTCATGTGCCAAGTGAGTAAGTCCTTTACACATTAATTGCAGACTCAGATTGAATTGAGAGTTAACCCTTGACAGAATGTACTTTCATGCTAACTTTCAAAGATAATTAAACTTTAATCACCTCCTGGCTAACCTAATAAGAGAAGTTTCCATACGTCAAGAGTAGTTCCATGAGATAAATGCCCACCTTGGTACACAACATGTCAAATCATTTCTTGCAATGAGCCATCTCACGCACAACTACAATTGGAACATGGTTTCGCACCAGGATTACTACGGACAGCAGAAGTAGTTCAGCACACGGTGACAATCTTGTGCTAATGAGGGGAACCATGGTTGTCTGCAAATGCAAATGTCCACGTTTAACTGATCACCATATTGAAATGAAGATGCAAGAAATTGCAGATGATAGAATCTTGAGCAAAAAAACAAATTGTGGAGGAACTCAGCGAGTCGGGCAGCTTCTGTGAAGGTCATAAGGTCGTGTGATAGTAAAACTAGGCCATTCAGCTCATTAAGTGCAATCTGCCACTTAATCATGGCTGATCTATCACTCCCTCATAACCCCATTCTCCTTCTTTCTCCCCATAACCTCGGACACCTGTATTAATCAAGAATCTATCTGTCTCTGGACTGGACTGAGTGGGCTGAGAATGTTTCGGGTCAGGGCCCTTCTTCAGACTGATCCAGTTCAGGGGTGGGGGGAGAAAGCTGGAAAATAGAATTGAGGACCACATCCCCACTTCCCTTTTCCCTCACATTACTCCATCAGTCTGAAGAAGAGTCCCAGCCCGAAACATCGCATATCCATTCTCTCCACAGATGCTGCCTGACTCGCTGACTTCATTGTAAGAATGTCATTGTTTTATCTGGGACATATGACAATGAAACCCTCTTGACTCTTGACTTCTTCCAGTAACTTGTTTATTGACCCAGGTTTAAATGCACGCGATTGACTATTGGCAGACAGTGATTATTTACTAAAACAGGAAAGCCCACTCCATTTCTGACTACGCCACTCGAAGCTTCTGTTTCAAAGAATGGAAACAAAAGATAGACACAAATAGTTACAGTAACTCAGCGGGACAGGCAGTATCTCTGGAGAGAAGGAATGGGTGACATTTCGGGTCATCGCAAAACGTTACCCATTCCTTCTCTCCAGATAAGGTTGGGACCCTTTTTCAGCCCTGACAGATTGCACTAGCCTGAAGAAGGGTTCCGACCTGAAATATCACCTATCCTGGACCTCCAGGGATGCTGCCTGACCCGCTGAATTATTTCAGCACATTGTATTTTACTCATGATTCCAGCATCTGCAGTTCCGGGTATCTCTAAGTCTTTAGTGGAGACTACATTATCTAATAGTGAGGACTCTCTCAGTTCTTCACCGGGGATCAGTCCGGGTTTTGCTGTAGGCTGAGTCTTATGTTAAATCTACGCACAGCCAAATTTAAATACTAGTTTGAGACCAGGGTCAGTAAGTCCCAGTACCTTTCTTGTGTCTTGGTCAGGAAATATTACGCTATACAAAGGTTCCTTCTGGGATCTAAAGTTCCAAAAGGGGAAAAACATAAATAGACATAGAGGAAATACAGTCAGTGTTTAAAATGGCACCAATTTAATACAACTTTTCTGGTTTCCTGTTGTTGGCGCTCGAGCTGTGTTTGCGCAGTGTATCCGGGAGGCAGTTGCACAGAATAACTTAAAGTGAGAAATTAGATGGAGAATAGGAAGATTCCACAGATAAAATTCCCTGAATTACTTTAAAAATGTAAAAGTATCCGTGGAAAGTATGGAAATTGGACGTTTGGAAGGATGTGCTGGCTCTGGAGAGGGTCCAGAGGAGGTTTACAAGAATGATCCCAGAACTGGACCTGTACTCGCTGGAGTTTAGAAGAATGTGGGGGGACCTCATTGAAACGTACAGAATAGTGAAAGGCTTGGATGGAGTGGATGTGGAGACGATGTTTCCACCAGTGGGGGAGTCTAAGACTAGAGGTCGTAGCCTTAGAATCAATGAATGTTCATTTAGGAAGGAGATGAGGAGAAATTTATTTAGTCAGAGGGTGGTGAATCTGTGGAATCCTTTGCCACTGAAGGCTATGGAGGCTGTCAGTGGATATTTTTAAGGCAGAGACAGATAGATTCTTAATTAGTACAGGTGTCAGAAGTTATGGGGAGTTGGCAGGAGAATGGGGTTAGGAGGGAGAGATAGAATAGCCATGATTGAATGGCAGACTAGACTTGATGGGCCGAATGACCTACTTCTATTCCTATCACTTATGACCTTATGAAATTGTTGTTCTGTTGCAGGAACTTTGCAGGTTGGTGATCTTCAATGTCCTTATTTTTTTCTCTGAAAATGATTTCTGTTTCTGTGGTCAAGTTTCTAGGACAGAGTGCCATGTACCAATCAGCATTTTCACCCGAGCTCCCTTCTCCTCTGAGGTCCACGTGCACATGTACATGTACATTCCGGCAGGAATGCAGGACAATGACCAGAAATGAGAATTTTGGTTTACTTAAACAAATAACATTTCCAGCACTAGAGCGATCCATGCCATCACTTGGAGTGTCCAAATCACAAGGGGTCTCGTCTCTATAGTTTGGTAGCCATGGGGGTGTGGAGATAAACACTCAGGTTGCATATCTCCAAGAAAGCTCTTGATTTTACCATCAGGCTTCTAACCCGATCTTCTGAGCAGGCACCAGGGGCACATACACATAGGGTAGGTGGTATCTCTGAATATGTGTGTTTGTTCCGATGTGTCCTTGCAGAAACTAGCTGCAATGTTGACCCTAACCTGTGTAAGAAAGCACCTATGGCTTCCTCACCAGGTACCCATCAACACAGGAGCACAGTAAGAGCACCGGGTGAAATTAATGGGAGGAAGGTCTACAGTCAATCCATCTCAAAGGTTTCTTCCACTCCCCCCCCCTCCTCCCCACCCCCCCCCACCCATACCCATGCTCTTCTGCAAATCGTACCTGCGGTGTCGGATAGAGCTAGTGTACAGGTAATTGTTGGTCAGCGCAGACTCAGTGATTCGAAGGGCCTGTTTCCATGATCTAAACTAAATTGAAAATAATCAAACAGAAGCTAAGTGTCAAGAATATTTAATTGCCATAAGCACAAGGAAAGGAACAATGAAATGATTCGGGCTGCAGCTTATATAGGCACATCAATGCAACACAACAAATTAATATACAATAAAAAAATTATACAATAAATTGTCAGTTATAACAAAATCATAATACTATACACCGAAGTATAGCGTGCAACCTTATACAAAGTCCACAGTAGTTCACTACTGAGCGAGGGTGCGGTTAGGGTTGTGAATAGTGGTTCAGGAGCCTGATGGTTGATGGAAGAAGTTGTTCTTGAATCTAGAGGTAGCATTTCGCAGGCTCCTGTACCTTCTTCCTGATGGCAACAAAGAGATGCGTGTCTGGCCAGGGTGGTGTAGGTTTTGATTACATTCACTGACTTCTTGAGCCAGTATTTTCTGCAGATCCCTTCAGTGGTGGGGGAGGTCAGTACCAGTGCTGTACCAAGCAATTCCCCTTTTCATACAGTAACTGCATCGACTCTGCTTGAATAATCTATGATTTTCTAATTGTTCCTTAAAAATGGTTTCCAGCATTTTCCCAATGACAGTTGTCATGCACAAGGTGACTGTGATTGCCTTAAATTCCTCACTTCTTCATGCCCTGAATTTTCTCCCATTGTTGAGTTGCTTCTTCTTGCGTATGACATGCATAGCCTAAAGTTGTGGGTCAACTTGTTCTATTTGATCTCGTTTGTGCACGTCGGGTTGATTGCATTTGTGGAAACAGGGTGGACCACGTGAAGGTTGCAATCTCACACCCCAAAGACAAATATTAAATATTTTCACAAAATCTATGCCATTTCTTTATTTCTCATAGTTAATTTCCTAGGTTTATCCTGTAGGGAACAATGTGAACCTTGGCTACCCTATTCTTTTCCATATACTCTTGGAAATCTCACCACCTACTTTTATATCTGTTGCTACTTTATTCTCACATTATTTTTATTTCTCTTTATTTTAGTCATCATTTAATTTTACTCATCATTTCCAAAAAATGGAAAATGCAGAAGTGGCGCAGCGGTAGAGTTGCTGACTTATAGCACCAGAGACCCCGGTTCGATCCTGATTATGGGCGCTTCACTGTACGGAGTTTATATGTTCTCCCCATGACCTATGTGGGTTTTGTCCTGTTTCCTCACACACTCCAAAGACGTACATGTTTGTAGGTTAATTGGCTTGGTATAATTGTAAATTGTCTCTAATGTGTGTAGGTTAGTGTAAGTGTGTGGGGATCGCTGGTCAACGCCTTCTGGGTGGGCTGAAGGTCATGTTTCCTCACTGTATCGCTAAACTAAAGAGAGTTAATGTTTCAGATGAAAGTTCCTTTGTTACAAGAAAGGTCTTTGATATGAAATAGACCTATTGATTCTTCATCAGATGAAGGATGTACCAGCTAGTATATAATTCCATAAATGCTGCCAGATCTGCTCAATGTATCTGCTTTTATTTTGGGATTTCCAGAATGCATGGTTTCTTAGGTTGTAAGTGCAATGTCATTAATTTCTCGTCATCCGTTCTTTCTCTCCAGAGATACTACCTGGCCCGCTGAGTTACTCCAGCATTTTGTGTCTATCTTCGGTTTAAAACAGCATCTGCAGTTCCTTCCTACACATCAATGGTGCCAAAGTGTAAATGGTTGAGAGCTTCAAGTTAATATTACCAATTGCTTTAATGATTTGTCGTAGACTAACCACATTGTTGCGACAGCTAAGAAGGCACACCAATGCCTTTGCTACCTGAGGAGAATGAGGAAAGTTGACATATCTCCAATGACTCTAACAAACTTTTACAACAATAGAAATCATACTGTCAAGTTGCATCACAGGTGGGTTTGGGAACAGCTTTGCCCAAGCCTGCAAATTGCAGAGAGTTGTAGATGTAGCCAGTACATCACACGGACCAGACTTCCCACCATTGACATCATCAACACTTCATACTGCCTCATAAAAGCAACCGACATAATGAAAGGATTGTCCCACCACAGTCATTCCACCTTCTCCCTGCTCCTATCCAGCAGAAGGTACAGAAGCTTGAAGTGTGCACCACCAGACTCACAAAAAACTTCTTCCCCTCTGTTATCAAGCTTCTGAATGGTCCTTCCAAAAGTTAGGGTACTGTCCGATTTGCCTCAACCCAATTTGGACATTGACTTTGTTTATAGATCTAAAGTGCTACAATGCTGAGATTCAATGCTATATTCTGCACTCAATATCTCCCCGTTGCCCTCTCAATTGTACATACATTTGACTTGATTGTATTTATTTATATAATTATCTGATCTTTTTCGACAGGGTGCAAAATAAAGTTTTTTTTACTGTTTCTTGGTACACGATAATAATAAACCTAAACCTATCTATCACTGAGTTGCTGACAGTCTCCGTGGCAGCCAATGTTTGTCTCAAGGTACATCTTAATGAGTATTCGAGCATTATACAACTGCTCAAGGTGAGCCTTGGCAAAGATCCATTTCCAGACATTCTTGGCAAACACATAGTGCTTTTTCGTCTTAGGCAATCACATGGGATCAAGGCTAGTGTGCTGTCACTTTGGTTCTGTAGATACTCAGGAGATGGCAAGTTGGGAACCGCAAACTCTTCCACAGAAGGGGTAGGAGATGACCAATGCACAGCCTAAAGTTATGTCAACTTGTTCTATTTGATCTATTTGTTTGTGCACATCTGGTTGATTGCATTAGTCGAAACAGGGTGGACCATGTGAAGGTTGCAATCTTCCACCCCAGAACTGGCCTAAGGTGTGTGCAAATGTAAACCATGTCTGCACATCACAGTTTGATCTTGGGGGGTTGGGATGTAATCACGTGCTTTCAAGCTTTCAACTCTTCCAAAACATTGACTGTCCAATCTTCACTCACCCTTCCCTTCACCGGGTCCTTCATTTCTCTTTCGCCCTCTATTTCCTTCTACCCACCTGGCTCTACATTCCGCTCAGAGGGCGGTGGAGGCCGGTTCTCTGGATGTTTTCAGGAGAGAGCTAGATAGGGCTCTTAAAAATAGCGGAGTTTGGGGCTATGGGGAGGAGGCAGGAACGGGGTACTGATTGGGGATGATCAGCCATGATCACATAGAATGGCGGTGCTGGCTCGACGGGTCGAATGGCCTACTCCTGCACCTATTGTCTATAGTCTATTGTCACCCGTGGTCAGGATGGAACCCGGGTCCATGGCGCTGTGAGGCAGCAACTCTACCACCGCGCCACCTAAATCATGAGTAGGTTCTTGCCCACCCCTTCACTCTTTTCTACCATCTATCTCCCCTCTCCTCCAGCAGATTGGAGAAGGGTTGTCATCTATTTCCTTCTACAGATGCTGCCTGTCCGGCTTTGATTTGTTGCTCCAGATTCCAGCTTCTGCAGACATTAGCATCTCTCCCCCCCACAGATGCTGCCTGACCCGCCGTGTGCTCCAGTTGCCGTTCGTTAATCGTGCTGCAGATTGCAGCGGCTCCAACCTCCGGTGCCTCGCCTCCCCAGCCTGTTAGTAAGTCAGGGAATGGTGCTGATCCCGGTCCCGAAAGTCCAGTCCGGAGAGTGAAGGGGAGAGGGGGCGGGTCGGGACTGGGACGGGGAGTTGAGTGGGTCCATTCCGGGGAATCCATGGTGGGGTTTGTACGGGAGCCGGAGCCGGGGGCGGGGAGGGGAGGGGAGGAGAGGCTGAGCGGGCGTCGCCGCAGCCGAGAGAGGAGCCGGGAGGGGGTGGTCCGGTTGCGGGCTTTCTCAGCGTCGGCGAGGTGTGAGCTGAGCGGAGGGAGCGAGGCAAGGAGCAGCCCAGGACGCTGTCGCCTGACCAGTGACCACCAGCCCAAGGTCCCTCTGTCTCAGCAAGTTGTCCGGAGCGAGGGGGCAACTCGCCGCGACCGAGGCTGAAAGAATGGGAGGCAGGGAAGTCTGGCCGGCTCGCTGCCGGCTCCTCGCCCACGTCCTTCTCCTCTCCTTAGCCGTGAGTACAAGTGGTCGTGTGTGTCTCCCCCCCCCCCCCCCCCCCCCCCCACCCCCCACCACCCCTGTCCCACCAGCGTGCAAGTGAGGGCAGTGAACGTGGCGTGGCAGGGCCAGCTCTCCCCCCCAGCGGATACAAAGTTTGCAAACTTCTCCAGAAGTTTTGCAAACACCGAGCCCAGTCCTAGCCCGGGGCGGAGACTTTGGGTCAGTGTGAGAGCTGCCTTTGCTTCATCTTCCCCCAGTGTATTTGTGTAAAACTGCTACCAGATAGCAGCAATGGCTAATTTTATCCGGTTTGGAACTATTGCTGTCTTAACCTATTCATAGTTTCATCTAAATCAGTCTGTCTTCTGGCCCCACATCATTTCTGCGCGAAGATATGTTTTACTTAATACAGTGCTTACAGTTGCACCTTTAAAAGGAGTTTGGTTGGCAATGATTCACACAAACATTTTGAACTCTGGGGTTGACTTGAAAAGTTAATGTAGCCCCGGGGCTTTAAGCAAACAGTCCTTTGCGCTAATGGCCCCCCTTGGCACTCAATCAGATCCAGGACTTCACACGGGCGTTTTCACCAGGTTAATGACCAAGCGTCTCTCTATCCATGTTTACACAAAAAGCTGGAGAAACTCAGCGGGTGCAGCAGCATCTAAGGAGCGAAGGAGATAGGCGACGTTAACACCAGTCTGAAGAAGGGTCTCGACCCGAAACGTCGCCTATCTCCTTCGCTCCTTAGATGCTGCTGCACCCGCTGAGTTTCTCCAGTTTTTTGTGTAACCCTCGATTCTCCAGCATCTGCAGTTCCTTCTTTAACTCTCTATCCATGTTCTCATGAGATGCTGTCTGGCCCGCTGAGTTACTCCAGCACAGTCTGAAGAAGGGTCTCGACCCGAAATGTCACCCATTCCTTCTATCCAGAAAAGCTGCCTGTCCAGCTGAGTTACTCCAGCATTTTGTGTCTATCTTCGGTGTAAACCAGCATCTGCAGTTCCTTCCTGCACACTCTGTGTCCATCTCTCTACACTCTGTGTAGGAAAGAACTGCAGATGCTGGTTATACACCAAAAGGTAGACATAAAATATTGGAGTAACTCAACGAGACAGGCTGCATGTCTGGAGAGAAGGAATGGGTGACGTTTCGGGTCGAGACCTTTCTCCAGACGGGTTCCTGAAGGAGGGTCTCGACCTGAATTGTCACCCATTCCTTCTCTCCAGAGTCGCTGACTTCAGAGTCCGGGTTAACTCCTCCAGCCAAATCCCAGTGTTAGAATGGAGCAGTTTCACTACTGATAGAATTGGTGGGCCGGTTGGTTCTCAGGGCAGATGTGAACTGAAGGCTTGTCAATGTTCTTTTTTAAAGTTGGGTTTGTTTGTGGAATTGGTGCCAAATCAGTTACTGGGGGAGCATTTTACTCCCTTTTATTACGCAACTAAACGGTGTTCTGAACGAAACAAATCAGAAAGGTTTGGCGTCATGTTGGAAACTGTATAGACTGTCAACTGGTTGTGGGAACAGTATCAGCAATCTGCGTGCCAAGTGCAACCCAGTGACTTTCCCACCTCCCCACCCCTTTCAAAATTGCTGGGGTCAGGATGGGTTCTGTGGCGTGATGGGTCCTGTCTGGAATCTTACGCTCTGGGAGGGAGGAAGGAAGATTTAGATGGAAATTGCTCTGATGCCCATTACATTTGTCCCCCAATTTTACTTGCAGGATGTTTATGTAGGGGTGTAATGAGGGTCGGGTTCAAGCTCCCAGTGAAGTGGGTGTGACCCACGCAGCTGCTATTTTCACTGTAGAACTGCTCGTTGCTGAGTTGGCTGGTCCAGGCAGTGCAGTCTGTACATTGATTCAGACAGGAGAATGAAGGGTGAAGGTTGAGAGGTGATTGTTAAGTGCCCTGCAGTCCAATACCCTGTACTTAACGTTGCAGCAAAACTACCTTGTGCAAAGTCCTGAACAGGCATCGTTCCCTGGTGATCCTTCCATTACATTCGGTAACATTTCCCCCCCCCCCCCCCATCCACTGCTGCATTGCCAGAAAGAGGGGAACTGGTTCTTTTCCCTCCCTTGGCCATTGTTCAAACAGAACAAGGAGTCTGCATGACAGACCAAACAAAGAGGACTCTCGGTCTGAAGAAGGGTCTTGATCTGAAATGTCACCCATTCCTTCTATCCAGAGGAAATTCAAGCTCAATCTAACTGCAGACTTTCAGAAATTTTCTTGGAAACATTACCAACTCTAGAAAACTTGATGGATGACCACAGGCAGCCTCCCATACTCCAATAACAGTGAACCTATCCGACATTCAGTATGTTTCTGCCCCACACCAACATCTTTATGTTCATCACACCTGCATTAAAATCTCTGACTTTCTCCTTCTGCCTTAGTATAGTGGAGGAGCACAGAAACTGTGGCCGATTGTTGGCTCCGAGGGCACAGATGGGGAGGTGTGGAGGTATTTGAAAAGAGTGAGAGGTTTATAGTGGAGGAAGGAACAGCAGATGCTGGTTTATACCAAAGATAGACACTGGTCTATCTGATAAAGCGCTGGTGTAACTCAGTGGGTCAGGCAGCAACTCTGGAGCAAAAGGGTGGGTGACGTCTCGGGTCTGAAGAAGGGTTCTGTCCCGAAATGTCATCCATCTTTTTTCTCTAGAGATGCTGCCTGACCCGCTGAGTTACACCAGCGCTTTTGTGTCTATCTGTAAGAGGTTTACAGTGTGGATTTCTAAATGGAGAGTGACTATAGGTCAGCAACGGGGGGGAGGGGGAGATGGATTTTAGATCTAGACATCGATTAAAATCCTTTCTTTGAGGCGAGGAGAGAAATGATGTGGATGAATAGTCACCAGGACTGAACTTGCTACTCCTTCGATTACAGTCGTCTGCACTGTCTGGATTTTTATTATGTGGCGATGAAAGGTGAAACAAAATGTTGAAAATTAGATTATAAAATACCTATGACTCATGCAGTCAATTCACGGAGCAGGGGTGCACATTATCTTAAAATTGTGGGAAGTGCAGCGTTGCTCTCAAAACTCAGTGGCTGAAACTTTCACTGAGAAACGAGACTTCATTGTGTGCTCTTGCGCTTCCTCAAAGAGACACAGTCAGTGTGAGAACCGGGGTCTGTCGAGGCACTGCCGATGGAGGGAATGGATTGGGGGAGGGGGGGGGGGTTAGATGACTCCATGGGAAAGCGTAAGTCACAGACATTAGATTAGATAAATATTGAAGGTTCCCTTTATAAAAAGGGAAAACGCTGGAGTAACTCAGTGGGTCAGAGAGCATCTCTGGGGAAAAGTCTGAAGAAGGGTCTTGCCCCAAAGTGTCACCTCTTCCTTTTCTCCAAAGATGCTGTCTGACCCATTGAGTTATTCCAGCGTTTAGTGTCTTATCTTCGGGTTAAACCAGCATCTGTAGTACCTTCCGATACATAGAACATTACCGCACAAGAACAGGCCCTTCGGCCCACAATATTTGTGCCGAATATAATGCCAAGATCATCTCTTATTTCCCTGTGTATAATCCATACCCCTATATTCCCCGCATATCTGGGATAAAAAGGTGGAGTCTGTGGCAATGTTCTGAACAGGAGCAGTTCCAGTTCTTTGGTCTTCTTTAGAAATGTTGAAAGCAAGTGTTAGTCATTCAGCTATGCCCATTCAAAAGCCTCTTAAACGCCACTGTCGTATCTGCCTCAACCACCAATGCTGACAGCGCTATCCAGGCATTCGCTACTCTCTGTGTAAATAAAAACATGCCTCCACATCTCCTTTAAAGTTTGCCACTCTCACCGCAAAGCTGTGCTCTTTAGTATTTGATTTTTCCATCCTGTGGAAAAGGTCCTGCCTGCCCACCCTTTATGTTGACGAGCCTTTCTGCTTATTTGTCCTCCGACTGTCACTTTACTGGCGGATCTAAAAGATGATGATTGTAGGACAGACCCCTGCTTTTCCTCCATCGGGAGAGAAGGGGAGCATATGAAAGTGGCATCAATGAAACCATCCACACCCACACTGCGAACAGATGCCAATGAGCGAGAGCTGGAACAGGCTGTTTTGAGAGTTATTGTATTGAAGCTCTTCCATAGATGCTGTATTTTTAGAAAAGCTAATTTTACCTGCTTAGAATTATGGGTAGGATAGTGCCTTAAAAAGGTGGAGTCTCTGAATGTGTAAGAAGGAACTGCAGATGCTGGTTTAAACCAAAGAGAGACACAAAAGGCTGGAGTATCAGAATGTTCAGAACCGGACCAGTTCATCAAGTTCCATCAAGAAAGTTGGTCTTCTTTAGAGCTGTTGAAAACAAGAAGATAGACGCAAAATGCTGGAGGAACTTAGCAGGACAGGCAGCATCTCTGGAGAGAAGGAATGGGTGACGTTTCGGGTCGAGACCCTTCTTCAGTCTGAAAGTCAGGGGAGAGGGAAACGAGAGATATAGACAATGATGTAGAGAGATATAGAAAAAATGAATGAAATAGGCAAAAAATTAACAATGATAAAGGGAACAGGCCGTCGTTAGCTGTTTGCTAGGTGAGAACGAAAAGCTGGCGTGACTTGGGTAAGGGATGGAAGTAGAGAGAGGGAGTGCAGGGGTTAATTGAAGTTAGAGAAATCAAATTCATACCCCTGGGTTGCAAGCTGCCCAACATGAATTGCTGTTCCTCCAATTTGCGTTGAAACCAAGAGTTGGTCATTCAGCTATGTAATTAAAATAATGGTTTATATTTGCATTCTTACATTCAGGCAGCTGTTTGGCAAGTACAACTACTAAGGGCAGTGACAGTATTTTGAATGAGCGGATATTTGTTTTTTGTGCAGATGCACTTTCAATGTCTAGCATAAAGTGTGCTCCTGCGAACATGCAGGCTTTCGCTCCCTCTTGAGTGAAGTGGAATGGGATCGTGCTTAAAGACACCAGGGTGGGGAAAATGCCTTGGCCAGTCAGGTGCACATTGTGAAAGTAGGGAGAACTAGCATCGGATTTAATCACTCCCTAAAGCCAGAGGCAAGCTTTAGTATTTTTTAGGGGATACAGCACGGAAACAGGCCCTTCGGCATACCGAGTCCACGCCGACCAGCGATTACTGCACACTAACACTATCCTACACCCACACTGGGGACAATTTAAAATTATACCAAGCCAATTGACCTACAAACCCGTACATCTTTGGAATGTGGGAGGAAACTGGAGATCCCGGAAAATAACGTGGAGAACGTTACAAACTCCATATTGACAAGCGCCCATGGTCAGGAACGCACCCGGGTCTCTAGCGCTGCAGGAATAGCAACTCCACTGCTGTGACATCGTACCGCCCAACTAGCAGCCTGTTTAATCCTATCAGAACATTGAGCAGCTACGAATTGAGGCAGAATGGGTAGCAATTGGACAGAAATAAGCCAATTTTGTTATCTAAAGCTGTTTCAAGATGGGGACTCCCCCAGCTGTGGTAATTTTCACAATATTGGGTCGCATCTTGGTGTAAGAAGTATTTAATGTGAGTAAAGCCCCTGTCCCATTTTCCCGAGTTACTCACGAATTCTCCTGAGTTTTCAGGAGAATTCTCCTGGGGCATCAGGTAAGTCGGGACGTTTTTTCAGCATGTTGAAAAATGTCCACGAGTAAAAAATATAGCCCCGAGTACCTACAGCTGGCTATTACCGTAATTCTCCAAGCTTGAATCAAGGGGAAAACTCTGGAGAATTTGT
This sequence comes from Raja brachyura, assembly GCA_963514005.1. The sequence goes on from OY740811.1 coordinate 17,888,655, forward strand.
GGTAACTCGGGAAAGTGGGACTGGGGCTTAAAGCAATTCATTGGAATCTTTGGCTGCTATGCTGATGCTGGTTTACAAAAAAAAACCAAAGTGCTTGAGAAACAGAGCGGGGGAATTATTTCCACTGATTATGATTTGGTGCAATGCTGTTTATGGACATCAACTGAAGTGAAATGAATTGTTTCCGTGTGTTGGTTGAAGATGACTCTGTGTATTCCTTGCCCTTTTCCCAAACTGATTGCACATTAATGCTGGATCCAGATATTTATTCCATGAAAATCTGAATGAAGGCGTAGGAGTTCCCCCCTGAGAGCTTGCTCAGTCATTCAATAAAATCACAGCTGATTGTAATCCCAGCCCTGCATTCCAATCTATCTCTAGTAACATTTCAGTTGATCATCCACTATTCATCGCTGCCTTGAAAATATTTTAAAACTCTGCTCCCACGACCCTTTTGAGAAAGAGTTTCAAGGAATCGCAACCTTCTGAAAGGAAAATAAAATCACCTCATCTGTCTCGTATGAGCCACTCCTTATGTTTGAACAGTGCCTCTCTAGTTCAGCATTCCCTTACGGGAGGAAACATCCTCTCCGCACATGATAGACACAAAAAGCTGGTCAGACAGCATCTCCACCCATGGTTGCCTGGGATATTGGGTATTTCTGTAATGGGATTGAGCAAAGAATTGAAGAGGAAAATAGCGCCTCTCGCTCCACCAGCATTGGTGTCTAGATTGGCCTCTTGTCGAAGGAAGAGATTTTGTCACAGCCTGAAACTAAATTAGTCTGCAATTGAAGGAATTTAACAATTGGATTTCATGTGGTGGGTTAGCCCCCTGGTTCAGTTACTGAAGATCATGAATCCACTATGAGCTTTCATAGAAATACCAGCAAATAAAAATGGCAAACTATGGATAATTTGCAACTGTACAAAGACTGTTTAGAGATACAGCATGGAGATGGGCTCTTCATCTCACCATGTCCGACCAACAATCAGTCTGAAGAAGGGTTTTGGCCCGAAACGTTGCCTATTTCCTTCATTCCATAGATGCTGCTGCGCCCGCTGAGTTTCTCCAGCACTTTTGTCTTCCTCCAACCAACAATCAACCATGTACGACTTCTATCTCACACACTAGGGACCAATTTACAGGAGCCAATTAACCTACAAACCTGCACATGGAGGAAATGGAGGAAACCGGATCACCTGGAGGAAACCCATGTGATCACAGGGACCTCCATATTGACAGCAACAGTAGTTGGGATAGAACCCAGGTCACTGGCGCTGTACGGCAGCAACTCTGCTACTGTGCCTCTGTGTTGCCCTGGTGGCAGAAGGATGCTTGTTGAGGGGGATTTCAGTGGTACATTTGAGTTGAGAGGCATAAGGGGATATGTTTTGTATACAAGACTTATTCTGTTGATTTAAGATTAGCGATTGACTGAAGTTTTGGATTATTTTCAGGTTAGAAAGTCTTTCCAAGTTATTGCCATAGTTTTCTCTTAAACAGAACTTACCACGTGATTCCTCTAGTTCAATCATTGCCCGTTGTAATGCATGCTTAACCTTTGTAAGCATTTAAAAATTCTGTTATGCAGCATATTCCATAACCTCATTAGAACTCCGTATGTTTAAAATTAAAAAAAATCTTTCTTCTTCTTGGGTTCTTAGATCCAGTAGTGGGGGAGTTTTGATGCAAGTTGAAATTCAGTTACCTGGCAGCATGGGCGGAATCGAAAAAGCTTTGTCACAGCTTTCTTGAAACTGTTCCACTGTGCTAACCCAGGCGGTCTCCTCGCAGGGAGTTCCATAGCCCGGACACAAGAGTATGGATGGGATTTGCCTGGGAGATAAACTAGTGCTGAACCAAACGCAATGGGCAAAGGTTGAGGAAGCGGGATTCAAGGATTCTGTCATCTGGCCAAGCGTGCTTGGACTCGTATTCAACCAGCCTGCCAGAATGTGTTGCCTGGGGCTAGACAGCAAGCTTTCAGATGCCGAGATAAGTGGTTCTTCTACCTGGCAACTATTATAAAGTTGTAAATGGGATGGGAGCTCTTTTTTTCATTAAGCGTGCAGCTATTGAACAGAGCTGCGGTGTTGACGTATGTTGTACATAATTGTCAACAGAGGCCAAGATTTTAAAGGAAGAACAAAGCTTGTATTGACTCGGGGGGGCTGAGTTATAAGGAGAGGTTGAGCAGGCGAGGACTCTATTTTTTGGAGCCCAGGAGGATTAGGGGTGATCTTATAGAGGCGTACCAAATCATGAGAGGAATAGATTGGGTAGTCGCAGAGTCTCTGGCTCAGAGTAGAGGAATCAAGAACCAGAGGACATAGGTTTAAGGTGAGGGGGGGAAAGATTTAATAGGAACCTGAGAGGTAACTTTTTCACACAAAGAGGGGTAGGTGTATGGAATGAACTGCTGGAGGAGGTAGTTGAGGCAGGTACTGTTTAAGAAACATTTGGACAGGTACATGGATAGGACGGGTTTAGAGGTATATGGGCCAAACGCAGGCAGGTGGGTCTAGTGTAGATGGGACATGTCGGGCCGAGGGGCCTGTTTCAATGCAGTATGACTCTTTTATGAAGAGTATGGGACAGGTCAGCTGTAGAAACAAGAAATTGCAGATGCTGGCTTACGCAAAGGGAACAAAGTACTGGAGTAACTCAGCAAGGTCGGGCAGCTTCTCTGGAGAACATGGAGAGGTGACGTTTCGAGTCTGAAGAAGGACCAGTCAGCAGTTGGGGGTCTGACCTGGGTTGCCTGTCGTTCTGAACAGCGAATGTGGGCTGTTCAGCGTTGACCCTGTGTACTCCCTCGCTGGGACTTCAATAATGCTCGTGTTTTTGTACACATTGCTGATAGAATATAGTATCTCGTACGGGCAAGAGAGTCACAGGGCAGTGATAAACCATTAGCCTACAGCATTGGTTTGAATTGCATAAACTGAGGGAGGCCATTTCGCCCATCGGGTCTATACCAGTTCTGTACTACTTCCACATCTACAGTACCCTGGTGATTCAAATCTTGTGCGGATCTATTGAATTTGCCCAAACTATGCCCCCTAGTGGTACATTCCAGAACAAGTCTGCACCTTCATTCCATGACCTCTGGCACTTGACTCCTGTCACATGGAACGGTGTCTCTTCATCGACTCTGTCCGGACTCATGGTTTTAATTAAGCCTATCGACCCCTTCCCATTCCCCCCTCCCCCACTATCCCATCAACCTATTGTGTGTTCCACACAAGTAAGGTTCTTCATTCATGAAATCTTTCTTGAGAATGGCCCCTGCACCTTTAAAATCATGTTTCCTAGCGTGCAGCACCCATAGTTGGATACCATGGCCCAGGTTGTTAAGATTCCTCATGACCTCCCAGCTCTTGTTCTCGGTCTCTGTTTATAAAGCCCAGGATTCCTTAGATTTTTGCAACCACTTTCCCAACCTGCCCTGCCGCTTTTAATGAACTACACACACATTTGCATTGGCTGGGGAACGTCTGACTCCTGAGACGAGAAGTGCTGCCAGCTGTAACAAGCGACCACTTGTATTGAAGAGGCCGGTCTGGTAACATGTGATGCTCAGGTAGCTGGGAGGAGAACAATTATTAAAAGAACGCCGCCTTTTAATAGCTTTCCAAGTTGCTCAAGTTTTTTTAACCCTTCAAGGATCCAGGCAGCATACCTGCATCGCACTGAGAACTTCAGCAGGAGCTTGCGCAAGCTTATTGTGAGAATGCAGTCAACCGGAGGAATGTATGGAAACTGTTATAAAATGTGCTGTGAAACTCGAGAAATAGCAACTTTTACAGAAAGTCAAAGGTGAGGGTAATTTTATGGCCTTTGTAGAAAACTGCTTCTCTCTGTGTATGAGAATACTTTAAAATTGGATTAAGTGTTTGACAGTGACATTTATGGTCTTAAGTGTAGCCGTAATTCAAGGGAAGGATTGTAGCAATAAAATAAACAGTTGGAGAGGAAAATAGACACATGTTCGGAAAGTATTTGGCTTTCGAGTCTGGAAACCTGGAGTCCACGGAACCCAGCCGTATGTGCCAGGTTTGGGTCGGGTTAGGCCTTGCCAACGTGTAGCGGGTGTGATTCATGTTGCCATGTGTGACATCCAATCTTGATCAACGGTGAGATACGAGTGCAGCAGAGCAAGTCTTCTGCTTATGTGTAAGAAGAAACTGCAAATGCTGGAGTAACTCATGCCGAAGATACACACTAAATGCTGGAGTAACTTAGCGGGACAGGCAGCGTCTTTGGAGAGAGGGAATGGGTCGAGACCCTTTTTCTTGGCTTGTGGGTAGGAAATGTAATAAGATCCCAGCATCTTGGATTAGGTCAGATCTGGTCATAGTTAACCCAAGGATGGGTTTTAATTTTATATCCGAGCTCTATATACTCCCCTGTGAGGAAATGCTCTGCGTTTTTGGTTTGCTCACAATTATGGTGATTGTAGATTACATTTGGCCTCCATCATAGGCATTGATTTCCTTCTGAAGAAGAGTCTCGACCCGAAACGCCACACATTCCTTCTCTCCAGAGATGCTGCCTGTCCCGCTGAGTTACTCCAGCATTTTGTGTCTAAACCAACATCTGCAGTTCCTTCCCACGCATTAATTTCCTTGTCAGGTACTTTTTGATGAAGCACCTTTTCCGTAAGTGATAGGAACAAATTAGGCCCATCAAGTCTACTCCGTCATTCAACAATGGCCGATCTATCTTTCCCTCTCAACCCCTTTCTCCTGTCTTATCCACATAACCCCCGATACCCGATACTTTTTGTACCCTTTTCAAAATGATCCAAAGTGCGTGAAGTGCGTTGAAATATTGTTGCTCTTGCAGTGTAATATATGGGTCATGATAGCTAATTTGGGAAGATCCCACCGGTAGAAGTGTGAGGACCCAGTATCCTGCGAATGATGATCAGGTCCCCAATCATCAAGGGCGGCACAGTGGTGCAGTAGTAGAACTACTGCCTTGCAACGCCAGTGAACCGGGTTCAATCCTGACTACAGGTGCTTGCTTGTCTGTATGGTGTTTGTACGTTCTCCCCGTGACATGCGTGGGTTTTCTCCGGGAGCTCCAGTTTCCTCCCGCACTCCAAAGACGCACAGGTGTGTTGGGTAATTGGCTTGGTATAATTGTAAATTGCCCCTAGTGTGTGTAGGATAGTGTAAGTGTGCGGGGATCGCTGGTCGTCACGGACCCGCTGGGGAATAGAGAGGAGCATCTCATCTGCGCTTCCTGATCCACGGCACTCGTTACTGCACAGTAACTCAGCATTTTGTGCCCATGTAAGGGCCTACTCCTGTACCTATTTTCTATGTTTCTATGTGTTTGGAGTGGGAGAGTCGTTGGACACAACTGGTCAAGTGTGTCTGTCGCTATTGATCCTCCTCACCCTCTCACTGCCCTGCTCAGACTTGCCTTCAGCATACCTGTCTCCCTGTCTCCCTTGTGTGGGTATCAGTTCATCCCATAAATGCAAAGTGCCTGAAACCCTCTTCAATTGGCAGCTTGTGCTGCGCTCTCACCACTTTATATGAAGCCACTCCTGCTAAATTCTTTCTTTGAACTGTTTGCGACCTGCTTGTTTTTTGGACGTGTTTGATCTCGGCTCCCCCACTTGCACAGACAGACTTGGAATGTTATACCACCCTTGCCAGAGTGGGGTTGGCGACAGGTTGTTCTGCTGCTGCAGCTGTGTGGCTCATTTTCCATTCATTTGTCCTTGTCTTGTGCGCTGAAGGAGGGGATAAATTGCTTCCTGTGAACCAGGCTTCCTTTTAGCTTTCTTTCCCCCACCCTACAATCAGTCTGAAGAAGGGTCCCGACCTAAAATGTCACCTATCCATGTTCTCCAGGGATGCTACTTGACCCGCTGAGTTACTCCAGCACCTTGGGTCTTTCTTTGAGCAAAACCAGTTGCGTTTCTAATTTCTATCACATTGAAAGGAATGGTGTACGTGGTTTACATGGGACTTCATTGCAGATTAATTAAGTTTTCTTTCCTTTAATGATGGAATGATGGCAGAGTATAGTTTACCGCTCTTGTTACCAGTAAGGATGCAGTAGGAGTCAGGTCTCCACTGTCTGCTGTCTTGCACTGTGAGCCAAGAGGAAGAATGCAACTCCGTTTGTGGGTTTGTAACAGTCTATCTATCACTATACGTCACTATGTATCAGGTATTCAAAGGCATAGAAACAAAAGCCTTTAATTTCTCAAGTAAAATGTAGTCATCTTCCAATGCTAGAGTTTTAATTGCGTATGTTTTAAATGATTTAAAACAATGTCAGAATGCGACCTAACCAAGATTTATACAGACGGCTTAAATTGGCTTCTATTGTGGTGCACATGTACCTTTTCCGTTGTGGTTAAACATATACAAGCATTTTGATGACTTCAGGGCGTCGTTGCCTGCCAGGGACTTTAACGATTGGTGATGTGGGAAAATGTCAAAGCCAGTTTAAAAAAAATTAATTCACGGGTTCTGTGGCGATCCTGGAACTTGGTGACCAACACTAATTGCCGTGGGCACTTGTGTAGGTTTGAGATCACATATAAACAGGGCTGGATGTGGGCAGCCAACTTCTCCTTAGAAGGACTTTGGTGAACCACTTGGGTTTCTCAGACAGTGTAGTGGTTTCACAGGCACTGTGACCAAGGCCAGCTTTACAACCAGGGAATTCCCAATGACTGCCCTGAGATGGGAGGCAAATAGGACACACAAAAACCGCAATTGTTGGTTTAACCAAAAAAAAAAAACTGGAGTAACTCAGCAAGTCAGGCAGCATCTCTGGAGGGCAAGGATAGGTGATGCTTTGGGTCGACAACTTGAATTTAAGATTTAAGATTTACACAACCCTTTATTTTAAGTTTACGACTTTCTTCAAAAACGAAGACTCTTATTTGTGTACTCGAGTGGGTCTTGATCCATGTCCTTTTAAGATTGAGTTTGTATACTTGGGAACACTTAATAACTAAAAGAGGCCTATTGTTTCCACTGTTGCCTTGATTCAAATCTGGAAACAGCAGAATGTTATCTTGGTACATGAGCCACACAATGTGATTACTTAAATAAGATTTGCACAAATCTTTATATTGAGTTTAAATAAAGGAGAAAGGAAGATTAATATGATCTGAAGAGTGAAAGGTGAGGGAAACATTTAACCTTGCATTAAAAATGTGAAATAGTTAATCAAACATGCATAGTTTAAACGGGTTGCCAAAAATACATTTTAACCCTTGCTGGCCCGCAGTGTGTCATCGCGAAAGGGGAGCGATATCCAGGGGACTAGGACTCATTTTGAAGGATTTCCACACAGAATCTGTAAAACAAAAACGAAAAACTAAAGATCATAATTTAAAAAATGATAAAACTGTAAAACTATCAAGATAATACTGCAAGGACGAATTTGATCATGTCACGTCTCTCATATTTTCTTCTATTGAATCAATGCTGGCTCTCAGAATAATCCCTTCAACACCTCACATTTCCCAGTAGACTGTTTTATCTTGCATGGTGGTCCACTCCCCCTGATTTTCCTGCCACCCTCCTAGACAAGGGATAATTCACATTGCCATTTAACATCTTTTAGCATTGATGTAAGGAACCCCACAATGTTAATCAGTTTGAAGAAGGGTCTCAACCCGAAACATCACCCATTCCTTCTCTGCTGCCTGTCCCCCGCTGAGTTACTCCAGCATCTTGTGTGTATCTTCGATTTCCCACAATTTTAAAAATGTGACACCCCCCCCCCCCCCCCGCCATTTTTCAACCATACGAGTCTACGATGGAGCTTCCATTTTACCATCTCCGGTATGGAATTTCCTGATCTACAGTTCACCTTTGGAGCAGACAACTGGGCTGGTCATAGATAGGAACCATGAAGGGAAGTGGTACATGATGTGTGATTGTATAATGTACTCTGAAATAAGACGTCAGCAGGTGCAGGTGGGCATCTTGGTTGGCTTGGACAAGTTGGGCTGAACGGCCAGTTTCCATGCTGTATGACTCATTGAGCCAATAATTCTACAAGGAACTTTGAGTAATGGCCCAGGCTCATTGGTTGCACTTTGGGTGCAAGTCCATCTTCAAAGGGTTCAGCTCTAAGGCAGAGATCCCAGGGGAAGTGTTAAGGTTTTTCAACAGCATGGCATTATTCGAAGAGCAGAGCAAGAATACACTTTGTTCCTCGGTCAGCGACCAAGACACCGGGTGGCGCCTCGCCAACAGTTTGTCTCGTCCCTTCCTTCTTTGTTGTTTTTCAGTATGTGTTAAATGTATGTGCTTTAGCTTGTTTTATGTGTGGGGGGGGGGGGGATCTCTTACCTTGATGGAGATGCGATTTATTTCCGTATTGTATCTCCGTCTGCACTATGGCCTAACATAGTGCAGCTGGCGGCCTTTGCTGGAGATCGACTTTGGGAGCTCCAAGCACGGGAGCCTGCGGACTTTAACATCATTTAGCTGGCGGTCCCTGGTTACGGAGACCGACTTCGGGAGCTCCAGGCCGCGGGAGCTTCGATCGCCCCGACGCGGGGGCTTTGACTGCCGGCTGCGGGAGCTTCGATCGCCCCGACTGTGGATGGTTCGACTGCCCCGACCGCGGGAGAATAAAGAGGAAGAAGATTAGACTTTATTGCCTTCCATTACAGTGAGGAATGTGGGGAATCCGCTGTGGTGGATGTTTATGTTAGCTTTTATGTAGTTGTGTGTCTTGTTGCTTTTTTAATATGGCTGTATGGTAATTCGAGTTTCACTGCGCCTTAATTGGTACACGTGACAATAAACAGACCTTTGAAGACAAATGAGTGGGAGCAGTGGACCCTTTGTCCGCCTGACATTTCTGTGTTAGAACAGTGACCACTGCGAGACGCTGACGTTATATAAATGATCGTAGGTAGACAAAAATGCTGGAGAAACTCAGCGGGTGGGGCAGCATCAATGGAGCGATGGGATAGGTGATGTTTTGGGTCGAGACCCTTCTACACGAGATATAAATGCTCGTGCTGTTTTCTGTGGGGTGTGGCATCTGGCCACCCTGGAACAAGGTTGTACAGGCGGGGTTCACAGAGGCCATGAGCTTCCCTGTATCTCTTCACCTTCTCTCCTATTCTCCACATCGCCCTTCATTCCCCATCCCAGAGGGTGCATCAATTGACAGGTCTGTGCTGAGATGCGGCTGGTGAAGCCCTCCTTTATTCCCGTGTGAAAGTTTGTTTAGGTGGACGTTAATCAATGATCTATTCCCAGCAGAGGGGTTGGGAAATACAGACTTGTCGGTCACCTTTGTGGGGATGAAGGGGAAGAATTTTGGTTACAGTCACACAGCCTGGAGCTTCTCCAAGCACAGGTACAATACAATGCAGTGTTACATTGGCGGTACGTTATAGTGTAGTAAAATCATTGACGGTGCAAGGTCACTAAATCATTACAAACCTGCCGGTTACCACATTGTGCTCTGCCCAGTTAACTACTTGCAGCCAGGAGCCATACATAGATTAGTGATGTGTGTTACCGAGACAGCATGGGATGTGACACTTGGAGGTATTTGTTGCAGCAGCTGTAAAAACATTCTGGGAGCGTGGTGGAAGCCAGGGTCTGGCCTGGGTTAAGAGGTTGCAGCGTGTCTTGCATTTGGCCTCCGACCCCAGCGACCCTGAACCCCAGCTTGAGTCGGCAACCCATTCCTTCCATGCACACTGCTCTGACCCTGGCCTACCCTTAATCCCAGCCTGAGCCAGCAACCCGTTCAGTTCAGTTTATTGTCATGTGCACCGAGGTACAGTGAAAAGCTTTTGTTGCATGCTATCCAGTCAGCAGGAAGACATGACATGATTACAATCGAGCCATTTCTAGTGAGGAGCAGAGATTGAAGAGCGTGGTGCGATTGTCATATGTGATTGCAGATCTGCTTCTAACCTAGCTGAAACTTGGACTCGGGTTCAGATGAAAAGTTATACTCTATATTCCTTGATCTTATCTCCAATTATGTATTAATGGTACATTATTCCATTCCTTATGATTTAAAAAAAAAAAAATTCTCTCTTTTATTACTCTTAATCTATATTTTAAAAAAACTATTAGAGGCAGAATGATTCAATTGATAATATTAATAATGTATGATTGATGTACACAAAATACTTCTTCCATAATATGTGTTTGCCAATTTATTGCTTACCTCTAATAAAAATATATTTAAATATAAAGATCTGCTTCTGCGGCTCGCATGCAAATGGTCGCCTGAGTTGGGCGCCATCTTGGAGGTCATTCCTTCCATGGACACTGCTCCGGCCCTGGCCTGCCCTTAATGCCAGTCTGAGCCAACAACCCATTCCTTCCAGTGGCTCTCAACCTGAGGCCTCTCACCTTCTGTGGTCTAGGTGTGTCAAGTATTCCAGCTGAAGCCTGTGGTTGGAAGATAAGGCCACCTATATGCAGTGTGATTTATGTGTCATGTAGAGATTGGACGATCTGGACCGCTGCGGTTTATAACAAGATGCAGTGGGCTAGACACTAAATGAAGCCCAAAACTTCTAATGAAAGAAGAGTTTTCCTTTTTTAACTAGTTGTAACTATAGCCCAAACCATCGCTGTCATTGTGGCAACTGCAAACTTGTAGCGTTACTGAGGATACAGCCCTTTGGAGATATACACAAAAAGCGGGAGTAAATCTGCAGGACAGGCAGCATCTCTGGAGAGAAGCAACGGGTGACGTTTCGGGTCGAGACCCTTCAGCCCTTTGTATTTCTATCCCCAAGGTTATGTCTTGTATGGGCCCGACGACTGCTGCTCTGTCTCAGTGGGTAGTGCTCTTGCCTCAGCAACAGAGGTGGGGTGGGGGGGGGGGTCAAGCCTGGGCTCGCCCATTGCATTATTCATTCAACTTTGCACACCTATTCAAATGGATTATGACCCAAAGATCCCTGGCTGGGCCGAGTTCAGGAACATTGAGGTTGTGACGGGGATGTCATCTTTACAAAATCATTTTCCTTTAGTCCTTGGGGCAGGATGGTGGCACAACGGTAGAGTTGCTACCTTACAGCACTAGAGACCCTGGCTTGATTCTGACTACAGGGGCTGTCTGTACAGTGTTTGTACGTTCTCCCCATGACCGCGTGGGTTTCCTCCGGGTGCTCTGGATTCCTCCCACACTCCAAAGACGTATGGATTTGTAGGTTGACACAAAATGCTGGAATAACTCAGCGGGACAGGCAGCATCTCTGGAGAGAAGGAATGGGTGACGTTTGGGATCAAGACCTTTCTTTAGACTCGGCTTCGGTAAAATTGTAAACTGTGCCTTGTGTGCAGGATAGTGTTAGTGTGCAGGGATCGCTTGTCAGCATGGACTCAGTGGGCCAACGGGCCTGATTCCTTGCGTTATCTCTAAACTAAACTAGTCCAATGACAAGCTGGCCAGGTATTGAGCATTAAGGAGAGACAAGAAGAGGTGATGATCCCTGTGGTAGTGAGCATTTGCCATTACAGTATTTCCATTTTTCGCAACTGAAATAGATTCTCGCTCAACTCCAGTCTTGGTGACATAAGGTCAGCAGACACTTGGTGTAGTGGTCCTGTGGCAAAGAAACAGATTATTAGGCCCACCGAGTCCACACCAACCATTGACATTCATTCATGCTAATCCCAATTACAGGTCCACCACTGATTTTTTTGGCATCCTTAGTTCCAGAGCCTTGCTGGATTATCCATTTTACTGGGATAAATTCAACCCGACGATGAGGGCAAACCGAGGAAGTCCCGATGAGGGCAAGATCAGACGCACAATCCAGTCTATGCACCGCATTTTCCGTGGAACATCTGAGGGGAATTTCAAGTGTGCTCTCGCAATTTTGTCCGGATGAAAGGATTTGCCGGACCATCATTTGCTGGAAAATCGGTGGGAGACCTGTATCTTATTCTCCCCATATTTGTAAAAACTCCTTCCAAATTGTACTGCTCGCCCACACACTAGCATGGCCAATTAACTTATGGCAAATTAACTAACTGCCCACTTATCCTTAGGATGTGGAATAAAATCAGAATACCCAGAGACAACCCACACTGCTAGAAGTTAATTGGCCACGCCAGTGTGGGTGAGTCGTATACCGGAAGGAGTTTTTAGGAATATGGGTTAATAAAATATAGGTCTACCTCCGATTTTCCGGCAACTCATGGTCCGGCACCTCCTTTAATCCGGACAAAATTATGAGAGCACACTTGAAATCCCCCCCAGAAGTCCCCCGGAAAATGTGGTGCCTAGACTGTGTAGACAGGGTAGGATGAAGTCTCGACCTCATCGGGACTTCCATGGTCTGACCTCATCGGCACGTTGCCCTGGTAAAATGGATAATCCAGAAAGGCTCTGGAACCAAGGATGCTGGAAAATCAGTGGTCACAGGGAGAACACGCAAACTCAATGCGAGGTCAACATTGAACCTGGGTTGTGTGAGCCCTGAGGCAGCAACTCCACCAGCTGTGTCACTTTTACTTGGCCAGCTTCAGTAGTTTCATCTTCTTTGCCAGTTTGCTTAGGTTTTGCCATTTGTTTTAGATTATCTGAATAAGAACATATGTTCGTTGTTAAATTACTGGTTTGAGTTGAGGATTATACAACCAATGATTTACAATGAATAACCTTGGTTTGTTTCTTGTTAACCATTTAGACCTAGTGCAAGATGGTTGCAGTGTAGTGTTACAGGGGCGGCACGGTGGCGTGGTGGTGGATTTGCGGCCTTACAGCGCCAGAGACCTGGTTTTGATCCTGACTATGGACGTTGTCTATACGGGGTTTGTACGTTCTCCCTGTGACCGCATGGGTTTCCTCCCGCACTACAAAGACATACAAGTTTGTAGGTTAATTGGCTTTGGTAATATTGTAAATTGCTCCTAGTGTGCAGGATAGTGTTAGTGTACAGGGTAATCGCTGGTTGGCGCAGACTTGCTCGTCCGAAGGGCCTGTATCCACGCTATATCTCAAAAATCTAAAGTCTTTCTGAGAGTCTTACTTCAAACTCTTCTGCCTGTGGGTGAAAATAACTGCCCACTTACAACCATCCAGTCCACAGATATCCTGGCACAGCCTCGTTGTTGCAATGCCCTTGAGGCAGAAAGAGAAGATGGAGCAGGTGGTCAAGTTGTACTTTAAAATTTGATTTGTATGGGTGTCACGAGTTATGGCGAGAAGGTAGGAGAATGGCGTTAGGAGAGATACATCTGCTACGATTGAATAGCAGAATAGACTAGATGGGCCGAATGGCCTAATTCTGCTCCCATCACTTATGAGCTTATGTGGACTGAAAATACCACTAATGCTATGGACATATTGGATAAAACTGAGAAGAAGACTGTCATCCATGGAGCTTGGTTGGCGCCTAATTTTTCTATTGTGACCATGGAAAGTCCACAAAAACACCAATTTATTGGTCAGCTCTCTCTGTAATTGTCCAGCTCTACCTACTACTAAATGTGGAAACAGTGGGAAAGAAGTTGACTTATGTAAATTACTGGCAGTGCAGGTGGTTGGCTGGAGAACCGGGGAGAATTGAGGGAAGAGGTTCCAGGGATGTGAGTGGGGCAATGGGACTGATGGGATTTCTCTGAGAAACAGGATAAACTCCATGAATCAGATGATCTCCCTCTGTAGTTTAAGGAAGTATTAAGGAAGTACACTCTGGAGTTTGGAAGGATGAGAAGGGATCTCATTGAAACATATAAGATTGTTAAGGGCTTGGACACACTGGAGGCAGGAAACATGTTCCCGATGTTGGGGGAGTCCAGAACCAGGGGCCACAGTTTAAGAATAAGGAGTAAGCCATTTAGAACAGAGACGAGGAAACACTTTTTCTCACAGAGAGTGGTGAGTCTGTGGAATTCTCTGCCTCAGAGGGCGGTGGTGGCATGTTCTCTGGATGCTTTCAAGAGAGAGCTAGATAGGGCTCTTAAAAATAGCGGAGTCCGGGGATATGGGGAGAAGGCAGGAACGGGGTACTGATTGGGGATGATCAGCCATGATCACATTGAATGGCGGTGCTGGCTCGAAGGGCCGAATGGCCTACTCCTGCACCTATTGTCTATTGAGCATGGTCAGCCCCATGAGCCAGTTTTGCCGATACGATTTGTTCTTCATTCCTTGGCACGTGAAAGGTTACAGAGTGCTGGGGTAACTCAGAGGGTCAGGCAGCGTCTCTGGAGAATATGGATGGGTAATATTTTGATTCAGTGCCCTGCACTTCAACTTGTTTAGTCGCCTTTGCTGCATATCTGTTCTGACCTTCGCAGCTACCATAAAATAAGTGGAAAAGGTATTGCCAGTTGTCAAACAAAACTAGGCTAATGAATTGAGATGCAAAGTACTGACAATCGTGAGCAAGAATATAAACCGCTGGGGGAACGCGGAGAGCCGGTCAGCATCTGTGACGGTAGAGGGACGTTCCTCCACGGAGGCTGCCTGACCCATTGGGTTTCTCCAGAGGGTTACACAAAAAGCTGGAGAAACTCAGCGGGTGTAGCAGCATCTAAGGAGCGAAGGAGATAGGCGACGTTTCGGGTCGAGACCCTTCTTCAGACCCACGGGTTTCTCCAGAGGTTTGTCCTAGTGCTGTAGATCCAGCATGTGCACTGATTGGCCATCTTGCTCAGAGGGGGGCGGGGGTACAGGGTTAGGGTTAGATGGGTTTTTAGATTGAAAGGTTGTGAGTCATTTCTCCATTCCTTCCCGTAACTGAGGGAATATGGGCTGCCACTGGCTACCGAGCCACAGTCAGCTCCATCCAACGCATTCAAAAGATCATGTGATAGGTGCAGAATTAGGCCATTTGGCCCATCAAGTCTGCGCCGCCATTCAATCATGGCTGATCTTTTTCTCCCTCCTAAACACATTCTCTAACCTTCTCCCCATAACCTCTGACACCCGTACTAATCAAGGATCTATCTATCTCTGCCTCAAAATATATCCACTGGTGGCCTCCACAGCCTATGGTGGCACAGAATTCTACAGATTCACCACCCTCTGACTAAATAAATTCCACATCATCTCCTTCCTAAAAGAACGTCCTTTAATTCTGAGGCTATGACCTCTAGTCCTAGACACTTCCACTAGTGGAAGCATCCTCCCCATATCCGCTCTATCCAAGCCTTTCACTCTGCGGTACATTTCAAGGAGGTCCCACCTCATTCTTCTAAATTCCAGCGAATACAGGCCCAGTGCCATCAAATTCCCATTATAAGTTAACCCACTCAGTCCTGGGATCATTCTTGTAAACCTCCTCTGGACCCTCTCTGAGGCCAGCACATCCTTTTTCTGAGATTATTGGAGGTTGGAGTGTTAATAGCCTGATGGCTGTAGGGAAGAAACTGTTCCTGAACCTGATGGAGGCCTGCACTTAAATGCTTTGTACAGCGTAGTTTGTGACATGGGGCAAGTTCTGCAGAGGGCTGAGAAAAGATAGTCTTAAAAAGGAGTGTGGTGGTGATGGCTATATAAATAGTTTCTGAGTTCAGTCATTCCAATGTGAGTGAATTCCTGGCAAGTCATAAATTGGAATAGACATAACAAATGAAGGGATCATTTATCACTTGCTTAAGATGAAGGTGGTGTAGATAAGGGCCCTAAAAGGGAGGTTTTCCCAAACGATGAATGCCTTAGGAAGTAAGCGGAGTGTTTTAGTGATTGTGCTTATTTCACTCTGTGTATTTCAGGATGCAGGCATTTCTGGTGAGGCCAGCCTTTATTGCCCATTCCTAATTATCCTTCCTAACGTAAGCAGCTGCCTTGAGCCACTTCAGTGAAGGAGCTCGCACAGTGGAGCTGGGCAGAGACTTCCAGATTTAGACCCAGCAATGAAAGACTGGCGATATATCTCCAAGTCAAGATGGTTTATGATTTAGAGCAGGCGGTATTCCAACACTCCTGCTTCCCTTTCCTCTCTCTCATGGTCAGTGGTGTGGTTCCCGGGTTTGGGAGGTGCTGTAGCAATAGCTTGGGCATGTTGTCAAGGATGGACTCTTTGTGTATTGGTGATGGAGGGAGTGAATGTTTAAAATTGCAGAAGGTTGATTTTTGTTCTTCCCCCTGGAAGGTGTCGAGCGACTTGTGAGTTGTGGCGAGCAAGAATAGGTGAAAGGACGGGGAAGAGTATTTCATTCCACTCCTGACGTACCTTGAAGAAATGTCAGGATGTGAGTCACTCTCCGTAGTACATCTGGGCAGCTCTTGTAGCCACTATGTTTACAAGGCTGGTCCAGTTGAACCTCTGGCCAGTGGTGACCTCTGACGTAGATGGTGCAGGAGATGTTGTGGGCAATGGGCATCAAATATCGGGGGTACTTGATTAGTCTCAGCCTTACCTGATATGTCCGTAGCATTAGTGGTGTTTTTCACCAATCAGCCTGCGTCCCTCTTGTACAAGTATTGTTGAAGCAGATAAAGGCACTTCATTTTTTGAGGAGTTACGCGGGGAATTAAACACTGAGCAACCATCAGCATTCTGATGTTGATGGAGGGCCATTAATGAAGCAACTGGAGGGGGTTGCACCTTCAAGTCCAACTGCCTTGAAGTCCAACACCCACACCGTCTTCCTTTTTGCAACACACGGGATTGTTTTTTGCTGGACGCTCATTGTCTTCCATTTCACCACAAACGTTTGGTGCTGCACTCGCTAAAATGCTGCCCTGTAGTCAAGGGCAGCCACTTCCACCTCCTCTCAGGAGCTTGGGTCATCTTGGAACAAGGCTGTAACGAAGTCCAGAGCACGGTGGTCATGACAAACATGAGGGTAGCAGCAGCGATTGGGTTATTGGTCAGTGACTTCAGTGAATGTCTCCTGCTGGGACTTTGTTTTGTGTTTGAAAGAAGACGGAATTTTCCTCGGGTGAGTTTTCACCAGGCACGTGCCGTGAGTAATTACTCGGGGTAGGCACTCAGTCCGCTTTAAAAAAATTAAACCGCGCATACGCAGATTGTTCTCTCCGTTAAACAAATAAATAAATAAAAACAGTGACATTTCAATTTGTCCAAGGCTTCCTAGTCCTAGACCAATTGGGGGAACAGTTCCTTTCACAGCGTGTGGAGAGTCTGTGCAAGGGGTAAAGTTGTGGGGTGGGCATGTGTGTTGAGAAGGAGGGTGTCGTGGATATTGTCAGTAACTCACTCACCGCTACCGCAGCTCTCCGGGCTCGAAGCCACGCACTCTAGCTGGGGATAGAAGCAGCTTGGGGAGCTACGAGCGGCCACCGGGACCCAACAGCAGAACTGGCCTCCACTTCAGCGCCTTCTGCCGGCCCGCTCACCTTTGGCAGTGCTCGCCGTCGGAACTCCTGTCACCTGCCGTTCGCCGACTTCGCTCATGTCAGCGGCTTCCTGCAAATCCTTAAATTCCCACAGCCGAGTAACCTCAATCGCGCTGTCGGAATTTAAGGACATGAGTGAGGCCAGCGAGCGGCAGGAGAGAGGTTTATAGACTGAGAGCTGCCAGAGGTGAGCGGGGACCGGCAGAAGGAGCTAAGGTGGCGGCTGGTTCCGCTGTCCGGCCCGGCGGCTGCTCAGCCACCCGAGCTACTTCTCTCCCCCACCCCCCTGCCCCCGGCCTCAATGTGGTGTCATTGCACGCCCCCGTGCAAGGAGCGTCGCAAGTGGCATTATCCCAATCACCTCATTCATAACATTCGTGCTCTCCCCGCAACTTTACCCCGGGCCAGACTCCCCAAATGCTGTGAAAGGAGCTCTCCCCCCACCCCCACAGCCCGGGAAATACAGTATTTAAAAACATAAACACAAAATGTACTTACCACATTATTGGTACACAAACTCCATTCTTCTCTCTTTATTACCTAACATACACTTAAAATATTTGACAATCCATATTTGAAAAGGCAGAATTTCAGCTGCCTTCAGCCCAGCTTGAAAGTGACGGCTTCAGGCAGCGCTGACGGCACATGGGCTGCACAGACCTTCCCGTGTTACAAGCGCTGCGGATGAAAGGCACGGAGAATTATGCCTACCTAAGAGATCGCTCTTACATAGGCATAATTCTCCCATGCCTTTACTATTTATATTTAGTTATTACTTCATCTTGCGTTGTGTTTTGGAGTTGACTTTCCGATGGGGATCTGAACGAGACTTTTAATGCAAGCCCTTATTTGCATCTGCACCCGTAGATGGGAGAATGAAGATAATTTCAATGATCTCCACACTGTGAATAGCACCTCCTCTGGATAGCTTATAACCTAACGGTATGAATGTTGAATTCTCCAATTTTAGGTAACCTCTACCTAACCCCGCTTTCTTCCCTACACACTGCTCCTTCACTCCACCCCCCTTCCACCCCCACCCCCCCCCCCGTGCCCCATCTCTGCTCCCAACTATTTCTTCCCTCTACCTGCCCCAGATCCCTGTAGCTACTTTCCTCCTCCTTCACAACCTGCAACTCTTCAATCCAGTCGTTCAACTTCTTCTCCTGTATCTGTTCTTTGTTCCAACCATCTGCCTATCAGAACCCCCCTCGTATATGTCCACCTATTACCTGACACATTTTCCTTCCTCATTCCTTTTCCAGCTTTCTTCTCCCTCCACAGCCCCACCAACCCCCGACAATCGGTCTGAAGAAGGTTTCTCGACCCAAAACGTAACCTATCCATATTCTCCAGACATGCTGCCTGACGTGCAGAGTTAAGGGGCTGTCCCACTTGGGCGACCTAATTGGCGAGTTTAGAAGAGTTTAGGAGAGTTTGAAAAAATGTCATGTTAAAGAACTCCTTGTTGAAGACTAGCTTGGACTAACTTCGGGAAAATTGGACACCGAATAGTGGAGAGTGAAGACGACCTCCTTCGACCTCCCTTCGACTATGATGAAGACCATCTACGACTACCTTAGACTACCCTCGATTACCCACGACTAACATGACGACCTACTACGACTAAAGCTACGAGTAAAAAAAGTATCGATTTCTTTTCCATGGCGACCTCATTTTACTCGCGGGCAGTTTTCAACTTGTTGAAAAATGCGCGGCGACCTAGCTGAGGCCTCGAGTACACGGGGACCACTCCCGAGCATGAAGGAGAGTTACAAAGACCTCCGACGACCTTATGTCGACCATGCTGCGAGTATGAGTTGAGGGCGAACTCGCGGATCATGTCGCCCAAGTGGGACAGGCCCTTTACTCCAGCACTTTAGGTCCTATTGTGTCTCAAGGTAGTTATGTAATATAATGTAATCTTTCTGGTCTAAAACATACATTCATTGGACTTTGCGTATTTGGCAGAAGTGGTATAAGGCCATGTTGCATTCTGACCTCAGGGGGACGTGAGGAGTGCAGTTATTTTTGTGCTTGCAATCACTTGGTTGCTTAACCCCTGGCCACTGCATGTGCAGGAGGTGCAGGTTTGAATCAGAGCATGGTGCTGCCAGGCTGGTCCGATGGGAAGAAACATTTGCCACTTTCAGTTCACCGATCTGGTGCAGATCAGTCAGTAGGGCTGAGATGGATGAGCCAACAACACCGATCCCTCGTCCTGGTATATGAAACCTTTGCTGTTTTACAAGTCTTGTCCTCTCCTCAAAGCTAACTAAGCCTGCTCATATTTCTGCTTGAGGCTCCAGGCTCTGTAAATAAAGTTCCCGATTGAGGAGGATGCCTGTCAATGCCACCCACAGATCGGCTGGTGGTTTTTTCTCTCTCTGTTATGTCTGGTAATAGTCAGCCAGGAATGGGTGCGGTGAGTTTGTATCACGTGACTGATCCCTCTATTTTGTCAATCATGGGCCCCAATTTGCCATTACCAATTGGAATCGCCCAGGTTACCTTATCCCAGTGTAAATCACCGTGGGATTTTGGTTCTGCATTTACAAACTGCTACACCAAGTTCCTTCCTGTTATGCTCTGGGATGTGTTTATATGGCTCTCTTCCTGGCCTGGGAACCACTTTGAGCCTTTAATCTGCTTTATTTGTGGCTCATAAAACATTTTAAAGGTAGCTTTCTTCAATTGTGGAGTTGTCCACTTTACGCAATCTGTGTCTTTTTGTGCTGTGAAGCCAAAGGCTGTGAACTGGAAGGGTTTGATGTCCCAATTACTGACTGAATGTGGGAGCATCTCACACAAGAGACAAAAAAATACCGGCATTGGCATCAGAATCATAGTGGTTTGAGAGTTTAAATCAGGTCATGGCATTGAAAACTAACTCAATGGACTCGATAGTATCAGTTGGTTAGAATTTACTGTGGATAGTGTTTGAAGTACGTAGGGATCATCAAAGATCTTGGTTTTGTTACAATATTTAAAGCTTTGTTAAAAGGAGTAAATTATAAATAAATTGGTCCAAGAACAATTGTGACGATTCATTCATAGTTGCTGCATTTAAAGGCTTCAGTATTGCCGGGCCTGCTGAGTTCTTCCAACACTTTGTGTCTATCTTCAGTAATTGTTTAGCCATTGAGAGGTACAGCACGGAAACAGGCCCTTCAGCCTCTTGAGTCTGCACCAACAAGCCATCAAGCATTCGGTTTTACACTCGTCCTATGCTAACTCAGCGTGTTTTATTCCCATCAACTCCTTCTCAGATTCTACCTCACTCTTATATATTGATTAGCAACTTATCGTGGCCAATTAACCTGCTCATCCCCACACACACGTCTTTGGGGGTGTGGGAGGAAACCTCAGCATCCGGTGGAAACTCCCCCAATCATGGAGAATATGCAAATTCCAGACAGACAACTTTGGAGGTCAGCATGTAACCTGGGTCTCTGGCACTGTGAAACAATAACTCTACTGACTGTACCACCCAGGTTGGATGGAAATTTATAACCAAGACCAAATGATACGTTAGATTTCCAGCATACGTTAGATCTGAGGCTTGCAGTGGGATTGAAATTCAAAAGAAAGTGGAAATCCTTTTAAACTTGGATTAACTGGCAGATTGTATCATTTAAAGACATTTGTTTCCTTTCAACTTCTGCTTGTTTGATAGGGGTACTCCACGTGCATGGCTGTGCAAATTGAGTCTAATCTTTCTATAGATCAGGATACATTTATAACACTGCCTTTCTTTACAATGCCTCACTAATCGTCAGGTCTCTTGCTCCTTAACCTATCTCCATATGGTCTTTGGTCTCGCACCTCACTTCTCCACACGGCTCTGCTTTCCAAACTGACGCCCATCCACACTTGCCCCTAAAGAAGCCCTGGCACGAACCGTTAACGGTTTCTCTCTCCACAGATGCTGATTGACTATCTGAATTCTTCCAGCACTTCTCTTTTTGTCTCTATTTTCTCTCCTTGCCCCCCTCTCCAGTTTAGTTCTGCCGAACCTTTGCTTTGTTGGAAACCCTCTGCTTCACTACAATTTAATGACATCCACTCATGACATTGGTCCCAAAACCTCTTCTGCTTTCTCCTCTTTGAATGTTCCTGTTAGTTTTGTGTGTTAATACATTCCTATGGTTCCCTTTTTGGGATACCTGGAAAAGTTGAACTACAATAAAGATACTATATATACACGATTGCCATTTGTAGAACGTTAAAGCATTCACATTTTGTGCAGTCTGCAGGTGGAGTTTAGTGAACTAGCCACCTCCTCCCTTCATACTTGTAGAAGGCATCAATGATATACAATGCTCTCTCTACCATCTATCTATGTATAACACATCACTGAGAGTAAGGGAGAGTTGCATTTTACAAGTTTTTTGATCTCTTAAAGGGCCTGTCCCACCGTACGAGCTAATTTAAGAGTTCTCCCGAGTTTCGAACTCGGAGAATTATGGTAATGGCTGTTTGTAAGTAATCGGGGCTCTCGTGGACATTTTTCAACATGTTGAAAAATCCTCACAAGCTTACCGCGTTTCCCGAGTACCTGCCGTCAGCGTTGCGAGCCGCTAAGAGACGTCCGAGCTCTGATGTACCCACTACATACATTCCACGTGCTTACCACAAGTTTGATTGTTTTTAAACTCGGGAGAGCTCTTGAATTACCTCGTACAGTGGGACAGGCCCTTTAGTCTACATCTCAAATAGTAAAAGCAAGGAGAGAGACAAAAAGCTGGAGTAACTCAGCAGGTCAGGCAGCATCTCTTGAAAAGAGGAATGGGTGACATTTCAGGTCGAGACCCTTCTTCAGGCAAGGAACTGTAGATGTCAAGGGTCAATGTTGGGGGAATGTAAAGAATTTACAAACATGAACTATTTCTTCAGGGTACACAAAAGGCTGGAGAAACTCAGCGGGTGCAGCAGCATCTAAGGAGCGAAGGAGATAGGTGACGTTTCGGGCCGAAATCCTTCTTCAGACTGATGGGAAGTGGGGGGGGGGGGGGGGGGGGGGCGGGGAAAAGAAAGGAAAAAGGAGGAGGAGGAGCCCGAGGGCTGGGGGAGAAGTGGGAAGGGGAGGAGACAGCAAGGGTTAACAGAATTCTGTGAGATTTCAAGTTTTGATTCAAGCAGGGATTTTTCAAGTTTCACAAGTGGCGATTCATGAATCTGAAGAAGAGACCGGATCCGGATTCTCACCTGTCCGTGTCCTCCGGGGGTGGGTGCTGTGTTCCGCCGAGCTACTCCGACATTTTTTGCGTCTTTCTTTCTAAATCTCAAAATAGGTTGTTAGGGTCTCTGAGCAATTTTGTTATTCAGAGGTGGGAATTGGGAGGGAACTGTTGAAGGAATGCAAGAGCCTTGTCACTTGTGGAACAGGGAAAATCCCTGTTTGGATCAATAACTGACATAGAATTCAGAAGAAATAGTTCATGGGCTGTAAATTCCGTGCATTCCTCCAGCATTGATCCTTGTTCGAAGGCGAGTTGGTGGGGGTGCAGAATCTTGATAATGATGTTTGCATAGAACATTGCAATGGCAGATAAAGTGTGGCCTTGCCTCCACAAAGACAGTGTTTGATGAAACTGCTTTGATCTTTCCTGGTTGCAAAGAGGGTGGACTAGCAACCGTGTGTGAATTAAAAGCCGGCTCTTAGCGTGGGTCTGTATGGCCCTCGTAACTTTCATCAATGGACTGTGTCCAGGGTAGGGCAGCATAGCTGGCAGGGGGGATGGGAGCAAAGAGTTGGTTAAGTATAGAAACAGCGTTCCCTCGTAATGTTTCACGTTAAATCTCATGGTCTCTTAAAAAATAACCTGTTGCCTCGGGTTCCATTTGGTGCAATCAGCAGTTAACAGCTTGCATGCCTAACAGATTGATGCAATGTTATAAAAAAGGAACTGCAGATGTTAGTTGATACGAAAGATTGACATACAACGCTGGAGTAACTCTCTGAGGAGCATCTCTCTCTCTCTCTGGAAAATGGATAGGTGACGTTTTGGGTCGAGACCCTTCTTCAGACTGGAGCGGTGTATTGGGAATGACAAGACCCAGCATTTAAAGAGTGTGAGAGTTTGGTTAGAGCATGGCTTATTTCACCTAATTCTTTCCCCCGATCTTATCTCTATCTCGTTGTACCACCCATCCCATAACAATCGAACTGAACCAAACCAAACCAGACCCCCCCCCCCAATTACCTGCCAGTATTAGCCCCAGCATTGCCTCTCTCTTCCAGATTTCTCCCCCCCCCCCCCCCCTCCCCCCCCATCAGTGAAGAAGGGTTCGGATCTGAAACACCATCCGTCCATTTCCCTTCACGAATGTTGCCTGATCTGCTGAATTCCTTCAACATTTTGTATTTTTGTACTGTTTTTTGTTCTTGTATGAGGAAGAGTCTTGACCTGAAACGTCACCCATTCCTTCCCTCCAAAAATGCTGCCTGTCCTGCTGAGTTCAGTTTTTTGTGTCTATCTTTTGTTCTTGTACATATTTGTTGCTATGAATACATTTTCCACCATTGGTGTAGCAACCTACTGAGTTCCTCTAGCTGCTCTGGTTTTTATTTAAACCTCTTCTTGACGTTTAGCTAAAATATCAGTGTATGCTCTAAAAATAATCAATCCAATTGTGATTGGTTGGCAAATGACTTGCTGAGAGTTTCGAGCATTTTCATGGTTTATTTTTGCATATTTTTATTGCCTTTCATCAGCTCGTGTCTCCCAAAACTCACACAGACAGTGAAGTACTTCTGTTATGTAACTGATGTTGCAGTGTTTGGAATGCAGCCTCCGATCTGTGCACTGCAAGCTTCCACTGGCATCCACGCACTATAGAGTGGGGCATTTCTTTCATGATGCTAAATGAAGGATGCATGCATCATAGATAGACACAAGGTGCTGGAGTACCTCAGCGAGTCAAGCTGCATCTCTGGAGAGAAAGGATGGGTGACGTTTGGGTCGGGACCCTTCTTCAGACTGCAGGGATAAATGCCTCGTATTCATTTTCTGGATTGAGGTGCCACTGGTCAGGGCCAGCATTTGTGGGTGTTCCGAAATGTTCTTGAGAAGGTGAGCTACCTCCTGGAAACAGAAATAAAGAACTGGTTAATACACCATAGGGCACAAAATGCTGTCGTGGCTCGGTGGGTTAGGCAGCATCCCTGGAGAACATAAATAGGTGACATTTCGGATCGGGATCTTTCTTCAGACTGAGGTCTTAAAGCGTCACCTGACCATGTTCTCCAGAGATGCTGCCCAACCTGCTGAGTTACTCCAGCGCTTTGTGTCGTTCTTGTGATGGTACCTGACAGGTTTCTGCAGTGTATTTTGTAGATACTGGTTGAGAGTCCCTGCTTCAGTAGCTTGGTGGTGACTGCACTTGGTAATGAGATGTGTCCTTTATCACACTCCGTGGTTTTCCCTTGAACAGAATTTATGGCACTATCCACTCCACCAATGATCCCAATTAACCTTAAATTCTAAACACCACATTAGATTTTAACTAACCCTGAGTGGAAGAAGAAGTCACTAGCGTTGTCCGCGAGGCCTGGAGCGGGCAAATGCAGTGAGAAAGCCGTAAAGACGATGTGATTTATGACGTGCCTTTCCCCGTCCCTTAGCTTCCAGGGGAGCATTAAATGACCTCCATTGTCATTACCTCTGTTCACTAATTTCACCCATTGATGGAATTGACATTTAAACATTTTAGACTATAACGTGCATCCAAGCATGAAATCTTCTGCAACAGTTGGGAAATCAACTGTGTCAAAGGACTGTTGGCAGCGCAGTCAATGATCTTGCCCAGCAGTGGTGTGAACTGATTTGAGCCATAATTTGCCAACCCTTATTTTGAGCCATTATTTGTCAACCCTTACAAGGCACTTCCACTTGTTTAAATCCCAGTTCTCCTGCCCAGGGTCATTCCCGGCATATTTGGGGAGATCCCTGGCACTTGCAGCAAACGTTGATGGAGACTATCACACTTCATGAGTGTTCTACTGGCCACTTGCCTGTCGGAGTGGGGCTAATTCTCTCTCTTATTTGCTGCCCACTTTTCAAATTCTGAGAGGAATGTTAAAAGTCTGTAACCTTAGTCAAATGTGCTACAGACCACAGGACGATGAATGATGTTGTCCTGACTGTATGCTTTAATGATTTGTGGGTAAGTCTATTCTTACGCTTCTCCTCGTACCTTTGGTCAAGGGAGGAAGAGTGTTTGAAGACCAAGATCTCAAGCCCACGGCCTACAGAGCAGCAATGCTCTAGTCCAACACTCCCTCCTTCAGAGATGTGGACCACTTAAAACAGGCACGCTCTAGCATTGGAATAGTGCCACCAACAGTGTCTCTGCTAAATCATTCAAATCAACTGGTAGAGCAAGTACGTCAACATTGGTGACCTCCACAGGCCACATCCCTAGCAGGGAGGCTGCAGTCTTACCCAAACACCTAGAGAGTGGCTTGGGTGTCTACCTGTCTGATCCAAGATTTCTTAAAGGATTCTCCTATCACTTGTCAGGGTTTGTTCCACCCCTGCCTCTTTTCCACTACAATTTTTATCCATGTCTTCCAGGGATGCTGCGGAGTTACTCCAGCACTTTGTGTCCCTTTTTTGCCGAGCATGGGTTTGAATCATGTTAATGTGTATATTTCTGCTGTCCTTTCAGTGATCGTATATCAATAGATATTGCTGGGGGAGAGAAAGATGACACTTATTTGAGAGGTACATTTTTATGGTATAGAGGTGGGATTCTTTTGAGGTTAGTTCACCCAGTGCCTGATATTGCTAGCAAATTTCAGGAACAAAGCAACTTTATACTTCTGGTCCTTTTGTTATTCAGAGGTGGGAATTGGGAGGGAACTGTTGAAGGAATGCAAGAGCCATTTGATGTGAAATTATTTGCTGAACATACTAGACAGGCTTTGTGTACTGTCTGCCATAAATCGCTGGGCACATTGTCATGTTATCACATTCTAAACCTTTTCTGTAATCATTTCAATTGTACTGAAGCAGGAGCCATCAGATAACATTTGCTTTACTGTGCAGATTTGACTCTTTGCCAAGTAGCTCGCCTCCATGAGCTTCTTGGTCCCATCCCTGTCTGTAAACGAGGCGAATGCAGTGGGTGTATGGGTTGGAGCATGCAATGTGGAGTTAACAAGTGTAATCAGCCAGACACAATGCGCTCTGCAGCATGAGGGAGCATGGTGCAGTCAAGAAAGCCAACAAGGCATTAAGCAATATGGCCAAAACAGTGGAATACAAGTTAATGCTCATGAAAAAAGGTTCCCTGAAGTGTGCGATTTTATCCACAGATAAAAGTGGGATAGTTCCAGGGCTATAAATTGTTGATGATTCTTCACATTGAAGGGATATGTTATCAAGCATGCCTTGTGCTTTCCAGTAAATAATGAGAAGATGTATCGTGCTCAGTAACCAGAAGCCCCTGATGAAGGTAATTAGCAGTTGAACTGGAGTGGGGAAGCTTCAGGTCCACTGTTCAACACGATGATCTTGAAAGTCTGAAGAAGCGCCTTGACCTGAAATGTCACCCATTCTTCTCTCCAGAGATGCCGCCTGTCCCGCTGAGTTACTCCAGCTTTTTGTGTCTATCTTCAGTTTAAACCAGCATCTGCAGTTCCTTATAACACATGATCTCGCAAGTGCTCGCTTGAAACTAATTTGACGGCAATGTTTACAAGGGATTTGGAAAAGGAGGAGGTTGTGTGCGTGGGCAGAGAGCGGGGAATGGTGGTGTTTGGAGAGGTCTACCAAAGAGATACCACGTGCGTTAAAGGCATCCTTCTGTGATTCAGCCTCGAGAGGTCAGGGAACTGATTGTTTTGTCTGTAGAATGATTCATGGAATGAAAGGGTAAATACAGAAATACTTCCTCAAGGGACCCAATATATTCTAACCAGTAACATGAAAGATTGATAGAAGGAAATTTCCACTAACGTGATAAAAGCAGAGGCAAACGAGGAGACATGGGAATTTTGTTTGGGATAAAACACTTTTAATGGCTTGTATACATCAGTTTTGTTCCCCATGTTCTCATGCTATAAAATGCAAGGGAGAATTAGCATGTGGCTGAGCATGTGTCTGCGTCCAGGAGAAGTGAGCCAGTAACTGTAAGAGGTGCAATCTCAAAGATCCATGAATTACCAGGCATCAAGGCTTAAGCTGGTCTACATTGCAGCAAAGTGCAGGACACTCCAGCAGGAATGAGTTCACATGGGGAAAAAAGCCAACCTAAACTTGAAGCCTGAGTCCCCACTCTGCATGGTTCAACAAAGTTATCTCCATCCAGGATTTCAAGTGCAGGGAGTGTGCTCCCGTGGACCTGTGTGATGACGACAATTGAAGGAGTCATTCAACTGGTCTTGATATCCTAATGTGGAGCAGTGACATTTGACTGTGGTTTTCGTGCCCCATTGCATACGTGAACAGCAGACAGGCTCAGACTGCCTTTCTACACTTCCTTCACTTTCGACTCTTAGCATGCTTTCTGCACTCATTTTACAGCAGATTACAGCAGCCAATAAACCTGGGATGTGGGATGAAACAAGAGCACCCAGAGAAAGCTTGCGCAGATACAGGGAGAGCGTGCAAACTCCACAGGGAGTCGCAATTGAGCACAGACCTCTGGGACATTGAGGCAGCGACTCTACTAGCCAATTGTGTCTTTTTTTATTTGGAACTTGGTAAAAATCCCTTGAAGGTAATTTGTTTGTTCTCATTAGAGCTGCTGTCTCCTTTCTTCCCTGAGCATGGTGATGGCTCCTTGTATTCCCTGATTTGAGCAACGGAGATCTGAGGATTGTTCTTGGCCAGGGATGGCCTCTCTGCAAGACTCTCTGCTGTCAGCTGTACACTGCAATTCCCCCTCAGTCTTGGGTTTGCTACTTGGAATTCCTGCTATTCCCAGTTTTGTAGTCACCCAGGGGTGGGTGTTGGCCTTTAGTACCATGTCCAGCTTGTCCTGTGCTGCGTTGGACCTGCTGCCTATTGCCTGGAACTAGTATTGATCAATAGAGAGGCTGCTGGTCCTGTTGCATGTGGCTCTATTGCATCACGCCCTGGCAGAGGCTGCTCTAACAGTGAAGAATGGTTGCACTACCTGTTCAATCTGCTCGCTTTACAGACTTGCTTTTACTTTTCATCCCAGCCCCTTTGTTTAGACCTGTGCCTTGCATTCTTCCTTGGATAAAGGGAACTGAACAAAAACTCATTGCACTTGGCAAACAATGGCTTTTACATTAGTCTGGTGACCCGTCAGTGCCTCTGGGCTTCTTCTTTTGGCACGAGCTTAAAGGAAAGCTTGGCATTTTAAGTGAGGCTGGCCATGGTTGTTGATATAGCTGCCGTGGGCAGGGAGGGAGGGGAGCAGCAATATAATCTCGTGGGACCAAGTGCAGTTCACTGCAGCCCGGCTGTGTCCCTCCTGCCGACTGCGTCACTCATGTCGGACATCCAGATGGCTAGAGTGCTCTGGTGCGTTTGGCATCTTCTGTCTGTGGAAGCTGTCAGATCGCACAGCTGAGAACTCACTGCTTGTTTGGTGAAACTATCACCCTTGATAAAACTGGCCTGATCTTGGCCCTCAGCCCAAAGGCAACGCTCTTACTTTGTTGCTTTGAATGCCTCTCTGAGCCTTGAGCGAGGCATGTGGGGTGTCAACTGGTAGTTCACCTACACTTTTCAAGTTGAGACCATAAACCCGTCTCCTCTGCCCTGCTGGGTTGTTTGAAGCGCTGCATGGCACTATTTGAAGCGAGTGCTGTGGCCAGCGTTAAATCCGGAACCAATACTAAAGACGTTATCTGGCCACAACACCAGGTGGTTTGTGGGACCTTGCTATATGCAACCGGACTGCCACATATCAATCTTGATGATGTGCAGGAAGGAACTGCAGATGCTGGTTTACACCGAAGATAGACACAAAACACTGTAGTAACTCAGTGGGACAGGTAGCAAGCTTCTCTGGAGAAAATGATGGGTGACATTTTGGGTCGAGACCCTGCTTCAGACTGAAGAAGGGTCCCAATCTGAAACGTCACCTATTCCTTTTCTCCAGAGATGCTGCCTGACTCGCTGAGTTTCTCCAGTATTTTGTGCCCATCTTTATAATGCTGAATGCAATTCTAAATCTTCTACAGGAACACAGCTGCTCAGGCAGCAATTGTAGAGGGAAATGGACAGTTGACATTTTGGGTTGAGAACCTTCATCTGTCCACCTTTGTCACCCCCATCTCCCCCAAAAGAGTCCTGACCCACTGAGTTCCTCAGCATCTCTCCTTTCTTTGTGCCAAATTCCAGCAGCTAAAGTCCCTAGTGTCTTTAAATCTTCTGCTTCCTTGGCTGTGGAGCACTTTTGGACAGCTTGAGAATGTGCATTACACATACACATTTCTTATTTCCTCCTTTCCTGCTCTGAAATATTTCCATCTGTGCCATTAGGCAAACAGCTCCTCTTGACGCAGCTGCTGCAGTGAAGACAAAATATACTAGATGCATGGACAGAAAACAGAACACTGGAAGAACTCAGTGAGTCAAGCAGCATCTGTAGAGGCAGAGGGCTGATATGGTGGCAGTACTGGCCACATGAGGGTCTGAATCCAGTAAAAATAGGAGGAAAGTTAAGGAAAACACCATCGGTGAGAAGTAGAAAAACAGGAACTGGTTTACAAAAAAACGACACAAAGTAACTCAGCGGGTCAGGAATCATATTGCCTTTGCTGAGAATGCTAACCTAGTATCCATTGTGGGAATTAAAAGTTTCAAAGAATGTCTTGAAACTGTGCACAGGTTCTTGAAAATTATTTATTGAAAGGTTTTCATCCGAACCCGGTAAAATATTGGCAACATCAGCACCCCACGCACCTTAGAGTCACATAACATGGAAACAGTCCTCAGTCCAGTGTCTGCACCATCCATCCATGCCCATTTACGTTAATCCGACACTGATGCCGTTTTGTTCACCCGCCATACCATTCAACTGTCCTCAGATTCTACCACTCACCTACGCATTTCTTTAGTTCAGGGCATTGAAACTGACCCTTCGACCCACTGTGTCCACACCAACCATTAACTGCAAATTACAGAGGCCAATTAATCTACAAACCCGCACGTCGGTGGGATGTGGGGGGAAGCCGAAGCACCTGCAGGGAACCCACTCGATCCCAGGGAGAGCATGCAACACACAGACAGCATCGGAGTTTGCAATTGTAACCGGGTCTCTGGACCTGTGAGACAGAAGCTCTACCAGCTGCGCGCTAGTGCCACCAATTTGGACTATTTATCGCAGCCAATTAATATACTGACCTGAACGTATTTGGGATGTTGGTGAAAACCGGACTTTCCAGGGGGAGACCCACTAGATAATAAAGAATGTCAACTCCATACAGACAATACCCAATGCCACAATTGAACCTGGGTCACTGGATTTTTGAGGCAATAGCTACCTGATTCTAAAATTCAGATTCCAAAATCATCCATAAAATGCCAGTGCATAAAATATACAACCAGTACATTTAAAAAAAAAAAAATCCATTGGCTTGGGCAACCGAGCATGAGCGGAAAGAGTAACAGCTTCAGTCAACCTACTCCTGGCCAAAATGTAGTGGTGTGTCAAAACGTTTATCCAATTGTGGATTTTAAGCTGGCAGTTTTGCTGTCGTGAATAAGTTCACGTCTCCTGCAGTCTCAATTGATAGAGCAGTATTCCTGAGGTTACTATCCTTGTTGATTCATTTCTTTCCAAGTCTGACTTACTGCTCTTGTGCTGCGGGGAGCTGTGCACTAGTGCACGTAAAGCCCTGCATTTTTGCCAGAATTTATCAAAGGGTGCTTCTTAATGTCCTTGTGTTATTTGTAAGAAATTTAAATGATTAATGTTG
The DNA here is from genome assembly GCA_963514005.1 of Raja brachyura. The sequence goes on from OY740811.1 coordinate 17,919,863, forward strand.
GATTTTTTTTTCAATAAACCAACAGCAATTTTATTTTGCAGTTTATTAAAGGAAAATATAGGGGGGTGGGAAAAGAAAATTTGAGTGAAGAGTACTGGAGTTGGTTGTGAGAAAAAAATTGAAATAGGTTTGTATGGTGTTATCTTGTCCCATTATTTCCAAGTGAGGAACTGATGTAAAGCAAGTTATTCTGGACAACTGCACGGGTGACTTGTGGAGTCTGATAGATGTGCAGTACTTTTTGCCCATACGCACTAATTCCTTTTGCCTGCATTAGTTTTGGGCTCTTCTGTGTCATGCCTATTTATATTTAGACGTCTCAAATGTAGTGATTGTATTTGATTCCAAAACACCTCTGGTGGTAAGTTTCAGATATCAACTGGTCTTTGTGCAAAAAAAACTTGCCGCACAATTCCCTTTTAAAAATGCCTTCTTTCATCTTAAACCCTCTTGATTCCCATACCTAGGGAAACATGATTTTGACTGTTTACCCTTTATAGGCTTATAATTACATATCCCTCTATCTGGTACTTTGGTCACTCTGCTATGGGAGAGATGACATTAAGCTGGAAAGAGTGCAGAAGGGATCTATGAAAATGTCAGGAATCTAGAGTCTGAGCTGGAGTAATTATGCAGGTAAGGACTTTATGCCGCCGGGTGTAGAAGGCGGATGATCTTAATGAGGTGCATAAGATCATGCGGAGAATAGACAGGATGAATGTACAGTCTTTTTCCTAGGGTAGGGGATACCTCGGTTTAAGGTGAGAAGGGAAATATTTAATTGGGACCTGCCGGGCAACTTTTCCACACAGAGTGGTGGGTATGTGGAACAAGCTGCAAGAGGAAGAGTTAAGGCAGGTACTATAACATTCAATCGTGTAAGAAAGAACTGCAGATGCTGGTTTAAATCAAAGGTAGACACAAAATGCTGGAGTAACTCAGCGGATGAGGCAGCATCACTGGAGAGAAGGAATGGGCGTCGCTTCGGGTCGAGACTCTTCTTCAGTCTGAAGAAGGGTCTCGACCTGAGCGTCGCCCATTCTTTCTCTCCAGAGATGCTGCCTCATTTGCTGAGTTACTCCCGCATTTTGTGTCTACCTTCGATTATAATATTTAAAAGACATTTGGACAGGTACATGAATAGGAAATGTTTCATCTGAACCTTCAGACTGAGGAAGGAATCTGAACTCTTCAGATTCACTCTGAAGGGTCTCGACCCGCAACAGCACCCATTCCTTCGATCCAGAGATACTGCCTGTCCCACTCCTTTACTCAGCATTTTGTGTCTATCTTCGATTTAAATCAACATCTGCAGTTCCTTCCTACAAGGTTTAGAGATATATGGGCCTATGGGACTGGCCTAAGTGAGACATCTCGCTGGGCATGGATGAGTTGGGTTGAAGATCTGGTTTCCAGCCTTCCAGTCACCTTGTGCTCTGAGATTGAGGAGAAAAGCTCCCATTGTGTCCTTCAGAGCTGCTGTTGCTGGCCCATCTTGCAATCTTGAGATCCTGAGCGGGTTAGTGTGTTGTATTTAAGCGCAGGAACATTTAGCTTCAGGGATCAAGCTGTGGCTAATCCCCAGTGATAACCAGCTGCGGTGAGAGCAGATGTCTGTGAGTGTGAGTGTTTGCTGCAAAAGTTTGTGTTTGCATGTTGGAACCGTGACAACTTTGTTATTTCCTATCAGACTTTGGACGTATTGACCCAGAAGCAGCTGACCAATAACCCAAAGATTGGAGCGCATTGGAAATGCATGTAGTTGTCATTCCCCAACTTGGAATACCCTTATAGTATCCAGAGGTTTGCTTGCCCAATGTTTATCTTGTTATAAACTCATAAACTAACAATAACGTAAACTAAAGCTAAGATTGTGAATTATAGGACCAGATGAGAGTAAATAAATAGAATACAACTTTAACAGTCTGTAAGCAGTATCATTGACCAGAAGAGCATCTAGTCGGGAATGTAAAGTGTCTGCTTGGATTGTTTGCTTGTATTTATTTATATTTTTCCAGAGGTATTGGTCTATGCTCCTTCACTTGTTTGGGGAATGTTGATCCAAGATTATCCATGGACGATAAACCAGCTACAGGGAGGTCTCTCCTAAGGACATTCAAGAACCAGTGGACCTAGGTTTATGGTGAGATTTAATAGGAACCAGAGGAGCAGCTTTTTTTTTACACAAATGGTGGCAGGTATATGGAATGAGCTGCCTGCGGATTTAGTTGAGGCAGGTATTATCACAACATTTTAAAGACATTTGGACAGATACATGGAAAGGATAGGTTTAGAAGGATACGAGCCAAACAGGCAGGTGGGTCTCGTGTAGATGGGACATGTTGGCCGGTGTGGGCAAGTTGGACCGAAGAGCCTCTTTCCACGCCGTAAGACTCTGACTCTTGAAATAGCACTGATTTAATAATCTTCATCCAAAATTATACTCTGAAACTGAATCCCATTATTAAGATCTGGTTGCTTTGAGGATGTGCTGAGAAGCAGGGCATTGATATCTTGTGAGGGGAACAAACCTCAATCTTCAAGAGTGCTAGAATTAAACCTTTTACTCATTATGGTAAAATCCAATGATTAGGTTAAAGATCCTGGGCACTTGCCACAAATCTATATTCTGTTAAGAAGATTCTTGCCACTCTTTTTAGGGTAAGTGTGAGTGTGGCATGAATCATACAGCATGGCAACCGACCCTCCAGAAGGGTCTCGACACGAAACGTCACCCATCCCTTCTCTCCAGAGATGCTGCCTGTCCCGCTGAGTTACTCCAGATTTTTGTGTCTTATTTTCAGCTCAACATGCTCACCTGCCCGCATTTGGCCCGTATCCTTCTAAACCTATCCGATCGATGTATCTGTCCAAAGTAGATAAAAACGCTGGAGGAACCCAGCGGGTGAGGCAGCATCTATGGAGAGAAGGAACAGGCGACATTTCGGGCCAAACGTCTTTTAAACATGATAATGCCTGCCTCGACTACCTCCTCTGGCAGCCCATTCCACGAAATGTGTGAAGAAAAGCGGCTCCTCGGGTTCCTATTAAATCTTTGCCCCCTCACTTTAAACCTCAATGCTCGGGTTCTCCAATGTCCTCGGGTTCTCGAATGTCCTTGGGTTCTCCAATGTCTTTGTGTTCTCCAATGTCCTCTGGTTCTTGAATGTGGCTGTCCAGTGTGTGGACGGACTAAGGGGGAGCCAGCGCATTCATTGGGTTCTGGAGCCAGAGTGCAACGTGGTTTCTCAGGGCAGAGTGAGGATAATAATGACTGTTCACAGACTGTGCACAGTGGGTGGGCAGTGGGGACTATCAATTCCTTTGCTTTAGGTGAGCTGTTTGTCTCCATGATCTACATGGAGGACAAAGAAGGTGTGTTGTATAAGGTCTAATAAAAAATTTGAATCCAGTCCTTTTTAGGTAATGATTTTTTCTCTGCTGTTCTTTTGTCTATTCTTGGTGCAATTTAATTTTGACTCAAGTGTTGGCAAAGGCCGCGGATTGCTGCAAAATGACTGTGGGTAATTTTCTTTCACTGTTATCCAGTCCACGTCAGTCAGTCTGTCTGTGGTTTTGATCACCCGCAGCAGTTCCCAGGCGCTGTGGAACCGTGTGGCCACTGTGATGTTTGACTCCAGCCTGAGTAAGTGAATATAAATGTACAAATCATTGCAAGTCTATGGAATAATCCAGCAGTCCATGTGTTATTATGAGGTTGCCTTGCCCCTATAAACATTGCAGCTCTCAACATCATGCACTTCATATACAAAGGTCAGGAAAAACACGTCACCTATCCATGTCCTCCACAGATGCTGCCAGACCTGAGCAGTTGCATTGAATTGAATTGAATACTTCAATTTAGTTATTCCAACGCTTTGTACTCAATGCAAGATATACCGATACCCACTTTAAGGCCTTCAATATGTTTGGACTTTAGTTTTTTGACTGCATCCTGGATTCTTGAATAAGGTGGACTCTTTTAGGGATCTCGTGAATTGATGAACTGTTGAATCACGGGTAAGGAGTAAAGTTAGCCGGCAGACTGGTAATGCAGAGGCCTCTACTCAAAGATATCGAAATGACAGTTAAAATCCCACCACAGCGGTGTTAAATTTGCACTGCATTGATTGAATAATCTGGAATGTAAAAAAGAACTACACTCAGATGCTACACCCTGGGACCACCATGTTACATAGAAACATAGAAAATAGGTGCAGGAGTAGGCCATTCGGCCCTTCGAGACTGCACCGCCATTCAATGTGATCATGGCTGATCATCCAACTCAGTATCCCGTACCTGCCTTCTCTCCATACCCCCTGATCCCTTTAGCCACAAGTGCCACATCTAACGCCCTCTTAAATATAGCCAATGAACTGGCCTCAACTACCTTCTGTGGCAGAGAATTCCAGAGACTCACCACTCTCTGTGTAAAGAATGTTTTCCTCATTTCGGTCCTAAAGGAATTCCCCCTTATCCTTAGACTGTGACCCCTTGTTCTGGACTCCCCCAACATCGGGAACAATCTTCCAGCATCTAGCTTGTCCAACCCCTTAAGAATTTTGTAGGTTTCTATAAGATCCCCCCTCAATCTTCTAAATTCCATCGAGTACAAACCGAGTCTATCCAATCTTTCCTCATATGAAAGTATGAGGAAAGTATTCCTCATGTTGTCGTTAAAACCCCAGGGAGATGGGATTCTGCCCTCCGTCCCCAGCCTGTCACACCAACGCCATGTCACCGTCTCTTGACTGCGCTTTGAAAGAGGCAAACAATCCGCTGCCCTGTTGCAGCTGCTGCAACACTGCAGAGCTTCAGGGCCAGCTCCTCAGTGGTGGCTTCAACAGCAGCTGAGTGGTGTTTGCACGACTTCCCTGTACCTGCTTTTGCTTAACATCCCAAAGACGTGCAGGACCATAAATTAATCTGCCGCTGTAAATTGCCCCAGTGTATGGCTGGGTGGTAGAATCTTGGGGGAGTTGCTGAGAATGCCAGGAGAATAAATGTAATTGGAGTAAATGTGTGCTCGATGATCAGCATGGATTTGATGCGTTGATAGCCTTTTTTTCCACAGTTGGGCTCTATTAATAAAATAGCAATATCCTTGGGGCGAATCATAGCAGTTGTGAAGTTTGAGCAAGAGTCCGGGAAAGGAATGATCTGTACTGACTGGAAGTGTTTTGAGAAAAGAAAGGAATTCCCTTGTGACTGCTCATGATGAAAGATCCTCAACAAAACACATTAACTTTGTAACTTTCTCTTCACAGATGCTGCCTGATCTGCTAAGTGTTTCCAACATTTACTGGAGGGGGGGGGGGGTTCCCTATCTATTTTGTTTATTTATCCTGCTTTTATATCAGAACTTTTATCCTCCATGAATTCTACATTAAAGGGATCAGAGGTTCTGTTGCCCTGTTTCTGACGTAAAGGAGGAACCCATGCCACATGTTCCTCAACTTTGATCTGACCGACATCAGACAATGAGTTGCTGCAAACCTGTGATAACAATGCCCAAGAGGTGCATGTAGGCAATGAGTCCTGCTTTGGTCTGGAACTCTATTCCAGCCAAGAACATCAGTAGTCCTTATTCCAAATTGACTATAGATCACTAGCACTAATGCTGGCTAGTTTTCCTATATCCAGGTCCTTGGTGGCATGCCCATTCATCGAGGCCTTTATGAAAAGATGCAGCACTTTCATAACTATTGTGCAAAGCATTGGTTCCGCCAAGGCTCACTTTGATAACTGCCACCAGGTCGCATGACCTTGATGGTTCATCCTGTGAGAAAAATATAAACCACATTTCCTTTCTTTGTGCTAGATTCCAATAGCTAATGGAGATGCATGGGGCAGGATTTTTTTCCACAGAGGATAGTGGATGCCTGGAACATAAATAAGATTCCTGTGAGTGCCAGATTTGATAAGCAAATACGCTTGTGATTCTTTCCTACTTGCTTGATATTCCTCAATGGCTCAGTATGATTTCATCTTCTTAATTCTGTCACACACTTTTTTTCTTTTTGACCAAGTTCAACAATCTCCTTGGTCATCCAAGGTTCTCTTACCTTGCCATCCTGATCCTTCCACCTTTCTGGAACATGCCGGTCCACAACTTTGATCAATTGGCCTTTTAAACTATTCCCACATGTCACATGCAGACTTTCCCAACAACAATCGCTCCTTATTTACTCCCCCTAGTTCCTGCATAATAACGTACCCTGCCTTACTTCAATATAGTGCCTTCCCCTGAGGTCCAGACATTTCCCTATTCAAAACAACCTTCAAACTAATGGAGCTGTGATTGCTGTCCCTAATAAGCTCTTCCACTGAAACTCCAGTCACCAGTGGGATTGCAGACCAACCTGATGGGCAAGTGATGGAGTCTTGCGATGGGTCTCGATTATTCAAGCAACAATGGAATGTGGGAAGGAACCGGGGCATCCGGAGGAAACCCCGATACTCGTAGAGAGAAGGTAGACACAAAAAGCTGGAGTAACTCAGCGGGACAGGCAGCATCTCTGGAGAGAGGGAATGTGTGACGTTTTGGGCGACCGTTCTTCAGACTCGTTCATGACTCCATGCAGACAGCAGTGGAGGTGAAGGCTGAACTGGGGTCTCTGGAGTGGAGAGACTGTAGTTCCACCAGCTGCCTTACTGTGCTTAATAACTGGATGGTCTGTTTAAATAATGGTTGAGGAATAAATATTGGTCAGGATTCCAGGCAGAACTTCCCATTGAAACAGTGCCGTGGGATTTTTCAAGATGATTCACACGTAATGTCTTGCCCAAAAGGCTGCAACTCAGGCACTCCACTGGGTGACTCAGCAAGGCATTGGTGACTCAGTCTGAACTTCGTGCTCAAGAGGCTTGGATTCTCAACCTTTGGACTCTGAGTTGAGGGAGATGTGTGGGCCCGTTATGTTTAATTCCTTTTTAACGAGCATGTGGGTTTGGGATTGTTTGCTTTAAACAGTCACCATTATTTCCACTACATCTGATGAAAGAATGGGTCAGGGATGACCATGGGGACTGTGTGTGGGGTGTTTGTGGTGGGAAGTTTCAGACTACAGTGAGGGGTGGGGATGACTTGAAACTGAAAATCAGCAGAACTGGGGAAAGTCAGGGTGTAACTACTTTAGTTTTCAATTTTGGTACTTTTTATTTGCTATTTTTCACATCCTGATGATACGTTCTGTATTTGTTTTAATGATGATTGATGCTTGATTCAGGTTCAGGTTCAGGTTTTCTGTCACAGTTACTGAACATTTGCCCCATTAGTTATGGACGCGGCCCAGTCCATCAGCCTCTACCCTCTCCGTCCGTCCCCCCCCCCCCCGCCTACAAGTTGAATCTATTTGTACGTCAGGCGGTCTTGAGAACACAGCAACATAATCAACCACTCACACACTGGGCTTCACCCCTCTCCAGTCAAGCAGATAGTACAAAAGATTAAAAGCCCATGCCACCAGGTTCAATAACAGATTTGTGCTGCTATCATACTCGTGAACGGACTTCTCATATGCTGACAACATTCGAATCTTCCAATCTACCTCATGGCGGCTTTTGCGCTTATATTTTCCTGCAGCTGCAGCACTATGTTCTGCATTCTGTTTATTTTCTCTTTTACACTGCCTGGTGCCCTCATGATGTACCCATGATATGGTATGATTTGCCACGATAGCACACAAAACAAAGCTTTTCACTGTATCTCAGTTCACGTACAAATAATAAAGAAAATCCTGTGCTGTTTGAGGAATTTTGCCAAGTCTTTATATAAAAAATATTTTTAAAATATTTCATTCGATGTGCGACTCTTGAAAGGCACTGATGAAGTAACTTCAAGCCTTTGTCTTCATGGTTTCTCAGTGGTGGGGACTCAATCTGGGGCTCAGCATTTCACTGGGTAGTCTGGGTGCATGCTTGCCCCTGGATTTCCCTGCTGGAAGATGCTTTTGAGAAGTGATTAAACTGTTGGAGTGAACAAGCCCATTTATAGAAATATGGAAAGTTGTCAAAAGATGACACAAAGAAGTAGTTGACTAGATGACTGGTTAACTCCTGGAATGTGTTGCCTATTAGGGTGGCGGCGGAAGATACACGCAGTGGAGTTGCTGCTTGCAATGGGGAATAAGGGTCTGTGATTCAAAGAGAGAAAAAATTGTGCAGTAAAGGAGGTGCAACGGTAGAGTTGCTGCTTTACAGCGCCAGTGACCTGGGTTCGATCCTGACCACGGGCGCTGTCTGTGTGGAGTTTGTACATTCTACCTGTGACCGCATGGGTTTTCTCCGGGTGCTCCGGTTTCCTCCCACACTACAAAGACGTGTAGCACTGAATTTCCCCTGAAAAGTGGATTAATAAAGTTTTTATTATTATTAATATTAGATGTTTTGTAAGTTAATTGTAAAATGTTCCGAGTGTGTACTGTACAGGGTGATCGACGTGGATTCAGTGGGCCGGAGGGCTTGCATCTGTACTGTATCTCGAAAGCTGAAAGTCTAAAGAATGGGCAGAGAAATGCCATTGGCTGCATTGCTCTTGCAAAGGGCCAGTATGGATTGGAAGGGCAGAGAGGTCACCTCTGGAGAGTTAGCCATTTTAACCATTGTCATGTGAAATGCGAGATCCACAGGAATTGTAGTGAGTACCATACATTTATTGGGATTCAAAATAATGCAGATGTTGAAATCTGAAATGAAAACAGCACTGGACATACTCAACTGGTTGGGTAGCAGAGGAAGGGTCACCTACCTGGCAAAGGTTAGAGTCATAGAGTGTGGAAGCATGCCCTTTGGCTTAACTTGTCCTCTACGAGCAACATGTCCTACACTACACTAGTCCCACATGCCTGCGTTTGGCCCATATCCCTCTAAACCTGTTTTATCCATGTGGCAATTTTGATTGTTTTGTTCTCATGGATGCTGCTAGACCTGTTGAGTGTTTCCAACATTTCCTTGTGCCAAAAGTGAAAAATGGTTTGTGTCTGCACATGAACTATTTGTTAGTTTACTGAGGGCTCTGATGCTGGATATAACCGGCTGGTGCTGGGCAGAAACCAGCTTCAGATCTTTGTGTCTGCTTTGTGTTATTTGAAGAGAAGAGATAACCTATGAAAACATTCACTGCTATTAATCTGATGGTAGGAAATGCCCAAGCACATTTGGGCAGCGTTCAGTTATAATCTTTGCAAGGCAAGCATTTATTTGGGCACATTTACAAAGTCTTGTCACATCCATCTGAAGCCAAACTAAAATTAGACTTTCCATCTTTAGTTCAATATTACACTGTACAGAACTTCTCAAGTTTCATTTGTTTGAACAGTGGAAATTTGGGGAGTGGAAATCTCACCTACCAGTCAGCTGGGCATGGTGGGTTAAACCAGGGCTGCCAACTCTCACACATTGAGCGTGAGAATCACGCAATTGGCCAAATTCTCACGCGGATCACAAATTTCTCACACTCTGTCGTGAGAAATTCTGTGATTAACAAAAAATTCAAAACTCATATCAAGTGCATGGGCCGCGGGTGTTGGAGAGCCAGGGCTGAGTGAGGGATGGAAACAGAAGCAGCGGCGGGGACCAATGTGGAAGGGGAACCAGGGCTGACGAGGGTTTGCCTTGCCAGCGAGTTGCTCGCTGCAGCCTCAGGGCCGTCGGAGGCATCGAAAGCGTTGCGCCGCTGCTGTAAGAGTCTCTGAGCTGAATTCGCCCAGGTGACCGGCATAGATCAGGCTGCGGCTCGGTGCATCTCAGAGGACAACCAGTGGCTGCTGGAAGTAAGTACCAAGCACTGGGTAGAAACGGTGGAAAATAGTGGCTTTGAAATGGGGGTGGTTGGAGAAAGCATCCTGCTTGTCTGCTAAATTTTCACTTACTGTAACTGCAGGAAAAATGTTCCCAATGTTGGGGGAGTTCAGAACCAGGGGTCACAGTTTAAGAATAAAGGGTAGGCCAGTTAGGACTGAGATGAGGACAAACTTTCTTCACTAGGACCCTGTACAACTGCAGAAGAACCTCTTTGCTCCTATACTGAACTCCTCTTGTTATGAAGGCCAACATGCCATTAGCTTTCTTCTCTGCATGCTGTACCTGCATGCTTACTTTCAGTACCTACATGCTTACTTTCAGATGAACAAGGACACCCTGATCTCGTTGTACTCCCCCTTTTCCGAACTTGACACCATTCAGATAATAATCTGCCACCAAAGTGGATAACCTCACATTTATCCACATTAAACTGCATCTGCCATGCATCTGCCCACTCACCCAACCTGTCTAAGTCATCCTGCATCCTCAAAGCATCTACCTCACAGTTCACACTGCCACCCAGCTTTGTGTCATCTGCAAATTTGCTAATGTTACTTTTAATCCCTTCATCTAAAGCATTGATGTATATGATAAATAGCTGTGGTCCCTGCACCGAACCTTGTGGTACCCCACTAGTCACTGCCTGCCATTCTGAAAGGGACCCGTTAATCCCTACTCGATTAGGCCGATTAGGAAAAGGGGAGATGCAATGAGACCTGGGTGTCATGGTACACCAGTCATTGAAAATAGGCATGCAGGTGCAGCAGGCAGTGAAGAAAGCGAATGGTATGTTGGCATTCATAGCAAAAGGATTTGAGTACAAGAGCAGGCAGGTTCTACTGCAGTTGTACAGGGTCACACCTGGAGTATTTTGTACAGTTTTGGTCACCTAATCTAAGGAAAGACATTCCTGGGACGGCAGGACTTCCATATGAAGAAAGACCGGATAGACTCGGCTTGTACTCGCTGGAATTTAGAAGATTGAGGGGGGGATCTTATAGAGACTTACAAAATTCTTAAGGGGTTGGACAGGCTAGATGCAGGAAGATTGTTCCCGATGTTGAGGAAGTTCAGAACAAGGGGTCACAGTTTAAGGATATGGGGGAAGTCTTTTAGGACCGAGATGAGAAAATCATTTTTCACACAGAGTGGTGAATCTGTGGAATTCTCTGCCACAGAAGGTAGTTGAGGCCAGTTCATTGGCTATATTTAAGAGGGAGTTAGATGTGGCCCTTGTGGCTAAAGGGATCAGGGGGTATGGAGAGAAGACAGGTACAGGATATTAAGTTGGATGATCAGCTATGATCATATTGAATGGCGGTGCTGGCTCGAAGGGCCGAATGGCCTACTCCTGCACCTATTTTCTATGTTTCTATGTTACTTTTTGTTTCCTGTCTGCCAACCAATTTTCTATCCATGTCAGTACCCTAACCCCAATACCATATGTTCTAATTCTGCCCACTAATCTCCAATGTGGGACCTTATCAAAGGCTTTCTGAAAGTCCAGGCACACTTCATCCAATGGCTCTCCCTATCCATTTTCCTAGTTACATCCTCAAAAAATTCCAGAAGATTAGTCAAACATGATTTCCCCTTCGTAAATCCATGCTAACTCAGACCGATCCTGTTACTGCTATCCAAATGTGCCGTTATTTCATATTTTATAATTGACTCCAGCATCTTCCCCACCACCGATGTCAGGCTAACTGGTCTATAAATCCCTGATTACTCTCTCCCTCCGTTCTTAAAAAGTGGGATAACATTAGCTACCCTCCACTCCACAGGAACTGATCCTAAATCTATAGAACTGATCCTAAATCTATAGAACTTTGGAAAATGATCATCAATGCGTCCACGATTTTTAGAGCCACTTCCTTAAGTACCCTGGGATGCAGACCATCAGCCCTGGGGATTTATCAGCCTTCAGTCCCATCAGTCTACCCAACACCATTTCCTGCCGAGTGTAAATTCCTTTCAGTTCCTCTGTCACCCTAGGTCCTCTGGCCACTGGTACATCTGGGGGATTGTTTGCGTCTTTCTTAGTAAGGTTGCTCAGGGCCATTCTTTAGTTGTTGCTAGGATGGTTCAGTTGACTGGTAACAGCTGGGAAGAAACTGTCCCTGAATCTGGAGGTATGCGTTTTCACACTTCTGCACCTTTTGCCTGATGAGAGAGGGGAGAAGAGGGAGTGGCTAGAGCGCGACTCATCCTTGATTATACTGGTGGCCTTGTCGAGGCAGCGTGAAGCGTGAATCAACGGAAGGGAGGTTGGGTTGTGTGATGGTGTGGGTTGCGTCCACAATTCTCTGCAATTTCTTGTAATCTTGGGTGGAGCTGTTCCCAAAGCATCCTGTGATGCATCCCGATAAAGTGACACTTCTCCTGTACACCCCTGAGACCTAATATGAACTCTTTGGACCTTGCTTTTTTACTCCCTTTCATAGGCAAGGACATTATATCATTGTGGCGCACACTGCGGTCATTTTGTGTGACGGTACAAGAGCAAAGATAATGTTTCTGAGCAAACCTCTCACATGCAACAGGATGAATGAGACCTGCCAGCCCATTGTGCAGCCAAGTTCTTAAAGATACATTATCCAAGATTATTATTTTTTCTTTTTGGGAGATAATTTCATCTTTGGGACTTGAAATGTGGACAAAAAATAAAGAATTTCCCGTTGCAGAGGCCTGATGCAATTTCCTTTGCGCTTTGAAGCACAGATTGTATTGTGTAGGAACATGGCCTTGCACATCTCCCGAGATCAAATAGTCTTTCCTTGGGGACAAGCTGTCAGCCGTTCCTTCCGCTCCCAAATACTCTCTATTTAACTGGTGATCTATTAACAGCTGAGACACTGGGCCATCATGCTGTTGTGCAACTCATATCTGAACTTGTTAACTTCCTGCTTTTTCTCATTTACTTTCACATCAGAATGTGAAGGCCTCCACTTTGTTTTGAACGTGTGAAAAACTATCATCTGAAAAGCCTACTTATGAATTGTCGAGTGGATGAAATTGTCAGCAGCAGTTTTGACGCTGGTGTGTCTGAACACAAGTGTGATGAATGCTTGGTTTGTGCTGAGTGTCGTGAAGAGGAATGATATGGAGCGGTAACCATAAAAAAAGGGTCACATTCGCACACACACTTCTCATGCTGTTGAACGCTGGAATCCTTCTGGACCTGGGATGCAAGTTTATTAGTGCAACAGAGAATAAAGAGGGTATCTAATTGTTACTGTCCCAGAAATGAGAGTGCCCAACATCCAGTGAGAAGAGTGAAATGCATTGAATTCCATGCATCATTAGACTTTAGACATACAGTACGGAAGCATGCCCTTCAGCCCACCGAGCCCATGCCGACAAGCTATCCTCCGTACACTAGTGCTATTGAATTGAAGCTGATTAACCTCCAAACCTGTACGCCTTGGAGTGTGGGAGGAAACCGGAGCGCCCGGAGAAAACCCAATGCAGTCACAGGGAGAACGTACAAACTCTGTACAGACGGCACCCGCAGTCTGGATCAAACCCGGGTCTCTGGTACTGTAACGGGCCTGTCCCACTTAGGCTATTTTGTAGGCGACTACAGGCGACTAGGCTGTCGCCACAAGGTCGCCGGGGTGTCGCCTGTATGGTCGTGAGTAGTCTCCTCAGTCGCCCAAAGACTTGTAGCGTTTTTCTGGTCACCGCCGGATTTTCAACATGTTCAAAACATTTTGGCAATGGTGGGTTGACGCCGATGAGCGTAGCTTGACTTCTCCTGTCATTGGTTGTCGCCAGGTGACGTTGGTTGTCGCCGGTGCTGACTTTGGTGAATTGCATTGGCGACTACCTACATCGACCTACGCCAACCGACGACAGGTACCAGTGACTGAATTGTCTTCAGTTTTCGCCGACAGGGTCGTAGGTTGACTTTGGTTGTCACCTGTGTGGTCGTAGGTGGACATCCTAAAGGGTCACCAGTTGTCGGTAGCTTGCCGTAGCTTGACGTCGACTTGGTGGTAGCTTGCTGCAGCGTGTCGTAGACATTGTCGAAGACATTGTCGTAGGGGTTTTTTTCGGCGACCTGCTACAGGCCCTTAGGGCTACCGCTGCGTCATTGTACCACATTGAAAACAGAATAGTGCTGCAGGGATTGTAATTTAAAAAAAGAGATTACATGCATTGATGTATCGTGATGATCAGCTGATGCATCTTATTTTAAAATATGAATTTAATCGAAGCCTGTTGGTTTGGCATTTCAATGTTTGCAGAGTGTTACGGTGAAACATTCCTGACAGCCCACATCTGAAACAGTTGGCGTTTTGATTCCTGATTTGCACCATATGTTCCATCTTCGTTGAATCAAGCTCAATTCGAGATCAATTTATTTTCTCTTTTCAGTTACATTTTAAACAAGGGTTGAAGTTTTTTTATTGAAAAATTCTTTGCAAAGTTTGTATCAATAGAACAGTGCAGCACAGGAGCGGGCCCTTCTGCACGCAATGCTTGTGCCAAAGATAATGGCACGTTAAACTGATCTCATCTGTCTACATGGTCCATATCCCTCCATGTGCCTAGCTAAAAACGACCTAAACACCACTATCATGTCTCTCTCCCCCACTACCCCCGCAATGCATCCAGGCCCCCTACACATTGTGTTTAAACAAAACTTGCCCCCACACATCACCATTAAACTTTTCCCCTCTCACTTTCTAGCTATGCTTTCTATTGTTAGATGATTCCACCCTATGACATAGGTTCTGACTGTCTACCCTATCTACGCCAGTTCTTTTTCCCCCAAGATGTGAACTCGATCAATCTTCATTTTCTCTGCCAACATGGTACCACATGAGAGTCCAAACTGTTGTCTATCTGGGCTTAGGGCTAGAACTATGGCATGTATTATTATTTACTGTTCCCACTGCATTCGTCGAATAAATGCTCCTTCCACTTGACAATTGCAATCAGGAGAGTGCTATCGACTCAGATGGTGAAATATTATTTGAAGTTTGGTCACCATTCCCATGAGGGAAATGTTTAGCTTATTGTCAAGTGAACTGATGTACGGTGTAAACCTTTTGTCGTGTGCTAACCTGTCAGCAGAAAGACAATGCGTGATTACAATCGAGCCATCCACAATGTACAAATACATGATAATGTGAATAATGTTTAGTGAAAGCTAAAGTCTGATCAAAGATAGTCCATAGTCTTCAACTCGGTAAATTGTAGCTCAGGACCGCTCTTTGGTTGTTGGTAGGATGGTTCAATTGCCTGATAACAGTTGGGAAGAAACTGTCCCTGAATCTGGAGATGTGCATTCTCACACTTCTATACCTTTTTCCCAATGGGAGAAGAGGCATTCAAGGTCCCACAGACGTAAGAACATAAGAAAATAGAAGGAGGAGGCTGCATCAGGCCCTCCATGCCTGCCCCACAATTTAACATGGTTGTAGCTAGGCTAGGTTGGCCCCGACTCTTGTTTAGTGCCAGTTCCCCATTACTCTTAAATCAATGATATTCCATACTCATTCACCTCTAACAAATATATAATGGTCTGACCTCCACCACCCTCGGCGGCAGAGAACGCCAGAGATTCACTGAGCAATTTCTGTACGCCACAGTTTGCACAACAGTGTAATAATAACCTTTTTTTTTTTCCGCTGATTGTCAGTAGAAGTAGAAATATTGTCCTGGACACCAAGGAAGATGCAAAATCAAAGGCAAGAAAATGTTATAAATCCTCAGTAAGCGAGAGAAATGCAGTCAAACTTCCAGGTTGCTGACCCAGGAAAGGCACTAATAGTGCTGAGAGCATTTACCTCCACGACAGAGAGAGAGAGAGAGAGCACCCAGGGCCTTGTTACAGTCAGAGAGAGTCCTGGGGAGACACAGTGTGGAAACAGTCCAAACGTAGAACCAAGGAACTGCAGATGCTGCGTTATGCAAAAGGACAAAATGTGCTGGAGTATCTCAGCGTGACAGGCGGCTTTTGGGGAGAATGTGGGATGGTGATGTATCTGAGAAGGATTCCGACCCGAACGTCACCTATCCATGTTGTCCAGAGATGCCGCCTGACCCACTGAGTTACTCCAGCACTTTGCGTCCTTTTCAGCATGGAAACAGGCCCCTACCCACCGTGTCCGCACCGTCCTTCAACTAATACTATCAAGATTTGACAGTAAATCTGTCAAACAATGTTTGTGGGAGCCACTGGCAAAACCAAAGGAGATGTGACCCATTTTTGGCTCAAAAGCCCTGTCCCACTGTATGAGTTCATTCAAGAGTTCTCCCGAGTTTGCCCTGATTTGAACTCGGAGATTTACTGTAATAGCCGCTCGCCGGTACTCGGGGCTCTCGTGGACATTTTTCAACATGTTGAAAAATCTTCACGAGTCCTCCCGAGCTTACCGCGTTTCTCGAGTACTTGCCGTTAGGAGCCGCTAAGAAACGTCCCCGAGCTCCGACGTACCCGCTACGTACATTCTACGTGCTTCCACGAGTTTGATTTTTCTTTTAAACTCGGGAGAGCTCTTGAATGAACATAGAGTGGGACAGGGCTTGAACTCTTATTGTGTGATGTGTAATGCCAAGTCCCATGTGCTCTGAACAATATTCCAACCTATTCTGTGCACAGCTGCTCTGAGCTGGGACTGACTTGGAGAGTTCCATTACCCTGAGCTTGTCTACAGCCTCAGCCAGCCACAGTCGGTGAGTTGGGCCGGCTGGTGATCATTTTCCCTCTCAGCTGCCTGTTCCTTCACGGCACAGACTTGTATCTCACAGTTGGGAATGCCAGATCTTAATCGCAGTTCGGACTGAAACCTCTTGAAAGAGTGGAATGAATAAATACCTCACTCATAAGGCAGCTTCAAAGGAAGGCGTCTGTTTTGCTTTGGAAAAGCAAACGGAAGGGCAATCACGCTGATTCAGTGGCTGTTGAAACAATTAGAAGCATTGTGTTTGTGGAAATATGTTAAAAGTCTGTCCGCTACTTGTAACGCCTGCATTGGTTTTCATTTTTTGCAGAATGGAAATCAGTGGTTCAGAATTAACTTGCTCCAGCCCAACCTTGTCCTTTAGGGACAATGTCGCTTGGCACCGACCGCCCTTGTGAAAGCGGACACAAGGCAGGTGGATCCCAGCGAGGATTCTGGCAAAACAAACTTAATGTCAAAACACCAACCTGAACGTGCAGAGTGTTAACTGGGTAAAATGAATCAGTAGGAACGGTCGCCCTCATGGGAATAATGAAGAACTGGGCTCTTTTGTGAATGTACTCTGGCTCCTTCCTTCCTTCCTCAACCAGTTGCAAGTCACAGCCCCTTCAATTTCCCACTGACAGGATTAATTTCTTCCTTTTTAGGTTGTACTTTTTATAAAATATACCCTTCCGACATGTCCACACACTGGGGGATAAAAGTGAGCGCAGCGGAGAAACCAGACCAGACATGGTTGTAAGTTGGCAGGCGTGGAGCATTGTGCCCCGTTTATTAACGCTTCAATCAGTTCACTCCACCTCCAGGTTAGCCTTGCTCAAGGTAGTGTACAAGTTAGATCAGGAAAAGCCCTGGGCTCTTTTCTTAATTGAAGTTGTGAAAGGAACCACTCCCGTGTTTCTATTGGCAAATGGAGGTTGCGGCAACAAATACGGTTCTGGATTTAAAACTCGTCACAGGTTCAGAAATCCCGAAGACACCAGAAATCACTCCCATGGCGTAGCTGATTACAGTGTTATTGATTATTGTTTAATGACAGCCCTCTGTTTCACATTCAACTCTTTTAGTTCACACAGGCCATGGCCAAGCCTCTTTTACCCAGTGAATTATTTTCCAGAGCTGAGTGACCGTTGTAAATAAGAAACATCGCAGTTTGGTCCAACCAATGTTCCGCTATCAACAATGTGGAAATGGTCGTGTGTGTGTATCTTTGTGGGTGTGTGTGTGTATGTGTGTCTGTGAGTGTATGAGTATGTGTGTGTCTTTGTGTGTGTGTGTCTTTGTGTGCGTGTGTCATTGTGTGTTTGTGTGTATGTGTGTCTGTGAGTGTATGAGTGTGTGTGTGTCTTTGTGTGTGTGTGTCTTTGTGTGCGTGTGTCATTGTGTGTGTGTGTGTGTGTGTGTATGTGTGTCTGAGTGTATGAGTGTGTGTGTGTCTTTGTGTGTGTGTGTCTTTGTGTGTGTGTGTGTATGTGTGTCTGAGAGTATGAGTATGTGTGTGTCTTTGTGTGTGTGTCTTTGTGTGCGTGTGTGAGTGTGTGTGTCTTTGTGTGTGTGTGTGTCTTTGTCTTTGTGTGCATGTGTCTTTGTGTGTGTGTTTGTCTTTGGGTGTGTGTCTATGTCTGTGTGAGTTTGTGTTTTTGAGGGATGAATATTGGCGAGCAATACACAAAGGGTTTCGGCCCGAAACGTCGCCTATCTCCTTCGCTCCTTAGATGCTGCTGCACCCGCTGAGTTTCTCCAGCCTTTTGTGTACCCACAAAGTATTTCAGTAGCTGAATAATGGAGTCGCTTCCTGCTGTGCCAATGCCTCTATGCTGCAGACTCTAAAATCCCATTAACTGCATGGGATTGGGGCACGGAGCTCCAATGGGTAACAGAAAATGCAGCTACCTTTTAAGGCCATCTCCATCTAACCAATACAGTCTCCAAGTAAATACAAATAATGTTCGGAAAGCATTATCATGCAGTAATAAACATATTAAAATAATTGAAAGCCTAAAAGGAAATATTAGCTAACAAACTGCATCAATTGGAATTTATAAGCAATAATTGATTTTGAAGTCACAAGATGCAGTTCTGTAAACAAAATCAACCGTCTGTTTTAAAAGCACAGAGTTGGGAGCCACTTTTTGCAAGCGATTTGGAAATTAATCCCTGTATTTGTGAAAAGATTGGATCCTCCTTGTGTACGGCCAGAAGTAGTTCTGCCATAATGTGATAATGTGGACTCCTAGTGGGTGAACTGGGAGCTCACCTTGTGAGTTTAGAAGGATGAGGGGAGACCTCATGAAACTTGCCGAATAGTGAAAGACTTGCATAGGGTGGATGTGGAGAGGATGTTTCAACTTGTGGGAGAGTCTAGGACCAGAGGTTATAGCCTCAGAATTAAAGGACGTTCCTTGTGGAAGATGAAGAAGTTCTTTAGTCAGAGGGTGTTGAATGTGGAATTCTTTGCTGCAGAAGGCTGTGGAGACCAAGTCAATGGATATTTTTGAGGGAGAGATAGATAGATTCTTGATTAGTTCGGCTGTGGGGTTATGGGGAGAAGGCACGAGAATGGGGTTAGGATGGAGAGATAGATCAGCCATGATTGAATAGCGGAGTAGGCTTGTTGGGCCGAATGGCATTTTTCTGCTCATATAATTTATTAACTTATGAATTGACAATGAATGTGAATGCACTGTAGGCCGTGCTGTCCCCAACTTATAACTGCCCTCTGGAAGCATTCAATAAATGTTTCTCTCGTTCTGGGATTTGCATTTGAGACTAAGCCAGACAAATGAGAACAAACCTATTCCTCCTCATGATATCACATCTGTGTAAACTGAAGTTTCCACAAGGCAGTAAACAGTGGACGAAGGAAGAAGTTCTGACTCGGTGAATGAGATAATCATACGTTGACTCTTTAATGGCTTGCCGCCTGTAAAATAAATAGATTGCATTGTGAATTTTCGGGGCTAAAGAGCTAATAGAGCAGTGTCCTGCTATTTGTATTTAGGCGTCACTAGTGTACGTCTGGGGATTGATAAAACAACAGCGAGAGCACGGCCAGAGCTGGCAACACCCATGCAGAAAGCAAGGAAGGTTTCTGGAGACTTGAGTATGTAGGAAGGAACTGCAGGTGCTGGTTTACATGGAAGATAGACACAAAATGCTGGAGTAACTCCGTGGGACAGGCCGCCTCTCTGGAGAGAAGGAATGGGTGACGTTTTGTGTCGAGATCCAAAAGATCTTCCAGAGATGCCGCCTGTCCCGGCTGAGTTACTCTAGCATTTTGTGTCTATCTTCGGGAGACTGAGGTTACCACTCGGCCAGTCACAGGCTAGGCTGGTTCGATGGTTGACTAATGTGCCCACTGTAGCCTCAGCATCAAACAGGACCTCTCCATATGAACCAGTTTAAGCTTAAAAGAGCAGACTTCTCCCAGAAAGCATGGCAAAATGGTCAGTGAGATAGTTAAGATTCCAGGATGATGTACTAGCCATTCTCAGTTGAATTCCCCATTGGTGGCATCACCAGAAGCACACAACTGCCTCCACAATTCTCAGTGTACATAAATTCCAAGCACTTTGTTTCAACACAATTCCCAGTTGCTTCCAGCTGTTCCACACAGCTGCTATCCTACAGAAAACAACATTCTCCATTTCGAGTAGGAGTGCGCTGTTTCAGCAGCTTGATCTCCGTCCACTCCGGTTGGCTTCTGGAGAAGGTTTCTTGCCGTTCCCTCTACTCCAAGGCTCACTGAAGAAATTAGGCCTGATGGGTTGGAGGGTGGGTGGCATTGAAGTGAAAGGTCAGATGGAGACAATTGCTGTCCTTTGCCTCTGCCACCCTGGAATGGCTGCGCTTGTATTTCTGGCGATTCTCTGAATAGTCGCTAAGAAGGTGCACTTCCATCATGTATTACCAGTTTACCCACCACTGAGAATCAACAGCTTCGAAACATTGTTTAATATCTTTTGGAGAATATATTTTCTAAACTGACTTACATAATAATAGCTCGGAAGGAAGGCATTTAGCTCATCGGCCCAATACCAAGAGAACAATTCCATGTGTCCCCCCCCCCCCCCCCCACCCTTTGTGGCACAGCGGTAGTGTTGCTGCCTTACAGCACCAGAGACCCAGGTTCAATCCTGACTACGAGTGCTGTACATACGGAGTTTGTACGTTCTCCCTGTGATGGCGTGGGTTTTCTCCGAGATCTTCGGTTTCTTCCCACACTACAAAGACGTTCAGGTTTGTACATTGTGGCGTGGTATATATGTAAATTGTCCCTAGTGTGTGTAGGATAGTGTTAATGTGCGGGGATCGCTGGTCGGTGTGGAATCGTTTGGCCCAAGGGCCTGGTTCCGCGCTGAATCTCTACACTAAACTAATAATAGTGAACTGATAGTAACAGAGAGAGAGAGAGATGAAAGGAACTGCAGATGCTAGAACCTTGCATAAAACACAAATTACTGGAGTGACCTGCTGAGTTACTCCAGGACTGTGAGTTGTAAACTGTTGGTACTTGGTTACTGTGATCTCTGAGTATCTCTGTGATGGCTTTATGCTGACAGAAACAGCAGTAACTTGAAACTTGTGCAATGATTTTAATGCAAGAGGCCTTCCCAGTGATTCAGTGAACACAAATAAATGGATAGACGTAGAGCAGTACAGCATGGAAACTGGCACTTTGGCCCAATGTAAGCACATAAACCCAGATGCTCCACCTACACTGGTCCTACCTGTTCACATTTGGCCCTTATCCCACCAAACCTTTCCTATCCATGTATCTGTCCAGGGGACAAGAAGTGTTTGAGAAAGATGCCATAGGAATTGAAAGATATTGAGAGGTAGAGTGCGCAGGAATAAGATCACAGTTGTCGTTTGTGAACTATAGTCAATGGAGTGGTTGGTGTTGTGTGAGACTTATAGATGAAATCTTGTGAAAACTTGTTCCTATTTCTCAGCCCAATCTCTGCTTCAGCTAAACATTTCCATTTAGTAATGAAGCAGCTGCCTTCACCCCACTCAATTTTATTTTTCCCTTCCAAGTTAAATTTGTGCTTTTATGATGGAATTTTCCCAGTTGGAACATGATTCTAAACAGTCTTCCGGGCTGTTCTGTGAATCATCATTCTCAGTCCCAGGGAATGTGGAAGTTAAGGTTTTAGCAGGACATCCTCAACAGAACTTCCTTCCTCCTGTGTCTAAGGTACCAAGACGGGTTGTTTACTGGATGTATTCATATTTTTGCTAATAGGCTCTTGATATGCAGCGAAAGTTGAGGTTTTGGTCAAAGATCTCATCCAGCAGGTAGAGGTCTCTCTGGATATTCAGGAGAGAGAGGAACCTTTTGCATAAATGGGAATAGACAATAGACAGTAGGTGCAGGAGTAGACCATTTGGCCCTTCGAGCTAGCACTGCCATTCAATGTAATCATGGCTGATTATCCGCAATCAGTACCCCGTTCCTGCCTTCTCCCCATATTCCTTGACTCCGCTTTCTTTAAGAGCCCTATCTAACTCTCTCTTGAAATTTTCCCTGCAGCCATCGGCTGATTCTGCCTTAAATTGGTAACCCTTTATTTATTAAACAGCCAAGTCCTGGTTCTAGATTTTCCCACATGAAGAAACATCATCTCCACATCCCCATATCAAGGTTCCTCCATGTCGAAGATAGACACAAAGTGCTGGAGTAAGTCAGCGACTCAGGCAGCATCTCTGGAGGAAACAGGATGGGTGAAGTTTCAGGTTGGGACCCTTCCTCAGACACTCCATGTCCTTCCATGTTGTCTGTGTTTCACTCATTTCTCCACTCACTCTTCGCAGATACCCAGCAGATATAATCCTCGCCTGCCCAACCTTTCTTCATGATGCAATCTGCCCACTCCAGGTAGTGGTGTTATAAACCTTCCCTGAATTACCTCCAATGCAATCACATCATAAGGGGACCAATGCTATAATAAGCTCTCACGAATGCTCCTTTAATTAATCGGACTTTTCCACAAGAAAAATAAGAAGGGCTGCTGGACGAATTCAACAGTCAGGCAGCATCTGTGGAGGGAAATGGATAGTAGCTATTCTTGGTCGTGACCCTTCACCAGTCCAGGTTAGGGATCTCAACCGAAAAACATCAATGGTGTATTTCCCTCCACAGATGCTGCTTGACCATTTTGTTCCTCCAGCAACTCTTCCATTTGCTGCAGTCTCCAGTATCTGCAGCCTCCTGTGTATCAGGGCCTTTTTCATAAATCTGACTTAAAATGTTTACAAAATTTGCGAGAGGCAAAGCAGAAGTTTGTACATCTGGGCAGCTGTGCCTGCTGTACACTTCCTGTTGTTGCCTCATTTTCACAGTATTCAATGAGGAGCTACCTTTGGCCAAGACCCAGAAGACTTCATTTCCACTTTCCCATTGCCACTGGAGAGAACAGACTTGTTTCCCATCTTCATTACCTTTTTTTAATGCCCAAGCACAAATTTGTCCTTTGCTTCTTACTGAAGCTTGTGGCCGTAATACTGTTCTGAAGAAGGGTCTCGACCTGAAACATCACCTATGCCTTTTCTCCAGAAATGCTGCCGGACCTGCTGAGTTACTCGTGCTCGTTGTGTCTAAATGCTGTTCTTTTCATCCTGTCTACATCTTGTTAAATTAAACAGGAATTCTTGGATTCTGTATTTTTATTTAAAGGTACATTTTTTCCCGCAAGTTTCACCAAGAAACTTTAATATGTGGCATCACCTTTACACTGCACCATTGTATCCAGGTATGCAGAGTCTAAATCACGGCATAGCTGGCTGCAATCTGGGTGTAACGGAACTGGTGGCATGGGAGTGGCAGCTTGCTAAAGCATTGTCTATTATGGTAGCTAAATCTACCAAATGTAAACTAACTGCTGAACATTTGGCCCACAGTCATTCCTGATCCATGTTGATTGAATACTCTTCACTTGACTTGTTGCACTGCACCCACACATGAGATTCCACACGGTTCTGGGATAAAGCAGTCATCTTGATCCACAGTGCACAGACAGTCTCAATGTCCACTGCCATCACTATAGCCACACTGTCTATAGTGTGCACAGTGGTAAAGCAACTCCCAAATGCTAAAGGGCGGCTCAGTGGTGCAACGGCAGAGCTGCTCCCTCACAGCGCCAGAGACCGGGGGTTCGATTCCGACTATGGGCGCTGTCTGTGCAGAGTTTGTACTTCCTCCCTGTGACCTTGTTGGTTTTCTCCGGGTGCTCCAGTTTCCTCCCACATTCCAACGTTATGCTGGTTAGTAGGTTATTTAGCCTCCGTAAATTGCCCCCAAGAGTGTAGGATGTGATGGTGGGATAATGTAGAACTAGTGTCCGGGTGATCGATGGACTCGGTTGGCCGAAGGGCCTGCGTCCACGCTGCATCTCCAAACTCTAAGCGCTCGACCATTGTTGCTTTGAAAGGCAAAAGACAGCAGGGGTGTGCGGGAAAACCATTACTACCAATGTTCCCCAAGCCACACAACACGGAGTGAAATGCATCACCTTTTATTCATTGCTGTCACGGCAAAATCCGGGAACTTTTCTAATTAAAATCAGTGGGAGTGCTTTAATTTCATAAACTGCAGTTGTTCAAAAGGTTGTTCCCAGCGCCACCACCTCCACGTCGGGAAATGAAGGATAGGCAGAAACTGCTGTCAGCACCCTTTACCTGAGAAATTAATCCATTCAAGAAGTCATCATGATACATTAGCCGAGTGACTGGAAGGTAACAGAGCTCAGCATCCATGACATTGCCCATTGAGTATGGATGGGTCGAGTATAGATGTGACTGAAAGCTAATGCTGGATGGAGAAATGTGCATTCATAAAGTTGCAAACTCATTGGAAAATGTTGTATATACATACAGGATGAAGAATCTCTTATTTTAACTAGAAAGGAGTGTGCCTGTTGCTTCGGGTAGCGGGAAATTCTGTACAGGACGCAGAGGCGCAAAGTACTGTATGGTAATATGAGGCGTGTCTCAATCAATCAACCAAAGTGAAGAAACTGCTCACATGAGGGATAGGGCAGGTTTTTTGGAGTGAAAAAAGAATCATCCATTTCTGTTAAGCAGACTTTTCTAAAACAAGCAGGTATGTGCATAACACATGTGCAGTCACTTGATGATTGAGCCAGTTGTACGTTTCCAATAGTTATTTCTCATATCTTACAACATAGTATCCAGAAGAAATAGTCATAGGGAGAATGTGTAAGCTTTACACAGCTCAGGATTGAACCATCACTGGAGCTGTAAGACAGCAGCACTACCAGCCGTGCCACTGAGTTCCAGCAGCTCACCATTTCCCTTTGTGCTTCTGTATTGCTTGGGTTCAGAGTATGGATCGTGTACATGGACATTGCCTTTGTGTGTTGCACGTGCGCCATGGAACATCTTGTTTGCTGACCTCGTTGGTGGAAGAATGAGTGAAAATCAGGCCTCACAATTGGAAGTTGGTCCTCTTGATCATTTACTTTTTCTACTAAATTCTCGCGAGTTTACTTTTATCCCTATTCTGAAAAAAACATTGGAATTAAAATGATGTCCCTGCCTGCAGTATATGCTCCAACACTCTCCAGATGCCTGAAGTAACCGCATAGTATTTGCTGCCCTGAGAATTTGAATGATCAAAATATCCCTCGAGACTGAATTGGTTGGGATAAGCTATGGATTTGGCTCAACCCCTGCATGACTAATAGATTCAGATTGAACGATTAAGATGGGTATTAATTTGACTGCCCGTGGGGCTGGTGTGACACGCAGATGAAAAGCAATCACAGATCACCGTGACGATGGGCGAGCATGTTGCAAAGGGTCTCACGGAACATAGTTTATACGCACACCCGGATCAAAAATGATGTAGTGCTTAATTTTTTCCAAGTTATCTGGTTGTTTTGTATTTGTTTTTGAGTCTGCTTTGTGGATGGCGACGGCTGTAGAAATTAGACCGAGATATGAGGTGCGGTGGCACAGCGGTACAGTTACTGCCTTGCAGCGTCAGAGACCCGGGTTCAATCCTGACATGCGGGTGTTATCTGTACGGAGTTTGTTCGTTCTCCCCGTGACCTGCGTGGGTTTTCTCCGGGAGCTCCGGTTTCCTCCCACACTCCGAAGACCTACTTGTTTGTAGGCAAAATGGCTTGGTAAAATTGTAAATTATCCCAAGTGTGTGTGGGATAGTGTTAGTGTGCGGGGATCGCTGGTCGATGTAGACTCAGTGGGCCAAACAGCCTATTTCCGCACTGTACCTCTAAAGTAAACTAAATATGAAGATGATGTGTCCCGGGTGACCATGGTCAATTGGCAGTGATTGTGTGCTCCTTAAATCATTGTATCTTTATGCACACAGAAATACAATGTCTCCTCCATGCTCTTGGGCAGCAGTAGCAAGCTATAGCACATGTCCACAGGACGCAGCCAGGGAGTTCACAGTGCACCCCTCTGTCACTCTCAGAAAGCAGCAGAGGCCTCTGGAAGGCCCTGAGGTGTGCGAGAAGCCGGGTTTTTTCCCTTCACTGCCCAGATCGACCAGTTCATGCATCTTTCCATGTATGCAGTCAGCTACTAATCACAGTCAATTCTGTTTGTAAAAATTGAGATAGCCAGTAACTGAGAGGACAAATTTAGTTTAAAAACACTGAATTCTCAGATATTTTATTTAAGCAACTTTCTGAAGAAGGGTCGGGTCTCGACCCGATAGATCAGCTATTCATTTTCTCCAGAGATGCTGCATTTAGTTTATTGTCACGTGTACCGAGGTACAGGGAAAAACTTTTGCTGCGCGCAAACCAGTCAGCAGAAAGGCAATACATGATTACAATCGAGTAAAGATACGACCTGACTGGCTGAGTTACTCCAGCATTTTGTGTCAGTCTTTGAATTAATGCAACCAGACAGCTAAGTTACAGTTTTTATTCACCGTTGTTTGTTCTGTGAAGGACAGTATATTTTGTGAAGCATGCTGGAATCTCTTTGACTTTCCACTCCAAACCCATTTCCGTTTACCACTGCAATGTTTGCCAGCTGCCTGGCAGAGATTGATTCTATTTGAGCTTGTCACCAGCCCAGCGGTACTGCACAGATTTGTACAGATTTGTACTGAAGAAGGGTCTCACCCTGAAACGTCACTCCAGGGATGCTGCCTTTCCCCCCTGAGTTACTCCACCATTTTGTGCCCATCTTCAGTGTAAACCAGCATCTGCAGTTCCTTCCTACACATTTGCACTGCTGCTCACTGGATCATGCCATGTGAATCAGTCATCACTCCCTCCCGCACTCCTCCCTGGAGTGATGGAAATTGTAATTTGAAGCTGTTGGGAATCCTCCCGTTTCCAATCTGTTACCCATGTCTGAGGTTATGCATTTCTTCCAGTTACGTGTTGGTGTGAGAGCACTGGCGTTGGAAGCAGTAACATTCTAGAATTTACAGTCTAGCTTTTATTTCCACTTTAGTGTAGCCAGAGTTACGGACATAAAAAATTTCACTTCACTTTGTGACCATTTTCATTGGCATTTAGGTTTTACGGTTGTGCAACTGGCCGCAGTGGTTCAAGCATGTTTGAAATTATGTTGGCGAAATTAAGCTCAGAATTATTCATTTTATTTATCCCCTTGTTGCCCATAACAATGGTTAGTCACTCTTAGTGGCCCATTTAATGTCTTAGCTTTGTAATTTACATTCTATTCAAGTGAAACTTATGAAATAACTTGCATGAATGTGGTTTACATTTTTTTTTTCATTTTGCTGTTTCGCATCAGTGACTGTGTTTTAAAAGTACTATTGCATGCCACGTTCAGTTTAGAGATACAGCGCGGAAACAGGCCCTTTGGCACACCAGGTCGGCGCCGACCAGCGATCCCCGCATATTAACACCATCCTACACCCACTTGGGACAATTTTTACATTTACCAAGCCAATTAGCCTACATACCTGTACGTCTTTGGAGTTTGGGAGGAAACCGAAGGTCACGGGGAGAACATACAAACTCCGTACAGACAGCACCCATAGTTGAGATCGAACCCAGGTCTCTGGCGCTGCATTCACTGCAAGGCAGCAACTCTACTGTTGCACCACCGTGCCACCCATGCATATGTTTGATTTGGGACGTTGAGGAAGACAAAGACAATTGTTTTTTTCTTTCTGAGCTGAGTTATTCCAGGTAATAATGAACAATTTCTCTCTTGGTTGGCAGCTTTGCAAATGCCGGCATTTAATTGCAGATATCCAATAGGTTGTGGGAGGATGAGGGGTGATCTTGTAGAGATGCACAGGATCATGAGAGGAATAGATAGCGTAAGTGCACAGAGTCTTTTACCCACAGTTGGGGAATCGAGAACCAAAGGACATAGGTTTAAGTTGGGGGGATTTAATAGGTGCTGAGGGTCAAATTTTTTTATACACAAAGGGTGTATGGAATGAGCGGCCGGAAGAGGTAGTTGAGACGGGTACTATAACAACATTTAGACAGGTACGTGGATAGGATTGGTTTAGAGGGTTAATTACCCCAAGCATGTAGGGACTAAATGTGTAGGTGGGATAGCGTAGAACAGGTATGAATGGGTGACCGATGGTTGACGTTGACTCTTTGGGCCGATGCGCCCATTACAATGCTGGATCTTTTTTTTTCTAATTGGATAATTATTACAGCACCCATACTTCATTCACGGGCCATAAACTTCATTTACATGTTCTGACTTCATTGTACCAGATCTACAATAAAACAACAACAAAATGTCACCAATATGTCTTTAATTTGCGGAGTTCATTTCTTTGCAAATGCTTTTCATTTTTCGGGATGGAGCAGCAGTTGGGATATTGATTGGAATAGTTCCAGGATTATGGAATATTCAGTCAGTTCTCTGCCCCCTTTCAGGGGACAAATGAGTGTGCACCACAAACCCGTCCTAAAAGGGAATCCAGAATATTGATATTAGGAGGCCCTAGTTTTGGTTCTGTGAGTGTGACATAATTTTACTTACATTTGCACTTCAAATATTCCCTTCCCACTGGAGGAAGGCAGTAATTAAGCTAATTTTCAGTGCACATTTCTTGTGGGGTGTAGGTGGCTTATGTTTAATAACCGATGCATTAAAAGTGTAGGGAGGAAGAGAGAGGAGGAGAACTTCTTCAAAGTAGGCACCTCACCCTCCATATCTCTACGTCTCCCTCTCCCTTGACTCTCAATCTGAACATGGATCTCGACCCGAAATGTCACCCATTTCCTCTATCGGGAGATGCTGCCTGGCCCACTGAGTTATTCCAGCATTTTGTGTCTATCTTCGGTGAATTAAAAACTGCTTATTGCTGAAAGAAATGTTTTCCAAGGAGTAAATGTGGCCATGGGGTGAGGGGAGGGAGTTGTGGGAGTAGGGGGGGGGGGGAGGGGAGGGAGTTGTGGGGAGGAGTAGGGGGGGGGGCAAAGGGGGAATTGGTTCCTGAGCATTGTGGTTTGTCAACGAATGTCAGAGTTAGGCCACCTTGTTCCACGGGAGCTTGGTTTGTTCATGATAAAGGGTTTAGGGCTGTGATTTTTCAAGCAGGCCAATTTGGTAAAAAAAAACTTGCGTTGAAAGTAGCTTCAACTAATAAATTAACAATGCTTGCTACTCCTTAGTGGTATAATTCTACAGAATGATGTGTAGCTGAGACAAAGTCTGCTTATGCAATGAAATACTGCTTTAATTTAACAAAACAGAAATACATGGGGAATTAAAATGGCATTGAGGAAGGAGTTAAGTAAACTGAAGTGAAATAAGTTGATTGTTTAAGAGTAATTCTACTGTTATCGTGCAACAGATCTATTTAGATGTACGTACTGTTTCTCCCTCATCAATTCCCTCCACCCCACAACACATTCCCTCCGTATGCTCCTCCTCGCTCCTCTTTTCCCGCGTTCTGACCTGCTTCAACCATTCCACAGACTCATCCTGTTAGAATTTGCACCCCTCGTAGTCTGGGAAAAACTGTTAATGCTACTGTCAACTTCTAGTGTCTGTCTCCTGATCTTAGCCTTGCCAGCCCTTGCCTCCCCTCTCACAACCATGATCCCAGACATACTGGCATTAACAGGTAGTGCTCCTGTTTATCTAGGCCTCCAAAGGGGTGTCAATACCTTTTCCATGCAGCTAAAAAGGTAGGACTGGTTTAGAGATGGCTACAATAAGTCCATACAATTGGCCCCCAAATAATATAACCAGCATTGCTGCTGTTCCCTGCTCCAACTACAGTTTGTGATTCGCCCTGAGTCTAAGATGAGCTCCAAGGTTTTTGTGCCCGCCAGTTGGTCCTGGTTAAGATAAACGTGCTTGACGTCAGAAAGTCTTAAGTGCGCCGTTAAATGATGTTCAGTGGCATCTGAGATCTGAATTATTTGGCCTGATGACACTCTAATGTTCAAAGATTGCAATGGTCGATAAAAATAAATCGGGAAAGGGTGAGAAGTGAGGCAGAAACCACCTGTAGATGGGGGGGCGGGGGGGGGGGGAGGGAAGAGGGTGGGGGGGGAGTAAGGAGGGAGGTGACTTTTACCCTGCTAGGGAGAGGTTTCCATATCCCCACTGCCCTGCTCAATATTTTGTCTCAGTCTGGAAGATTTGGTTAGCAACACTGCATGCCCTCGGTTCTTGATCAGCATTTGGTGATTCACCCTCAAGTGGCTTCATCGCCCCAGGGATCCTGGCTCATTTCTGACCTCCAATGCTGTCTGAGTGGAGTTCGCATGTTCAGCCCGAGACTTGGTTTGCACTGGATACTCCAATTTTGTTCCACTTCCCAAAGATTTGTGGGTTGGCAGATTAATTGTAACGTTACATGCTTACTCTTGTTACTGTTACGTGCCTACTCTTGAGCTAAACGCGAAAGGCCATGTTAGCGGAAGGCCTGCAACAATATTACATCAGTAGCTTTCATGTCGGTGGTTTTCAATTCTTTGCCCCAGATTGATGAGTGGGGTATCGAAGGGTATGCAATCGAAAATAGGAAACTGTGGGGGCAAGGAATGGATGAGATTGCCCTGTGAGTCAGCATAGTGTCGTGCAGCCAAATGGCCTCCTGCAATGCCGCAGTTCCCAAATATGAGAAGTGGGTCAACAGCATGTTTGAGATGGTTGTATTTACAGTGATGGTTTGGCTGAACAAAAACTCCACGTGGTGGAGAGGGGGCCAGGTCCAGATTGGTCAGGAAGGCTTTTATTTTTTACACCCGAGCAGAGTTCAAATCTTCTCTGACATTAAGGGCGGCACGATGACACAGCGGTAAAGTTGCTGCCTTACAACGCCAGAGACCCGGGTTTGATCCTGACTACGGGTGCTGTCCGTACGGAGTTTGTACGTTCTCCCCGGGACCTGCGTGGTTTTGTCCCGGGTGTTCAAATTTCCTCCCACACTCCAAAGACGTACAGGTTTGGAGGTTAATTGTAAATAGTCTCTAGGGTGTAGGATGGTGCTATGTACGGGGTGATCGCTGGTCGGCACGGACTCGGTGTTTCCACGCTGTTTCTTTAAACTCAAATAAAAAATGAAATCAGCCAGATTCGCAGAATAAAATTCTGCTCCCGCATTTGTTTATGCTGTAAGTGTTAAAAGTGGATGGAAAGGAGTGAGAATGTGGGCAAGACCTTGACTCCTCGTGTCATTCTGATCTTCTGTGTCACTGTGCAAATCATGGATGTGTCTACTACAACTGCAAGCCCCACTTGTTCTGCACTCTCCCCACCACAGGAGTAATCCCCCTCACCCTCGATCCTCGTGTTTTCATCCCAATTATTCCATGCGCCCATCTTCCAGCTGTTACTGATTTCCGTATTTATCTCCCACATCTCGCTGCTCGCCCTCCGTTCCAAACTTATGGTTTGGAACATGTTCTCTATTTGTCCTTTTGGGTCCAAAGTTGTCAAGTGAATACTCCTGTTAATCAGCGCTTGACCTGGAATTATTATTTACTCCCAGTGTGCCTAGTCTTGAACCAAGTGCTGCAGGCAATATCTGCAGAAGCCCAGGAGCCAAATTAAATCAGCAGCTTACATGTCAGTGGTTTTCCATCAGTTAATTGACAAAACTCTTTCATAATTTGTAACATAAAGTCATAACAGCACGGAAACAGGCCCTTCGACCCAAATCGTCTTTGCTGGCCAAGATGCCACATCTAAGCTAGTCCCACTTGCTTGGGTTTGGCCTATATCACTCTCAACATTTGCTATCCATGTACTTGGCCAAGTGTCTTTCAAAAAATGTTGTTATTGTATCTGGGTCAAACAACTTCCTCCGGTAGCTCGTTCTGTTATACACTGAGGGTGGTAAATATTTGGTGGGTACTTGGCAAGAGGAAGCAGCTGGGGCAGGCAGGACCACGGCACCCAAGATTCCTGGACAGGTCCATGAACAGGAAAGGACCAGGGGGATATTGTCTGGGCCTCGCCATGTGGGGTTAATAGCGGGGAATATAATGGAATTCTATGTAAAGTAATTTCCATTTACACGGTCAATGAAAATCAGTCATCCTGATGGTGAGTGTTAACATACAGGGAGCTGCTCTGCTGGTGTTGTCAGCATGGGAAAATAATGCTGCTCCCTGTTGCTTTTCTTAGGTATTCAGTTTGCTGTAGTGAGCCCAGATACAGTGCTGTTCAATTGCAAACAGCGCACGTGAATACTGTCGTGTGGGAGATGTGTAAACTATCTGAACCTGGTTGGTTGATGTTATAATACTAAAAACAGATATACTTTGTAGTATTCCGTACATAGTAATATAAGATAGACACAAAAAGCTGGAGTAACTCAGCGGGATAGGCAGCATCTCTGGAGAGTAGGAATGGGTGATGTTTTGGGTTGGGACCCTTCTCCGAAACGTCATCCATTCCTTCTCTCCAGAGATGCTGCCTGTCCCGCTGAGTTACTCCAGCATTTTCGGTGCAAACAAGCATCTGCAGTTCCTTCCCACTCAATAGTTCAACTTAGTTTAATCTAGTCTAGGAGATACGGCATGGAAAAAGGCCCTTCAGCCCACTGAGTCCACGCCGACCAGCAATCTCCACACATTAAAACGAACCTACGCACACTAGGGATAATTTTACATTTACAACAAGCCAATTAACCTACAAACTTGTAAGTCTTTGGAGTGTGGGATGTATTTCGGAAAAAATCGACGCAAGTCATGCTCAAACTCTGTACAGTCAGCACCTGCAGTCCGGATCGAAGCCGAGCCTCTGGCACTGTAAGGCAGTAGCTCTACTCCTATGCCACCGTGCCGTCCCAAGTCTGTAACCAAACCATATCAGTAACATCTCCAAACTGAATACAAATACATTCTAAGTACAGTGGTGTTCTGAAGCCCAAATGGCTCAAATTAACTCACACTGCCAATGATTGTTAAATTGCTCCTCCCTCAGTAAGATGTGTGTCCCAAGTAATGATGTTTGGCATTTGTGCCTTCTTGCCTCCTGAAGCTGGGCGAATATGGAAGCTGGTGTGCAGTTTCAGCCAGGGTTACGTTTGCACGGCCCAGTGTCAGCATTCCTTGGGCAGTTCCTGCCACACATGTTGGAACGCAGTGTCCAGTTTCCGTGTCCCAGATGCAGAATTAATTTGGAAAGCCTAACTGACAAAGCCAGCTGTGCATTCCTTTTTGAAAACGATGGAAATTCCAGCCTGCGCTATAAGAAAAGATCAGGCTTTGAGTTGTACGTTGCATTTCCGAGGCGCTTGTTGGTTATCTTCCAGGCTTTTGCACTGGGATTATCTCCCACACTTGGGGAATGAATTATGTAACCTGACCACTGCTGGTTGTTTATAATCCTGCCCAGCCTTTGACTTTGGATTAAACGATGAACTGCTGGAAAACATGGCGTCATCTCACAGAAAATGAGACTGTGGATTTCCGTCTCTGATTCAGTGTCTGAGCAATGGTATTGTCAGAAGAACACACGAAGCTGGAGTAACTCAGCGGGTCAGGCAGCATCTCTGGAGAAAGGGAATAGGTGACATTTCATTTGTTCTTTAGTAGACAAAAGTGCTGGAGAAACTCAAAGGGTGCAGCAGCATCTATGGAGCGAAGGAAATAGGCAACGTTTCGGGCCGAAACCCTTCTTCAGACATTTCATTTGTTCTTTGTACCTTTTCCACATCTCTCTGGGGTGGCAGACAGAGCTTAGTCTACCCGGTTGGATCTCTGGTGGTGGAGCAGTCCTGCAGTACAATGGTGGAATATGGTTTGTGTCATGACATCTCTGAGGTGGTACCTACTAGACGTGGGTCGGGATATATGGGGGAGGTAGCAATAAACTGTTGCCATGATGGGGCTGAGTAACGTCAGAGTGTGTCGGAGTAAGTTGAGAGGTAGAACTGATAGAGGGATCTGAGGGTGAATGTTTTCACCCAGAGGTTTATTGGAACCTGGAACCCACTTCCCGAGAAGGTGGTGGAAGCAGGTACCTGAAGCAGTATTGAAGTAGCAATGAGGCAAGCACGTGAATTGACAAAGCATAAAGGAACAGACCGCATGTGGGTCAATGGGACGAGTGTAGATGGATGCAATGGGAAGGATGGACATGCAGTTTCTGTGCTCCTATAACCTGGACCTGGATACTTCTGATCCAGATGTGTTCATGGAAGCAGCTGAGAAAACGCCTTGACCTTGAAGTGATTGGGATTGAAGGGGAGGCACAGGGATTCCAAGTCAGTGATCATCTCTGGGTTAAACTCCAGCTAGTTAAAGCAAGACATGCACCATTTTTGTTGTTTCTTTATTGGTGAGCTGATCTTCGTGTTGTGGCCCATATTTAGTTTTATTCATGGGCAGAGCCAGCCGTGATGAAGTGGTTATGAATTAACCACCGTAGAAGGACATTAGGTGAAGCTGGCAGCAGTGAAACTTGGCGATGAAACAGGACAATGTGCCAAGTTTTCAATTATAAATTACGTCTCTGACTCATTGCAGAGTGAGACCAAAAAAAGGGTCATGTTGTATTTTTTGTTCCTTGGATTTCCTTGCCATTGTTACAGAATTAATTCCTTTCTCTAACCTTTTTTGCCTGTGGGAAATCTGTGTGGATTTCCGACAAAAACTAGTGGAAGACACAAAATGTTGGAGTAACTCAGCGGGTTAGGCAGCATCCCCAGAGGACATGGATAGGTGACCTTTCTGGTCAGGGCCCTTCTTCAGTCTGATTTCAGGGGTGGGGGGGGGGGGGGGGACCTGGAAGAATGGAGGGGCAGGACAAAGCATGACAGGTCATAGGTGAACACAGGTGAGAAGTGTCTTTGATAGGCAAATGGTTGGACGAAGGCCAGAGATGAACACAAACAAGGTGTGAGACAAGGATTAGAGAATTGGGATTTGTGAAGCCGGAATGTAGGAGGAGGGGGGGAAGGGGAGGGATAGGTGAAAGGTCAACGAGGTCTCATGTTAGGGGAGAAAAGGAAGAGTTGTTTTATAGTTGGAGGATTCATAGATCACGCTGTTGGGTTGTAAGATAACCAAGCAGAATGTGAGGTGCTGATCCTCCAATTTGTGAGGATCTCACTCTGGCAATGGAGGAGGTCTAGGACATAATGGTCAGTATGGGAATAGAAAGTGGAGTTAAAATGGTTAGCAACTGGGAGTTCCTGCAGGCCTTGGTGGACCGAAAGCAAGTGTTGGGTGAAACGATCGCCCAATTATGTACTGCAGCCACATCAGGAATACCGGCTGCAGTAGATGCGGTTGGAGGAGGTGCACGATAACCTCTGTCTCACCTGCAAGGGCTGTCGGGGTCCCTGTATAGGGGTGAGGAGCTTTATGGACAGGAGTTGCATCTCCCACGGTTGCAGGGGAAAGTACCCAGGGAGGGGTTGTTTTGGGTGGGAAGGGTTGAGTGAACCAAGGAGTTGTGGAGGGAGCAGTCTCTGTGGAAGGCGGAAAGGGGTGTAGATGAGAATAAGTGATGGGAGGCGGGATCATGTTAGATGGGGAAGCTGTTGGAATGAAAGATAAGGTAGGGACCTGGGGAACTCTGTCCTTGTTGCGTGGGGGGGCGGATGAGAGCTATGGGAAACGGAGGAGATGCAGGTGAGTGATCCATGTATGACAGGTGTGTGGGAGGGGGGGGGGTGGGAGAAACCATCTTTACGAAGAATGGAGGACATCTTGGATGAATGGAAAGCCTCATCCTGGGAGCAGATGCGGCAAAAAAAGCATGAATTCCTGAACAGATACAGGCAAAATAAAAAGGAAATGGTAGTAGATGAATATCAGTGTTGGTTTTACAGCTAACTAATCTGGTTGTCTATTAATTGACAATATACACTTGAGCTTACCTTGAGAGCATTGCAAGGCACTGCAAGGCAACATGTCTACCGCTGCGTCACCCAGCCGCCCCATGTCATGGCTCTCAACGCTTAGTCCAGAATCAGGCCCTTCAGCCCACCAAGACTGTAGCAACCATCACGCTTCAACCTATCCCAATTTATTTTGTCCCTATTCTCAGTAACTGCTCCTTGGTTTTATCACTCACCAGCTGTCATTGACAGTGACCAACTAACCTACCAACTTGCACATCTTTGGGGCTCTGGGGAATGTGTACATTCCACATAGACAGTATTGGAGGTCAGGATTGAACTTGGGTATTTGGAGCTGTGAGGCAACATCTATGGTGACTGCATCACTCTCTTCTCTCTGTAAAAAACTTCCCACATCTCTCCGCACATTTTTCATTGCGGCAGGATGTAGTGCTCGAGTGAATGCAAGGATCCAGATAGCCAGTCTTTTGCAGTTTGAGTCCGTTTGGCTGGTTCTGTTGCTAAGGCCTACTTTGAAGAAGTTCTCCTCCTCCGACGAGAGTTCTACAACATCCTTTCTCGCTGCACCCCCTCTTGTGATTCCTCTGGCTCAATGGCTAAGTTTCTTTGTCTGTGTAACTCGTTATCACCTAGCCCACAGCCAACAATGGAGCATTTTGTACTCTACCTTTCCTTGACCATCAGTACTTTTTTGCATATCTTTCATTCATTTATTCTATCTCTCACTCGATATCGTTGTCTATATCTCTCATTTCCCTTTCCCCTGACTCTCAGTCTGAAGAAGGGTCTCGATCTGAAACGTCACCTATTCCTTTTCTCCAGAGATGCTGCCTGTCCTGCTGAGTCACTCCAGCTTTGTGTGCCTATCGTTTCTACAAGGCCTACAAAACTCTGAACTATTTGGGCATGGAAACACGAGTGTCCCATTCATACCCTTGTAATGTACCCCGTAATTATATAGTGATGGGTCGTTCCCCACCAGTACTGTACCCAGTGTTATGTAGTTGTTTAACTTTTGCCATGCTCAAATGTCTTTAAAAAAAATGTGACCATTACCAAAGGCTTGGCTTTAATCTATTACATTCAAACCCTGTATGTGTCATTTTGACTACTCTGCCCTGGTGTCATTATGTGTGTTTTATTACCTTTAATCACAATAATATCCTAGCTTGAATATTCTTGCTTGAACCAGTACCACTGCAGAAAAGCTGATGTAACTGCTTTTTCAATTAACATGCTGGATGTGGAATTTTGCTTTGCAGGGATTCAACATAGAATAGTACAACACAGGAAGAGGCCCTTCAGTCCATCATGTCTGTGCTGATTATGATCCCACATTAAATGAATCTCATCTGTCTTCACATGGTCTTTATCCCTCCAGCTCCTGCATGTTCACATGTTTGAATCAGTGTCTCTCCACCGTTGCTAGTTTATCTGCTTCCACCAGCTCCCTTGGCAAACCATTACAGCCACACTCTACTCATGGTGTAAATATAATTGTCTCACGTGTCTCCTTTAAACTTTCCCCCTGTCACCTTAAAGTTGCGCGCTTTGGGGCAGCAGGGTGGCGCAGTACTAGACTGGCTGTCTTACAGCGCCAGAGACCCGGGTTCGATCCTGACTACGGGTACTTGTCTGTATGGGGTTTGTATGTTTTCCCCATGACCTGCGTGGGTATTCTCTGGATCTCCGGTTTCCTCCCACGCTCCAAAGATGTACAGGTTTGTAGGTTAATTGGCTTGATAAAATTGTAAATTGCCCCTACTGTGTATTGTGCGGGGATCGTTATTCGGTGGGCCGAAGAGCCTGTTTCTGCGCTGTATCTCTAAACTAAAACTACACTAAACCAATACACTGGAAAAAAAGACTCCGTATCCTAGCAATGCCTTTCATAATTTGATGTACTTTATCAGGTCATCACTAAACCTCCGACACACCAGCGAATAAAATCCATATTTATCAAATCTCTAAATCGCACACGCTAATCTCAGCAAAATCATGATGGAGCTCTTCTGCATCCTCTCCAAAGCCTCCACATCTTTCCTGTAATGACTGCCATGTTTTCATGCATTGCCACAGGGTCTGGAGGGTTTAGTTGAAAGTAAATTATGGTCCAAGTCATTATATAAAATGAAACTTTCTCAGTTCAGCCTTCTGTTCTAAAACATTTTTATTCCCAATGGTATTGATTAACTTTCTTTCAGGGGTTTAGATGAGGAGACATGTTTCTTGCATTTGAAAAGTGTGAGAAAATGCTTTGAATAATTTCAGGCCGTAATACTGTGTGTAAAAACTATGATGTAATTTGGGCGGCATACAAACATTTTGAGAGAAACCCAGGCAATGCATTTACCAGGTCACACCTAGTGATTAGTTATTTAAGATTTCATGGAAAGATAATTCTGCATTTGATGTGATTACCGCTAGTTAACTCTCTCGGGGTGAAAAGCAAATGATTTTGTTGTCGGCAACAAATGGTTTCCTGTTCCTTCTGTGTTGAAGGACT
The DNA here is from genome assembly GCA_963514005.1 of Raja brachyura. The sequence goes on from OY740811.1 coordinate 17,958,150, forward strand.
TTGAATCATGCTTTTCCCACCACTCCATTGAATTGAGGCTGGGCGTGCCAGTATCTTTTATTACTAATAGAAAGTTTAATAGAATTAAACGAGCATCAATTTAGCTTCTTCAGGAATATAGATTAAAATTAGGGCAGCACAATGGCGTAACGGTAGAACTGCTGCCTTATAGCGCCAGTGACCTGGGTTCAATCCTGAATACGGGTGCTGTGTGTACACTGTTTGCACATTCTCCCTGTGACCACGTGGGTTTTCTCCAGGTGCTCCAGTTTCCTCCCACATTCCAAAGACATACAGGTTTGCAGGTTAATTGGCCTCAGTAGAAATGTAAATTGTCCTTAGTGTGTACGGTAGTGTTAGTGTCCGGGTTAATCGCTGGTCGGCGCGGACTTAGGCCAAAGGGCCCGTTTCTGCGCTCTAGCTCTAAAGTAAAATAATTTGTACAAGCAATAAAACTAAAAGCAGAAAATGCTTGAAACACTCAGCAAGTCAAAGAGCAAGTGTGGAAAAAGAAACTGCTAATGTGTTTCAGTTTAGTTTAGTTTAGTTTAGAGATACAGCGTGGAAGCAGGCCTTTTTGCCCAACGAGTCGGCACCGACCAACGATCTCCGCACATTAACATTACCCGACACACTAGGGACAATTTTACATTTTTAGAAGGTAGACACAAAATGTTGGAGTAACTTAAGGGGTGAGGCAGCATCTCTGGAGAGAAGGAATGGGCGATGTTTCGGGTCGAGACCCTTCTTCAGACTGATGTCACGGGAGGGGACGGGACAAAGATAGAATATAGGCGGAGACTGTAAGACTAGTGGGAGAACTGGGAAGGGGATGGATAGAGAAGCCAAGGGCTATCTGGTTCTTTTACATTTATCGAATTGTACCAAGCCAATTAACCTACAAACCTGTATGCCTTTGGAGTGTGGAAGGAAAGTGAAGAACTCTTTGAGAAATCCTACACAGGTGATGTGGAGAATGTACAAGCTCCGTACAGACAAGCACCCATAGTCATGTTTGAACCTGGGTCTCTGGCGCTGTAAGGCACCAGCTCTACGCCGGTCAGCTCTAGCACACTCCATCAGAACTTTATTTCACATTTCCAGCATTGCAGTTTTTGATTTTCTAATATTTGCATTTCTAGTGAGCAGGTTCTGATTCCAGCAAGGGCACCCTTCTGAATTGTTGCCTTCAGTTCGAAGAATGTTGAAGATTGACCAGTGGCCTGCAATGGGTGGTGGAGAGAAGGGGAACATTAGGAGGAACGTTACAGGAGAGATGAGAAGAATTGTCTCTTATTGCTCCAGTTATATCCTCCTTGGAAGGGTGCAGAGGAGAAACAGATGAGATGCATATCTTGTTTTATGGTGCGCATACTTACACTGTTTAATATTCCACTGCCTTTGGATATTTAGTAGAGCTTTAAAAAGTTGAATTGCAGTATCGCAGCTGAATTCTTGGATCATGTACTCATGTTCCTGGAGGGGAAGGCATTTGGAAACTTTTTGACAATTCTGTAAATAAGCTTTTTATTTAAAAAGAGCTTTGGGGATGCTTGTTGCATTTTGTCATCTTGGTGCATGACGTGGCTCTTTCAGAATTCAGGCTGCAGTGTTGGTTAACAAGGCTTGCTAAAATAACCTGATATTACATCTTGAGCGATCATGTTACTTAATATGAATCATGTTGCTCTCATTTATGTGGGCCTCTGTATGAATAGCTCGAGAGATGCAAAATTAAACAAGAGCATCATTTGAGGCTCATGGCAGACTTGCATAGAGAGGCTGCAGACAAAGTCACACAGCGCAGAAGCAGTCCCTTCAGCCCATGTCCATGCTAACCAACAAGTACCCATAGAGTCATAGGTTCCTACACCACGGAAACATGCCCTTCGGCCCAACTTGTCCATGCCAACCAAGATGCCACATCTACACTAGTCCTGCCTGCCCGCATTTGGCCCATATCCCTCCAACCCTTTCCTATCCATGTAACCATTATAACTAATCCATTAACCAGCACTTGGGTTGTGGCCTACTGTGCCTTGGTAATTTAGTGCGGATCGAGATACTACCTAAATGTTGTGAGGGTGTCTGCCTCCACCTTTCCGTCAAGCAGTGCCTGAAAAAAGCACCTCTAAACATCCGATCTCTTCCCTTAAACTGAATGTCCTCCAATTTTAGTGTGAACAGTTTCTCACTATCTGCCCTATATATGCCCATCATAATTTCATCTCTGTAATAATTAGGTCCCCAATCAGCCTCTTCTGCTCCATGGAAAACAGATCCATCCTTTCCAATCCTTGTGGCTGAGATGCTCCATCATCGAGCTGAATCTCCTCAGATTCTCACAAGAGCCCTCTATCCCCACTTGCGTGCACTCTCATCCTCAGCTCCATCTCTGGACATTTTTGAGTATAAGATGTCGGGAAAGACATGTTGGAGCTTTGGAACATGTTAGTTAGGCTGCATTTGGAGTATTATCTGCAGTTCTGCCCCTACAGGAAGGATATGGAGGCTTTGAAAAGGGTGCCGATGAGGTTTAGCAGAATGATGTCTAGATTAGAGGGTCTTAGCTGTAAGGAGAAGTTGGAAAAAGTTGGATTGTTTCCTCTGGAATGTCAGAGGCTGAGGGGAGACCTGATAGAAAAACATAAAGGTGGGAGAGGCATAGATAAGTCAAAACCTTTTTCCCAGGGCGGAAATGTCGAAGATCTATGGGCATACCTTTAAGGTCAGAGGGGCAAAGCTTAATGGAGATGTGAGGGGCACATTTTATATGGAGAATGATTGGAGGCTGGAATGCACTGCCAAGGTTGGTGGTGGGGCTCTAACATATGCAGGCAGAAGAAATTAGAGTCCTTTGGCATCATGTTTGACATGGATATTATGGGCTGAAGGGCCTGTTCCTGTGCTGTACTATTCTATGTTCAAGAAGGAACTGCAGATGCTGGAAAATCGAAGGTAGACAAAAGTGCTGGAGAAACTCAGCGGATGCGGCAGCATCTCTGGAGCGAAGGAAATAGGCAACATTTCGGGCCAAAACCCTTCTTCAGACCCTGTACTATTCTATGTCCTGTTGGCAATATTTTTCTTGTTTGCCATTATTGTAAGTTTTGAAGTTAGTGGATCTTCTCTGAGAAAGTGATCAGTCATTACCACCTTAAAAGTTGGGTGATAGCCCATAGTTATCGCAGTTTAAGTTATACTCCGTTGGCATGTTTGGCAAGAATTTCTGCTGACACCCTGCAAAGTGCTCCTTTCAACTAACGCTGCTCAATCTGGGTAAAAGGTTGCTGAAATGGAGTTTTACTCTTAAAAAAACGTTAGTGTTATTAGCAGAGAGTGGTTGCTGACGACTGAAATGTCAGCGTAGCCTGTGTCAGTGACCCATTCTGCTGGGCATTGGCAAAAGACCAACAACCCGATTCCAAATATCTACACTTAAACTCTTGATAACAACTTCATAATGTTATGTTTTTGTCCACGCCCCCTGTTTGGAGCCGATTACGTTTTGCGCCCTGCTTTGAAGTTCACGTTCAAAGAGTTTTGTCACGGGAGCTCTGAGGGGTCGCATTCCGTTGCGGCAGTCATCACGATGAATATTTATTTGTTAAAGAGCTCTCTTTGCCATGCTTGGCTTGTGTCACCGGCAGTGTGAGCTTGCCTCACTCACCGCTCTGCCCCGTTTAAAAACCAAGAGCACCGAACAAGCGAGCAAGTGAATAACGAGTGAAACTGAGCAATAGTCAGTGACCAAGGCTGAGCCTGCTCTAAAAATCATTGCGATATATCACAACCCATTTTTGCAAAGTCATTGAAGAATGCCGTTGTCTGACTGTTACTGAGCTAATGCACAACAAAGGCCAAAGTCCACAGCGGTATAAAGTGGCTTATTGCTCCACCCAATGTTCGGCTAATTCTGCAAAGCTAATGGGCGTGGAAGTCTGCGGGCATACCACTGCCCTGCACACTTGAGATTTAAAACCTATTGCCCTTTGCATTGGATTTGCAAATAGAACATAGATTAGTACAGCACAAGAACATGCTCTTTGGCTGTGCCGAACATGATGCCATGAGAAACAATTAATCTACCTGCATCTAATCCATATCCCTCCATTCCCTATATATCCATTTGCCTATCCAAAAGGATAAGGGGGAATTCCTTCAGGACCGAGATGAGGAAAACATTTTTCACACAGAGAGTGGTGAGTCTCTGGAATTCTCTGCCACAGAAGGTAGTTGAGGCCAGTTCATTGGCTATATTTAAGAGGGAGTTAGATGTGGTCCTTGTGGCTAAAGGGATCATGGGGTATGGAAAGAAGGCAGGTACAGGATACCGAGTTGAATGATCAGCCATGATCATTTTGAATGGCAGCGCAGGCTCGAAGGGCCGAATGGCCTACTCCTGCACCTATTTTCTATGTTTCCGTACGCAAAATAGAAAAACTCTGTGATTAATATTTTCTTGCATATCCAAGAACAACTTTGATGAATGACATGGATGTTTCCCCCGATTCTCACCTTTATGATTAGACGAATGACCTTATTTATCATGCATTTGAAAGAATATTCCAGACAGAATTTTTACTATTGTAATTAAGTATAACAGTATGAACATCTTGGGTTAAAAGAGCATCCTTGACATAATAAACTGGCAGCTGTTTTTTTTAAATGAGAAAAATGATTAACAAACCAAATGACCCAAAAAATGTTTAGCTTAGAGATACATCGTGAAAATAGGCCCTTAGGCCTACCTTCCACGCCGACAAGCGATCCCTGTACACTAACGCCATCCTACACATTAGGGACAATTGACCTTTTTTTTTTACCAAAACCAAACAACCTACAAACCTACATATCTTTGGAGTGTGGGAGGAAACTGGAACACCTGGAGAAACCCAAAGGGAGAACATATATACTCCATACAAGCAGCATCGGCAATCTGGATCGAACCCGGGTCTCTGGCACTGTAAGGCAGCAACTCTACCGCTGCGCCACCTGGTGTGTTGTAATTTTCATGGAGCATCTGATGGGAGGAAGATCGGTTGGAGTGGAACAGCGAGGGCAGCCCAGACAACAATGAAAACCTTCAGAGAGGTTTCTGCAGCATCGGGATGCATTTGTAATTGCAATCATTCATAAAAGTGGCCGATGTTAATTTACCCAGTGTTACACAAAAAGCTGGAGAAACTCAGCGGGTGCAGCAGCATCTAAGGAGCGAAGGAGATAGGCGAAGTTTCGGGTCGAGACCCTTCTCTCGACCTGAAACGTCGCCTATCTCCTTCGCTCCTTAGATGCTGCTGCACCCGCTGAGTTTCTCCAGCTTTTTGTGTAACCCTCGATTCTCCAGCATCTGCAGTTCCTTCTTTAACAATTAATATACCCAGTGATTGGGAGACTGCCAGGATCAGATGTGAAAGTGACTTCACCATTACGGTACACCCTACCTCGGACTTATGCCACGGACATGTTATCCAGTGGGTCACCTCTAAGCCCTCTGGCGCTCGCTCATTGCGGAACAATGTTAAAACAGTGTCCCGGGGAGCTGCGTGCGTGGCGGGAGTGTCCCGGGGAACCTCGCAGGCCTGATCCACTCGCCGAACAACCGCACCACCGACAGGATCGCTCCCCGTTAGGCCGGACCCGCCGGAGAAATCGGGCGGCGAGGCCTGTTTGGGCCGAAGGAGCTGTGGTAGCGCTGGGAGCCTCGGCGGCAACAGGAGCCTCAGAGGTGGGAGGCCCTTGCGATCGACCCTCGATCAACGGTCGATGAGCGTGAGGGAGGGAGAGGAAGAACAATGGAGGACCCGACGTGGGGGGACAGCCAACCAACAGTCGCTTGAATTTTTCTTTTTGTTTTTACTTTTAATATCAGGTTTCTGTGTACCTTGTGTGTGTTGTGACCGTTGACAGGCCAATGTCCCTCTGGAGATGAATAAAGTTGTATCGTATCGTATATCCTGGTATTTGCACCAGTTCTTTTTCTAATGTGATAAACGTTTTTGTTACATTTAAATCTGGATTTTGGCTTGGGTTGCCATTGGAGCTTAGCTGTGTGTTTTTAACAAAAAAGAACATAGATTTCACTCCAGCCAATAACTGTTCCAGCTTCTACTTTCAATTGTATTAGCATAATGTCTGTAGTGATACTGTTTAGCACTTATTCATCAATAACTAGCTTGTTCGTGCATACATTCCAAGCAAGGGAATGAGTGTCCTTGTAGTGATGTTGAAATAGTAGTGGATTTAGAACTATTTCATGGGCACAGTCAAAGCTTTGGCAGAAGAATGCCAAGTAAAATCTTTTTTTTTTAAAGTTCAGGCAATGAAGACTTTGAACAGATAATGGTCTAACAATGTCCTAATAACATTCGCTGAATTGTAAAAATCTACTGCACAGAATGAACTGACAACAAGTGATCTGCTAAATCACTTAAGTCCATGCCCCTGATTATGGCGGCTCTGTGAAGATAGATCAGCCATGATTGAATGGCGGAGTAGACTTGATTGGCCGAATGGCCTACCTCTTCCCCTGACCTAAGAATGCACGTCATCACCATGCTGAAAATAGCAATCGACGAGATACTAGACCAGGGCCAGACATCTTGGCTGCCTGCGGCTTTATGCTCTGCAGAAAGTAATGCAGCCCCCAACTTCTCAAATGCTTGTTGCCACTTGCATTCGGATAGCAGCGAAGTGGCAGCCTTGCTGATCAATCTGGGTGAGTGCAGTCTGTTCCATGAATGAAACCATCATTCAGTTGTTATTGTAGAGTCAACATCAAAGGAACTTCCTGTCTAGTGAGAGGAAGCCAAAACAAAGGAGCATGCTGGTTGGCGCTCTTCTTTCCTGTTGGTCATAATTCTCTTCCCTTTCACCATCCTCGCCTTCCCAAATGCAGATGTTGGCTCAGCGCCCAGGTAACTTTGCACGGAAGTGGCCATCCTCATTCAAGACAAGTCTGGGCACATGCTTGGACTCTCCGCCGACAGGAATTAGAGAGAGTCCTGCAGCTACAAAGAGGCTTTCACCCCGCCAGCTCTCCCAGAGCTCTCCACGCCCAATTAACTTGATTTTTTTTGAAGTCTAGGCATCATTCATACAATGGTCACAGAAGTCCTCACGAACTGGATTATTGCGTGCACTTCACTAACGCTGCAAATCAATGCCATAGATTGTTCCCTGTAAAGAATATTAAAGTTATACCAGGGCATGTCTTCAAAGCCAAGCTGCAGATGAAATTCAGAGCTGAACACTTGAGAATGCCGTTAAGAACTACAATTTGTCAGTTGCGTGGCAGTGAAACTTCCTTTCATCATCAACCCCTTCCTCCCCAGCCTTGGCCATCGCACAACCTCGTCTGAAGCCTTTTTTTTAAAAAAAGCTGATGAATTGGAACAAGTCCGAGGTCAAGGGCAGGTGACCTGGTATGTCCAATTTAGCCTTGCTGAACCTGGAGAATTCTTTCAAGGTTCCCTGCGACTGTACAGAAGTGCCGGTGACTGCCGCCCATTGTTCCAATCTTGATAGAATGTTCCTCAGCATGGGGTCCACTTACAAAAATGTAGTTGATTATTAGTTTGAACTGGCTGCTTTGTCACATATTCTTGAACAGCTGGAAATGAGCAATTCTTGCACAAAGCTAAGAACTAATAATTTTCCCACGGTGTAATCGTCTCCAATGGTCGGACGGTGCCTGTGGGGAGGAGGGAGGAGGAGGTCCTCTGAGTAGGTAGGGAAGTGGAAGACAGTGTCTCGAAGCCTTGGCTGAGGGTGTAGAAACTACATTTGTTTAATGCCCCGGCAGGAAAGAGTGAAAATGTTCATTTGCTTTTGGGAGATAAACTATTGTCATGCGATTGGGAGTTTTCTACACTTTAGTTACAATTGCAATCCAGTAAACAAGATTGGCAGAAGATAGACAGAAAAAGCTGAGGTAACTCAGCGGGACAGGCAGCATCTCTGGAGAGAAAGAATGGGTGACATTTCAGGGTCGACGCCCTTCTTCCTAGACCTGAAACGTCACCCATTCCTTCTCTCCACTGCCTGTCCCGCTGAGTTACTCCAGCTTTTTGTGCCTACCATTTATACCAGCATCTGCAGTTCCTGTCTAAACAAAGTTGGCAAGTGATTTGTAGAAACAAGGAACTGCCTTACACAAAAGGACACAAAGTGCTGGAGTAACCCAGAGGGTCAGGCAGCAGCTCTGGAGAACATGGATTGGCAAAGTCCTTCGGGTGGGGACCCTTCCTCCGACTCACCCGCCATCCATGCTCTCCAGAGATCCTGCCTGACCCGCTGGGTTACTCCAGCACTTTTTGTCAGTATGGCTTGTGATTTGTATAGAGCTCTTTTTACTTTTTGGTGCTTCTTTGAGTTGAGAAGTCATACCTTGATTGATGTTAAGTCAACGGAAATGTAAGGTGCCTGGTATAGGGGGAAAAGTTTAAAAGAGAAATGCAGGGCAAGTTATTTTTATGTCGAGGTTGGTGGCTGCCTGGGACATGCTGCCCGGGGTGGTGGTGGAAGCAAATGCAATAGCGTTGTTTAAGAGGCTTTTAGATAGGCACATGGATATGCAGGCAATGGAGGGATATGAACCATGTGCAGAGGGAGATGAATTTAATTTGGCATTGTTTGGTGTAGACATTGTGGGCAGAAGGACCTATCCCTGTGCTGTGCTGCTCTATGGTCTTAAGCCAACAGCAGATTTGCACCTGCATTTGGAGCAAGGGTTTACCACCTGCTGCCCAGGTGCACGCCCCTCTAACAGCAGTTGAGATGCTTTTTTGTTGTCCAAGGATTGACTTTTCTTGACAAGTGTTCTGGCATCTGGCCAGAGCGTAGGTTCTGTACTTGTAGCAGGGTTTGAGTGCCTGATATAATTTGACACTGCAAGCATTCATCCCCATTCACACTATCGAGCATTCAATTCATCCGCAGGTTGAGTGGGTTGATAATCCTATTGTGATGGTACAATATCAGCGTTTTCCCTAGTTCCTTCCTCGGCCAAAGCGGCTCGAAATTAGACTGTACAGTAGTGATTAGTGTGCGTTTGCCCGTCCGTCTCTGTGGCACACTGCCCATGGTTCATTGACAGATTGACTGCAGGGGGTAAAAAGTGAAAGTTTTTATCAGTCTTTGTACTTTGATGTACCAGAGATTAGTTCCAGCCACAGGGTCATCGGGTCAGGGTGATATGTGTTCTGGTGTAACCTTAACTGTGGGTGAGGGTGCCCTTTCTTCTGGCATGACCCAGGGTCATTGGGTCGGTGACCCTGTGGTAGAACATATTCTGGTGTGATGCGGGATTGTCGGGTCCGTGTAACTCTATACTATGTTCGGATCCAGAGTCCTCAGCTCATGGTCAGGGTCCATCGAGTCATGGGGGACTCTGTGGTCTGCTGTGAGTCAGTGACCATCAGGTCAGGATGTACTACAAACCCTGGTGTGATTCTGTATGTTTGGGTCAGAGTGCATTGTGTCCTAGGTGTGGCCCCGTGGTCATCGAGTCAGGGTGGCCCTGTGCTTGTGCTACCCAGGGTCATCAGATCAGGGTGTGCATCCCTGAGCTAAACTCCATGAGTGGCGAGCTGTTAAGTAACATCTGTGCTACAAAAGTGCAGACTTTGACTGACTCCCACAGGAATCTAACCATCTATCCAGAGCTACAATGGCATCATCCACACTCAGCATCCTTGCTGCCAACATTGGGCTGAAAACCAATTGGCACTGGCAGAGAAAATGCTGTGGCTGAGAGATCAGGTCCAGGGGCAGACCACCCACCAGTAGATAGTTCACCTCCTGACACTGGGAGTCATTCCATCATCTCCTTTCCACTGGCTTGGATGAGTTCAGCTCCAATAACACTTCAGAAGCTATCCAGGGCAAAGCAACCTCCTTAATTGCTACCCAATCTACTATACTAGATATTTATCCTTCCCACTGTCAGTGCAGCATTTACAAAACACACTGCAGTTACTCACCCAGTCTACTTCAACAGCAAACCCTAAAGCGGTGACATCTACCACCAAGAGGAACATGGCGACAGATGCATGGGGGCACCACCACTTGCAGGTTCCTCTCTAAATCTCAGACTGTTATTAATTTAAAATATATCCTTGACCATCTTTGCTGGGCCTAAATCCTGGAACGCCTTCCGCAGAAGTGCTGTGATCATCCAAGAACACCTTATTCGCACTTTCTCTCTGACATCTAGGGATAGGCAATAAATAGTGGCCGTAGTAGGGTCTAACAATTGCATAAACAAGGAAAACATTTCTCCTTGAATAGATCAATGAGTTGGACAAGCGCTCGCTGGCACCCTGCTTAGCGGTGTTAACCATCCTTCGGCAAAGCCATTTTGAGGCACCCTGCAAGGTTTTGGTTCATTGAAAATGGTTGACAAATGAATGTTGTTGTCGCTCGTGAGTTTGAGATGAGTTCCAGGCAATGTTAATATATTATCTCAATGGTTCTTTATTGACACATGCACCGAGGTACAGTGACTTTTGATTGCATACCGTTCAGTAAAGTATTAAAAAGTATTACTATATAAAGGCACAATCCTAAATTAAGTATAAACTGTATAGGGCGTGTATGGAAAGTGTATAAAGTCCACTGAGACAATATACAAGAGATGCCAGGTTTAGGCGCCATTTTCAAGGTCCACGTTGCTCTAAGTGCAGCAGGCATTGTGTTGGAGGAATTGTAAGGTTGGCTGGGCCAAGCAAGGTTGGAGGCGTCCTCAGCAATCCTGTATCGCTACAGGCCGCGTCCAGTCGGCATGCTCAGTCTCTTGCTGCTCAATCCAGCCAAATCCCCGGGCTGCTGTCGGGCCTCCAGCAATTGACTCGGTCCAGACCCTTGCATCGGCCAGTGAACCGTCATCCCTCTCCTCGCCCGGCCATCAATCAGCCCTTGTGCCCGGGAGGCACCTCCCGCAGCCGACCTTGAGGGTGGAGAAGGTAAGACCCTGGTTCCTCTTACTTGCACTTTGTTCTTTGCCTCTGCTGCCGCCTCCAGCTTCTTGAGTCCCTGCCCCTCCTCTACGGTCCTCGGGGACTAACAGAGGCTGGGCTCAGTGTCTTCCCTCTCGAGGAGAGCCAGGCCTGCTGCCAAGGGATAGGCACAGCACCGCAGCACTGTAGCAAGTTGAACTATCGAGACTAATTATGACACGGATTTGCCAACAGAACAAGGCAACCAGCTTGCATTAACTCAATTTGGTTCTGTTGCAAACACAATCTGCTAATGATGTTAACAAAAGGGTTCTATCGAGGTAATAATATCCTGTAGATTATGGAGTGTGCACAAAAGCACGTAATAAGTAGTTTAATGACGCTTTGTGCTTCCCTGTAAACCTCAGATGGAAAAATAGAGAAGAAAAGAAACTTCATGTGAGCTTTTGCTGTGAAAGATGAATGTAATTCTTGAGTAAAGACGTGTTCCGACAGGCAAACCCATCCAGTCACATTTGCCGAATGACTTACACATATGAAAGGCCTGGTTGCCTTGAGCCTACATTCTTGCGTTAGCCATGTATGTCCTTTGTAAAAGAAAGGCTGCTTTTGTTTTGAGATGTGCAGCTTCATTAATTTGTATCTTCTCATTTTGTGTCGGCTCAAACACCAAAAAGAAAGCTTGTCTGATCGGGCGGATGCACTGGTGGTGTCACCATTCACCAAGCACTCTGGCAAAGTCCAGGAGTTAATTCTGCTTTTTGGTCAATGCAGTCAGACTGTAGTTTTTTAGATCGGCTGAATTCTTGCGGCTACCAACTCTCTAAACCCCTGCGATTTGTAGTGAGGAAAAGCGGTCTTGTGTACCAGCCTTTCAGATCCACAATCCCTGCATCTCCAAACCTGCCTTCCTTTCTTCAGCCTCTGCAGCTCATGTTCAGGCAAGGGAGAGATTGCATAGTCCAATTGCCAAGGCTGGTTGTGTGCCTTGTGACTCCTTTACGAGTTTTGCTAGTTTTTTTCATTGCAGTTCGTTAGTTGGCCATCTTCCTCTTCTCGTCATTGGACCATCACCTAATCTGCAGAAAGAAGTTATTTTCAGGTGTAATGCTTTAATGTGGGGCCACATGGATGCAATTTTAAGCATGACAAGATCCCACAAGCGGCAATGAAGTGTCAACTGGTATCCATCACCAAATAATTCTGGTGATGGATTGATAATCCTAGTTCCTGCTGGGTTAAATTACGAAGCTGATTGACCTTGAAAGTAGCATATTGCTGCACAAGCACTGGTGTGTGGTCCACGTGTGAATACAAAAATATAGGAGAGGTAGAAGGTCCCTCATCCAATCAAGCCTGTTTCGCCATTCAATATGTGTAGGAAGGAACTGCAGATGCTGGTTTAAACCGAAGATAGACACAAAAAAACTGGGATAACTCAGCGGAACAGGCAGCATCTCTGAAGAGAAGGAATGGGTGATGTTTCGGGTCGAGACCCTTCTTCAGACTCGCCATTAAATATAATCATGGCCATCCTGCTCCAGGCTTCGCCTCGTTTGCTGTACCGAACCCCCACAGTCCATGATCTTTCAGACACTTACCCACTGTGGATGTGGAGAGGATGTTTTGTCGAGTGGGAGAATCTAGGACTAGAGGGCACCGCCTCAGAATTAAAGGGCATTCTTTTAGGAAGCAGATGAGGAGGGTGGTGAATCTGTGGAATCCTTTGCCACAGAAGGCTGTGGAGGCCAAGTCAGTGGATATTTTTTAAGGCAGTGATAGATAGATTCTTGATTAGTACAGGTGTCAGAGGTTATGGGGAGAAGGCAGGAGAATGGGGATAGGAGGGGGAGATAGATCTGCTATGATTGAATGGCGGAGCAGACTTGAATGGCCTAATTCTACCCCTATCACTTATGACCTTATGACTTCTTTAACTACTCCCAATGATTAAGACGTCCAATCCCGTTGTAGCCGAGAAGTTTAGAGATTCACTAGTCTACAAGAAGGTCCTATGCATCTCCGTTTTAAATGATCGCGCACTTACATTGTGATTACATCCTCCTGCTTGAATTCTCCGACTAGTGGAAACAACTCAGCATCTACCCTGTTATGCTCTTTAGGATCAAACATGTTTCAGTAACATCATCCCTCATTCCTCTAAACTCCAAAGAATATAGATCTAGCATTTGTGATAGGACAATCGTATCATCTCAGTAAGCAAGCAAATATCTTTAGAAACAGGCCATTCGGCCCACCAAGTCTGCGCCAACCAGCGACCCCCGAACACTAACACTATTGTACACACTAGGACTATTTACAATTATACTAAGCCAATGAATCTACAAACCTGTACGTCCTTGGAATGTGTGAGGAAACTGGTGATCACGGAGAAAACCCACGCAGTCATAGGGAGAATGTGTAAGCTGCGTACCTCCAGCACCCATAGTCAGCATCGCAGCCTGGTCTCTGGTGCTGCATGGCAGCAACTCTACCGCTGCGCCACCGTGCTGTGCTATTCTTCTCCACTGCCAGAAAGGGACTATCTCGATGACTCCAGGCTCTGTTGTAACGACCTGACTAACCAATGCTTTGATATATCAGCCCACCCACCGGGCAATGGGGATGAGCTTTCACTGCCAGTCATGGATGGGAATTACCTTCTAATTGTCTAAGCCCATGGTTATATTTTCTTTATAACTAATTTCAACGGTGCTGACTGATGGGGTAATGTTCTCCTTGGTAAACCAGTGTAAGTGTTGTCATTTCATTGCTTCCCATATGTGTTGGTTTGTAAATGGAATGTAAAAAAGGAAGGCGTTATTAAGGGCCTGTCCCACTTAGGCTATTTTTTTTAGGCGACTACAGGCGACTAGGCTGTTGCCACATGGTTTCCGGGGTGTCGCCTGTATGGTCGTGAGTAATCTCAGTCGCCCAAAGAGTCGTAGCGTCTTTCTGGTCACCGTTGGATTTTCAACATGTTCAAAACATTTTGGCGACAGTGGGTTGATGCAATGAGCGTAGCTTGACTTCTCCTGACGTAGGTGCTGTCGTGGGTTGTCGCCAGGTAACAAAGTTGTCGCCGGTGCTGACTTTGGTGAATTCCAACCGGTGACTGAATTGTCTTTCGTTGTCGCCGACAGGGTCGTAGCTTGTCGCGGGAGGACGTAGGTTGACTTCGGTTGTCATAGGTTGTCGCCTGTGTGGTCGTAGGTTGTCATAGTTGTGGTCATAGATTGACGTCCTAATGGGTCGGCGGTTGTCGGTAGCTTGTCGTAGCTTGACGTCAACTAGGTGGTAGGTTTTTGTAACTTGTCGTAGGGGGGTCCAGTCGCCGGTTTTACGGCGGCCAGTCGCCGGCAGTCACCTAAAAAAACGCCTCAATGGGACAGGCCCTTTAAACTGTAGGCTGGGAGACAATCTTGGTGAATGACACTAGGCTTCAAACATTTAATACGGAGCAACCAACATGATTGAAGTTCTGGGTTGTAACCCTAAATTAAATCATGCTGGAATTACATCTATGATCTCAGTGAATTTGAGTGTTGGCTCCAAGGTGTTAATACTCCTTGTGCAGCGACATATCCACAGCCAAGAAGTCACTGGCTTTTATTAAATATTGTGGAGAGCCCACAATAAGCAGCGTGCATTTTCACCAAGGTTCTTTTCTCTGTTCTGGCTTTTTATCCCCATTTGATTTTTCCAAATGACGGCTTTGGGGTTGTGAGAAGTTTGCTGATGCAGTAAATAGTTTATTTAATTTAAAAATGCCCGCTGGGATTTTGTTTTGGCACAACCCACCGATCGGGTTGTTCGTCTGTTTGGGATTCCAGGCACTCTTAACGCGTTGCAAGGCGTTGCTGCACAGCCAGGGTGGAATAACATCATCATTCCTGATCAAGGAAATGTGGGTGGTTTAGAACAGGGAGCGGTGTCCCTCATTAGGCCCAGGGGGAACTTGGGATTGATACCAGCAGCTTCATTCAACGTATTCCTAGTCTTACTTCAACATGGGGGTAGAATTGTGAAACTGACTCGCCTTGAAAGTTGCAAAGAATGCAAAGTGCTGGAGTAACTCAGCAGGTCAGGCAGCATCTTTGCAGGACGTATAGATGCGACGTTTTGACTTTAGACATACAGTGCAGAAACAGGTCCTTCAGCCCGCAGAGTCCACGCTGAATAACGATCACCCCGTAGCATTATCCTACACACTAGGGACAATTTACAATTTTACTGAAGCCAATTAACCTGCAAATGTATCCGTCTTTGGGGTGTGGGAGGAAACCCACGTAATCACAGGGAGAATGTCAAACTCTGTACAGACAGCATCCGTAGTCAGGATCGAACCCGAGTCCCTGGCGCTGTAGGGCAGCAACTCTACTGCTGTGCCACTGTGCCACTGAAAGTCCTGATATGTCACCTATCCATGTCCTCTAAAGATGCTGCCTGACCCGCTGAGTTACTCCAGCACTGTGTGTCCGATGAAAGATTCCAAACATCTGCACTTCCTTGTGTCTGACCGTGAAAGTGCTATACAACCCCATGGTGGGACTGAAGGAACACTTGGAGTTGACCGGCCAAGTGGAAGTCTACCATAGGTCATTGAATTAGCTTTAAAATCAATGTGATGTGTACACCATGAGGCAGAAGTTTTTTTAGTCGACCTCAAGATTCCAAAAGTGGAGTATCTGTGCTAAATCTGTTTACATCTTGATGTAAAACTGTGGGATAGTTTGCTACAGGATTAAACTTGGGCTGAAAAACACTGATGCTGCTAAGGGAACATTTAGGACATAAGGGTTGAAGGAAATTACAATTAAAACACAATGTACTTGTACTATAACACTAGGATAGGTCCTCAAACAACATAACCAAGCCCAACGTGCTGTCTAAACTGATTATACAAACTTATGCTAAGGACAAAAATTAAATCCATATAATCAGCTACCTACATGTTAACAAGCACACAAAAAAACGGATTATGTGGATGAATGAGATGATTACTTGGAGCATGGATGCTGGTGTGACTACATTAGCTGAATATGCCATGCTTTTGAGCTGGGCATCCCGAGTAATTTTGCTGCATTGCCATGTGAAAAACTTGAGAAGCCATTGTGATTTACCTCCTTCGTGGGGCAAGACTCCGCCTGTCCTGATGCAAGTTGTTCGTAGCCTGAAACATCACCTATCCATGTTCTCCAGGAAAGCTGCCTGACCCGCTGAGTTGCACCAGCACTTTGCGTCTCTGTTCGACCTTGTGTTTTGTTTTCCCCTTTGTGTTACCTGATATACCTGACATGCCTTTCTTCAGACTGATACCTTTCTTCAGACTGATGAGTCCAGACCAGAAATTGCACTTATCCATGTTCTCCGGAGATTCTGGAAAACATGGCTAGGTGACATTTCGGTTCGGGGCAGTCTGAAGATGTGTCCCAAAGTGAAACGCCACCTATCCATGTTCTCCAGAGAAGCTGCCTGACCCACTGGAGTTACTCCAGCACTTTGTGTCTAAACCTATTAGTCATTCGTTCTTCTCTTTGCAATTCTCCTGGAAGTTGAGGAAAAGATATTCTGATTCTGCCGCTTTGTGAACATTCAACCCTTTATGCTTGCGGTGTTTTCCCGTGGTAAATGGGGCGGATTTATACTGGCTTTCGCACTGATCTACACGTGTTGGATCTCAGCAATGCTTTGTGCAGGCACATTTGCCAACAAAGGCTGATCCAGCTGTTAGACTATTATTAAAGAGCAGCCAGTGGAGATTAAACGTGGGATTCATTCGGTTTGACAATGCCAGGCCGAGTTGTTTGTGCTCCTTGATTGAAGTTATCCAGCTGTGGCGGTTTTGCCTGACAACAGCAGGCTTGCACACAGCGAAGGTTGATCAGACCACCTCCTCAGTCTCCAGCACCAGTGCAGGCTTAGCCAAGTGCAGGCTACAAGTCAAGGGGTTAAAGGCCAAAGGAATAATTACTTGCTGAAGAAACGCAGGCCCCTTTTTAAAAGACCTGCATTCTGTTCTTATTTTTCAGTCAATTTATACGTGTTATGTTAAACAGCAAAAAATGATGGCAATTTTTTTTGAGGTAGTGGGTTTAGAGTTGGTTGGAAGTGTATACAAGTGTATACTTCATGCTGCATGTAAAATCAATACTCACTCCCTCACCATCACCGCTGCTCTGTCCAGCCTGCCAGCTCTGTAATCTCCTGGGACAGGCAGAAACAACAGCAAGAGCCCAGGGCCAAACAGGGAAAAGCTCCTCTGGCACATTCCTCCCCGGAGCACAAACAATCTAAAAGTGCTGGAGTGGCACAAAATGCACAGGCATTGTCTTTGTTTGAAGCACAAAGGCTCGTCCTCTCACACACCCCATCCTCGCTCCTGCTCTACCTCCACTCAGCCTCGTCCCTCCTTCCCTCATCCCCGTCCTCTCCCCCTACCCCTGTCCTAACCCCCATCTCCGTCATTCACCCCCCCCCCCCCACCCGCCCCATCCTTACCCCCACCCTGGCCTGTCCTTGGTCCATTCCACCCTCATCCTCTGCCACCCCACCCTAACCCTGTCCTTCCTTCCCATCCCCTCTCCCCCACCCTCTGTCTTTCTTCCACCCTACTCCTGCCCTTCCCCCATACTCCCCCGTCTCCAGTCCTTCCCCCCCCCCCTCCTCCACATCCCCCTGTCCTCTTCCCCCACCCCCCAAAACACAGCTCCAGCCACACCCAGCCTTGGCTGCCCCCCCTTCGATTTTTCCAGCATCTGCAGTTCTTTCTTAAACATGAAATGAGGTGGAGGTTGGGCATGTGTCTAATCTTTCCACAAGGCATTGCAACCAGGTTTATATTACATTGGTAGCTCTGCCAGAGCTATTAACTGTACGATTTGAAAGACTGGTCAGACTTACTAAGAACACAATAGGTCAGAGTCTAAGATCTCCAGGCAACTCGCTGCAGTCTGTCCCAGGAATCTTGTGTGTAGTTGGCGGTACATTACATGATGCCATTGCCCAAAGTGGGGCTAACCTGAGAGCAGTGCATGTCAATATTCAATTACCTTTTGTAACTTTGTTGGAACGTGCCGACTCGTGTGAAATGCCTAGGCGAGGTCTGCTGCTGTAAGATTTTGTTGTCTGCAAAACAAAGCATTTCACTGCACCTAGGCACATGTGACAATATATTATCATTGAGTGGAGTCCATAGCTGGGCAGATTGACCATGGCCAACGGAATGATGTTTCCAACTTTTATAAGGTCAAACAGAAGATTCTATGTGCCCAATAATTTGGAGCAGGGCTATTCACTGTTTAAGCTCCATATACATCATAAAATGCACATTTTAAGAATTCACCAGTTGAAATATCTGGATAAATCCTGTCATGCCACAATATATTTGTGGATTTTGTCCGTTGTTCTTTTAATTGCCGATGTCAATTTGTAAACTTCTCTTCTTTTAAATGGGTGTGGATTGTAATAATCCTCCAATTTCTGGGCCAGCTGATATAATAGAACACAAAATGCTGGAGTAATTCAGCGGGATAGGTAGGATCTCTGGATAGAAGGAATGGGTGATGTTTCGGGTCAAAACCCTTCTTCAGACTGTTGTTCTTTTGAAGTCTGAAGAAGGGTCTTGACACGAAATGTCACAAATTCCTTCTATCCAGAGATGCTGTCTGTCCTGCTGAGTTACCCCAACATTTTGTGTCTATCTTTAAACCAGCATCTGCAGTTTCTTCCTACACATGTAAATGGAACACTTGTCTTTTTGATCGGGCTCCAGATTAGTGAGCCTGAAGGATCACTTCTTGAATCTGGCAGTGCATGCATTTCAAGCATTTGTATGTTCTCCCAAACAGAAGAGGGAGAGAAGAGAGAATGACCTGGGAGTGAGTCATCCTTCATTGTGTCTGAACACTGCTGCAGGGCCAGTGATCACCCAATGAACCTGGAGATACCGTGGGTTTTAAATATATGCTTACTCTTTATCGAAGACAAGCAACAATCACCTCGTACAATTATGTCCTCGTAACACATGGACACAGCTCATTTGCAGTCAGATATAGAGCCGTGTGGTGAAGCTTCTTATTCTGCAGATGCTACTTGACTTCTGAAGAAGGGTCTCGACCCGAAACGTCACCCATTCCCTCTCTTCAAAGATGCTGCCTGTCCCGCCGAGTTACTCCAGCTTTTTGTGTCTATCTTCGTGCTACTTAACGTGCTTCAAGTGTTTCAAGCATACATTGTTCATGCTTTACATTCTCAACATTCACTGTACTCTGCCTTCTACCCTGCTCCCTCCTGCATTTGAATCACTGTCAAAGTCAGAAACATTCCTTCCATGTCTCATGCGTTGTTCTTCCTCGGGAAGGGGTCTGATCTCCAGTCCGAGCTCCAGTGTTGAGTCCAGTTGTGGTTCTGAGGGTAACAGCAGCCAACAGATGGATCTGACAGCTCACTGCACCTGGTGCACTTGTACTTCAAAGGCCGTCTGTCGGAGAAGGCGTGCTGTAACTCTAAACTTTATTTGGACTAGAAAATCTCAGAGGAATAATTTTGAGTCTCCATGTCGAGAAATGTTGCGTGGATTTGCATTTTGCACATTATGGCGTAGGTTCAGCTGCCTTTGAACGCCCTGATTCTGACCCTGGAGGATGCAAGGGGCACCCTACTGGATGAGCAGCCAGGGTCATAGATCACGGAGCCAGGCTTTCCAGCCCATCGAGTCTATGCTGAACATGAACCACACAAATACATGAATCCTGTTTTATTCTCCTCTCATTCCCAACAATGCCCCCAAGATTCTCTCACCAGTACTCTTTAACCAATAAGTTGAAAGTCCTGAACCATTGATTTGGAGAAATGTGTTTAACTTCCCTTCCTTTCCCTTCCCGCCCCCAACAATCGCTGGGGAACTTAAATTCAAGTAATCAAATAAAAGAAAACTGGAATTAAAAATAACAGAAAGTTGGTCTCAGTAACAACAATCATGAAGCTATCAAATATTTGCTAAAATCTCAGCTGACTCATTACATATTGCCCTTCAGGGGAGGAAGCTGCCATTTTTGCCCAAATTGGATTATTGTATTCGGGTGGTTGCAAAAGAGCACAGATTCAATGGGCCGAAAGGCCTGTTTCCGCGCTGCAATACCCTATGATCTCCATGATCCACCAGTCTGAACTCCTGCATTCAGGGGTAATTAGGGAGAGACCAAAGTGATGACATTGCCAATGACACCCACGAGCTGAGAGTGAATACAGAACATAGTCTGTCCCTTCACCTCCCCCATCCACTCCTTTCAGGGACCCAAGCAGTCATTCCAAGTCCGACAGAGGTTCACCTGCACCTCCTCCAACCTCATCTACTGCATCCGTTGCTCCAGATGCCAGCTGATCTACATCGGTGAGACCAAGCGGAGGCTGGGCGATCGTTTCGCCGAACACCTCCGCTCGGTCCGCAATAACCAACCCGACATCCCGGTGGCTCAGCACTTCAACTCCCCCTCCCATTCCGTATCCGGCCTCTCGGTCCTGGGCCTCCTCCACGGCCAGAGTGAGCAACACCGCAAGTTGGAGGAACAGCACCTCACTTGGGGAGTCTGCATCCTCTGGGCTTAAACATTGAAATTTCTTAATTCTGTTAACCCAGACTGCCTCCTCCCCCTCCCCACCTCTCCCTCAGCCCTCGGGCCCTGACATTCCTACTCCATCCCCCCCCCCATCCAAGTCGCACTAGCTTCTCATTTTCACACTACAAACAGCTTACAATGGCCTGTTTCCTTTATCATCAATACTTTTTTGCATATCTTTCATTCATTGTTCTTTATCTCTCCACATCACTGTCTATATCTCTCGTTTCCCTGATCCCTGACCAGTCTGAAGAAGGGTCTCGACCCGAAACGTCGCCTATCTCCTCCGCTCCTTAGATGCTGCTGCACCCGCTGAGTTTCTCCAGCTTTTTGTGTACCCTCGATTCTCCAGCATCTGCAGTTCCTTCTTTAACACAGAACATAGTCTAATGCTCAGGCACTTTGAAGCCTAACTTTAAATGAGCTTCACAAACTAGCAATGTCTGAATTTAAAGAAGTGCATTTTTATAAACACTATTAAAGCTAATATATTAGGATGGGCCCACCCTCGGCAGTTTTCCGGCAGATTGTGGTTGTAATAGCAACAAAAATGACCTTAATTGAGTCATGGAATTCTCGGACACTTGTTTATGCGTTAATACTGTCCCCTGAGTGTGAAGGCAAAATGAGGACACAGGCAGCCAAACGCAAAAAGCATACATGCATGTATGAGTCGTATTGCACATTTGAGGTTTGTTTTAGCAGAATTTTGCACTGCAGCTGTTGCTATGGATGACATTGGAGTGGAGCAGTGGAGGATGGTTTGACAGGCTGACTGGGCTTTTCTAGACAGAATGCACATTGATTTGGTCTGGCTCGCCATTTTGTTGTGATGGCTAGTGCTTGTAAACAAAATACCACAATTAAAGACCGTGATGAAATTACTGGCATGTTAGAATCTCAAAAATATGATCACTCCATAGAGCTTCAGGTTTGTAGGTTAATTGGCTTCGGTAAGCATTGCAAATTGGAGAGTGTAGTCTGGTGCTAGTATACGGGGATCACTGGTCTGCGCAGACTCAGTGGGCCGATGGGCCTGTTTCCGCACTGTATCTAAAAATGTGCAACATTAAAAGCTGGCCATTTGGCCCATCGTGTTCATGTTGACTCTTTTCCTTAGACCTACATTTTGCCTATAACTATGCAGGTTCTTCATTTTGAGGGTTATCCGAGTTTAAAATAATGTCTGAATCACCTCCCACCTCCATTTCAGGGAGAGCATTCCAACTCTCCAATGACATAAGGAAAAGGTTACTTCGAGTCTCTGTCACTGGTAATTTGGAAGCTGTAACCTCTGGTTGTTGACCTGCTCCCCACAGGGAATAATTAACTGCTCTTTCATCTTGACGACCTTTTATTAAGTCACCGTCTTAGCTTCCTCAGTTCTGCTTTGAGATGGCCTGTTGTAAATGTGACTGGGAATCCACTGCTCAACCCTTCAAGCCATCTCGTTGAAGTTGTAAAACTAGCTATAATTTGTGGGCCGCATTCAGTAGGTCAACTAGCAGAGAGTAGAATAGCTGGCACTATAGGGAACACATTGAGTCTGTAAATAACATGACATCCTGATGGAGAGAGCTGCCATTACATCTGTCGCTCGAGTTTATTTCTGTGCACACGATGCATGATGGTGTCGGAACATAAGGCAGTGTGGGTCAATTCACTGGATGTTTTCAAGAGAGAGTTAGATTTAGCTCTTGGGGCGAAAGGATTGAAGGGATATGGAGAAAAAGCAGGCACAGGGTGCTGATTTTGTCTGATCAGCCGTGATCATATTGAATGGCGGTGCTGGCTCGAAGGGGCGAATGGCCAACTACTGCACCTATGTTTCTAAAATGGCTTTTTTCCCCCTTTTGTCTGCAGACTGTGAATGCTTCGAAGGTTTTGGATGAAGTCCCGACTTCAGTGGATGTGGAGCTGGACCCGAGTCACCAGAGTTACCCAGAAGGATCTGATGATGAGGATTTCGGATGGTCTGCTGGTAGGTGGAGCATAGTCAGGGGAAAGAGGGACTGAAACGGCCATTACCACCAGAACGCCAAGTTATTCTTGGAGTCTTTTCCGTTCCCCATACATGCTGTATTGCAGACATTAACTTAGTTTAGTTTAGAATAGAAATACAACGCAGAAACAGGCCCTTCAGCTCATCAAGTCTGCGCCGACCTGCTATACCTGCACGCTAACACTATCCCAAATTTGCAAATTACAATTTTTACCAAGCCAATTAGCCTACAAACCTCTACGTCTTTGGAGTGTGGGAGGAAACCAGAGCTCCCAGAGAAAACCTGTGCGGTCACAGGGAGCACATACAAACTGTACAGACGGCATCCCTCGTCAGGATCGAACCCGGGTCTCTGGCGCTGTATGGCAGCAACTCTACCGCTGCGCCACCGTGCCGCTTCACTGGGCTGAGACGGCATGGGGCTTGTCCGTCTTTGTTAATAGTCACTTCCACAGTTATGAGGGAACTCCTCCGCTATAAGTAATGTCACAGTTCGGATTTGTGTGTCACCTACGGCCTGTACTCTCGGATGAGGGCACTGAGTAAGGAGTAAAGCACCAGAGCTCAGGTTGGCCTCCCATGTTGTAAGAAAATATAGTTACAGAGTCAGCCATCCGCGGAGCGTGTCTAGGGTTGCCAACTTTCTCAATCATAAATAAGGGACAAGGTCAAAATAAGGGACAAATTCCCATGGCAATTCGTTGACCAATTCAGTCGTGGCTGGATGAATGATGAGTTGGCCCGGCAGCCGGACTTTGCCCGGGTGTATCCAACTCATGAACCGGTGATCGCTGGTGGTGTCGGCGGTAAGCGGAGTCCGAAGTTCGGACAGCTGGCCGGGCTGCTGACCGACGGGGCCTCAGGCAAAGCACTGCTGCACTCCATGGGCTGCACTACGTCGGGACGGGTGAGGTGGGGCCCGACGTGGCGCTCCGACCCGACAGTCCCCTCGACCCAAGTAGTAGCAGTCAAATACGGGACAAGGGCTGACCCGTATGGGACAAACCAATTTAACCCAATATACAGAATGTCCCAGCTAATACGGGTTAAGTATTGGCTTTTTACATCTCACCTTGAATCTAGTCTCAGCCACTCTTTAAAGCTGCCCCCTTTCACTCGGCAAAATGGGTTGAGCAGCAACCTATAAGCACAATAATGTGCTTAACCCTCCTTTAAACTGAGTGGATGACTTGTAGTCAGAGACCTTAAAAGCTTGTTCCTCTCCCCTGCTTTGTACAATCATCTCTTGTTAAAAGACATTTGGACAAGTACATGGAAAGCAAAAGTTTAGACAGATATGGCCAAACTCGGGCATGTGGGAATAGTGTTGATGGGGCATCTTGGCAAGCATGGGCAAGTTGGGCAGAAGGATCTGATCCCGTGCTGCATGACTCAAACCCTATCCCTCAGTTGTGCATTTCTCATTTAGTGTAGTTTAGAGATAAAGAGCGGAAACAGGCCCTTCGGCCCAGCGATCCCCGCACATTAATACTGCCCTACACACGCTAGGGATAATTTACATTTATACCAAGCCAATTATGCCACAAACCTGCATGTCTTTGGAGTGTGGGGAGAAACCGGAGATCCCGGAAAACCCACACGGTCACAGTGAGAACGTGCAAACTCCATACAGGCAGCACCTGTAGTCGGGATCGAACCCAGGTCACCGGAACTGCAAGGCAGCAACTCTACCGCTGGCCCCATCCACCTATAAGCCTCTGTCCGGCTTCACATTCCATTTGCCCATTCCTTATCTGACATTCTCTTTTATTTTCAGCTCCAGCTTTTGCCACTTTCTCAATCAAGTTCCGCACCCCCCCCCCCCCCTATATTCACCTGTCACTTGCAATGCTTTGCCCCACTCCTGTCTCTCCCTCTTCAAGCTTTCTCTTCCCTTCTTCAATCAGTCTCCCCAAACATCATATTTTCCATTGCCTCCACAACCGTTGCCTGACCCACTGAGTTCCTCCAGTGCTTTGCTTCCGCTTAAGATTCCAGCATCTGCAATTTCTTGAGTCTCCAGGAATTAATATCTTTGTTTTACTATTCCTTTGTACAGAGGGAAGCACTGATATTGAAGAGGGAAGCACAACAGGCATAACCGGTGAAATTCCAACTACCACTGATGACAAAACAGGTAAGGAATTTGTTGGTTACACAAAAAGCTGGAGAAACTCAGCGGGTGCAGCAGCATCTAAGGAGCGAAGGAGATAGGCGACGTTTCGGGTCGAGACCCTTCTTCAGACATTTGTTGGATGGTCTTGAAGCCCTCAATCATATATTCTGCAAAATTGAAGCTGTCAGAACGGGAAAAAATATCTTGTTGTGTTTGTATCGCATTACTGTGATCAAAGTGTCGCTTTGTACAGAGTCATCTTGTGCTGCTTCATGATGCACAGTTCCATCGTGTAGTCTTAGCAGATGGGTCAGTTGCATCTGCTGTCTGAGATAGCGTGATTAGAATTTGGTGATGTCTCCAGTCCAAACCCTGTATCTCAATCAAAATCCGCATCCATCATAATTTTATTCCTTAGAGTAGGAATGCAGAATGACTTTTTTTTCTCACGTCAAGGGTTCAAATGATGGCTATGAATTTAATTTCCGTTTTGTGGTTCATGTTATCTGAAGATCACGCTGAGATTAGTGCCACGTATTACATTAGGTGTGTACATAATAAGCACGTGTTGCATGTAGTTGCTGCTTTGCGTGTCCATGTGAAAACATCTTCAGACTTGGCCTGAAGCTATTTAAATCTCATTCCTGCTAGGAAAAAAAAGTCCCGTGGAGACGAGGATTGAGTTGCGTTTCCAGCACCAGGTTGTTAACTCCAGGATGACACCATCGATCCCTGAGCACCCTTGACTTCCAGGAGCTAAATTTGAGACATCCCACAACCTTGGGGTTCAGAGGGAGAGATAGATCGGCCATGAATTGATGGTCGAATGGCCTAATTCTACTCCTGTTCCTTATGACCTTGTGAACTAACCTTTCCCCTTCTGCCATTGCTTTATATTTCTGATTCCTTCCATCTTTAGAAATACTCGGTGTTTCAGCTACACGCAAGGATTTGAGTGTACAATTCCACTGTGGTGGAGAGAGTGCAGCATTGCCTGTGATGTCATTTTTTGGCTGAGGAAATTAGCCTTGACTTTCTGTAAAATCATACATGGGTTAAAACATCGGCCTATCTGGGAGCATCCTTGCCTGCGGTCATCTGTTGCCGGCTCCAATTTGTCCTGAGTTCTTCTCTCGCTTCCAGTCCGTGCCCTTCTTCAGACTATGAAATGGGTTGTTTCTTTCCTGCTTTCATAAGCCAGCATGCATCCCCATTCGATTCACTAATTAGTAGACCACTTGTTGTCGGTGATCGAGGTGTGGATAAGGTGGCAACTATTTAAGTTTGATAATAATTTAGCTGCTTTGCAGTAAAGGCATGCTCGGAATTTGAATGGACTCAGTCATTCCATTCTTTCTTGCTGGAGATGAGGCAATGTGTGGAATCATGTGAGGACTACGTATATGTCTTGCTTTATTTCTGCCTACAGTGGGAGCTCCACATCCCAGCTGATGACAAATGGCCATTCAGCCCATCTCTCCCAATGTAATACTCCCGTTTTTCCCTCTGCTGCTTTGATGGCAAACCTTGATCCACCTGGATTCTAGTTTCTGGAGTTCCTCCTCCAAGCAATCTTTGGAATTCCATTCTTCTAGTCCTTTTGCTGAACAGCCCCATTACATAGCTTCCCTTCATCTGAAAGCAGCCTCATTTAAAACCAGGCAGCCCTTTTGATTGAACCCGATGTAGGAAAGCATGTTGTTCAAGAGAAAGAGAAGAGCCAGCAGGGGAAGAAATATTGCGTGACGGCAGGCTTCGTTGAGCAACACATACCATCCCTCTCCCTCTCTCTATTAAATATCAAGTGAGGAGCCCTGAGCCTTCGGTGTACACAGGTATCACTGATATAAGTGGTGGCTCAGATTCCAACCACAGTAAAAATTCCATGTGTGCAGTAATTCAGGAAGAATGCAATGTGCTCAGTTTCATTAAGTTGGGGTTTGGAAGCTGATTGAAATGCTTTTCCTTCATTATGGGGATGTATTTCACCCCGAGCCTTGCGGTTAATGTGGTCATCGTATAATCGCTTTCGCTCCCAATGCGGGCCATGTTTGCTCCTCAGGAGAACCGCTTTTTGTATGGTTGGTCAATTATTTATTGAGGCATTTAGTTACCTTTTTATGTTGTTTTTTAAAAAACCCTTTTGCTTTAATTTCCATGGGTGTATTAAAATCGAAAAGAGTTTAACCTTCAGGGAAGGGAAGAATATGGGAGGCAGAGGAGAAAAGTTTAACCTAGCATAATGCATAGCACAGACATTGTGGGCTGAAGGGCCTGTTTCTTAGCTATGCTGCTCTACGTTATATAACAAGAAGTTAATTAGCTGGATAATCACCGAGGTCATCTGAGCTTCACTGTGAGCTGTGCAGGAAGGGGTTTTGGAGTTCAACAAGAACGCCAAGGGCTGGGTTTGAATGTCACCATGTTGAAGGTCTGGCAGATAAACATCACTTGGATGAAGGACTGGTGTTGACTGTTGCTATGGTGAAGAGTTGGTGTTGACTGTTGCTACAATGAAGCTCCGGGGTTGAATGTTGCTACGGTGATGGGCTGGGGTTGAGTGTTGTTAGGGTGACTGGCTGGGGTGGAGTGTTACTATGGTGATGGGCTGGCAGATAAACTTAGTTCAGGTGAAGGGTTGTAGTTGAGTGTTGCTATGGTGCAGGCCTGGGGTTGACTGTTGCTATGGTGAAGGGTTGGAGTTGACTGATGCTCGGGTGAAGGGTTAGAGTGGAGTGTTGGTAGGATGAAGGGTTGGAGTTGAGTGTCGCTATGGTGAAGGGCTGGGGTGCAGTGTCTCTATGGTGTGGGAAAGGAGGTTGAGCATCACCGAGGAACAGGGACGGGAGTTGAGAGTCGCTATGACAAAGGAGTACAAGTTGCTAGTCAGTTGGAGGAAATGGAGCTGTAGACGCCATTAGAAAAATGAGACCACGTAGAAGAAAGGTCTCATTAAATAGTTTACACGAGGGGATTGGGAGAATAACACAACAATATGAATGAGCCATGGGCCCAGGTACCGATCTGCAGTGGAGAGCTGGAGGCACTTGATATGAGGTTAGCTTTTGGAAGTAGATCACTATCTAGCAGACAGGAGCAGGAAACGTTGAATGACGGCTCTGAAATGGCATCTTGCTATACCAGAGGGTTGTCAAGGCTGCAGCGTTGCAGGGGTGATATGTCTCAGTTTAATTTTAAAAGTTTTTCATGATAAACATTGCGCTGCCTGTGCCTGTTATCCAAGTTTAGACTTGGCAAAATTTGCAGTTATTTCTAACTCAGTTGATGTATTTGAACAGCTGGTCAGACCTACACTGAAATGGTGGATTTGCACAGTGATGTACAAGATTTGTCCACAAATATCCCTACATTGTTTGGAGGCAGTAACAATAATACCTAAACTTTACTTTCAATCTTTTCTGGCCAGTATGCTGGGATTATAGCATAAAGTTCACAGGTTAGCAGCTGTTGAACTGGAACTCTATTCCACAATGCTGTCTGCAGTCTTCCCAAAATAGAGAATACTTTTAATGTATGAAGATAGACTGCGATTAGCAGACCAGGTCATTTTGTTTGGGGTTTAATGTGCTCAGAAATAGTCCCTGGGAGACTCTGTGTTTCAAAATAATTGTGGCAAGACCCCTTTTTGTGAAATGTTTTCATCCCGGGCTAGGGTCTTGAATTTAATTATCGCTTGATGCTGAACCACTGCTGATGAATGTGTGGATATTTAGCACCAGCCCTTTCACTGTCTAGCCAACTGTTACAAGGACAAGATGTTTTTCTAATTTCAGTTTGAACTGATTATAGTTCACTGAATTCCACTGCATTTGTCTTGTTCACTGAATTTCCCACATTTGCAGTCCACCTTTGGCTCCTGTCCTGACAACATCTTTTTGGGTATAACAAAAAGACCCGCTGAGTTACTCCAGCACTTTGTGTTATTTTGTGTAAACCCGCATCTGCAGTTCCTTTATATTCTACGTTATTGGATATAAGAATATAAAATTATTCGTGAATTGGACAGGCTAGATGCAGGAAAAACGTTCCCGATGTTGGGGTCTGTTGGGGGTGTCCAGAGCCAGGGGTCACAGTTCAAGAATAAGGGGTATGCCATTTAAGACTGAGATGAGG
Organism: Raja brachyura; assembly: GCA_963514005.1. Next base: position 17,986,980 of record OY740811.1, read on the forward strand.
AAAAACCTTTTCACCCAGAGAGTTGTGAATTTGTCGAATTCTCTGCCACAGAAGGCAGTGGAGGTCAATTCACTGGATATATTCAAGAGAGAGTTAGATAAAGCTCTTGGGTCTAATGGAATCAAGGGATATGGGGAGAGAGCAAGAACGGGGTACTAATTTTGGATGATCAGCCGTGATCATGTTGAATGGCGGTGCTGGCTCGAAGGGCCAAATGGCCTACTCCTGTACCTATGTTTCTATGTTCTAAGCTTGAAATCAGATTCCTCCTACCTTATGCTTCCCCTCCTCTTTCCCAGCACATCGAATCTCCTCATTCTTCAACTCCGATCCCTCGTGCATTCTCCACCGTGGGCAGCTGGCTTTGTTTAGTCTAGTTGAGAGATACAGCAAGGAAACAGGCCCTTCGGCCCACCAAATCCACAACGACCATTGACCACTAGTTCCATGTTATCTCACTTTCTCATCTTCTCCCTGCCCACCAGGGCCAATTTAGACAGGCCAATTAATCTGCTAGCTGTCTTTATAAAACTCTATGCTCTGTCTTCGGACATTCGCCCTCCCCCGAAGCCCTGCAAATATTTTCCTTTCCAACGTTTATTTAAGTCCCTATTGAACACTACTGTTGGGTTTGCCTACACTGCCACCTCCAACAGTATAGGCCAGACCCAAACTGCCCTCTGCATTAGAAAAATGTTTGTCATTTTCATGGGGGTTTTGTTACATGAGCAGTGGGGAGTGCCTGGAACTGGCTGCCAGGGGTGGTGGTGGTGTAAACAGATACGAAGGTGTCATTTGAGTGACTTTTACATGGACACATGAACAAGCAGGGAATCGAGGAAGATGGATCACATGTAGGCAGATGGGATCAGTTTAATTTGGCATCATGTTTGACACGTTCATTGTGGACCGAGGGCCTCTCCCTCCGCAACACTGTTCTATCTACATTATTTTTGTTTTTTTGCCATGTTTGGTCCTTTTGAGGCCTCTAAGTCTTGGTGGTTCCATCAATGGAAATGGTTTATTTGTTTATACCTAACAATTATTTGCTTTGGCTCAGTGACAATTTTTATCTGAATATACGTCTGTGAAGATATTGGGACATGTTCTTCCGATTACTTACTACTTACTTAAGAAGTCTCTCGGGATAATTAAAGAACACTGAATAAATTCAGTAAACAAAATACCCAACTTTAGGCTTTTCCAGGAGATATGATGGTTAAAGGAGATCAGCCCCCTATAACTTGTCGTGATCTGTATTATAGTTCATATACCAATATGTGAGCTACACTGTAGGTCTGAAATGCAATCCACTGAAAGAAAACTGGGGCAGCAGGGTGCTACAGCGGTTGTGTTGCTGCCTTACAGCACTAGAGACCCCTCTTCTATCCTGACCATAGGTGCTGCCTGTGTGGAGTCTATACGTTCTCTCCATGACGACGTGGGTTTTCTCCAGGTGCTTTGGTTACCTTCCTCACTCCAAAGACCTCGAGGTTTGTAGGTTAATTGGCTTTGGTAAAGACTGTAAATTGTCCCTGGTGTGCATGATAGTGCTGTATACGGGGATCGCTGGTCGATGGGGACCACAGTGTCAACTCTGCTTCTCTCTGTGTGCAGAAGATGCTGCAATGTTTCATGCATTTTCTGTTTTGTCCTGTCCATTCCTTGTCTGAGCCATTGTCTATTGAGATATAAATTAAATTTAGGATGGATAATTAAATTAATCTCTTTAACAGTTTAACAGTTCTTAAATGTATTTACTTTCTAAGTCACAATACGTTTATGAAAAGTTATGATTATTTAGCTTTGAAGCTAGGCAGAGGAGTATTGGTAATAAATCAGTCATTCAAGGTCAAGCCTGCTTGGGCAATTTTATTTTCAGACTTTGGCTTGTTTTCCCTTACTCCTCCCAATCTTCTGTCTGGACAATCAGGACAGAACTAAGCTAATGGCAGTGTAGGGGAATGGTTTGTCATGCTTTTGGCCTTTCTGTACAAGTCCTACTGATTCTAGCAATGTTACAAAATTTTGAGATTAAAAAAATCAAGTCTGCAATTTATGCCATCAGATAAAGCATAAAAAGAAGTTTAATTTGACACCTAATTCACTTTCATACCTTCAGTATTAAAAACGTTATGGCCATTTTCATATCGGAAATTAGCATCTTGTTCCCCATTGCCCACAAAAGCTGTGATCAAGGACAGTCAAAAGGCCATAACTTTCTTAAAAATTAAGATAACTCAATGAAATGTTCAGTTATTATAGATTGAAGCATTCTGAAACAAATATGAAACAATCTTACTTGGATGACCTGAAATTAAACCATATAATTAGTTAGTTATCTAATTGTAGCTAATTAGAAAATTCAATTACTAGATCTAAACATCTATCCATTTCTTAAGAAATGATAAACATTTTAAAATTGCCTAATACCATTCACACAATAATCCACAATATAACATGATTTTTAAATCTGATTTTCATGAATTTATATGCTAAATGGAAGGAAGTTAGTTTAATGCCTGTAAATTAATGGCCATTTAAATCAACTAGCGAGTGGGTTTTAGTGGAATGCGGTGGATTGGAACGTTGTGGTTTGCGGTGAAGTCGGTATGAAAAATACTGGCGGTTCATACATTTTTTTTTGTCCCCTTTTCGCAACATAAAAATTTGATTAAATGCTTCCTAAGAACCACGTTTTTATGTAAAAATAAACTGTGTACCTTCTTTTATCGCCTACGTTAGGTCTGTTCTGCTGTCGGCGTTCAGAGCCTTAGAAGATGATTTTTAAACTACTCTAGTTAATAAATAATCTAGTGTAGTTTAAAAATAGCGTCATGAATGAAATGTCGGAGCGATTTCTCTTTAGCGACGAAATCGTCCGACATGGATCGATTTGGACTGTCTAGGGAAAAAACGGCATTTTAAACCCTCCCCCCTCTGAAAGGCGCCAAAGTCACGCACACGGGGAGCGGCAGAACTGCAGCACCGCTAAAGGTAGGTATTGTAACATACCTACTGATTCATAGGCAATTTTGTGCAGCAGAATTATAGAAGGTAGAATTGCTTCCAGCACACTTATTATTGATATTGGTTTATTACTGTCACGTGTACCGAGATAGAGTGAAAAATTAGTTTTGCAGTTTTCCAGGCTCGTCATACTATATATAAGTATGTCAGGCAGTGTTAAAGAGAAAATAAGCAGAGTGCAGAATATGGTATTACAATTTCAGAGAAAGTGCAGATTATAAAAAGTGCAAAGGTTGTAACAAAATAGTTTGGAAGATTGTGAAATTCATCACTAGTGCATGACGGGTCTGTTCAACAATCTGATAACAGAGGGGAAGATTTGGTGCCATCAAATCTGCGGGATCTGTACAAGATCATTTGAATCGAGCATTTGAGAGGAGGAATATTCAACTCAGAATGCTTGGATTTTGTATGAAGCCAGGAAATTATCCATGTCTTTAGTTCACTTATGTTAACTTCCTTTAAGGTGTTCTGGTGTAATGATTCACAATGCACTTCACAAGAAACTTAAACCTTGGGACTGCATTGTTTTAACCAAAGCTCACCTCTGAAGAAGGGTCTCGACCCGAAACGTCGCCTATCTCCTTCGCTCCTTAGATGCTGCTGCACCCGCTGAGTTTCTCCAGCTTTTTGTGTAACCCTCGATTCTCCAGCATCTGCAGTTCCTTCTTTAACACTCACCTCTGAATCAATGTGCATCTGGAACAATCAGTTTTTGCATGCCCACCAGTTCCCTGCAGTTTGTTAGAAGGACTCCTGCAGCGGGCAATCTTTCTTCTGCAGGGACTACACCAACAGCAGATACTGGGTATGTAGTCCTTTAGGTCATCCGGAGATTGCAAAAGGTTGCAAGCTTGTTCTTGTGATGACTTAACAGTGTGGGTAGGGTCGAAGGGTATTGGGTAGGGAAGTCTATAGATTCCATTGTTAATTGTGTGGAAAGAAATTGCAGATGCTGGTTTATACCGAATATAGGCACAAAATGCTGGAGTAACTCAGTGGGTAAGGCAGCATCTCTGGAGATAAAGGATGGGTGATGTTTCCAGAAATGCTGCCTGACCCGCTGAATTACTCTAGCACTTTGCGTCTTATCTTCCATTGTTAATTGGTTGACAGCAAATTGTATGTTGGAGGATGCAGGCTGATTTTACTTGAGCAATTTCTCCCACATTGTGTCTGCAGTGTGACTTTAGCATGTGAAAAGTAACAATAATGACTCCATGCCATTAGTCTACGCTTTCATCTCCAGAATGTGCAATGGTTCAACCTGAAGCATTATACAACAGAGACTGCAGCTATCTTCACAACAGGCATTGCATCTCAGCTTTGTGAAGGTGCTTATGGATCAACCTCCAATCCCCTCTAGTCTGAGCCCTCTAGTTTTAGCCACCTCTGCCATGGAAAAAAGTTTCCGACTGTCTGCCCTCTGTTCACCCCTCATAACTTTGTACACGTCAATCAGAATCCCCCTTAGTCTCCTCCCCATCAGGAAAAGCAAACCTAACCTAACCAGTCTCCACTCACAGCTGAAATGCACCACCTCAGACAGCATCCTGGTGAATCTCCTCTGCACTATTTCAAGTCTGTATCTGTGTGTGTGATCAAATGTTCTTAAATCCAGGTACCCATCACCTTTTGAGTGTAATTTCTTCGTCTCATTGCCGTCCTCCTCCCTGCAGGCATCCTGCACCAAATTAGAAGCGTTCCATGTTAAGATCTGCAGGCAATGGAGTGAGCAGCAAGACCTGCCTGTAGCACTTGGTGGGGAACTTGAATTATGTTTCAGAGAGTGCGAACGATTCCTTCCGCAACGCTTGACTTTATATAGAAACATAGAAACATAGAAAATAGGTGCAGGAGTAGGCCATTCGGCCCTTCGAGCCTGCACCGCCATTCAATGTGATCATGGCTGATCATCCAACTCAGTATCCCGTACCTGCCTTCTCTCCATACCCCCTGATCCCTTTAGCCACAAGTGCCACATCTAACGCCCTCTTAAATATAGCCAATGAACTGGCCTCAACTACCTTCTGTGGCAGAGAATTCCAGAGACTCACCACTCTCTGTGTAAAGAATGTTTTCCTCATTTCGGTCCTAAAGGAATTCCCCCTTATCCTTAGACTGTGACCCCTTGTTCTGGACTCCCCCAACATCGGGAACAATCTTCCAGCATCTAGCTTGTCCAACCCCTTAAGAATTTTGTAGGTTTCTATAAGATCCCCCCTCAATCTTCTAAATTCCATCGAGTACAAACCGAGTCTATCCAATCTTTCCTCATATGAAAGTCCTGACATCCCAGGAATCAGTCTGGTGAATCTTCTCTGTACCCCCTCTATGGCAAGGATGTCTTTCCTCAGATTTGGAGACCAAATATATCTGAATTTGTGATAGCATAGTTTGAGCTCTTGATTGCAATCTTTATTGAATGAATATTTTGGCGTCTGAGATGGTCTTGGTGGTATCTTTCAAATAAATCTGAAGTAAACATAAACTTTTTTCAAAAAATGTCTTCTTGAAGATTTAAATTTATGATTTGCAAGGCATAAAATCCTTTTGTTAAACAATTGCTCATTTGACGTGTTTGCAGTATAGACTGAGAATAAATACAACTTTGTTAACGGGGCCGCATAGTTTGACACCCACTGTGTTGCAAGCAGTTTCTCAGACTGTACTGGGCTCAAGGCCCATTCCCCTTACATCACCAGAATCATAAAATGCCCCCAAAAGCTATTTAATTGTTTTCAAAGTATTTTTGGATATGGCCAAACTGTAAATGGGAGGCTTTCATTGTGGAGAATTCATTGATGAGGATGACGTTGTAAGGAATGCTGAGATTGTCCTGCTGGTCTCTGAGCCTCCTGTCCTGTTTGTGAGAAGGTGGACCTGATGCACTCCCCCCCCCCCCCCCCCATGCAGATTACTTCATGCATGGTTACCATGGTGCTGCTTGGAATAAAATAGATTTTGGCTCCAGTCATGAACCTGCTTCCAGTCCATTGTCGTGACCTCCCCCACCGAGCCTTCATCCTTCCTACTTCTCGGTGGCTTTTCTCAAACACTTTGCACTGCCTCCTGCCAGATGCAACGAGGTCAGCGTACTGTGCAATTGCACATCTTCCCATTGGCGCTGGTTTAGTACAGCGTAGATAGGATGGCGGTGAGTTTGAGTCCTGCTCGAGTAGCATTTCAACACATTTTCTAGGCAATTCCAGCACAGGACTGAGGGAATGAAGCACTGGTGGGGAAGCTGATTCTTGGATGAGATTTAAACATAGTCCCTAATTACGCACCAGGCAAAAAGATTGCTTGCAACATTCTCATAACCTGGCAAGTGTAGGAAGGAACTGCAGATGCTGGTTTACATCGAAGATGGACCCAAAATGCTGGAGCAACTAAGTGGGACAGGCAGTATTTCTGGAGAAAAGTTTTGGGGCGAGCCCCTACTTCAGAAGAAGGGTTTGTCCCAAAGCATCACCCATTCCTTCTGTCCAGAGATGCTGCCTGTCCCGCTGTGTTACTCCAGCATTTTGTGTCCTAAGCTGGCCTGCCACTCTCACACATTGGTTGTGTTATGTCCCATCCAACAACAGTGCTGTGTCTCACTCAGACTTATCTCCCTGTCGGCCATCTTGTGACCCAAACATGCTACCCATCTTGGCCTTGTATCTATCACCTCTGAAGCCACAGAACAGGAGTGTAGGCAAGTCACCATCCCTCCTACTGGGCAGTCTCTCCCCGAGCAGCTTGGGCGCCGTGCGGGTACGGTTTGTATTGCTCCTGTACACTGTCAAGCAGGATAATTACAGGGCAGAGTACAGCAGGTAAACTTTGGGATGTTTCTGCAACATCTCAAATGAATCATTCTGCAGGCAATATCCTCGTCCTTTGATGTGATTCATCTGCGCTGAGTGAAACCGGATATTATCAGTTGCCTTTTAAATCTGGAGTATGTTGAGCTAACATACACGTGATGTCTTTGAAGTGAACTCTGACAGCTGTGTTGCTGATAACTACTTGAGTTAATTGTTGATGTGTTACTATCACCATTTAATTTTATTCATGTTGTCGTATAATACAGTTTAACATTTTATAGTTGAGAACATTATCCCAGGCTGTAATTTTGTTCGAAAATAATTGTTTTCTAGAAGCACACAAGCAAATGAATATTTACATTGTGTGGAAGCTTGATAGCACTGATGAATGCTCTGATCTCACACTATCCCTGCCATGTGCTCCTACCCTGCTTTCTCCTCATTCATGCCCTTTCTCAAGTAAAATCCTGAATTTTAGGATTTTGGTACAGCAGAAAAGAGGAGTGCTGATTTTTCTCCAGGTTTTGATGAGGGCTCACTCCTCAAGTTAGCACATAGTCTTTAGTTTGATTTATTGTCACGTGTACCGTGGTACAGTGTTCGGCCTCTTTGTTGCGTGGTCCCCAGTCAGCTGACAGACTGCACATGATTACAATCAGGCTGCCCACAATGCACAAATACAGGATAAAGGGGATAATGTTTAGTGCAAAATGAAAGTCCGATTTAAAAAAAATATCCTGAGGGTCTCCAATGAGGTAGATGGTAACTCAGGATCGCTCTCTAGATGGTGATGGGATGTTTCAGTTGCCTGATAACAGCTGGAAGGAAACTGTCCCAGAATCTGGAGGCGTGCGTTTTCACACCTCTGTACCTCCTGCCTGATGAGAAAGGGGAGAAGAGGGAATGTCCAGGGTGAGACTTGTCCTTGATTATGCTGGTGGCCTTGCCGAGGCAGCATGAAGTGCAGATGGAGTCAATGGAAGTGAGGTTAGTTTGCATGGTGGTCTGCCTGCAACCAGATGCACCAGCAACAGGCTTTGTTGATTTGATGCACTGCATCAATATTTAACAGAAGTGGTGCTGTCATAGTCAAGAACTGTGATGTTCCTCTCTCTCCTCCATCCTCTAGCATTCCTTCAATTTGGGATCTGTGGCTTTATTGTGGTTTCATAGATCATAAATTATGATATATGGCTTCATAGATCATGTTCAAATTCCACATCATTCCTAAGCCTCATGATAATAGCCTTATAAACAGCAACATGCAGGAGCTATCCAGTAATCAACAATGCAATGTAAAATGGGCAAAAGTACATATTACCTCAATGATTGACGACAGAACTTCCAGTAACTGGCAGTGTACCTTGTTGTGCTGGTGACCCTTTAGGTGTTGTTGGACTTTGGCACCAGTCACATCAGCTCTGACACTGGGACTGACAACAGCATGGAGTCCCAACATAACAAAGGAGAAATAATTGCCCACGTTTTGGCGGATCACAGCCAGGAAGGCATGTAGTCGTATTGAAGGTTCAATATTTTAGTTCATAAGAAGCCAATGAACGTGGCAAACTGTGGAGGGATAAATCAATAAAATCAATAAAAATCTTGATAAATGTTTGCAGACTAATTCAGTTTCAGTTTATCGGCAATTTGATATTTTACCTTTGAAACAGTTTCTTGACCCTGGGACTGCAATGTATAAACCAGAGGTCTCTGTTGCTGTGATTAAAACTCTCTAAAGCGAAACAGACCTCACCCATGGGTTCATTGTCGCTTAGGGACAAACTTAAATTCACCCTTTAACCCACATCATAGTAGAGATTCAAAAACAAGCAGAATTAACTTTGAATCTGACTTCATTTTTTTTTTATGGGTCTGAATATTTTGCTTGGATAGTATTCTCACTGGTAGAAGATACTACATTTTGGAATTACAACACTTTGAAGTTTCCAAGGTAGAGGCTTAGATATCGAAGGTCGATGATCGGAAACTGATGTGGCAGACTCCACATCTGTAATCGGAGCTGCTGCAGTTATATTATTATTTCTCAAAGTTCATTTCTCACCTGATCTTCTATTGGCTTCTATAAATTGTCCCAAGTCTGTTGGGAGTGGATGCGAATGTGGATAACATAGAACTGACGATCGATGGTCAGTTCGACGATTGAAAGGGCCTGTTTCTTTCAATGCTGTCTCTTTCAATTGAGTTCAACCTGCACAGGGAGTTTAGTGCCCGCGCTGTCTGTGGCAGCTTAACGTCACATGTGAATCGCCTTTGGTTCTCATTCGTACTCTGTAATGTATGAACCAAATTTAACCATAGGTTTCTGATAACCCTTTTAAAATTGAACTATTTCAGAACCAACACATTGTGTCCTATTTATTTTCCACAGAATTTCACTTGTAATAGGCGCAAACTATTGGCACAGGTTTATTTTTATTATCACAGTGAAATATTTTGGTTTTCGCGATTTCCAGGCAAATTACACCATACAATCATATTGCGCATGATTACAACAGGTAGTGCAAATAGTGAAAGGAAACAGAGTGCAGAATGTAGTGACAAACTGTGTCTTCAGCAAAGCATACTTAGCTAGGTTGTGCAAAAGCAGACTCGGAATGAAGGAGTAACTCAGTCAGTCGGGAAGATCATGGAAAAGCGTTGTTTTGGATGGAAAAAAGTCAGAAGAAGGGTCCCGAACCGAAACATTTCCCATCCCTGTCCTCCTGAGATGCTGCCTTACAGCTGTGTGTCTTCTTTTGTAAACATAGAAAGATAGAACATAGAAAAATAGGTGCAGGAGTAGGCCCTTCGAGCCTGCACCGCCATTCAATAAGATCATGGCTGATCATCCAACTCAGTATCCCGTACCTGCCTCTCTCCATACCCCCTGATCCCTTTAGCCCCAAGAGCCACATCCAACTCCCTCTTGAATATAGCCAATGAACTGGCCTCAATGACCTTCTGTGGCAGAGAATTCCAGAGACTCACCACTCTCTGTGTAAAGAATGTTTTCCTCATCTCCGTCCTAAAGAAATTCCCCCTTATCCTTAGACTGTGACCCCTTGTTCTGGACTTCCCCAACATCGGGAACAATCTTCCTGCATCTAGCTTGTCCAACCCCTTAAGAATTTTGTAAGTTTCTATAAGATCCCCCCTCAATCTTCTAAATTCCAGTGAGTACAAGCCGAGTCTATCCAGTCTTTCTTCATATGAAAGTCCCAACATCCCAGGAATCAGTCTGGTAGAAGCAAGAAGCAGCATCTCGCTTCTACCTAGTTTATGCATTGGTTTAGAAAGGTCATTGGCACGTGATATATAGAAATACTGACATTTTGGTTATGGGGTTAGGCGTTCTGGGCAAGGGAGAGTCAGCATGCCAGCTGACTTTTACAAAGACATTTTGGGATCACGGTCAAACTGTATTACTGGCTGTACTTGCTGATAAAGTATGAGGCTAGGAAAACATTGATGTGATTGGATTAAAGAAAACCAATGAAAAGTAAGTTAGAGCAATTAATCTTGAAAATGTATAGGATCTAAGTACTTCTGAGAGGGATCATTGTACCATCTCCTGGGTTTATGTTGGACACACATTCTGAAAAATGTCCTATGCATTTACAGAGTGACCCAAGTTCTACAGCAGCATTGTGCTGAATGAGTTGGTTTCAATCATGCCTTTGTGTATGTCTCAAAAGCCTTGAGATATAAATGGACTCCATTGAAACAGGTTTTTGTTTGTGTTGTCATTAATCTCAATTTTCCCGCTGTCTTTTAATTGCCACTGAAGTTTTGTGAGGGCTTAAATAAAGCTGGCTTCCCTGCGGGGAGATTTTGCCACTCAGTAGGAAACCTTTTCAGGCTGGAGACCAAAGGTGAGCACTTCTGGGAAAGAATAAATCACCTGCCCTACACGGTGCAAGTTCGATCTTTGGGGTTTTTGTTGAATTCGACTGAAAACCACGAGCGAAGGATGTCCTCTCTGCTTGATCGACAAAACAACTTGCATTTTATACATAGCCTTGATTAAAAGACCCCAAAACTATCTCACGATGGAGCTTCCCAGCAGAATCTGATAGTGAGTGAGAGAGAGAGAAAGAGAGAAGCATATGGTGATGCACTTGAGCTCAGGCAATGGGCTTTGAATGAACTTGAGTTTAGTGGATACACCAATTAAGTCAAGCCAGAAGTGATTAAACCTACAGTTTACTGAGATGCGGATTTGTACAGCCAAAGTCTGGTGATTTGCGAGGTTGGAAATAGGTTGTCTAGAAGCTGGTAGCCAGAGGCTCATCTCTGGGTCAGTGCAGGGCAGGAGGACAGGTTAGGAACACATGGGTCTGGTTTCAGACCATTGCCGAGGAGTGGGGTGAAGTCAGCGACCAGATCACTGGGAAATTGAAATAAAAAAACTACATGTCCAGAGAGTTCTGAACAAAGGTTTCTCAACCTGAAATGTTAACTCTCTCTTTCCATAGATGCTGCCTGACCTGCTCAGTATTGCCACCATTTTCTGGTTTTGTTTCATGAACACTTGAGAACAATCTCAGTTTCCAGGATTCTGGAGATGTTTACGTTTTTGATTGTTCTATTATAAATGTGAGCCAGTTTCCTGAAAGGTAAATTTTTTTTGAAAATCCTGAAAATACCAGTGTTCTGGCATCTCTGTGACATGTGCCAATCTTCGACACAAAGTGCTGGAGCATCTCTGGAGAACATGGCATGGTGACCAAATGCATGGGAAGGATGCTGGTTTCTACTGAAGATAGACACAAAATGCTGGAGTGACTCACCGGGTCAAACAGCATCTCTGGAGAAAAATAATAGGTGGCGGTTCTGGACCCATCTTCAGAACAACATTTAAGAAGCGTTTAGACAGGTACGTTGATCGGACAGGTTCAAAAGGATATAGGCCAAATGCAGGCAGGTGGGACGTGTAGATGGGACATGTGTAGGAAAGACCTGCAGTTGCTGGTTTACACTGAAGATAGACACAAAACACTGGAGTAGCCCAGTGGGACAGGCTGCCTATCCCGCTGAGTTACTCCAGGTTTTGTGTCCATCTGTGGATGGGCTATGTTGACCGGTGTGGGCAAGTTGGGCTGAAGGGCCGTATGATTTTATGACCAATCTTCCTGGTCGATTCAGGAACTGATATCCCCAAAAAAGGACTTGCATTTAAACGGTGTCTCTTGCTATCTCAGGACATGGTGAAGAGCACTGCAACTTTGTTTCTGAACTATTAATTATTGTTGTAATCATGCGATCTTCGCACAGTACTGCGCAAGTGAGGCCATTCAGCCCCTTGTGTCTGAACTTTTGTTTTCCAAAGTGAAATCTATGAGGTCTCACTTTCTGCCCTTTCTGCCACCCTGACTTTGGTGGGGGAGCTGTAGTGAGACAGGGGACATGGAAAAACACTTAATTAGACACAGCTAACTTTACAAGACTGTTAAGCATACTAAATATTAAAGAATCAAGACATTTCTGTAAGGCAGTTGGATTTGATAAAGTTTCAAAGTCGGGCTCCTAACTGCGTGGACGTTTCCTATTTGACATTGCAGATTTGATTCTGTCCACTCAATACAAAAACAGCTGTCTTGGGAATCATCCAAACTTAAAATTTCAAGCAATCTACCTCAGGGTACTTATTAGTAAAGTGAATCTCCAATGATTTTTACCTGTGGTTAGTTGAATGGTGTGCTGTTTACAGAGACAAGAATTCTGTTCTGTACTCCAGCGAATGTATCATCATTCTTCTGCTTAATGTTTGAAATCCACAAGACATAACTTAGTAAAACATGCTTTGGAGTTTGGTAACTCAGCTGTGCCAAAGGCTTTTAATTTTCAAGTTGCATTTTAATGCCTTTTTTCTGGTTACATTGCATGTGCAATGGCCATGTAATGTAGATATGGAGGGCACTGTGCAGCTAGTAGACCTGTGTGACCAGGGTTGGATCCTGAGCTCTGGTGCTGTCTGCATGGAGATTAAACATTCTCCCTGTGACCATGCAGTTTTCTCCCACAGAGGCTTGCTCCCTTGTAAATTACCCCTCCCATGTAAGTGAGTGGTGAAATCTGGGGGATAGTTTAGGAAGAGTGGAGACACTAAACTGAAGGGGGGGGGGGGGGGGGGGTCTGGTACAGAAATGTCACAACTTCCTTCTCTCCTGTCACACTGAGTTAGTCCAGCACTTTGTGTCTATCTTCGGTGGAATCCAACATCTGCAGTTCCTTCCGACACTAAACATGAGATTAGTGTAGGTGTGTGCTTGGTAGTTGATAGTCACAAAATGCTGGAGTACCTCAGGCAGCATCTCTGGAGGGAAGGAATGGGTGACATTTCGGGTCGAGGCCCTCCTTCAGACTATGCTTGATAGGTTGGCCTGTTTCGGGTTCTCTGACTGCTCGAGATCCAGTTCAATAATGAAAATAAACTGATATGAGCATTGTGTAGGAAGGAACTGCAGATGCTGGTTTGCACTGAAGATGGATGCAAAGAGTAACTCGGAGGGTCAGGCAGCATCTCTGGAGAAAAAGAATGGGTGACATTTCTGGTCAAGAGTCTGAAGAAGGGTCTCGAACCAAAACATCACCCATTCCTTTTCTTCGGAGTTGCTATCTGACCCGCCGAGTTACTCCAGCCTTTTATGTCTGTTTTGCTGAAGCATGCTAGGATTTGATGATAGACCATCTTTCCCAGGGTGAGCACCATAGCATCACTGTAGTCAGCGGTGTAATAACAGCTTGAGATGTTTACATAGGCAGCGGTTTCCATTCTAAGTGGCAGCCTCCATGGAAATGCACCACAATGCTAAGCTTGGAAACTGGGGATTACATTTCGCTTTCCATGCTCTAATCCAATAATTACCTAGCCTGGGCACCAGTAAATTTAACTCAATGCATCCAAGAAGAAAGTTTTGTGTTTCACGCTTTGTGCAGCAGGTTAGGACAGATTTCTGGCTTGAAACAGAACACTGGGAATTTAATGCCGGAGGTTTTCCAGCTGAATTGCACTGACTATTGAGAAGCTGGAGCAGGATGAGGCCATTCAGCCCCTCAAACCTGCTTCACCATTCCAGAAGAGTATGGCTGATCCTAGAGCCCATTTTCTTGCCCGCTCCCTACAGTAATTGATTCCCTGTGTGGGGTTGGCGGGCGCAATGGATGGGTCGTCTTGTGCTGTTTGTCAGTTGCCAGGCTCCATAGGTGCGGTTACCTGGCACTGTCGGTGTGGTTGTCTGTTGCCATCGGTAGGTTACCGAACACCATCAGTGGGTTGTCGCGAGCAGATTGCCTGGTGCTGTCCGCATGTGGAAGAGCAGGTTTGCCTCTCCAGTCTGCATTCACGGACGTTTTCAGTCTGAAGAAAGGTCTCGACCCGAAACGTCACATATTCCTTTTTTCCTGTGTTGCTGTCTGACCTGCTGAGTTACTCCAGTGTCTGTCTTCGGTTTAAACCAGCACCTGCAGTTCCTTCCTACACATGCAGTCCTGTATAGGTTGACTTGCACACACCTTACTTGTATGTATGGGTGAGACACAAAGTCCTGCAGTAACTCGTCCGGACAGGCAGCATCACTGGAGAGAAGGAATGGGTGCCGTTTCGGGTCGAGACCCTTCTTCAGACTGAGTGTCAGGGGAGAGGGAAACTAGAGATATGGAATATGGAGGTATGAAAATACAGAAAACGCAAGATGGTAACTTATGTGGGCAAACATGCCAGTACCTGTAGCTTGTGTATTAGCTGTAGAGGCGGGACGGCCTTCCATTCTAGAGCTGCTCATAACACATGTTACATAAGGAGATGTGCAGCAAATGGACTGGTGTTTTTGAAGTGCAGTTAGTGTGATAATGTAAAGAAGCAAGCTGCAAATCAGATCATAGAATGGTTCCATTAAAAGCACCAAAGTCATTGATGAGGAAGTCAGGTCCACATGTGGGTCTGCTGTAGCCAGCTGCTTTGCATCCTTTCACAGCACTGGCTCGGGGGCACTGCCAAGTCCCCTATCTCTTTCACAGCCACCACCCTCAAGCTCACCCACGTACTGCGGGATGGAACTTGAAATCTTCCAGTTTCCAGCACGTTGCTTATCTGAGTTCCAAAGGAGTATCCGCTCTCCTCTCCTCCGTGACTCGGATATGCAGCGTGCTGGAGATTGGAAGATTGTAACTTGCCCTCCAACAACAAGGCAGAGAGCACGGGGGTGGTGGAAGCTGTCACTTTGAGCCACATTATCAGGGTTGTTCCTCAAGTGTTTGGTGCTGGTCCCTGCCTGAATGTGAATGCTCAGCTGATTGTTTGAAAAGAGATTGCCTCAAGTCAAATTCTGGACAAGGTTGGAAGGATCGGTTTAAAGAGATATGGGCCAAACACAGGGAGATGGGAATAGTGCAAATGGGCATCTTGGTCAGCATGGCCAAGTTGGGCCGAAGGGCCCGTTTCCACACTGTATGACTGTGACTATAAAGTAAAAGGCTGGGATTTCAGGAGTATTGATGTACAGAGAGACCTTAAGGAGCATGTTCATAACTCCGAGTAAAGTGGAGACACAGGTAGATAGAACAGTGGAAAAGGCATTTGGCATGTTTGCCCTCATAAGCCAGGGCATGAAGAGTTAGAAAGTCATGTCACCGTTATACAAAAATTGGTAAGTTATAAACTATTGTGGTCACTGGATGAACGACCAGTGATCTCACCGTCCACTTTCACTATCCTGCACACCAGGGACAAGTTGCAATATTTATTTAATCCAATTAACCTACAAACCTGTACGTCACTTGGAGTGTTGGAGGAAACAGGAGCATCCGGAGAAAGCCCAAGCAGTCACAGGGAGAACGCACAAACTCTGGACAGACAGCACCCGTTGTCAGGATCCAACCTTGGTCTCTGGCAAGGCGGCAACTCCACCGCTGCGCCACCGTGCTGCCGTACATTGATCCTGCCACACTCTCGAGTGGTGGAATGTCTCTTGCTTTTTGGGTGCTGCCCACCCTCTGTGGTTGCTCTGGTGTTTCCCAGTAGCGAGATTAATCTGCCGGATACGGTCGGGGACACACCTGGAGAAAAACAGTGTTTGCTCAGTGGTTCGTAGGGAATCCCAGGTTTTGACGAGCGTCTTGCCAATCTCCTGTCGACCATTTCCAACAGTGAGACCAATGAGAATGCAAACAATTTCCACACTGGTTAAGTAATCCCTTTGTAAGGAGAAAAAAAGTATTGAACTATTTACATGAGAATGAAACCAAATTCCAAATGAAGTTGAATTTTAATCTATGATAAAAGAGTGCATTTTGTTTTGTCTTTGACTCACTTTCTTTTTCTTTTTCCCTCTCCCATCCTTTGACTCTATGTTTCCTTCATCTGTCTTGTCTCCTTCCACTGTTCCTCTTCAACCTTTTTGCCCTATTCTCCGATTTGCCTCCTCCTCCTTGTTCAGTTTCATTCACACCGCTGCCTGTGTCTGTCTCTCACTTGGATGGCGCAGTTCATCCTGCAGTGATTCCACTTGTAGCGGAAATGAACAGTAGCCCCGAGCCTGCGGAATATGGTAAGTGTCCTGTTGTTCGCGGAGCAATCTGCTCCGTTACACCTGCCGTCGGTACACCTCAGTCTGAGTGCAGTGTGGTCGGCTGCATGCAACGGGGGGGGGGGATGCTTTTGCACATTAACATTATATCGAGGCATAGATTGGGTTAAAACTATGAGAGGCATAGACAGGGTAGTCAATCAGAACCATTTTCTCTGGGTGAGAGCACTAGAGAGCATAGCCATAAGGTAAGAGGGGGAAGGCTTAATGGAAGTGTGTGGGGCAAGTTATTTTTGCAGAGAGTGGTGGGTGCCTGGAATGTGCTGCCAGGAGTGCTGGTGGAGACAGATATACGATGGTGGTGTTTCAGAGACTTTTGGATAGGCACAAGGGAGTGCAGGGAAAGGGGGGATATGGATCATGTACAGGCAGATGAGATCATGTTCGGCACAAACATTGTGAGCCAAAGGGCCCAAAGTGCTGTGCTGTATGTTCTATCACGGAGACTTATTTCATAAATAAAATCACTCTTGAGTATTTCAGATGGGAAAGGCAAAACGTTTGGAATTACTCATAATTTACAGCAGAGTTTGATCCAGTAGATCTTTGCCTGCTGCTCTGGTGAGCCTCCACCAACTCTGCATCATTCAGCCTTTGTGCGTCTACATTCCCTTTTAATAATATAAATCCTGTTTGTTGCAATTGCTCTTCTGTGGCTGCAAGTTCCCCACTCTCATCTCTCTCAATTGGGTCCTTTCTACCAGAATTTCCCTAGGATTCACTGGACCATCTTGTACGTAATTAACCCTATTCTGAGCTCCCCGGCAAGTAGGGTCATTCATTGTGTCCACGCGATATTTTAAAACATCTTTATGAGTCCCTTCTATTTCTCTCAACTTCCAACCTCCTCTACCCTGTCTATGCCTCTCAGTCTTTGAGCTGTGATCAGCTCCTGGCACCATGGAGACTTTGGGTATCGGCTACAAGATAGTCCACAGTGACTCACCCTGACGTCTATGATAGCTCCTCACAAACCCACCTGGACCTACGAGGGCAGCAATTGTATGACAAGACCGCCACTTGAATAGTCATTGTTGCCAGCTTAGAGCTGGTGCTGGGAGACCTTGAACATGGAACCATTGGTTAATTTGCCCTCGTGGGGATAGAGGTCCATCATTTTGACTCGGCAGTGGTTAAGGGATGCAGTTCCATGTTGGAGGTTTATCAAGACTGTTTAAGGACGGCACAGTGGCACAGCAGTAGAGTTGCTGCCTTCCAGCACCAGAGACCCAGGCTCGATCCTGACTATTCGTTGTCTTTTCGGAGTTTGCACATGCTTCCTGTGGTTTTTCTCCAGATGCTCTGCTGGTTTCTTCCCACATTCCAAAGACGTGCAGGTTTGTGGTTAATTGGCTTCTGTAAATTGTTCCTAGTGTGTGGGATAGAATTAGTGTACGGGTGATCTCATGTCGGCGTCAAGTCAAAGGGCCTGTTTCCCAGCTGTATCTCTAAACTAAAATTAAATAAACTAAACTAAACCTCCTTCAGAATCCTCATCCGCTATCTCCCCATCACGACCATGTCCACAACTCAGTCAAAATACTTGCCACAGTCACAGACAACCATAAGCACTGCAGAAATGCATTGACTGAGCGGCAAGGATCCTGTAGTGGAGTCGCTATAGGATCTTTGCTGAGCGGGCCAGGTGACGTTTCCTGAGGCATTCGTGGTCAGACTTACACTAAACAAGCCCGGTGACTAGGCAGGGTCTTTCTGAATAGGATGTAAACACAAAATCAACTTTGTCCTTGCATGCAGTGCACATGCAGGATAATTGTGCATCTTTAGGGGTGAGTATAGGCGGTGTGTCAGATTTGCTCCGGTTTCCTCCCACACTGCAAGGACATACAGCCTTGTAGGGTAATTGGCTTTGGTTAAATTGTAAATTGCCCCTAGTGTGTAGGATAGTGTGCAGGGCCACTGGTTGGAGCGGACTTGGTGGGCCGAAGGGCCTGTTTCTGTGCTGTATGTCACACAGAAACAGGATCAATCCTGACCTCAGGTGCAGTCTGAGTGGAGTTTGCACATTCTGCCTGTGACAGTGTTGGTTTCCTCCAGGTGCTGCGGATTCTGCCCACATGCCAAAGACGTGCAGGTTTGTATGATGATTGGCCTCAGTAAGCCCCTAATGTGGGGAGTGGATGAGTAAGTGGGATAACATAGAACTAGTATGAATGGATGATCGGTAGGTGAGGTGGACAAGATGGGCTGAAGGATCTATTTATCTTTCAATCGCTCAATTCAATCAATCAATAAACCAAGATATTTTCTTCCCATGTGAACCTATACACGAAAATAAACAAAACTAAATAGTTTACACCAAAGATAGTCACAAAATGCTGGAGTAACTCAGGACAGGCAGCGTTCCTTCTCTCCAGAGATGCCGCCTGTCGTGCTGAGTTACTCCAAACATTTTGTATCTGTCTTTAGTTATGTCTTCCAGCGTTTCAGTGGAAACCTGCACATGGCGACCACAAGTGCCCAGCCTCCCTCACTGGACACTGTCCCTTACGTCTGTCTCGTTCTGGTGGAGCGGTCGTTCAGCCTGTGAAAGCTTGGTATCGTTCCCCAAATAGTGGCATGGACAAAGTTCCAGAGCAGGTTGAAATGTCCTTTCAAGAGAGCTGACAAACCCTTTCGTTGGCCATTTGTTATCTGATGCTGGCTCCTTCTACAAGTGAGCTGGCCAGGAACTCTGGATGTGCCATGAAGCAATGATTTACAATCACAGTAACTTAAAACAGACACCTCAGTGAGCCAGCTGTCTCCAGCTGAGCTGTGCTGTCCTTGGGGGGAAAAAAATCAAATATAATAAAATGCGCTTACCCATATAAAGGAAGTTACTTTCTATTTTATGGCTTTCCCTTTTCAGTAAAGTCTTACAGGCGTGCTGGCTGTCACGTCCAACCAGTTAAAGGCATCACACATCTTGGTAGTAAGGCCGGATGAAGCACTTCATGGAGCACCACTCATGATCTAAAAATGTTTAAATAACTCAATTATTAAATAACAGTAATAGTATGGTATGGTTTGGTATTAAGCATATAACAATTACAGCACGGAAACAGGGCATCTCGGCCCTTCAAATCCGTGCCGAACAACTTTTTTCCCTTAGTCCCACTTGCCTGCACTCATACCATAACCCTCCATACCCTTCTCATCCATATGCCTATCCAATTTATTTTTAAATGATACCAACGAACCTGCCGCCACCACTTCCACTGGAAGCTCATTCCACACCGCTACCACTCTCTGAGTAAAGAAGTTCCCCCTCATGTTACCCCTAAACTTCTGTCCTTTAATTCTAAAGTCATGTCCTCTTGTTTGAATCTTCCCTATTCTCAAAGGGAAAAGCTTGTCCACATCAACTCTGTCTATCCCTCTCATCATTTTAAAGACCTCTATCAAGTCCCCCCTTAACCTTCTGCGCTCCAGAGAATAAAGACCTAACTTATTCAACCTATCTCTGTAACTTAGCTGTTGAAACCCAGGCAACATTCTAGTAAATCTCCCCTGTACCCTCTCTATTTTGTTGACGTATTGGTTTAATATTCTCACCTGCACCTGGATACAATGAAAAGATTTTGTTTGCATGGTATCCAGCCAAACTAAACCATGCTATGTTGGAGTTCAATCAAGTCATACACAGGTAGAATAGGTAGCACAAAGAGAAAAATACCAGAGTGCAGAGTATAGTGTTGCAGCATTATAACATTAGTTACAGAGAAACAGTCCAAGATCCTCAATGAGGTAGGCTCGAAGATCAGGAATCTACCCTTGTTTATGACAGAAGAGTTCAGTACAGATAACGGGAAAAAACTGCTCCTGAATCTGGTGGTTCCTGCTTTCAAGTTCTTGTATCTTCTACCCAGCGAGAGAGTGGAGTG
Source organism: Raja brachyura (assembly GCA_963514005.1). The sequence continues at coordinate 18,007,299 of OY740811.1, forward strand.
GAGGGGATGAACGATTGTATCCATGCATTGTCTTTCTGCTGACTGCTTAGCGACAACAAAAGCTTTTCACTGTCCCGCGGTATACGTGACCGTAAACTGAACAGAACTGAAAAGGGACTTTCATTATGTTAGCTGCCTTCCTGAGATAGCTTGGTGTAGATGGAGTCGATGGCCAAGTGTCTGGTCTATGTGATCGACTGGGCTACATCAAAACCACACCGCAATTTCTTGCGCACTTGCATTAGGGTCGTGCAAACCGAGTCGTCAGCAACCCGATGGTATGCTTCCATGATGCTAAGTGTTGTTAGAGACATGCCGAAACATCTTTAGTCTCCTGAGGAAATGGAGGTGTTGGTATGCTCTTTTGGCTATACCTTCAATGTGGTTGGTCCAGGACAAATTGGTGATGATATTTACACCTAGGAACATCAATGGGAAAAACATGATATTTCCAGGAATCATTGTCTGAAAAAGATTTTTCAACGTTGAAAAATGTCCACAAGAGCCCCAAGAACCTACGAGCGGCTATTACCGTAATTCTCCAAGATCGAATCGGGGGGACATTTGGCAGAACTCTTGAATTAGCTCATCCAGTGGGACAGCCCCTTAACCTAGGCATTACAGGAAAGCATATGGTATAATGGTCTTTACTGCTGGTAGACTATTAAAGGTTAGACTTTCTATGGAGAAAGTGCAGTGAAGATTCACCAGTCAGGTTCCTGAATAGCCAGCCTGTCGTAGGAGGTGAGGTTGAAGAGACTGGGCCTCTTTTCTCCAGAGTTTTGGAGAATGAAAGGCGAACATTTAATTCTTCAAAATGTTTTGAGGGCTCAACAGGGTGATGTGGGGAGGGTGTTTCCTCCAAATAAGGAATACGGAACTAGGAGTACGCTATTGAGGACTAAAAAAGTAATGAAAGTATTAAAAAAGTACACATTTATTCAGGTAGGGGGTTGTTAATCATTGCATTTCTCTATTGGGTTTAGTAATAGTCTGCATTCAAAACAAAGATAGGCATATTTCTATATATTATAGGAATGAAGGGATATGTAAGTATAAGAAAATGCAAAGTGCAGGAGTACTCGGCAGGTCAGGCAGTATTTCTGGAGGACATGGATACATGAAGTTTCAGGTCAGGATCCTACTTGTGACAGTTTGTGGAGGTAGGGGGGAATTCAGTGTTCACACTGTTGGGTTTTCAGCTACCCAAGCGGAATATGAAGTGCTGCTCTTCCAGTTTTTATGTGGCCTCTCTCTGGCAATGGAGGTGGCCCAGGACAGAAAGATCAGTGAGAATGGGAAGAAGAGTGAAAATGGTTAGCGGCCAGGAGATCTGGTAGGCCTTGGCGGACTGAACGCATCTAAGTATATCAGGGAAATGCTGCTGAGGTAGATTAGCTTCAATCTCACTGACCTCTACTATTTCCTATGTTATGTTTTAAACACCATCGTTGATGTGTGTGTGGTCCTGACCATTGATTACTTATGGAGGTTCATGCTGACGCAATACGGTGGCTGTAAGAAAGTCTTCAGAGAAAGGAAACACAGCAAGGATTATGTTGACATAAGTGAGTTCTCCATTAACAAAACTGTGATTGTGTGAGCTTTTGCTACATTAAGAGGACATTGGTATTGGCATGTAATGACTCATTGGTATGTATCAATCCTGGGAGTAACACTGCAGAAACGGTAAGCAGCCCACAGTGAAATGTCTAGGCTAGTCATGTCAGATCCACAGAAGAAAAGCCTTTTACTCCTTTCCAAACCTTCAGCTGCACCTTTCTATCTACGAAGTGGCCATAAACCGACAATTAGACCATGACTGACATCAGGCTGTGTTAATCTGCCGCAACCAGACATTAAGGATTGTCTCGTATGATCCCGTTCCAGCTGAACTGTACGCTGTGCCATGTGGGATCCGATTATGATTGGTATCAGATTCTCTCACACACATGAGCAGTCCTGTGTGATGTCTGCTGTGAGATATCGGAGAACAAACAAGGCCCTTCAATCGAATTCGCTTCCCCCATTCTCCCGCTGAGAAAGTCCTGCTTAATTCCTCTCTGACCGCAGCATCCTGTGCGACTCCACACATGATGATTGTTTTAGTACTTTTCACATTTCAAAACAATACTTTTCAGACTGATTAAACAGATGATGCCCAACTGCAGCAGGATCGCAATGCATACCTAATGCAGACTCAAGGAGTGGGACATAAACTGCTATTGTGAGAGGCACATACCACAAACTGCTGGCACTCAGAGACTCTGGCCTGCAAGGGCACCATTCATAGTAATTGACCGAGGCAATGGATTCAACCAGTGAGCTGAACTCTCCAGAAGGCAGCTCTGGCAGCAATCATCCTGATTGATTCCGTCTCTGCTCGTTTCTCTTCAAAGTTCGGTGGAAGTGTTTTTTGTTAATAGTTAAAAGCTTAAATAGATAAAAGAGTTGTGTTTGACAGTTTTCAAAACAATGTTTCTTCACTACAGGAAGCTTGAGAGATCAATGTTTCCTAAGTGTTCCATGATTCCATGATTTTAATGGCTGCCATTAGCCATCTGCTACTTATGGGTCTGTTTCACTTTCAGTCTGAATTGAGTTCAAGACTCATGCCAACGGAATTAAAAAAAACAGATGTTGTATTTCAATTACATATGGTATTGGTGAGATCACTGGGAGAGGACAATGTACTATATTAGTGTTCTTGCTTAAGAAAGAACGTGAATGTATTGGAAGCGGTTCAGAAAAGGACTCTAAATGCTAAAGCAAGGGTCCATTGTCTCACGGAGAAAAGTTGTGCTGACAATTCTTGGATCCAGTGGACAATGGAAGAACGTGAAGGAACCAAATTGAAATAGATGGAATTCTGAGTGTTCTTGGAGAAGATGTCTCCATCTCAGGGAGAATATAGTACCATGGAACACCAATTGAAAGCAAAAAAAACATTTTTTTTTCCCTCAAAGGCATGCGAGTCCCTGAAACTCTTTCTCACAGTGTGTTAGCAGCAGACTCTTTGAGCATTTTTAATGCACCAGTAAAGTCAGCGAGCCACAGCACTGAAATGGGCTCTTCAGCCCACAATATCCATGGTAACCTTTTTGTCCACTGCACTAATTCCATTTGCTTGCATTAGGTCAGCAAACCTCTACGCCTTGCCTACTGAAGTACATCTGAAAAGCCCCTTAAACATTGTGATGGCATCTGATTCCACCACCACCTCTGGCAATGTATTCCAGATATCAACCACCGCTCTGTTAAAAAAAGGAGCTTACCCCTCAGATCTGCCTTAAATCATCTACTTCTCACTTTAAACCTATGTCCTCCTCATTTTGACATCTCTACCACGGGAAAAATACTTTGACTATCTACCCGACAGCTAGATTCTTGACAAGCAAAGGGGGGGGGGGTGGGAAATGAGCATGGGTTGACAGGAACGCGGAGCTGAAATTACTGTCAGACCTGACATGATTGTACTGAATGGCGAGTCACACTTGAGGGAGTTAGTGGCCTCTCTGTTCCTTTATCATGTACTTGTGTGCACTCCCGAGTCTCATAAGTACTTTTGTCGCCTAAGTTGGTCAAGGAACAAGTCTAGAGGCTAATGAGACGGGATATACAAAACGTTTAAGAAAGCACTGCAGTTGGTGGTAAATCGAAGGTAGACACAAAAGGCTGGAGTAACTCAGCGGGTGAGGCAGCATCTATGGAGAGAAGGAATTGGTGACATTTCAGGTAGAGACCATTCTTCAGATTGATTCCAGCTAACAGATTCCTGAGATAGAAACATTCAAACATGAAAAATAGGTGCAGGTGTGTTCCATTCCGCCCTTCGAGCCGACACCGCCATTCAATATGATCACGGCTGATCATCCAAAATCAGTACCCTGCTCCTGCTTTCTCCCTATATCCCTTTATTTCGTTAGCCCTAAGAGTTAGATCTAAATCTCTCTTGAAAACATCCAGTGAATTGGCCTCCACTGCCTTCTGCAGCAGAGAATTCCACAGATTCACATCTCTCTGGGTGAAAACGTTTCTCCTCAGGTTTTTGCTCAGACGCCTCGGTTTGTGTCCTGGCTGAATGTGGTGCGCTGGTGTGCAGCAGCAAGAAAATTGCTAGTTGGGAAACAGAAATAAGAACAAAATGTTAGAAGCGCTCAGCGGGTCAGGTAATATCTATAGAGAAGAACACCTCAAGTTGATGACCTTTCATCAGAAACAGTCACTTACATTGATGTAGCACCTTTAGTACAGTAGAGCATCGGACTATGTTTTGCAGTGTGTTTGTAAATAAAATTTGTCTTACAGCCACAGAACGGAATAGGGCAAAAATGCCTCTGAAAGACTGCGGCATAAGAGAAAAGAGAGGCAGGGAGGTTTGTAAACGGAGTTCCAGGACATAGAACCTTGGCAGTGAAAGTCGTGGCCTGCAGAGGCAGTGGTTAGAAGTTGTGGATTTTTTTGTTTTAGAGACACAGCATGGAAACGGACCTTCAGCCCACCTAGTCCAAGTCGACCTTCAACCACCCATTTACACTTCTATGTTATCCCACTTTCTCATCCACTCCCCACATATTAGGGACAATTAACCGACAAACCCACACACCTTTGGGATGTGGGAGGAAACCGGAGAACCCGGAAGTAAGTCCGATGGTCACAGTGAGAATGTACAAACTCAATTACAGACTGTGCCATGGCTAGGATTGAACTTGGGTCTCTGGTGCTGTGAGGCAGCAACTTCACCAGTTGTGCCAGTGTGCCACTCTCCTTGCTGATGAGCAAAAATATCTTAAAAATTATATCATTTATAATAAAAAATGGTTTCAAGTTTTTTAAATAAACCTTAAAATGAGTCTAAATTTTTCAATTGAGTTGTTTAATGTCCTTCTGTCATTATGTTGATAGATTTGAATTGTTAAATACTTTGGACAAAAATAGTCTCAAACTTTAAACCAAATGGATTCCACATGAAAAGTCCACACAACATGTTTCTCTTCCTCCTTATAAGTCTAAAGTTTAAAAACTTTAACTTTATGACCTGATGGTCATGATTCACACAAAAGTAACGATGAAATATATCTTAGTTAAATACAGATGCAGTTCTTTCCTCTGATTCAAATCTCAATTCTCTTCCATATCAAGTCAAAAGACCACAAACATGTGCTGATTTTGGAAAGAACATGATTGTGTCTACAAAGTGCTGCTCATATCCTGAATGAATCTACTTAGGAAGTAAGCAGCACGTTATAGACACACATCACTTGTGGACACAAATCACTAGTCTTACAGCCCATATGTGTAAGGTATGGTCACTGTGTTAGCATGGGATCACACATCATGAAAACAGGCCTTTGATCATGTTCATAAGTGATAGGAGCAGAATCAGGCCATTTGGTCCATCGTCTCCTCTGCCGTTCAGTCATAGGTGATCTATCGTTCCCTCTTAACCCCATTCTCCTTCCTCCTCCCCACAGCCCCTGATGCCCATACTAATCAAGAATCTATCTATCTATCTCCGCCTTAAAAATTACATTGACTTTGCCTCCACAGCTTTCAGTGACAGTGAATCCCACAGGCTCACCACACTTTATATATAGAAATTCCACCTCATCTCCTTCCTAAAGAAACATACTTTAATTCTGAGGCTATGAGCTCTGGTCCTAGACTCTCCCACTAGTGGAAACGTCCTCTTCACACCCTCTCCATCAAAGTACTCCTCGCATTAATCCCACGCTGACCCCATCACCTCAGCCCCAACCCCTTCCAATTATACCACCTGCCTGCAAACTAGGGACAATTTACAGCGGCCAGTTAACCTACTAATCCACTTTGGGATTTGGGAGGAAACTGGAGAACCGGGAGGAAACCAGAGAAAGGAGAGCAAACTCGGCAGCCAATCTTGCAAGGTGGAAGGAGTTTAGTTTTGAGTGGTGTGGTTGAGAGTTTAATGGTAGTCGGGTTTCTGGAAGGACTGTCCCACTCTGCGGTGAGCCCCATGCAGGTGACACAGTGCTCAGGTAGGTGTGGCTGTTGCCTTTGAGCTTCCCCATTCACGGGTAAAATCATGACCCTCTATTGCTATCAGTTCTCCCAGTCACTGGCGTGGGGTTTACCCCTGGACTCTGCTATCCTCTCGCATTCCAAAGAAGAACTGTTTAATAGTAGAACTGTTAAGTTGGCGAATTGGCAACTGTGCATCACCCCAAGTCTAGGTGGGTGATGGAAGAGTTGGTGGGATTGTGGGGGTGAATAGGTTGCAGGGAATTCAGTGGAAAAAATGGGGATGATGGGATTGCTGTGACGTCCAGGGGAAACTCAATGGGCCATGTGGCCTCTTTCCACGTGGTGAGGTATAGGTTGTCTGGGGGAAGACGAGGGGTCTCAATCTCACCCAGCAGAGGAGCAGACCCCTAGTATCGCAGCTGAACAATAGACTTGGTCGTGTACTCAGCTTTCGGAGTGGGGCAGGAAACCCAAAAGATCTGACCCTAATCTGACAACATACCACTGAGCTGAAACAATACAAAGAAGAACAAGGGTTTTGATTTATGTTCATGAGTTGCTCGGGTATCTTGCCAATATTATTGAACTATGTAATGTACTTTAGAAACCTCAAGATGTTTGCATGAAATTAAATAGAAATAGCTGGACAGTTCTTAATGTAGTTATAAAGATGTCTGTGTCCCTATTGCTCCATAACTAATGTTCACACTGGTGACCTCTATCATGTGCATGTTTTACACAAAGAACTTGGATGATATTCCCACTCAGCTGGTATTGACTTACTTGCCATCGGCTTTCAAATGTTTAACGTGCTTTGGCGCTCTGCATGAGCGCTGCTTGACTCGCTGAACATTTCCTGTATCCTCCTTTACTTCAGATTTCCAACAACAGAGCTGTGTTCTGTGTCTCACGGTTGCAGCGTTATTTCTCCCTCCTCTGCTCTCATTCATCTCTGCCGAATTACCGCTCCTTCAGACTCGAGATTAATAACAGTCTTCAACACCCGCTCCCTGCAGGCTCCCACATCATCCGTGTCATTCAGTCTCTCCCAGAGGTGGTTCGGGAGATGGTGGGCACTCTGCCTAGCATTCTCCAAAATCACTCAGATTCTGCAGCTGTCTTTGTAAATTGGATCGCAGCAAATGAGATTGGATTCAGCTATTCGAGAAGGAACAGTGTGGGAAAAAGAAAGAGCCACTGGCCTGTTAACCTCTAACTAATATTTTGATACAAGGACATTGTATCAATTCACTCAGAAGAGCAATTGGATTTGTGAAAATCATGTTTGACCAACCCATGGATTTCTTTGAGTTATCGAGGGCAACCAATGGATGGGGTGTTTTTGCATTTTCAAAGAGCTTTCAATAAGGTGATACACAGGAGGTTGTTGAATAAGTTTAGAATGTATGGGAATATGGGTGGTACACAAGCGTAAATTAAGAGCCAGTTAACAGCTAGAAAATAGAGTGTGAACTCTAGATTCATCCCTGGTGGGCAGGCTGTGAATCGTGGTGGTTCATGCCTTGTGCTCCAACTTATCACAATCTGTTGCAGCAATTTGACTGAAGGGCCTGTCCCACTTAAGCGATTTGTCCGGCAACTTGCCGGCACCCGTCATGGTCACAGCAGGTTGATGGCAATTTTGACCATGTTGAAAATCCAGCGCAGACCAGAAAAAGGTACGACTCTTTGGGCGACTACTCACGACCATACGGGTGTCACCCCGCGACATGTAACTCTTCCAAATCTGTGGGTGAGCTGAAACTTAATGGGAATCTGTATTGTGAAGAGGATGCAAAGACTTTGGGACGATATAGGCAAGCTGAGTGAGAGATTTAGAGATACAGACCCGCGGAACGGCTCAGACAGTGAGCCGAAGGGCGTCTTTCTGTGACAATTGCGTTTTGGGGATGGGCACTAAGTACCATTCTACAGTGATGAATCTTTCTTCAACGTGCATTGTTTTTAGAAATTGTAGGATATGGGCCAAGTACAAGTAAATGGGATTGACCTAGATGAGGCATCTTGGTCAGCATGGATAAATGGGGCCAAATGGCTTATTTCTGTAATGTATGACTCTGAGGTAATGCATTTTAAGTTGCACTTCAGTGGCCAGACCATTCTCAATCGACATTCTTGTTAGCTCCATGCTGTTTTATGTTTCCATTTACAAAGGACAGGAAGTAGGAATTGTGCAAGGAAATGGGATATTTCACCAGGCTTTCCAAGGCTGTCCGATTTTAGGGTCTGTCCTGTCCATTCTGCAGAATCGTAGAGTTTCACAGCATAGAAACAGACCCTTCGGCCCACCACGTCCATGCCGATCATTTTGCACATCTACACTAATTTGATTGTTTGCAATAGGACGGTATCCTTCTATGCCTTGCCAATTTAAACGCCTGTGTAAATATCTGTTAAATGTAGTGATTATATCTGATTCCGCCAACTCCTCTGGCTGTGAGATCCATCTATTGAGCACACCCCGTGTTTGAAAATATAATTATTTTAATACTTACATTTCCTGTAAATCCACAAGTGACTGATGGCTGCTGAAGATTATGTTTTGTTTTGAAATTTTAAAAATGGGGCTTAAGATAATAGACGACGTAGAATTATTTTTTGAGAGCAAATATCTGGAGACTTATGTTGAAGGGTGGTAGTAGATAAGGATGTCTGGGATGAAAAAGAAGCAGAGGTTGGATTGTGTTATCAGATAATTCTAATGCAGGAGATTAAATCTCTGCTTAACAATCATCTGCGGTCACTTGAAACGTGTTTGACTGTCCTCTCATGGAGGACGCCTGTGCGTGACTTTGCTTAACGTGGGGACACTGGTGCACAGACTGCCACCATGCGGTCCTTGACAGATCTGGGTCAGAATCCATTGGCAAGGAGTTCAAGACGACCGGGGACCCTTTTCCATTCCACTAAAGTCAGCCATCATCCTCCGCATGTTCCACCGTTGAGGTCTTGGTTGGATTGCTCTTTGTCAGAGACCTCCCCCTCGACCGTACCGCCGTGGGTGACCCTACCAGGAGCATCGCTCCAGACGGCACCGCTCTCAGGACCACACAAGCTTCTCCACCACGACAAGGTGACAATCCACGGAGACGTAAATCCCTCCCCACCTATGTTCAAGACCTCCATCCTATCCCCCTTTGTTAAATCCCTCCCCACCTATGTTCAAGACACCTCAGACACTCTCCGTCGGCTCCGCACATTCCGTTGTCCAGGCCCCCATCCTCTCATCTTCACCATGGACGTCCAGTCACTATACACCTGCATCCCCCACCAGGATGGTCTCAAAGCCCTCCGGTACTTCCTCGACCAGAGGAGCAACCCATACCCATCCACTGACACCCTCCTCCGCCTAGCGGAGTTGGTCCTTACCCTAAACAACTTCTCTTTTGACTCCTCCCATTTCCTCCAAACACAAGGCGTAGCTATGGGCACACGCATGGGCCCTAGCTACGCCTGCCTCTTTGTCGGGTACGTCGAACAATCTTTGTTCTCGACGTACCAGGGCCCCACCCCCGACCTTTACCTCCGTTACATTGACGACTGCTTTGGTGTCACCTCCTGCACCCACGCAGAACTGACTGACTTTATCCATTTCACCACCAACTTCCATCCGGCACTCAAATATACTTGGACCATTTCCGACATTTCCCTACCATTCCTTGACCTCACCATCTCTATTGCAGGTGACACACTCCTGACTGACATCCACTACAAACCAACTGACTCCCACAGCTACCTGGACTACTCTTCCTCCCACCCTGCTTCCTGTAAGGACTCCATCCCCTATTCCCAATTCCTCCGACTACGCCGCATCTGCTCCCAGGATGACGTGTTCCACACCAGGTCATCGCAAATGTCCTCGTTCTTCAGAGAACGGGGTTTCCCCTCCCCCACTATCGATGAGGCTCGCACCAGGGTCTCCTCCATACCCCGCAACACTGCCCTCTCTCCCCATTCCCCCACTCACAACAAGGGCCGAGTCCCCCTGGTCCTCACCTTTCACCCCACCAGCCAGCGCATACAACAGATAGTCCTCCGCCAGTTTCGCCACCTCCAACGTGACCCCTCCACTCGCCACATCTTCCCATCTCCCCCCCTATCTGCCTTCCGCAAAGACCGCTCCCTCCGCAACTCCCTCGTCAATTCTTCCCTTCCCTCCTGCTCCACTCCTTCCCCGGGCACTTTCCCTTGCAACCGCAAGAGATGCTACACTTGTTCCTTCACCTCCCCCATCCACTCCTTTCAGGGACCCAAGCAGTCATTCCAAGTCCGACAGAGGTTCACCTGCACCTCCTCCAACCTCGTCTACTGCATCCGTTGCTCCAGATGCCAGCTAATCTACATCGGTGAGACCAAGCGGAGGCTAGGCGATCGTTTCGCCGAACACCTCCGCTCGGTCCGCAATAACCAACCCGACCTCCCGGTGGCTCAGCACTTCAACTCCCCCTCCCACTCCGTATCCGACCTCTCGGTCCTGGGCCTCCTCCATGGCCAGAGTGAACAACACCGCAAGTTTGAGGAACAACATCTCATATTCCGCTTGGGGAGTCTGCATCCTCTGGGCTTAAACATTGAATTTTCTCAATTCTGTTAACCCAGACTGCTCCTTTCCCCCCACCCCCCCACCTCTCCCTCAGCCCTCGGGCCCTGACATTCCTTCACCATCTCCCCCCCCCCCCCCCCCCCCCAAGTCGCACTAGCTTCTCATTTTCACACCAGAAACAGCTTACAATGGCCTGTTTTTCTTATCACCAATACTTTTTTGCATATCTTTCACTCATTGTTCTTGCTTTATCTCTCCATATCACTGTTTATATCTCTCGTTTCCCTGATCCCTGACCAGTCTGAAGAAGGGTCTCGACCCGAAACGTCGCCTATCTCCTTCACTCCTTAGATGCTGCTGCACCCGCTGAGTTTCTCCAGCTTTTTGTGTAACCCACGGAGAACAATCATGGGTGGTTGACTCAGTTAATGAGGTGTGAGCCAGTTGTCATTTCATTCAGTGAGAATTTCCTCAACACTTGATGTCAATTTCAAACAGAATTGAGAAGATAACTTAAGGCCATGTCTGTATGCACAGGTTGGTGTAACAGGTCTCATATCACAGTTCCATTCAAAGAAGAATGGGGAATTCCTGGTCTGTGTCTATTTCTCAATTTACAGCATTGAGAACTGAGAATCAAGAATCAGAGGACATAGGTTTAAGGTGAAGGGGGCAAGATTTAATAGGATTCTGAGGACTAACTTTTTCTCACAAAGGGTGGTGGGTGTATGGAATGAGCTGCCAGAAGAAGTAGTTGATGCAGGTGCAACGTCTAAAAGACTTTTGGACAGGTACATGGATAGAAACGGTTTAGAGGGATATGGGCTAAATGCAGGCAGGTGGAACTAATATAGATGGGACATGTTAGTCGGTGGGGGCAAGTTGGGCCGAAGGGCCTGTTTCGAGGCTGTATGACTGAGATTACTGTCGTATTTTCTTCCAATCTTTTGGATGTTGTTGTGTGGAAATGGGCTGTAATTTGCTTACTCTATCAGTTAGCTTAGTTTAATCTTCATTTATAAGCACCGAGTCACTGCGCAGATTCATAAAGGTAATTTATAAAAACATTCATCTGGTTTAAACTTGTACGATGTGACAAAACATTGTGTGGCCGAGGGTTGTGAGGGATGGTAGAGCTGTTTGGAACAATCATGCCACTGGAAAACTGCTGGATTTTGGGAGTGAATTGGCCTGTATAGTTTAGAGATAGAGCATAGAAACAGGCCCTTCGGCCCACCAAGTCCGTGCCGATCAGCGATCCCCGCACATAAACACTATCCAACACATACTGGGGACATTTTAAACTTATACCAGGCATACAAACCCAAGCCAATTAACCTACAAACATGTACGTGTGGGAGGAAAACCACGCGGTCACGGGGAGAACATACAAACTCCGTACAGACAGCGCCTGTATTCGGAATCGAACCTGCATCTCTGGCGCTGCAAACGCTGTAAGGCAGCAACTCTACCGCTGGCCCACTGTGCCGCCCAACAAACTGTCTTGAAACAAACTGAGGTTGCATATCATTTATGACTGCCAGGTTTGCTTGGGTTAGATCAATAGAATTATACAGTGCAGTGACATACTCTTTGGCCCAAGAAACTCCATCTAAACTAGACCTGTTTACCACCGCCTGGCCCATACCCCTCTGAACCTTTCCTATCCATGTACCTGTCTAAATGTATTTTAAATATTGTCATTGTACCTGCCTCAACTACTTCCTCTGGCAGCTCGTTACACATACCCACCACCCTCGGTATGAAAAGGTTTCCTTTGATAAATTAAATCTTTCTCCTCTCATCTTAAACCTTGATTCCCCTACCTTGGGACTAAGGCTATATTCATTCACCCTATCTATTCCCCTCATGATTTTTGACAGGCTCAACTCTCCCAATGGTTCTCAGTTATCTGGAATGGCATAGAGCCCAGATCTGATACCTGCTCATGCTCAGTGCCCTGGCCAGTTGGCATTGTCGTCTGCAAACCTATTAAATACCTGGGGTTATGTTGAGTAATTGTGCCAAGTAAGAGCTAGATCGAAAATCTGAATTAGCCAACGACACTGAACAAAATATTCCCATGAGAACTCCCCAGCTATCAGAAATGTAGATCTTCAGAAAGGCCATTCACCCTCTTCTCACAGGATGTGGAAAATGTTCAATAAACGCTGGCCTCGCCCATAAATACGGGTTGAATAGGACTGAATAAATTAGCATTTTAAAGATCGCAGTTTCTGGAGATCTGAATTAAAAATAGAAATTGCTGTGAATACTCAAGTTCAAGCAGCATCTGTGGAAAGAAAAAAAGAGTCTTGTCTGTGACCTTTCATCAGAACTGGGAAAAGAAGGAAGCAAGTTAGTTTAGGCAGCAGAGAAGGTGAGAGAGGAGTAAGTGGAACAAAGGAAATGTGAGTGAGATAAGATGACTTAAATATGTCAATTGGATAGAAACTAAAATCAGTATGATTATTTGGCAGTGTAATATGCTGGTCATGGAAAGATTATGGGAAATGCCATGTCTAGCACATCTATTACAAATAAAAAAGAAAAATGAGGCAAAAAGGAATAAAGGCAAAAATGGCCAGTTCTGAGGGAGTCAAAAAGAAAGTGTTTCTGAAAGTTGCAGAATTCAATATTAAGTCTGAAAGGCATTAATGTGCCCAGACGTAAGGTGAGGTGCTGTTCCTCAAGCTTGCTTGGGTCGTTTTGTAGCAGTGCAGAGCAGGAGGGTAATGGTGAGTTGAAAGGGCTGGCAACCAAAACCTCAGGGTGCTCCTGTGGATTGAGCAGTGGTGCTCCACAGTGTGATCGCCCAATGTGTGCTGTGTTTCTCCGAGGTCGAGGGGAGAACATTGAGAACACCAAATAAAGTCTGAAATAAGAGTAAAGGGTTTAGTTCAAGAGAGTGTTGTACTACATAAGCCATCTGTAGTGATTTCTTCTGTTATGCCCCTGTAACTCTCTGCTTCTGCTATTAGTGCACATCTCTGTGGAAGAACATTCTCATTTTCTTTGGCTGGGGAAGGGAGGAAGGGAGGGGTGTCACAAGGTGAGTCACTTGCTGCAGAAAATCCCTTTCTGATTTGTTCTTGTAGCCATGGTATTTATGTAGCTGTTCTGACTGAGGCTGTGGTCGTTCTTGGACCCCATGATATTGCTGGTGGAGAACTCGGAGTGGGTGATGGTATTGAATGGCAGTGATAGGTAGTTGCACTTTCTCTTGTCAGAAGTGATCAATGCCCTGCATTTTCCTTTTAATTTTTAACCTGGGTTGATATTTGCTAAGTAACAACCAATTGCTTCGTATTAACAATAACATTGAACATTGTGCAAACCAGTGGAGTTTCCGCTTCTCACCTTGGTCGCTGATGGAGCTTGGGAAGATATTTGGGCTTACGACATAGCCAAAGAGTCATCGGGTTATACGCACAGAAACATCCATTAATACTAATCCTACACTAATCCCATTTACTCTTTTAACATCCCCTGAAGCCCCTCTCCTCTGGTCAGGATTGAGAGCGATTGAGGCAACTCTAACTACACCACTGAGCTGCTCCTGTGATAACCTGCTATCAGGCTATTGAATGGTGCTTCCATAAGATAGATACTGTCCACTTCACCTCTTCCCCGTTGTGGACATGGGACTTTGTCTATGGAACTGATGCACTACAATGCTGAAAACTGTATTTTCTACTCTATCTTCCCCTTTTCTCTATCTATTGTACCTGAGTTTGACGAACATATTTATAGATAGTATATCTGATCTGTTTTGAAGCATGAAAATAAAAAGCTTGTCACTGTACCTCGGTACACGCGACAATAATCAACTTAAACCTCATGAGCTCCGGCAGCGATGCTCTGGGACTGGGATGATTAACCTCCAAAGACTATCAACATTTTCCTTTGTGTGAGTCATGACCCCAGGCGTTGGAGTGTTTTCCCCTGATGACCATTGACTTCAGTTTCAGCAGGGAAGCCTGATACCACATTTGTGCAAAAGCTGCCTGATGTCAAAGCTAGTCGTAATCACTTTAACTCTTTGGTGACTTTTGGATCAAAGCTGTGATAGGGTCAACGTCAAATAGTATGACATTGGTAAGTGCCTCTTGGCTACTGGTGACGCACCCCTCCACTGACCTGGTGTGTGAGAGTAGATAGGTTCGGTGACAATTAGCCATCGGACATTCCTGAGCAATTTTCCACTGCGTGGGCTTTGTCCAGACATTACTGCATATTTTACTCATTGATCCTCATCAGAGCTCTCTAACAATTGTAATGTCTCTCCATCTGGATGCGTGCTGTATCTGTATTGGAACAGTTGGCCAGAAGCAATTCGTTCTAGAGCGCAAGGCTTCAGTACAATAGTCCCAATGATGTTTGCTTTCATTTGTCAATGACTGACCTACATAAATCACAACTATGTTTAGATTGTTGGGTTGTGGCAGAATCTTATGGAATCACCTCATCATTCTATCTCCTTCAATAGAACCTATTGATGGTACTTCTCACTTTCAAACACAAATTATTTTGTATGATGGGCTTTGATAAAAAGAGATGTTACACAAATGCCAAAACCATGACATTTACATTGGTGCATTGCCCAGTGTTTGAGGCCTGTGGCTGCCGTGTGATTGTATTGTGTGCCCAGCTATGGAGCACATGGTAATGATCATGAGTTGAGCTTTCAGATCTTCAGAGAGATGTTGACCAACAATACATCTCTCATTTCCCTTTCCCCTGACCAGTCTGAAGAAGGGTCTCGACCCAAAACTTCAACATTCCTTCTCTCCAGGGATGCTGCCTATCCCGTTGAGTTACTCCAGCATTTTGTGTCTATCTTCAGTTTAAACCTGCATCTGCAGCTCCTTCCTACACATGCCGACCAACGGTAGCTGGTCAGAGTGGAGTGCGGACAATGTAAGTAGTAGGTATTGGACATAACCAGCCCCTCACCATCATAAAAAAAATATTTGGCCATTTCGTTCATGGCTGTTTTTAGGATCTTGTTTCTCACATTGGCTATTGATCAGTCTTCAGAAAGTCTATATCACCAGTCAACTCCAGCAATAATGGCTTTGGGTCTGTCCATGTGTGGAGTTTGCATGATGCCCTTTAACACTGATTGAGTTGGTGGAGTTTATGTTGATGGTGAAATGATAAGATGATTTCGGTTCTGGTGGTTGGCATGTCTGAACCTGGTCTGGATCATGAGTAGGTTTCGAGTGTTAAGGAATGGAATTTTATTGGAGAAAAATATGTTCAATTCTTTGCTTGTTGGATCTACAAAAATTCCTGTGGTTTTTATTTTTTGCAGTTTACTACCGCGTGCTGGTGAATTTCACAAATTCAATCAAGTTCAATCCACAACTGGAAGATTTTGAGTCTGAGGCATTCAGAGAAATCTCTGAAGGAATCATTGACACGGTGAGTAGAGGTGGCCAATTCTGTCACGTGGTCCTGGGCTTTAATCCCAGACCATGGTCATTTTCTTAATAACCAGCGAGAGCTGGATGGTCTTTGGCATACTCTAGAGGATGACACAGTGGCGCAACCGGTAGAGCCACTGACTCATAGCGCCAGACCCAGGTTCGATCTTAGCCTCAGGTGCTCTCTGTGTGGAGCTTGAACATTCTTCCTGGGACCGTGTGGGTTTCCTCCTGGTGCTCCGGTCTTCTCCCACATCCCAAAGAAGTGTGGGTTTGTTGGTTAACTGTTCTCTGTAGATTGCTCCTGGCGTGTAGGGACTGGATACAAAAGTGGGATAACATAGAATTAGTGTGAACTGGTATCGATAGGTGGCGTGGAATCAGTGGGCGGAGGCTGTGATTCCGTGCTGTATCTCTGAACTAAACAAAAAAGAGCGAGCTGAGGAGCGACCGGGTTGAACTGGCACAGTGGTACAGATAATAGACCCCCTGTCTCGGTTCCAGTGGCCCACGTTCAACTCTAACATGGGGGCTCAGTCTGTGTGGACTTTGCATGTTCTTTCTGGGTTTCCTCTGACCTTCCCAAGATGTGTAAGTGGGTTAATTGGCTGCAAAAAGCTGCCTGTCGTTTAGATGAGTGGTAGGTGAATTAAAGGGGAAGAGAACAAGTTATGGGAAGCTAGTGCGGGGGGGGGGGGGGGGGGGGGGGGGGAGGAGGGGGGGGGGGATAGGATTGATGTGCAAGCCCTGAGAGCTGGCAAAGATGTGATCAAGTTCAAGTTCCATTTATTGCCACATGCACCATTTGGTACAGTGAGATTCGAGCAAAATGGCCTCCTCTCTTGTGAGAAATATGAGGGCACTGAAATTATGAAGAGGCATCTGAAAGTGGCCCCAGCAGTTATATTCCCATTTCTGGAATGTCCAAATTTGGGGCACCACAAAAATAAGTTGGAACCAAAATAGGTTAGAATGCAGAACTGTCTCACAGTCTCAGAGGTGAAGAGGTAATAGGTGTTCACAGTCGGGGTGGGGGGGGGGGTTTGATCAGCAGTTGCTTGGACAAAGGCAAGGTACGAAAAAACAGGAGAAAAACGTCTCACACCTGTTTTTAATCTCTGGCTTTTGTTCAACCATCTGCCTATTGAACCCACCCCCTCCTCATCTGTGTTTATCTTCTACCTGCCACACTTTGTCCCGCCCCTCCTTTCCTCCAGCTTCACTCCCCCCCCCTCCCCCTCCATCCCTCCTCCCCAACTACGATCAGACTGAAAAAGGGTCCTGACCAGAAAACGTCACCTATGTATAAAGTTCCGGCTGTTGGTTTAGGGTTACAACCAGCACACCATTTAGTGAATACATTCTGCTTCTGCTTTGTTTAATCACATCTTTCCCCACATCACCGCAAATAAGGTGGTCGTTTTTGGGTTGAAAAAGCTTTAATGATACAGTAAAGCCCAGCAGTTGTTGCAGAGGCTGTGAAATCCAATGCCATTCGTTTTTGCGAAAGTTATGTTGTGTCTTTCTTCATGCATTGTACAGAATTTGGGCTGGGGGAAATATGTCATCATAAGTTGTTGGCAACTTGTTGCCCAGGATTGCTCGTGCAGTAAAACCCAGCTTCTTGTCAAAATCAGTGCAAAGTCCCAATCCTACTGGTTTATCCTTTGCCATGTTCACAGGCTGCTGATAGTTGAGTTTTGAGGTACAGCGTGGAAACAGGCCCTTTGGCCGACCAAGTCCATGCCGACCAGTGATCCCCACACACCAGCACTATCCTACACGCTAGGGACGATTTACAATTCTACCCAAGACAATTAGCCTACAAACCTGCACGTCTGTGGAGTGTGGGAGGAAACCGGAGCACCCAGAGAAAACCCAGGTTGTCACAGGGAGAACGTGAAACTTCATACAGACAGCACCCATAGACAGGATCGAACCAGGATCAGGTCTCGAGTACGTTAAGACAGCAACTCTGCAGCTGCGCCACTGTGCCGCCTCTAATCATTCATTTGATATGAATGATTAAATTAAGAACTTTATCCACTTGCACAATCTTTTGATGGTATCACACAGATGGCCAGTGGTTTGTTAACTCTTAATTCAATGTGTTAAATTGACAGAATATCAGACATGGTGAAGTTTGCCTTCATGCCTCATAATGTTCTCTCTTTGCAGCTTGAGTCTGAATTATACAGGATCTCAGGAGAGCAGTCAGTCACCGTGGTATTGATTAGGTAAGTGCTATTCGGACACAGTCTCTCTGCATGTGAACCAACGGAAGATAAACCAAGGATAGACACAGAGTGCTGGAGTAACTCAGCGGGTCAGGCAGCATAGCTAGAGAAAAAGGATAGGTGACAGTTTGGGTTGGGACCCTTCTTCAGATGCCACCCATTCTTTTTCTCCAGAGATGCTGCCTGACCTGCTGAGCTACTCCAGCACTTTGTGTCTATCTTTGGTAAATCAACATCTGCTGTTCTTTGTTTCCACTGAAGGATAAACCGAGCACTGGATTAGAACTGTTCGCATAGCTCAGTATCACCACAGCAATAACCCCTTATTATCATGTTATATTTTCTCAGGATGTAGAGGGTGGCCATTCAGTCCATCAAATCTATGTCAGCTCTTAACCCCATTAATCCCAATGCCCTTGTTATTAATTTTCCAAACTGTAGTGCATAATCAGTGCCATTGGCTATTGGTCTGATGTGAACTCTTGTGCCCTGCGGAGTTGTTGACAATGTGTTGAGATTAAGCTAATCTGGCCAAGATCTCAATGTGAATTGGCTCTGGAGGTGTTTCATGTGCTTTACACATCCTTTGGTTTATTCCGATCAGTAAGGGGATCTGTCAACCGGGAGGTAGACACAAAACGCTGGAGGGATTGATTGTGAATTTGATGATGATCCAGGAGGTTAGAAGGTTTGGACAATGTTTGTCCCTGTTGAGGACCTGAAAATGTACAAAGACAAAGTCTGAATTGATGTTGGTAACCGGCTGGGCTTGGCTCCTATCCTGCTTATTTAACTTCTCAGCTGGAAGCTATGTGAGAACACCCAACATTGCTGATCTGTGCTTCGAAATGCCTGCCTGCGTTCACATCTTTATTCACACTTGACTGCGTTACCGTTCAGTAACAGTACTCGTACCCCATGGAGAACCAATTTTGTCAATTTTGACATGTAACCTTTTGGCAGCCCTGTGTTCGAGCATTTCAGTGTTAAAGTTGAAGAGTAATTCCATGCTGAGAGAGTCCATTTAGCCCTGTATATCGCTGCTAGCACTTTCTGAGAGCCCTTGGCAAATGTATTTTTTCAATTAATTATGCAGACAAGACTGGTATCAGCACAACTCTCGCCAACAGTAGCAACTGAGCAGCTATGCTTAAAAATGGTCAATATCCAGCGATCTGTACACATTCAAGGTACCAAGGTCAGTTTATTGTCACTTGTACCAATTAAGGTACAGTGAAATTTGAGTTGCCATGCAGCCATACTAAGTGAAAAGCAACAAGACACACAGCCACATAAAAGTCAACATAAACATCCTCCTTCTTAGGCCTCCATCAGTCCTGGCTGACCATGGGTGTCTCCTGGGTGCTATTCCCTATATGGAGAACGCCTGTGCGTGACTTTGTTTAATGTGCGGAGACTGGTGCACAGACAGCCACCCCACGGTCATTGACAGATCTGGTTCAGGATCCAGTGGCATGGAGTCCAAGACGACCAAAGACCTTTTCTGCCGCAGCCTTCATCTGCTTTCCCAGCGTTGTGATGCTCCACTAAGGTCAGCCATCGTCCTCCATCTGTTCCACCATTGAGGTCTTCGTTGGATTGCTCTTTGTTAGAGACCTCCCCCTCGACCTTACCGTGGGTGACCCTACCAGGAGCATAGCTCCAGACGGCATCGCTCTCAGGATCTCAGGTCCACACAAGCTTCTCCACCACGACAAGGTGCCAATCCGTGGATAACATCCATCACAGTGGATTCCACATTCCTCACTGTGATGGTAGGCAATAAAGTTCAATCTGCTTCCTCTTTGTTCTCCCGTGGTTGGAGCAGTCAAACCATCTGCAGTCGGGGCGATCAAAGCCCCCGCAGCCGACAATCGAAGCTCCCGTCAGAGTGATCGAAACTCCCGCGTCGGGGCAGTTGAAACTCTCTCCGCGGCACGGAGCTCCCGAGTCGGCCTCTTCTCACCAGATACCGCGGGCTTCACGATGTTAAAGACCACATGCCCCGGGGTTGTAACAACATTGATGTAAAGACAGGAATGGCTGGCATTTGCAATGAGATGTACACTACTGCTAATATCGTGGAATTCACCATCTCTGAGAGTGTCCTTTGTACCTCTGTACATGGAGGAGGATGAGAGATCTGCTCCACTATTGGCCACAATCCTGGTCATGTTCCCTTGGAACATAGAACAGTACGGCACAAGAACAGGCCTTTTGTCCTACAATGCTGAACTTGACGCCAAGACCATCTCTTACCTACCAGCGCATAATCCATATCCTTCCATAGTCTGCATATCCATCTGTCTATCCAAAAGCCTCTTCAAGACCACTGTCGTAACTGGCGCCAGGCACGTTCCAGGCACTCGTCTCCCTCTGCATAAAAGAAAAGTTGCCTTGCATTTAGCTCCTTTAAAATTTGCCCCTCTCATCTTAAAGCTATCGCCCTGCCATACCGACCCTTCTGTTCTTGGCCATCTCCATTGCCAGAGTGAGGCAACGTGCAAACTGGAAGAACAGCAACTCGTATACCGCTTGGGTAGGTTGCAATTCAACTCCCAAGTTCAAGTAATGCCCCCCTACCCCCCTTTCCTGTATCACCCATTCCCACACCAGTGTGCTCCCATTTCGCTGACAATCTCCTAACTTACAGTCAACTTGCTGCATTCCCCTCATCCGTTCACCTATCTGCCATCCTCGTCCCTCATTTTCCCATTATTCCCCTTTCCCCGCTCCCCTGTTCCCTTCTCCCCACATCTCCCTCCCGGCTTCATATTTCACCTTCTCTCTTCTTCGTATCGAACACTTTTGTCTCCTTTTCACTTCTAGCCTCTGCCATTTACTCCACCGTCTGCTAATCAAAACCCCCTTCAACTATATCCACCTATCACTAGCCACGCTTTGATCTACCCCATCTCTTCTTTTCCAGCTTTCGCCCCTTCTCCAATCAGACTGAAGAACACCAAAACACCACCTGTCCATTCCCTCCTCTAATGTTGCCTGATCTGTGGAGTTCCTCCTGCACTTTATGTTTAGTTCAAGATTCCAGTATCTGTGGTTTCTCATGTCGAACAGATTTGAATAGACACTAACTGATTAGCAATAGTCGGCATGGCATCCTGCATGGGAAATTGTGTCTTACAAATTTGATATTTTTAAGGCATTGCTAAGAGGATTGGTGTGGAAAGGGCAGTGGATATCGTCTAAATGGATTTCAGCAAGGCCTTTGACAAGATCCCATATGGTTGGCCTGGCTGGAAGGTTAGACTGCATGGTACCAAGTGAGCAAAACCATCGGATTCACAATTGACTTGGCAGAAAGATTTAAAGGGTAGTTGTGAAGTAATGTTTCTCGGATTGGACATCTTTGCCCAGTGGAATGCCGCAAGGTTCAGTGCTGGATTCCCTGTTGGTTTTTTTAATCTACATTAATGATATGGATGACAATGTAACAATGTTTTTGGTAAATTTGAAGTTCATACCAAATTTGGTGGTATAGTGTACTTTAGAAGTTAATCAGGGGCAACTTTTTCACTCTGAGTAGCCCGTATCTGGAAGCTGTCGACGCACACACAATTACAACTTTTAAAGGACATTTGGTCAGATATATTGATAGGAAGTCTTTAGAGGGTTGTGGGGCAAACACAGGCAAGTGGGACTAGCCCGGTGTGCCAATTTGGTGTGTATGGACAAGATGGACCGAAGGGCTTACTGCTATGCTCCACACAGCTCTATGACTCTTTGACTAGTATAGACAGATATGATGTTTAAGAAGGAACTGCAGATGCTGGAAAATTGAAGGTGTACAGAAATGCTGGAGAAACTGAGCGGGTGAGGCAGATGGCAGATGTAACGGGCATTTCGCAGCTTTTGCAAAGTTAAGGCCGTCAATGTGCATGAAATATACAAGCTGTCAACATGGCTCGAAGTGCCCGTGAGGTGCAGAAAGTGGCAGCTATCTGCAGCTGGAACCGGGGAGATGCTAACAAATGATTCTTTAATCGTGCAGAAGAGGAAAGCTGCAAAATATCCCAGTGACCCAGAACATTCCAATTTCATCACTCATCACTGCTGAGCTGCCCGATACAAACCTCTTTAGGAAAAGATCACGCATTCCTCCCACGGATGGTCCACTCCCACTCACTGCTTGATCACAATCCGTGTATTATTGAGTCCAGCTTAACAAATTCTAAGACTTTCTTGGCCGCTTGCTGCAGTTGAGATAATAGTTGTAATCTTTACCTTACTGCTGAATAGTGTTTCAAATTTTAGTTTAGTTCAGAGAGACAGCGTGGAAACAGGCCGCTCGGCCCATCGAGAGCCTGTGCTGACCAGTGATCACACGTGCACTAGTTCTATCCTACACACTAGGGACGATTTACAGAAGCCAATTAACCTGCAAACCTGCATGTCTTTGGAATGTGGGAAGAAACCGGAGCACCCGGAGAAGACCCAGGTGGTGTCAGGGAGAATATACAAGATGCACAGACAGAACTGGCGGTCTGGATCGAACCCTAGTCTCTGACACTGTAAGGCAGCAACTCTACCGCTATACCACCCACGATTGATTTTCTCGATCACGATACAGCACTCTCTGACCAGAGCATGTCTGTCGCTGTGCAGCCGGATGTGGTGGCTGCATCCTGCAGTTGGTTGTTGTTGCTGGAAGCCATGGAAATGTTCCTGTTAACGTCTCCCCCACGAGCAAAGCATCAGGAGTAGGTCACCCAGCCCTCAAATATTCACGGCTGACCTTGCTTTCTCAATGCTATCTCCATAAAGCCCTCAGTTCCCTGCTCCTTCAAAACTGTTATGCTGTGTAAATACCCCGAATGATCTAACCTCTGCAACCAGCTGGGATAGAAGATTCCAGCAAATAATCGCCCTCTGCGAGAAGATGTTCCTACACACCTCACTTTTAAATGACTGCCACCTGCACCCCTTAGTTGAGACTGTTACACCATTGCAAACCTCTCTGGTGGTGGAATAGTGGCATTTAAGAGGCTTTGAGATAGGCACATGGGTATGCAAGGGAATGGAGGTTATATGGATCGCTTGCGGAAAGGGGATGTTTGTGTAACTTGGCATCCTGTTCAGAATAGACATTCGGCCTGTTCCTGTGTTGACCTGTTCCAAGTTTTGCTTAGTTTAGAGTTGCAGGCCCTTAGGTCCATCAAGTCCACGCTGACCAGAGACCCATACACATTAATTCTATCCTACACACTAAGGACAATTTACAGAACCAATTACCAATTAACCCACAAACCTGCACATGTTTGGGATGTCAGAGGAAACCGGAGAAAACCCACGTGGTCACAGGGATAATGTACAAACTCCATGTGTACAGCTCCCACAGTCAGGATCGAATTTGGGTCTCTGGTTCCATCAGGCAGCAACTCCACTGCTGCGCCACTGTGCCACCCTTCTTACTACAAGCATTGCACACACTTGTAGTGGGTAGAGTTGCTGCCTCCTGCAGACAGATCCAGTTCAATCCTCACCACCAGTGCTCTCTGCCTCGATTTGCAAGTTCTTCCTGTGACAGCATGGATTACATCCAGTTGCCCCAGTTTTCCCCAACATTACAAAGCTGTGTAGCCTGGTAGCTAAATTGGCTGTTACACAAAAAGCTGGAGAAACTCAGCGGGTGCAGCAGCATCTAAGGAGTGAAGGAGATAGGCGACGTTTCGGGTCAAGAATTGGCTGCTGTATGTTGCCCCGAGTGTGTGGATGAATTGTAGAGTCCGGGACGAATTGGTAATAAGATGTAGAAAGTAGGTAATAAAGATTCATAGAGGATTAGTGTAAATGCACAATTATGGCATTCTTCTGCAATGGTATAGGGCTCTGGTAAGACCACATCTGGAGTATTGTGTACAGTTCTGGTCTCCTAATTTGAGGAAGGTCATCCTTGTGATTGAGGCAGTACAGCGTAGCTTCACGAGATTGACCCCTGGGATGGCGGGACTGTCATATGAGGAAAGATTGAAAAGACTAGGCTTGTATTCACTGGAGTTTAGAAGGATGAGTGGATATCTTATGGAAACAAATAAAATTATAAAAGGACTGGACAAGCTAGATGCAGGAAAAATGTTCCCAATGTTGGGCCAGTCCAGAACCAGGGGGTCACAGTCTGAGAATAAAGGGGAGGCCATTTAAGACTCTGGGTGAAAAAGTTTTTTCTCACCTCAGAGTTGTGAATTTGTGGAATTCCCTGCCATGGAGGGCAGTGGAGGCCAAATCACTGGATGGATTTAAGAGAGAGTTAGATAGAGCTATAGGGGCTAGTGGAGTCAAGGGATATGGGGAGAAGGCAGGCATGAGTTATTGATTGGGGATGATCAGCCATGAATGGCGGTGCTGGCTCGAAGGCATGAATGGCCTCCTACAACTATTTTCTATGTTTGTATGGCCACCACAGACTCAGTGGGCCTAAGGGTGTATTTCCATGCGATATATCTCTATGCCCCTGACTCTATCTTTTTAGCCACTTATGATACGTCAGCCTCTTACTCCCATGAAATAACCTAAGGAATCTCTTGTGGAATGCCTGTATATCCTTTCTTAAATAAGGGAAACGAGGTATTGCACATGTGGTCCAACAAAGATTCTGTGCAGTTGTAACAACACTTAACTATTTTAAAATGCCAATTTCCTGGCAATAAAGACCAAGTTACCATGTGCCCTCTCCGCTACCTGCAGCATCTCCACTACCTGCAGCATCTCCACTACCTGCAGCATCTCCACTACCTGCTGCATCTCCACTACCTGCAGCATCTCCACTACCTGCAGCATCTCCACTACCTGCAGCATCTCCACTACCTGCTGCATCTGCATGCGAACATGTTTCCTGCAGGAGAATATCTGGATTCCAGCACTCCATGCATGTGTCGTCTCCCCCTGGTGGTGAGAAAGTTGCCTCACGCTGATCTCCCAATGGCTCCCTTGTCATCCTCTGTTCCAACCTTCCCAAGCTGCCATTATTTCAGCCTTTTTCTCCAGAGACGCTGCCTGACCCGCTGCATTACTCCAGCACTTTGTGTCCATCTTCGTAGACAGCTGAGTTGGTGTTCAAGAATTACAATGGAATCTTGATCAGCTGGGCATGTGGGTCAAGGAATTGCTAATGGAGTCAATTAAGATAAGCATGACAAACCTGGCAGTCGCAGAAGGCTCGATGATAAAAACGTTGGAATTTCTCCAAACATGGGCACGAACCAAACAGTTGTGACCAATCCTGGATGCATCCTACCCACAGATCTCTACCTGTTATTTTTACACACTCTCTGCCTAACATTAATTCATTATATGCTCTCCGCCTAAACATAATCCTGAAAGGTTGTACTTAACATATAACATATAACAATTACAGCACGGAAACAGGCCCTCTCGGCCCTTCCAGTCCGTGCCGACCATTTATTTTCCTCTAGTCCCATCTACCTGCACAGTCCCATCTACCTGCACTCAGACCATACCTCTCCATTCCCTGCCCGTCCATATACCTATCCACTTTACTTTTAAATGTTAAAATCGAACCTGCCTCCACCACTTCTGCTGGAAGCTCATTCCACACAGCCACCACTCTCTGAGTAAAGAAGTTCCCCCTCATATTACCCCTAAACTTCTGTCCCTTAATTCTCATGTCATGCCCTCTTGTTTGAATCTTCCCTACCCTCAATGGGAAAAGCTTATCCACGTCAACTCTGTCTATCCCTTTCATCATTTTAAAGACCTCAATCAAGTCCCCCCCCTTAACCTTCTGCGCTCCAAAGAATAAAGACCTAACTTGCTCAACCTTTCTCTGTAACTTAGTTGCTGGAACCCAGGCAACATTCTAGTAAATCTCCTCTGTACCCTCTCTATTTTGTTGACATTACTTGGGACTTGGGAGACGAGCTTCCATCCTTCAGCATGGCTTTTCCCCCAGTGATGGTCAACAGGTTCACTTGTGAATTCTGCTCCAGACCAGCTGTGTTTCCCATTCTCATCAGCCTCACTGCCTCAATCTCCCAGGCCAAGTCCCTGCGTCCTTTCAGCTGAATCACAGTCACTCTTATCTGTGCACAGCAACAGGCTCCTTCTGTTTCCTGACAGCAAACTCGATCATTTTCATAACACTTGTGTTTTGACATCCTGTCTCCTTGCTGAACAGTGAAAACAAAAATGTAGTCCTGCTTTGGGTTTAAAAAAAAAAATCAAATCTCCTGTCATTGTGTTGGATAACCAATGCCCCTTTGCTGCACCACCAGTTCCTTTCTGATTACCTACTTCCATCTTGTGGAACAAATAAGCTGTCCAGTCTGCTATATTTCAGGCTGCCTTGACGTTTCATTGTGTGCTTTCATTTAGTAAAGGAATTGAGCTTAACATTTGTTCCTTTTATGAGGTTAACAAATTATTTGATTTCCTCTACAATAGTCCCACTCGCAGTTTGACCAGCAGATAACTAGCACCAACCCGCCACAGTTTGGGCTGATCCTCCCCCCTCTCTTGTTGCGGGAAATCATTAGAGTTACAGAGGAGATGGTGATTTGGCGCACTTCCCCGATGAGTCAGTGCAAGCTCTTTGAAAAATGCAATCTAATTAATTCCACTCTTTGGCCATTTCTTTGAGCATTTATCCAATTTCCCCGTTGAAAATGATCACTTGGTTTGCCTGCAGCACCATTTCAGACAGTGGATTCCAGTTCGAGACGCAACAGATGTTTTTCCGCATACCCCCCTCTCACCAGACCCATATCTTCCAATTGGTATAAATCTGTGGAAACAAGGAACTATAGATGCTGGTTAATACACACAAAGGGACACAAAGAGCTGGAGTACTCAGCAGGCGAGGCAGCATCAAGTATGCAGATGATACAACGGTGATTGGCCTCATCAGCAACAACGATGAGTCGGCCTACAGGGAGGAGGTCCAGCACTTAGCAGCATGGTGCGCTGACAACAACCTGGCCCTTAACTCCAAGAAGACCAAGGAGCTCATTGTAGACTTCAGGAAGTCCAGGGGCGGCACGCACACCCCCATGCACATTAACGGTACGGAGGTGGAACGTGTTTCTAGCTTCAGGTTCCTGGAGTCAACCTCTCCGACGACCTCTCTTGGACCCACAATACCTCAACTCTGATCAAGAAGGCTCACCAGCGTCTCTTCTTCCTGAGGAGACTGAAGAAGGTCCATCTGTCTCCTCAGATCCTGGTGAACTTCTACCGCTGCACCATCGAGAGCATCCTTACCAACTGCATCACAGTTTGGTATGGCAACTGCTCTGTCTCCGACCGGAAGGCATTGCAGAGGGTGGTGAAAATTGCCCAGCGCATCACCGGTTCCTCGCTCCCCTCCATTGAGTCTGTCCAAAGCAAGCGTTGTCTGCGGAGGGCGCTCAGCATCGCCAAGGACCTCTCTCACCCCAACCATGGACTGTTTACACTCCTACCATCCGGGAGGCGCTACAGGTCTCTCCGTTGCCGAACCAGCAGGTCCAGGAACAGCTTCTTTCCGGCGGCTGTCACGCTACTCAACAACGTACCTCGGTGACTGCCAATCACCCCCCGCCCCCCCGGACACATTATTATTTATTCAAATCATTTGCTGTGTCGCTCTTCCAGGGAGATGCTAAATGCATTTCGTTGTCTTTGTACTGTACACTGACAATGACAATTAAAATTGAATCTGAATCTGAATCTGATCTATGGAGAACATTAATAGGTTACGTTTGGCCTCGGGACACTGTATGAACAGTTCTGAATGTGTCTCCACACAGTTACCACTTGTTCATATGCCAACCTGATAATAACCAAGAGTAATTATTATTTTGTTACTAATATAGTGGAAACCATAAAAAGTTGAAGGAGTCATGTATAGGAGCATAAAACAACGCTCAGGTCAGTGTTGGACCGGCGGGAGTTGAGCTGCGGTTGGCTGAAGAATTCCATTGAAATTAGCAGAATAGTGAAAGCCAATGGAATTCTGCAGCCAACCCCAGCTCAACTCTGCCCCGGACTGACGACACCAGTGGCCCCAGGCCAACAGCCAGTGCGGAGACGAAGCGCCAACTCCAGCCCAACCCCCGCTCGCTCCCTGACGGGCCAGGGACCGCCAGCCAACCCGCCCCTGGCGCCGGCGAAACCGTACACACAAAGCGCTTCAGCAACTCAGCCTCCTCCCAGCGCCGGCTGCAAGCCCGGCCCGACACCTCCGGCCATCTCCGGCTGCCCCCGGACAGGGAGGACACACCCAGGAGGGGACGGGGAGGGGGACAGCCCAGCAGCAACTCAACAGACCCGGCCACGGATGAGCACGATCTCGCTCGCTCACCAAAGCATAAAGCAATAAAAACAACAAAATAATCTTAGCTTTTAACAAAGGAACAATAAATACAACTATTTCACAGTTTGAAGGCAGTATTTTCTTACCTAGAAGTATCAAAGCTGGAACAAAACGAAATAAATGAAGGTTCACTGCTCCACTGCTTTCCAGCAATGTTATGCAGAGTGACCTTTGACCTGGGCATGTGCAGTCGATATACCGAACTCACTTATTGGGTTGGTATAATTGTAAATTGTCCCTTGTGTGTGTTGGATAGTGTCAGAGTACAGTGATCGCTGGTCGGCTGTATCTCTAAACTAAACTATACAACTCATTGGTGGCGACTCAGGCAAAAATGTTAAATCTGGTAACCTTGGATTTTTATTTGTCAGTTGTATACAAGGAAAGGCAAGTGGGTACAGTTGCATCAAAGTACAGCTGTAATCTCACGTAATAGAAGATCTTGCTTCAAGAGTCCGAAGAAGGGTTTTGGCCCGAAACGTTGCCTATCTCCTTCGCTCCATAAATGCTGCTGCACCCACTGAGTTTCTCCAACACTTTGTGTACCCTAATAGAAGATCTTGCTTGAGGGAGTTGATCCACTAGTCCTGTGCCTACATCTTTGGCAACCTGTCACAGTTACAAAGTGCTGAATTAATTAATATTCTTAATATTGGCAACATGTTGGCATAAATTGGGTGGACAGTCGTTAGAATTACAGAGGAGATGGTGGATGATAATTCTGGATGTTTGTGGTTGGTAGTTGCATTCTGTTGGTTAACATGTTCTCAATCTAATATTGTCTAGCAAGATGGAATCAGTTCAGAGCAATCCTGCAACCTATCTTCATTACATTTGATTCATTCAGTATTGCTGCACGAAGTCCTGGGTGAGGAAGGCGCATGCATATAGCAGATAGTATTGTTGCCTCACAACTCCAAGGGACCCCGGTTCGATCCTGACCTCCAGTGCTGTCTGTGTGGAGTTTGCACGTTCTCTCTGTGACCACATGATTTTCTTCAGGCGCCCCATTTATCTCCCACATCCCAAAGATGTGCGGATTGATTGGCTGCTGTAAGTCACCCTTTCCATATGGGTGAAAAGCAAAACTAGAATTAAATGGCGGTTGATAGCAGGTTTGAGAAGGAATATCTTGCAGAGAAATAAGAAGGGGAATGGGATGCATTCAGTGGAACAAATGGCCTCCTCCTTTGTTATTGCAAAAATAAGATTGCAAGACGAGGCACATGGCACTCCAACTGATACTCCTTGGTGGATTGCAGGTTGGCATTTCCTCGTTTCAGGTGGTGCATTTGCTGCTTTATACCACCAGAGGCCCGTATTTGATCCTGACAACGCGTGCCGTTTGTACTTAGTTTGTACATTCTACCCGTGCCTGTGTGGGTTTCCTCTGGGAGCTCTGGTTTCATCCCACACTCAAAAGAAGCACTGGTTTGTAGGCTAATTGGCTTTGGTGAAATTGTAAATTGTCTTTAGTGTGTGTAAGATAGTGTTGGTGCGCGGGTATCGCTGGTCGGCGTGGACTCGGTGGTCCGGAGGGCCTTTTCCGCACTGTGTCTCTAAACTAAACTAAACACGACATATCGTCCCTGAACTGTTTTATTTTTTACCTCACAGAGAAGTGGACCATAATGTAGTTGTGGAACTGGATGTGGGATCTGCCAGAAACAGCAACGATGCGGAGATACGAGAGGTGGTTTACTCGGTTGTCAGAAGTGGGTCCATCGGCCCGTACGAGACCACGGTTGAAGGCTTCTCATTCCGGCACCTTGGACAAGGTATTCACAGTGTGTAGATGACTTGATGATCCATGCGATCAGATGAGAAAAATAACTAAACTGAAGACTAGGATGATCCTTCATTCGGCTGAAGGCAAAATCGATGATATAACTGGTGCCGATCTCACCTGGATGGGTACTAAAGAACAACACTAAAGTTGAAAAGTCGGGACTGAGAATATTATGTTGGTACATAGAGCATTCTGTGGAACAAATGGCCGCCTCCTTTGTTATTGCAAAAATAAGATTGCAAGACGAGGCACATGGCACTCCAACCGATAGTCCTTGGTGGATTGCAGGTTGGCATTTCCTCGTTTCAGGTGGTGCATTTGCTGCCTTATAGCTCCAGAGGCCCGGATTTAATCCTGACAACGGGTGCTGTTTGTACGTAGTTTGTACATTCTACCCATGACCTGTGTGGGTTTCCTCTGGGAGCTCTGGTTTCATCCCAAACTCTTCTCTTTTTCACAGCCAAGAAGGATGGGGGGGGGGACCTCATTGAAACTTACTGAATAGTGAAAGGCCTGGATAGAGTGAATGTTGAGAGGATGTTTCCACTAGTGGGAGTGTCTAGGACTAGAGGCCATCGCCTCAGAATAAAAGGACGTACCTCTAGAAAGGAGATGATGAATAATTTATTTAGTCAGAGGGTGGTGAATCTGTGGAATTCATTGCCACAGACTGGTGGGGAGGCCAAATTAATGGATATTTTTAAGGCTGAGATTGACAAATTCTTAATTAGTAAGAGTGTCAGAGGTTATGGGATGAAGGCAGGAGAATGGGGTTGAGAGGGAAAGATAGATTAGCCATGATTGAATGGCGGAGTAGATTTGATAGGCCGAATGGCCTAATTCTGCTCCTTTTACTTATGAACTTATGAAGAGACGGATGTGTCCCAGGCCATGACTGTAGCCTCAGGACTGTTGCGAGGGGTTGAAGAAAGATATGTCTGGCCTGTCAGTCTGCGATTTTCCTCCGTTGAAGATCCTGTTGTTTCCATTTATCGAGCGGATGAGGAGAGGAAGTTTCCACCAGTGGGAGAGTCGAGGACCAGAGGTCATAGCCTCAGAATTAAAGAACTTTCCTTTAGGAAGGAGAAGAGGATACATTTCTTTAGTCAGACGGTGATGAATCTGTGGAATTCATTGCCACAGAAGGCTGTGGAGGCCAAGTCAATGGAGATTTTTAAGACAGAGATGGATAGATTCTTGATTGGTGATGGTGTCAGGGGCTATGGGGAGAAGGCAGGAGAATGGGGTTAACAGCGAAAGATAGTTCAGCCATGATTGAATGGCAGAGTGGACCTGATGGGAAGAATGGCCAGATTCTGCTCCTATCACCTATGAACATGAACTTGGGATGCCACGACCAGGATTGTGGAGCCGAATGTCCCAATTCCGCTGTTGTGACTTATGATTCAACAGATGTTGCAAATCTGAAGTAAATATAGAAAATGTTAATTTTTTTCCAGCACAGCAGAAATCATCTGTGATGATGAACTTCCATGTTCAGTCCCTCTGGTCTTGCCCTCTTTTTGCTCCCTCCTCCCTGGAATGTTATATAGAACTGTATTCCCAACATCTTCCAGTCCCAATGCGAGTTGATCAACCTGCAACTTTAGCTCCGATTCTCTCTCCAGAGATGCTGGCATTCTCTGGTTTATTTTACAGTGAGAAATCCATGTATTCTCTCATATTCTGTGCTAAGAGCAGTTCATTAATAAAGCTGAGGCAGTACAGATGTATTTCCTTATTCAGCTTCAGTAACGGACATGAACCATGGCATCTCCCGACACTGTGACAAGCAAATCATTCACAGCGCCCGTGCGATGCCTTAAGTTGTTCTGTGTCTCGAGCTGCAGTAAACAACAGGGTAATGAGAATAAACAAAACTGCATTTGGCTTCAAGGTATTGTGTAAGGTGCCAAAGTGTTTTACAGTAAAGGAAGTTCTTTTGCAGTCAAACACAGCAGCCATTTTGCACACAGCATGCTGCAATGAGTTATAAAAGAACACAAAGTGTTGGAGTGACTCAGTGGGTCAGGCAGCATCTTTGGAGGACATGGATAGGTGACATTTCAGGTCGGGACCAATCTTCAGTTCTACAGAGATGATGTCTGACCTGCCGCACTTTGTGTCCTTTTTTTGTAAACTAGCCTCAGCGGTTGCTTTTAGTTTAGTTTAGAGGTACAGTGATGAAACAGGCCCTTTGGCCCACCAAATCCACACCGAACAGCGATCCCCGCACATTAACATTATCCGACACACACGAGGGACAATTTACAATTATACCAAAGCCTATTAGCCTACCAACCTGTACGTCTTTAGAGAGTGGGAGGAAACCGAAGATCTCGGAGAAAACCCTCACAGGTCACGGGGAGAACGTAGAGACCCTGTACATACAGCACCTATAGTCAGGATTGAACCCATGTGTCCGGTGCTGCAAGGCAGTAGCTCTACCGCTACCCAACTGTGCCACTCCTTTGTCCACAGCAATGCGATATAGTCCAGGTTTTCATTCTAATGCTTTGCTTCCATTGACAATGAGGTTTGGATTTGATTGAAATTGAATTAATTGTCTGCAAATTGGTCCTACAACCCACCGAGTCCATGCTCACCATCAATCAACCATTGACACTAGTTATATGTTATCCAACTTTTGCATCCACTCCATATATACTAGGGTCCATTTACAGAGACCAATTAACCTACAAAACCCATACGTCGTTCAGAAACCGGAGCTCCCAGAGGTACCTCCACAGGGAGAATGTGCAAACTCCACCCCAGATAACACCCGGGGTCAGGATCAAACCCGGGTCTCTGGCGCTGTGAGGCAGCAGCTCTATCAGCTGTGCCAATGTGCCACCACTGCAATTGTGGAGAGGTTTGGCATCGGAAACAAGTGGCTGAACCTAGCCCAGTGAGACAGCTGTCACGGCTGTCAAACCGTGCTTCCAACATTCCAAAAATGCACGACAGAATGATGAAACTAAAGCCTCTAGAATTCAAAATAGGCTCAAGCAATTATATATAAAGTAATTAAAATACCTATACTAGTCTTAATCCCTTGGAGTTAATGGGGAATACAGTGCTAGTAACTTTGTTCTCTGTTCTGGTCAATAAAGAGGTTCATAGGTTCTAGGAGCAGAACTAGGCCATTCGGCCCATCAAGTCTACTCCGCCATTCATAGAAACATAGAAACATAGAAAATAGGTGCAGGAGTAGGCCATTCGGCCCTTCGAGCCTGCACCGCCATTCAATATGATCATGGCTGATCTGTCTTTCCCTCTCAACCCTATTCTCCTGCCTTCTCCCCATACCCCTTGATACCCCGACAGAGGAGGCAGCCAATCTCAAACTTAGTCATGATTTTTCAAGTAAATGGCATACGATGCCCGAGAATCTGCTGGTACTTCTCCACCAAATTAGGCCACCGTGTTATTTGTGAATTTGACAGACCCTGTGCCTGTGTTCCTTGGGCTTGGCTCATTTATCTTGGTTTACGATTACTGGTGGGACCGAACAGTCAACCAGTTGAACTCCAGCTTGTGTGCAGACCCTTTGTGTCAGTCATTGCCACCTCTGTCAGCTTAGTTGGAAATATAAGCACAACATGTATGAGCCCTTGGAAATAAAATGGAGTGTCTGTACTCATGACAGTTGAATCTTTTGTATAAAATGTCCTGTGATTGTCAATTGCTGTTCTGGGATTGCATATTTTCCTGCTGACCAGCTGCAATCAATAAAATTAGGAAATGAAGCAAATTATTTATTTCCTATCTTGGCTAAATTATTTTCAATCGGCACAGAAGGATTCTCGCCGCTGACTGCAGTTGTGTATTGTGTTAAATGTCATGGGTTTTTGTGTAGTGGCTTTTTAGCATTTTTCTCTGGGGATGTTTCGGTTGCTGTAACCTCTTCCAACTCCTACAACCTTCCCAGATTTCATTGTTCCTCCAGTTCTGGTGTCTCGATCCTTTCCAAAATAAACAACTGCCAAGAATTGGAGCTTGAGAAAGGCATTCCCAGGCCTTTTCTGCTTGCTTTCTGAATCTGCTTAAAACCTACATCTTCAAGAAAATTAGTTGTGATCTGTCTCAATGCATCCGCATGCCTCTTCCTGATTATCCTCTGTAAGACACTTATTTTCATTCTGTTCAAGGGTCTTGTGCTAAGAGGCCATTTTTGTAATGATTGTGTCCTTAATGGCAATTGAGCAGATGTTCATCATGTAGACATACAGCATGGAAATGGGTCACTCAACCAAACTTACCCACACTGACCAACATGTCCCATCTACACTAGTCCAACCTGCCTGCATTTGGCCCATTTCCCTCTAAATCTATCCTATCCACGTACCATGTTTCCTAAACGTTGCAATAATACCTCCCTCAACGACCTCCTCTGATAGCTCGTTGCATACACCACCACCCTTTGAGTATAAAAAATTGTTACGCCAAATAGTTACGCCTCAAGTTATGCCTCCTTTAAAATTGTTCCCCTCATATCTAAAACCCATGTCCTCCGGGTCGATTCCCCAACCCGATCTATTTCTCCAAAGATTGTGTACACCTCCATAAGATCACCCCTTCCAGGTGAGACACACATGCTCCTCTGCATCGACAAGACCAAGCATAGACTGAGTTTGTGGAACACCTGGCTTTGTCCTTAAGGCCGTTGCAAACGTCTGGTTACATCTAATTTTACCTCTCCTTCCCACTGCCACACCAACCTCAGTCTTCTCCATTGCTGCAGAGAGGACAAATGCAAATTGGAAGACCAATACATCATATTAACGTACATCCCGATATAGGAACAAACATTTTTCCAATGTCGGGTAATCCACATCCCTAGTGTACTCTCACACACACTTGCCTGTCCATCAAGTTTCTTCTCCCTTTGTTCACCTATTCCCCCCCCGCCCCCAATCTGGTTCCATGTGTCATCTACTAGTCTCTTCCCACACCCCTCACTCATATACTGACAGCTTTTCCTCATCCCTCTCAGTCCTGATGCAGGGTCTGAACCCAAATTGTCTGCTTACACCTCTTACCTTCGCAGATGCTGCTTGACCTGCTGAGTTCTTGCAGCCTCACTTCATAGATTATTTCAATATTTGGCCTGAGCCCAGCACCTTTGAGAAGTGAGTGCTTCATCAGCCCTGTGCAAAACAAAAGCACTGTAATTTGTATTCACCAAAAAACATGTGGGTGAAGCCATAGCCTGTGGTCAGATGGTCTTTTGATTGTCAAAGAACAGCAAAGTGCATTGATGTTTAGTGATCTTCTTGCATTTGATTCTAATGGGTTTTAATTTTTCTTCCCATCCCCTGCCCAACACCGCTTGATTTCAGCTGCGGATCCTAGCTTACGTCCGTGCCATGCCGATGAATTTACCTGCAGATCTGGCGAGTGTATCCCCCTTGACTATCGGTGTGACCTCAGAGCTGATTGCAGTGACATGTCTGATGAAGACGACTGTGGTAAGAGCTCATTCAGATATAAGATGAAGCGATCTAAAATTTATTACACGGCCACTAGATGTTCTGGGTATTGGTTTTGGTTTGTTATTATCACGTGGACTGAGGTAACGTGAAAAATGTTGTTTGTGTGCTATCCATTTAATTATACCACGGATGTGTACGATCGAGCCACACGCAAGCACCACAGGTAACTTGCAACCGAAAAAGATCATCCTTCCTGTGTGGCAAAAAGAACCAAGTGTTTTGTGCAGCTGCAATGTGACAATGCACCTATCTATCTAGTACCTGTCTTTTGTTAATCCCATGTGCCAACACTTGGCACACCTTCTGCACTTTGGTCATTCAACAGCAGGCCCTGATACTTCTCAAATTCTGTTGAAATCTCTGCGTCCCCACTTCATTCAGGTAGCGCATTCCAGATTCCAACTCCTGATTGGGGGACAAAATGTCTTCTGAACTCATCGGAACCACTTACGACCCCTGGTCTTAGACACCTCTGCCATGGGGAAAGGATTCCTACTCTCTGCTCCATCTGTACCCCTCATTACGCTGTACACCTCGATCCAATTCTCCTTCAGCTTCCAAATAGGAAAACCCAGCCAGTTCATCCCTCTACGCCTCCTCTGGGGTGAATCTCCACCGTATTTATATCCTTCTTATGGTGTAGTGACCAAAACTGTACAGAGTCCTATTGGCCTCTGTTCCATCCAGAGGTACAGTGGTGCAGCGGAGTAGGATGGGTGCATCACAGCGCCAGGGACTTGGGTTCGATCCTGACTTCAGGTGTATTCTCTGCAGAGTTTGCACGCTCTCTCTGTGACCATGTGGATTTTCTCCGGGAGCTCCGGTTTCCTCCCACATTCCAAAGTGCAGATTTCTAGGTTAATTGGCCTCTATAAAATTGCCCCGGTGTATAGTGAACAGCTGATCATTGGTCGGTGCGGTCTCATTGGGACGAAGGGCCTGCTTCCATGCTGTATCTCTAAAACAAAAATATAAATAAAATAAAATGACAGGTGATAATTTTTTATCTAAAGGTCCCTTTCTTTGTTAGCGTCGCAGAGCAGTGTCGACAGGACAGACCATGACCTGATCCAGAAGCACTCTCTCACTGACCAACCCACAGACTGTAATAGCTCCTGGCAGGAGTCCCCATTGGGGGGCTGGAGAGAATGGTCACTAAACCCTGGCCAATTCCAAGCACATTTTGAAGGAGCAAACTAGAAGAGGCTTTCACGCAAATCAAAAGACAGCTCACCCCTGCAATAATGTTTCCCTTGTGAAAAGCAACACACAACCTTTGAATAATTCTTGTTGCTTCAAATGGGTTGCACCAAGTGCTTCAATGGAAAAAGGAAGATAATCTGGCCTTGTCTCCTGTGTCTCTGGATTGCCATGGTGTGTAAATATGAAGCTGCAGATGGAACCCTGCATTTATGTACACAGTTGACTTCAAAGGGAAGCTGTGTAAGCAGTGCCCTTCAGTCTTCAGAAGTGTACGTTAAAAAAAATCAGCATCTGCTTGCCTCGTTGGTGTTGAAGGAGTCATTTACTAAATGCAGAGGATATGCCTATTTTTGAGTTTCTGATCTTAGCTTACATTCCACTTGGAATTTCTTTTCAAACCGTTTGGCATCACTGGTTCAGTGTGAGTGAGCACTAGCCTCACTATATTCCTGCTCAATAACAAAAGCAACCTGTGGTACCTTGTGCTTACAGTCTTTAATAAACAGCAAAGAAGGATCAGAAAACAATGGAAAATGTTGATCCATCTAGAACCCAACATGAATAAGATCGGGGCACAAACAAACACCTGACTGCAGAACTGGCGGCCAGTTCATTGTACAGATAGAGAGATACAGCGTGGAAACAGGCCCGTTGGCCCACTGAGTCCACGCCCACCAGTGTTCACCCCGTACACTACACACGAGGGAAAATTTACAATCTTTAACACTTAACCTACAAATCTATACGTCTTTTGGAGTGTGTGAGGAAACCGGAGCGCCCGGAGAAAACCCACGTGGTCACAGGGAGAACATACAAACTCTGTACAGACACCCGTAGTCAGGATCGAACCCAGGTCTCTGGCGCTGTCAGGCACCAACTCTACCACTGCGCCACTGTGTTGCCAATGCGTTGTGTATTACAGCACATTAAATTAGTAACCTCATAACTTCAGATGGAAAATCTTGCGACGGAATTGTCAGCCATTCTGGCTTCTCAGCGTCTGCGGTGAAGTTCTGTTTCTAGTGTCTGATATATTATTTTTCAAACTCCACAGCCGATCTATTTAGCACAGTTGCCACTTCTCCGACCATCCAGCCAACTGAGCCAGAGACCACCATGATAACACTTGTCACCCCCAGACTGGAGTGGGGAAAAGCTGTGCCCCTTGTTACTCCAGCGCCAGTGCCAGGGCCAACACCAGTCACCGCTGATGTTCGGAGACCATGTCCGGTGGACAAGGCTGTGTGCCAGAATGGCCAGTGTATCCCCAGGGACTATCTGTGTGACGGGGAAAGAGACTGCACGGATGGCAGTGACGAACTGAACTGTGGTAAGTAGGTTTAGTTTTTTTAGCTTTAGAGATGCAGATAATTTGCCTTACATTTGGCCTGAGGAGACTTTGTCATTTGCAGCTGCTTTTGTAGCTGGGTTTTTTTTCAGAATAAGATGTCAACAACAGCTTGCTTGTGGATGAATGCAATGCAGATAATATGTCCAACACACTGGATGGTGAGCGGCAGATAGAGAAGATCTCCTGTATTCCTCGGCCAAAGAGCAAAAATGAGCCATGCTTCCAATTTGTACGCTTTGACTCCTGCAGAGATAGCTGCATAAAGGATCTGCCTTTGAGATAATTTCCTGGACATATGCATGAAGGCAGGTTGACTGCAGGCTACAATACAAGTGTTGATAGTCCTGGCTTTTGTTTTCAGTGGTGTTATTAGATATGGCTGCTTTCCCTCAAAACACTTTGGTGTTGGTTCCCTTCTGTAATGTAATTGTTTTTCAGACTCTATTTTTAATGGGCTGCTTGCCTTCAACCCTCTGGGCACAAGGCTCTTGATTTTAGTTTTTTTTTTAACATCTCTGCTACTCTTTCTTTAAGATGCTCCTTAAATCCTCTCACTATGAACTGTCCTTGGGTTTTACTCCATTCATCACTCATTGCTAACTTTTATTTGAACAAATGTAGATATTCTGCCATGTTAAAGGGGTATATAGAGGCAACTGTCGGTGTTCCACATCTCCTGCTCCATGTCATTCTTGGGTTGTTCTCCCTGTATCAGTGCCTGAAAAGAGTTAGCAGAAAGACTCTAAGTGCTGGAGTAACTCAGCAGGTCAGGCAGCTCGATGGAGAATGTGAATAGGTGACGTTTTCAATTGGGACCTTTCTTCAGACTGTCCCGACCCAAAACGTTACCTATCCAGTTGCTCCAGAGAGGTTGCCTGACCCGCTGAGTTACTCCAGCACTTTGTGGGTTTTTGTTGTATCTTGTGTATACAATTCATCAGAAAGACGTCTGGATTGTGAATGGAGCTGAGGCACAGCTAGTAGAGTCGCTGCCTCACAGCTTCATTGATGCAGGTTTAGTTTTGATCTCCAGCACGGTCAATGTTGCGTTTACTCATTCACTGCACGTGTCAAAGCAACGATCGTTGGTCAGTTTCAATGGCCACCCGCAGTTAAACTGTCAGATTGTGGTCTTAGAGTCCTAGAGCTGTACAGCACGGCAATAGACCCTTCATCCCACTGTGTCCATGCCAACCAAGTTGCCATTCTGTGCTAGTCTCTTCGTCATCATGAGATGCAGGAGAATGCCTTGTGGGTCTGTGTCGATGCTGTATCGGTTAATCGCTCAATACCTCGAATTAATTAGAGCCACCTAGGTGTTGTAACCATGGATACCTGACCAGATGCTACAAATCACCGGGCCATTTAGAGTGCATAAAAAATTAAAAAATACCTAGCAGATCACACATGTCTCATCATCGGCACTCTCGAAACGAGTATGACTGTCTTCTATATGGAGGACGCGTGTGCGTGACTTTGTTTAACGTGGGGAGACTGGTGCACAGACAGCCACCATACGGTCCTTGATAGATCTGGGTCAGGATCCAGTGGCATGGAGCCCAAGACGACCGGGGACCCTTTTCTGCTGCAGCCTTCATCTGCATTCCCGGCCGTTGTGATGCTCCACTAAGGTCAGCCATCATCCTCCGCCGGTTCAACCGTTGAGGTCTTGGTTGGATTGCTCTTTGTCATGGAACTCCCGCTCAACCTTACCACCATGAGTGGCCCTACCAGGAACGTAGCTCCAGACGGCATCACTCTCAGGATCTCAGGTCCATACAAGCCTCTCCACCACGACAAGGTGACAATCCACGGACACATGTCTATAAGCAGGACATGCTTCCAAATCTCCAGAAGCAGCAGGTCTCCACTTTGGAAGTGAGGAAGGAAGGGGGTTGGGTGATGGGAGGGGGGGGGGGTAGGGCAGGGTAGGAGATAGGGGTGGGTTGGGAGCACAGGAGAGAGAGCCTAGCTTTCCATGAATGAAGTACGAGTGCCCACCTAACCACTTCATCAAATCACATCGAGCCAGGCAGCTCCTTGACTGGAGCAGTTTGGGAATGTGTTAGATCACAAGTTCAGTTTCTCATGCTCTTGTTTCTGTCCCCAGGAACACCGTCACCATGTGAGCCGAATGAGTTCAAGTGTAAGAATGGTCGTTGTGCCTTGAAGCTGTGGCGCTGCGATGGAGACAATGATTGCGGCGATGAATCTGATGAAGAATATTGTCGTAAGTATTTGGAACGCAGCGGGCTCTGGCCGCACCTAGTTGAGGCATGGAAAATTAAGAGTGAATAGGAAATCCATTCGGGTTGGGAATCAGTCTGAAGAAGGGTCCTGACCCGAAACGTCACCTATTCCTTTTTCTCCAGCGGTGCTGCCTGACCCACTGAGTTTCTCCAGCATTTTGTGTCTATCTTTGGTCTGAACCAGCATCTGCAGTTCTTTGTTTCTACATTAGAGCTGATGGAATTCCGTTGGAGGGAGGGTGACAGATGCTCACACCATGGATCTCTGTACATAGGTGTTGCCCAGGGAGTTGTCCACTATCCTTGTAAAAGCCTCGCCTCGGCTGCCCAGGCTGCCCATTGCAGGTTCCCATCAGACTCTATTCCGGTCAGTAGAAGGTTCATAAAGTTCATTTATTGTCGCATGCACCAATTGGTGTAGTGAAAGTTCACTGGCCAGGTCAGTCATGCAATTTAAAAAGCAACAGGCTCAGAAAACACATTATAACATAAACATCCATCACAGTGACTATTACACATTCCTCACTGTGATGGAAGTCAAATAAAGTTCAAGTTATTTTTTCTCTTCCTTGGTCGGGACCCTTCTGTAGTCTTGACCCGAAATGTCGCCTATTCCTTCGCTTCATAGATGCTGCCTCACCCGCTGTGTTTCTCAGGCATTTTTGTCTACCTTCGATTTTTCCAGCATCTGCAGTTCTTTCTTAAACTATTCTGGTCAGTAAGGTGTTGTGACTGTGCCTCTTTTCTACCTTGCAGCCACCAAGGGGCCTGGAGATACGTGCGCCCCAGAGCAGTTTGTCTGTGTCTCCAACCGCTTGTGTATCCCTGCCAGTTACCAGTGTGATGAGGAGGCCGACTGCCCCGATCGCTCCGACGAATTTGGATGCAGTAAGTAACCGGCGACATTGTACAGTGCAGGAGGGAGCCATGTCTCCCAGCCAGTGCGCATTGCTGGCCCCGTTCAACCTGTGACCAAGGAGGTGCTTTGCTTAGCTTAGTGAAGTTTAGCGTGGAAACAGGCCCTTCGGCCCACCGAGTCTGCGCCGACCAGCGATCCCCGTACATTAGCATTGTCCAACACACTGGGTCCCATTTACAATTTTTGCTGGAGCCAATCCATCTACAAACTTGTACGCCTTTGAAATGTGGGAGGAACCCAGAGCGTCCGGCGAAAACCCACGTGCATGGAGAGAATGTGCAAACTCCGTACAGTTCTTTAACAACTGGGGGGGGGGGGGGGGGGCTGCTCAGGGAGTTGGCTCATGTTGTCTTTCACGCCAAGAAAGTTTGCACAGCAATGGGAAATAAGTGGGTGGGTTGGCAGAGCTGTCCAAGAAGTCACCGCCCTGTCGCTTGCCTCACTCCCCCCACCTCCCATCATCCTCTTCCCTCTGTCCTCCCCCTCCTCCTCCCACTCCCTCTCAACCTCATCCTCATCCTCTCAACCTCATCCTTTGAGACTGTAGGGCCTGTCCCACTTGGTCGCCATTGGCGCTGCATTTATGCGTCATATGTAAAATAGGTCGACGCATCGTGACGTGTGGGGTGTGCGTGGTAACGCATGCATTGCGCATGGTGAGGCGTGGAATTGCATGTGGTTGCACGCGGTACTGCGCGGCGCTCCACGATTTTGTACTGTAACAAATTCCTCGCACGCCACATGTGTGACGTATCGGGTACGTACGCATTGACTACGCATGCAGACCCGATGTCCCACGTGTATCGCGTGGTGAAGCATGGTTACGTCACCGTGCGTGAACGTCAGTAACCATGCGACGCCACGTGCCGCAGGGTATTCTAATAACGTCACGTGCACCAGACAGTTGTGCTTACGTGGGATTTGTGCGCGACATTGCGCATCACGATGCGTCGACCTATTTTGCATATGACGCGTAAATGAAGCGCAAATGACGGCCAAGTGGGACAGGCCCTTGAGATCTAGGATGTTGTGAGCAATTAACAACTGAACTGAAACATGTTTCTGCACATTCTGACCAAGGTTGTCTTGCTGGATA
Organism: Raja brachyura; assembly: GCA_963514005.1. Next base: position 18,049,961 of record OY740811.1, read on the forward strand.
TAGGCACCAAGATGGACCTTTGGCCTGTCTAAAATTTCTTTCCATGCCTCAAAAATAGATGAATCCTTCCTGAGTTTGATTGATGCAGTCGGTATAAGTGGAAATGCGAGAAAAATGTAACTCTCGAGCACCCAAATGTACAGATCAGACCGAGAGAGAGAAATAGCCTGAAAAAACACAATGTTCTCGTGATGTTTATGAAAATCATAAGACCTAGTTATCAGCCTCTCATTTTGCCACTGTGGTGAAAGCAATGCAGCCATAATTATAGTGCCCTCAGGGAAGGCAGGGAATCACTTGAAGAAAACAGTCGAAGGCACTTCATGGAAAGTGAAGAGGTAATACAGGGGTGGAGAAGAATACACTCCCCATCCAGCGGGTAAACCCAGGGAGTAGTGGCCAGATCCGACAGTGGGTGATCCTTCAGTGCCAGTCTCTGATGTGGCATATTCTCCACTCAATGCCGCGTCTAATTCGTGGAGCAATGTAGATCTCAAATAAAGAGTGAGTTCATGAAGGGGTTACTGCAAAACTCTGGGCACTCTGTCTTGCTGTTTGGCCATATTTTTTATAGGAAACATAAGGTGGATAGTGAGGCATTTGCTCATGTCCTCTTTTCTGCCAGAGGAACTGAGTTGAGTGGAGCATGAGTTGAGTTTAGTTTATTGACACTTGCACCGAGGTACAGCTTTTGTTGCGTGCTATCCAGTCAGCAGAAAGACAATGTATGATGACAATCGAGCCATCCACAGCGTACAGATACATGATAAAGGGAATAAAGTGAATGATGTTTAGGTCAAGATAAAGTCCAGTTACATCCAATCAAAGATAGTCCAAGGGTCTTCAATGACGTAGATAGTAGATCAGTAGAACTATTTGTACCATGCATTATTATAGGAGGTAAACTGTGGCTGTCGATTAATAAAGCACATAAATGTCAAATGTTTTGGGGTTTTTTATGGATTTGGTCAGAAAGCAATCATTTGTAAGTGATAGGAACAGAATTAGGCTATTCGGCCCATCAAGTCTACTCTACCATTCAATCATGACTGATCTATCTCTCGCTCCTAACCGCATTCTCCTGCCTTCTCCCCATAACCCCTGACACCCGTACTAATTAATAGGTTGCCTTACTTCAGTGGCACTGGCTGTCTCACGTAATGGAACCTGAGGGGTCGTATATTCACAGTAGCTGAACCTCATCTGCCATCAAAGCACCCACACAGCCTCCCTTGGCCTATAATGCCCTACTGGACGTGCCCATTACAAGCCTAAATGAGCACATTTAGGGCAGCACAGTGGTGTAGCAGTAGGGTTGCTGCCTTACAGCGCCAGAGACCTGGGTTTCGATCTTGACTACGGGTGCTGTTTGCGCGGAGTTTGTACGTTCTCCCTGTGACCGCGCTGGATTTCTCCGGGTGCTCTGCTTTCGTCTCACATTCCAAAGATGTGGCTAATTGTTGGTTAATTGTCTTCTGTAAATTGTCCGGAGTGTGTAGGGTAGAACTAGTGTACGGGGTGATTGCTGGCGTGAATTCGGTGGGCCGAAGGGACTGTTTCCACGCTGTATCTCTAAACTAAAAGTCATGTTTGAATGGCGGAGCAGACACGATGGGCTGAATGGACTCATTCTGCGCTTGCGTCTTACGATCTTGTGATATAGTTCTCAGGGGAACCCGCTAGGGGTCTACTGGTAACGATTCTTATTCCTTGCAGCCCCTCCTCAGGTGATCACACCACCAGAAGAAACAGTGATGGTGAAGCGTGGTGCCACCGTGGTACTGACCTGTGTGGCCGCAGGAGTCCCCACCCCCATCATCACTTGGAGACTGAACTGGGGTCACATCCCTCTCACCAGCAGGTAGGTGCTCTTCAGCGGCATAACAGCCCAGTGAGAAACAGAACTGCGCTATCAGTGGGAGTTGCAGTCAAGTGACAGCTGGAGTGTATCAAGCACTCGGGGTTTGTGAGGGGGTGAGGACATGAAGAATGGGAATGGGACAAAGGCACTTTGGCCTCATCGCACACAAAAACTCTACAGTAAATAGACTTATCAGTCCATCATCTCACGGGAGGGTGAACGAATAAATAATTTGGAGAAAGCCTCTGACTCATTGCGCTCTGAGCCTCTTGGGCAATTAAAACGCAGCGGGAGATCAGGCTGACCAAGTTCATGTCAGAGAGCGGTAAATCCTTGCTGTTGTTGACCGTGGCTCTGTGCTCAGTCCTGCAAGCAGAGCCAAGACGACAATGAAGTCTGGAGGCTACTTGCGTCTCTCCACTCTTCCTCTACATGTATCTGTGTTTGTGGCTCCCCAGAGGAAGAGCTGGATGATTTATGAAGTTATGATTCATGGACTGGTTAAATCGATGCATTATATGGAGACACTAGTACTGGGGTCTTGGGACCTTTATGTTACAATATGGGTGTATATTATGTCAGTTGAGGACGTATATCACAGCACTGTTGCTTGCGATGGTGGTTGTATTGCATGTACAAATAGTTGCTTATGCCAAATCCTTGCTGTGTAGTTCCCCCCTATCTGTTTGTCCCCTGGTCCCTCTCCTCCCCTCGCACCAACTCCTACTCAAATCACTGGATGAACCCTTTGGTAAACCAGAGACGTGGGTTCAATCCTGACCACAAGTGCTGTGTGAACGGAATCTGCACGTTGTCCCTGTGACTGCGTGGGTTTTCTCTGGGTGCTCTGGTTTCCTCCCACATTCCCAAGACATGCAGGTTCATAGGTCAATTGGCTTCTGTAAATTGTCCCTGGTGTGTCGGATAAAACTTCTCTACGGCGATCACTGGTGGGCGCAGATTTGGTCCGAAGGGCTTGTTTCTCCTCTGTATTTCTAAACTAAATAAACTGAACTAATTCCATTTATCAATTGCTCCTTATCATTTTTATGAAGTTGGCAGTAGAGATGTTTCTCTAAACTTAACTAAACTAATTTTCCCCTTTGCGTTACATGGGGTCAGGTTTATGATACACTCGTGCTTGTATGAGCATTCCAGAAGAAAGGCCACATCCTGTTTTGGATTTTTGTGTCCTGCTCTTTGACATTGCGGTGAACCTTACGGCAGCCGCAAGTTTGGTTATTGCTGCCGCGCAGTTTCATCCCAGCAACCTTCCTCACTTTTATTTAACCAAAAATAATTGATTCACCTATTTACAATAATATGTACAATACTAAATTATCCAAAGAATATGTAAAACAAATATTCTCGAATGACTATTTCCCCATCCTTACTGAGGATACATTCCACCCCCCGCGGTGCCCGGCGGTCCTGGGAATCCCCCATTGTGCCCCAGGTCAGCGCATAGTCCCTTTCTAGTACCACCCGGGCGCGGACGTAAACCGCAGAACAGGGGCGGGCAGCCGGCTCGGGCAGATCCTTCTTCCGCCTGGCGCCGTGACTCGCGGATGGCCGGCAGTGACCAGGCCTCGCAGCAACCCAACCAGGACATCTTCAACCCTGTCCTCTCCCCTCCGCACACGGTGTCCAAAGATGAGGATGGTGAGTGTGGAGTGCAGATAGAACAACCTTCCTCACTGGGCTTTCTTGTCGCAGGGTTACCATGACAAGTCAGAATGGACAGGGAACGCTGGTCATTCGGGACGTCAAGGAATCTGACCAAGGCGCGTACACCTGCGAGGCTATCAACGCCAGGGGGATGATTTTCGCCATTCCTGATGCACTACTGATTTTGAAATCCAACCCAGGTAACTCCTTCATCACTGTTACATCATACCACTTGTGTTCAGTGCCAAGATAATGTGTAAAGACATACCTCAAGATTTTACAATGCGTAATAAATTATGGTTCAACCCAACCCCATCTTCGAAACGATTATGGTGCTTGGAATGTTAAAGAAGGAACTGCAGATGCTGGAACAATCGGAGGTAGAAAAATGCTGGAGAAACTCAGTGGGTGTGGCCGCATCTATGGAGCGAAGGAATTGGTGACGTTTCGGGTCGAGACCCTTCGTGATATTGTGGTGGGAAAGATAAGATGCAACCGGATAACCTAAGAGGAAAAAGATGCAATTTCTTACCATATGACCAGGGTGAACATGGTACATGTTCCTATACATGTGGCCCTATCTGAATGATGACCACCGGTCTGTGTTTCGGGATTTGCTGTTGCTCTGAGAAAAGTGCAAGTTGAATGGGTTGAGGTTTTAGCTGGATTCACCCCTCTGCAATGAAGCCATGCATGGCCCCAGCTGTGGCAGGTGACTTAAAGTGTTATTTTCTTTTTCAGGACTGTGTCCAGAGGGACAATTCAATGTGGAAGGTACCCTGAGATGCATTCCCTGCTTCTGCTCTGGTCTCACGAGAAACTGTGTCCCCACAAGTCGCTACAGAAACCAGATACGTCTGCGTTTCACAGAAGAAGACAATTTTATGGGTAAGTCAATGGAGTCTTGGCGAGATACATAATAGGTTCAGACCCTTCCGCCTACCTGCTCCAGACTGACCGTTAACCATTTAATTTTTTTAAATACCTAATCCTAACCTAATCCATTTGATTTTTTCCCACATTTCCATTAACTCACCCCAGATTCTACCACTTACCTACTCACCAGGATCAATGTATAGTGGAAAATAATTTACCAACCCATATGACTTTGGGATGTGGGTGGAAACTGGAGCACCCGTTGGAATTGCGCAGAGCCAGGGGGAGAGTGTGCATATTCCATATCCACTGCACTGGCGGTTAGAATTGTACCCAAGTCACTGGAGCGATGAAGCAGAGGCTTTACTAGCTGCACCTGTGTACCAACACTGATTGTTGGTAGTGCCTGCTCAGTTATAAGCATTTGCTGTCTGTGCTTTGAGGACTATTTTTGGGAGGTTCCATTGGCCCCAGAGCCATTGGCCATGGAGATACACCCTGCACTGGAGATTGACTGCATCGCTACTCTGTGATGTACATCCTTTCCATCTGGAGGAGATGCCCAATGATCTTCGTAGTTGACCCAAATGAATATGGCAACTTGCCTTACAGCCTGAAGATGCTACCTCCTGCTGTGACAGGCCAGGCACACCTTCACGTTACTCAATTACACGCTCTGATAGCTGCAATTAGGAAGGTTGGGTATGAGAGGTTCAACAACCTAATTATTGAACCGTTTTGGATGGTGTAAGAGCTTAAGATGGCATAAGAGTAAATAGGTTTGCAGAGTTTGCTCTATATATAGGTCTCGCAGGAGTTTGATTAACTTCTTAAAGAAATCCAAGAGAGAATTTTATGATTGCTGGAAAGGTTGGCTTTTAATAAATATGGAAAATGCAAAAACTATCCAGGTCGGGCAGCATCTGAGGTGAGGGAGACAGAGTTAATGTTTCAGGATGACGGCTTTTCATCATGCAGGAATGCCATATGAGGAACTGAGCGTAGCTTCCTTCAGAATAGATTGAACTGACAAGTTTTAAGCTCGTTCACTGAACTCATGAGTGAGGTCAACGCAATGCAATAGATGGTTCTCCATGTAATAGGGACAGAGGACTTTGGGCAGTCCATGCTCGGTAAGGACCAGCGGCCCGCCGTAAGTTAAATCCTTGCTGCTGATGGAGCAACTGACTCGGGTTTCCAATGAAGCTGAGTGAACAGACTAACTCCACCAGCATAGTCTGTGCTGCTGAGCAGGTCCTGCAGACTCGTATCTATCAACTCCCACATTCCTCTCTATTCTTGGTTCTTGGTTACTTGGTCCTCCAAAATATTCCAACTGGAATTTAAACTGGAGGTGGTGAAGTGAGGGGTTTAGCCAGAGAGGGTTATTGGGAAAAAAGTGCCACTTTAAATTTAGTTGCATCTATTCACAAAGATGGACACAAAATTCTGGAGTAACTCAGCAGGTCAGGTAGCGTCTATGGAGAAAAAGGATGAGTGTCGTTTTCTGTTGCGATCCTTCTTCAGACTATATTCACGCTCAATTCACATTCTCACATTCTCTAACCGCCCCCGTTTCACAGCTTTCATGAACAATGGACCACCCAATCTCCCACCATTAACCCAGTGAGCAGATGACCTTGGTAAAAGCTTCCCCACTGGTTAACCCTGACCACACTCATTCACAGAGATTCCCTTTCTCCTATCTAACCCTCACTGCACCTTCTATCTTACTATATTTCTGTCCTTCCCATTTCCAATGAATGTTTATTGACCCAACACATTAAATCCGTTTCTCTCCATTTGTTGCTGCCTGACCTGCTAGCGTTTTTAGAACAAATCATCTTGATGTTGACTGATTAGCATTAAGCTGAAAGCTTTCTTCTTGCACTGGATATCCTCCGCCTCTGCTCTTTTGATTATCTTTAGTAGTTGGGTTCGGAAACCATTGACCAAATGGGCTCTCAAGATGACACTGTGCTCGTGTTCTCTCTCCTAGGAGTGAATGTGACAGTGCCTGCACCATCCCAGCCACCGCTACCTCCGCTCACCAACTCTCAGATGATCGTGGACCCAGAGAAAGGAGAATTTCAACTGGTCGATCTCTCAAGGCGGTTCCTCAACCAAGAGTCTTTCTGGATTCTCCCAAAGCAGTTTTTGGGAAATAAGGTACATTTGAAGTGTTAGGATTTTGACTCATGAATTCCCCATATTTTTCGACCAATGCCATCTCACATTTTCATCAACCAGTCTTCCAGTTTACAACTCTTCAGAAATGTTTGGAAGTGTTTAATCGTCATATTTATTTGCTCTTATTACATTTTTAAGGGCAATTTTATATCATGGCCATAATTTGGAGGATACTGTAAATGATCTGTTGATGCATTTCACCTCTGCAGTTTGACTTGTTAATCAGGAGAGTGGTGTCACTCTTCATCATCACCTGTTTAACTGAACATCAAAATGGGTTGTGAGAATTTTGTTCTAACATTTTCGATTGACTGGAGTCTTAATGGGAAGCTTAATATGGACAAGCTCCATGCTTTGTGTCGGAGGGAACTGCAGATGCTGGTTTACACCGAAGATGGACACACAATGCTGGAGTTAAAGCCCTGTCCCACGGTACGAGTTCATTCCAAGAGTTCTCCCGAGTTTGTCCTGATTCGGCCTCGGAGATTTATGGTAATGGCCACTCGTCGGTACTCGGGGCTCTCGTGGACATTTTTCAACATGTTGAAAAATCTTCACGAGTCTTCCTGTGCTTACCTTCCCGAGTACCTGCCGTTCGTGTTACGAGCCGCTAAGAGACGTCCCTGAGCTCCGACATACCCGCTGCGTTCACTCTCCGTGCTTACCACAAGTTTGATTTTTTTTAAAACTCGGGAGAGCTCTTGGAATGAACTCGTTCCGTGGGACAGGGCTTTAACTCAGCGGGACAGGCCGCATCTCTGGAGGGAAGTAATGGGTGACGTCTCGGGCCGAGATGCTTCTTCAGACTGTCTGAAGAAGGGTCTCGACCCGCATTGCATTACTCATGCATTTTGTGTCAAGCTTCCTGCTTTGTTGAGCAGTGGCTGAGGAGACAACAGAAACCTAGCCTGCCAGTTAAAGGGGATGTATGTCAGAAGGAAGACTTGACATGTTGTGGTGTGACATTTCAGTGGTGCTCCTATGTTGCAGGATCTGCTGACTGAACTTGTGCATGGCTAATTCCAATTAGTCTATTTCACTGCTATTGCTCAGCACAAACAAAATAAAGAACAGCTTTGAAAGTTGTAGTTAAATGTTGACATTTCCATTCTAAATTACATAAACTTCATGCTGGATGAATTCTGGTCCGTTGTGTTCCAAAGTTTCTTTCTTTGAATGTTACCACTGATGGTTCTCATTTTAGCTTGTCAACACACTGAGATTCTTGATCCAGAATAAAGATAATCTTACTTTGATATTAGGACTTTAATCAACATGCATTGACATTTTTCTTTCACAAAATTGCATGACTAACTTATCTTAGTAATTTAATTATCTAAGTAATTGACAGGTTTTACTCACAAACCAATCTACTTCCTTAGGAAGGAGATACAAACTCTGCAGATTAGGATAACAGGCATTTGGCACAACTGTTAGTCATTAGCCTGGTGTACGAACTCAGGCAGATCCACCGTTGAACCTTTCCCCAGTGCTCTGTCCATTCCTCAACCAATGGCGGCACGGTGGCAGAGCGGTAGACTTGCAGCGCTGGAAACCCGGGTTCGATCACAACTACGGGTGCTGTCTGCATATTCTCCCCGTAACCGCATGACTTTTCTCCGATATCTTCGGTTTACTCCCACACTTTCTAGTACAGGTTTGCAGGTTAATTGGCTTGGTATATGGGTACATTGTTGATAGTGCGTAGGATAGGGTCCCTGGTCGGAGTGGGCTGAATGGCCTGTTTCCGCACTGTATCTCTAAATTAAAAACCTAAACTAAACAACAATAATTACCATGCTGTTTAAGGCAATGCTGCGCTTATATTATTTTTAGTGTAGTTTCGAGATACAGCATGGAAACAGGCTCTTTGGCCCACGGAATCCACATCGACAACAATTACATGTGCACTAGTTCTATCCAACATTCTCGGGAAAATTTACCGAAACCAATTAACCTACAAACCTGCTATCATTGGAATGTGTGAGGAACCCGGTGCACACAGAGAAGCAAACACAGTCACAGGGAGAACCCAGGTCATAGAGTGATACAGTGTGGAAACAGGCCCTTCGGCCCAACTTGCCCACACCGGCCAACATGTCCCAGCTACACTAGTTCCACCTGCCTGCGCTTGGTCCATATCCCAGGTCTGTGGTGCTGTAATGCAGCTGCTGTACTGCTGCACCACTGTGCCATTGTCAGATCTTTATCCTGATCTGACAATAGTTGCTGATCACTGTTGGACGTGGTATTGATCAAAGCCGACCCCAACACCATGGCTGGATGGCTCGGCCTCGGATCTTGTTCGGTTATTTGGCAACATAGAAATTATTTGAGTCAGGAAACAAAATCTACCGTCTATATTTACAAGCCCCGCTCACTCTGTGGCTGTCCTCTTTAGTTTTGGCAGTGTATTATTTATTTAGGAATCTGCAACATTATATATCATTACATTTATCTATTATTATTGGGGATGCAGCCATGCGCAATGAGAGCAAGAAATGTTATGACTTATTGAGCGCTACATAATCATGGTGGAGATGTATGAATGATTTCTTTCAATGAAGTGGAAAATGTATAATAGTTTAATCATAAAATCATTAGAAATGTGCAACGCAGAATACTCCGCTTTCTGCCCAACTCGTCCATGTCAACCGTGATGCCTATCTGCGCTGATCCCACTTGCTTGAATTAGACCCCTCTACTTCTTTCCCATCTAAAAACCTATCCAAGTGCCTTTTAGACATTGTAATTGTAGCTGCCCATACCATCTCCTTGGCAGTTCATTCTAGATATTCACCTCTCTCTGTGTGAAAAGCTTACCCTTCACATCTCCTTTAAATTTCTCCCCTTTCACCTTAAACTTATGCCCTGTAATTCTGGACACCTTTGGCCTTGGAAAAAGATTCTGAAATCTACCCTACTGATTCTCCTTGTAATTGTGTAAACCTCTCGCCTCCCTAGTGCGATTAAACCCAGTGCATCCCATCTCTTCTTATAAGAACAGCCCTCCATTCCTTGATACATCACGGTGAATCTCTTCTGCACTCCCTCTATTGCGACCTCATCTAGTATGTAGTGCAGTGATCAGATCTGCACACAAAGTGTAGTCTCACAAATGTTTTTGTGCACATGCAATAAGATGTCCCAACTCTCATAGTCAATGCTGTGATGTATGAAGGCAAGTATGTCAAATGCCTTTTTACTACCTTATCCACCTGAGTTACAGGGAGCTGTAACCTTGCATGCTGAGGTATCTGTGTCCGTTAGTGCTCCTCAGGTCTTGACATTTAATCTGTATGTCAGACCAGAATTTAACTTCCTAAAGTATATTTAGTCACCCACTGAAGAACATCGAATGTAGAACAGTTACGGCAGAGGAACAGGCCCTTCGGCCCACAATGTCTATGCTGAGCATGACGCCAAGTTAAACTAATCTCTGCCTACACATCACAGCACACTCGTGTGCCTTTCTAAAATCATTTTAAATTATTGGGGCGTTGAGTAGAAGAGTCAGGAAGGCACTGTTGTTCGGGTTAAACTCTTCTGCACTCTCTCCAAACCCTCCGCATCCTTTCTGTAATGCGGCAACCAGAACTGCACATAATACTCCAAATGCGGCTTAACCAAAGACCTAGAAATCTGCAACATGCCTTCCTGACTCTTCTACTCAATGCCCCAATAGTTCACGCTTCATAGCTTTAACCAGAAAAAAAGCAATTATGCACCTCATGCCTGTGGAAGTGTAGGTTTCCAAAATCCCAATGTGCTGACAGTTTTCCAAATACTGTTTCTCGACAGGTCGATTCCTACGGTGGTCACCTGCGCTACAAGGTTCGCTACAGTGTGCCGAGGGGGCAGGTAGAACCTGAGGGCAAACTCGATGTAATTATAACAGGCAACGGAAGAAAACTATTCTACAAAATGAAGAGACCTGCTTATCACAGCGTCATTAATCAGAGGGATATAATCTTCACTGAGGTAAGTGGACAATTCCCAATCTGGCTTCTGCCAACTCCACTAACTATATCGGTCGAGGAGCTTTAACGATAGCTTTAAAGCGAAACAAGGAACTGCAGATGCTGGTATACAAATAAAAAAAAGCACACAAAGTGCTGGAGTAATTGAGGCAGCATATCTGGAGAACATCACTGAGTCATACAGCATGGGAACAGGTCCTTCAGCCCAACTTTTTCGTACCAACCAAGATGCCCCTATAGGTGACATTTTGGGTCAGGTCCCTTTTTCCAGATGTTAGGAAGGATCCCAATTCAAAACATCACATCATGAATCTGAATTAAAATCCTGCCCCAAAAGATTATCTATTCGTGTCCTCCAGAGATGTTGCCTGACCCACTGTGTTGCTCCTGCATTTGTGCTTTACTTTAACAATGGTTTTGTTACTGTGGGAGGAAGCTCAGATGCAGGATGGGAGGTGAAGGCATTGTTACAGCTACTAGCAAGGATGCTTGTAAGGGAGCAGTTTTTTTGGGGGTGGGGGGGGTTATGAACATTCAAAATTCCACTTGCCGCTGTAATCGAGGCAAGGTGAAGCATGTGGCAAACTCCTTGACCCGAAAACATCCCCTATATATTTTCCCCAGTGATGCCGTCTGACCCAGTGAGTTACTTTTTGTGTCTATCCTCCGTTTTCTCTTCTGTTTCCAAGCTGTTTAATGTCTCCAATGAAACAACTGGGGTAAAACTGTGGCAATGTTTCTAAACGTTTCATGGCTCTCTGCAGGATAAGTGGCAGCAAGAGTCAGGAACTCCTGTGACCCGTGAGGACCTCATGATGACATTGGCTAACCTGGACAGCATTCATATCCAAACTAAGTATGACAACAGGATGGCCAGTGTGGGCCTCAGTGACATCGTCATGGATACCACCAGCGTGGAGGTTACAAACTTGGGGAAACCACTGGTTGTTGAGGAGTGCAGGTAAAACTGGGTTTCCTCGTATCTCACTGTCACTTCAGAAACTGCATTACAGCCAGAACTCCCTCATCATCTCCATCTGCTTCTGCACTGATTTACGCCGGCGGAAACTAACAGTTTCTTTGAATTTTCCTGAGAATTTTTTAAAAGCGTCGCCATATAACACGATCAATTATGAACTCCGGTTGCTTTTGTTCCCCATTTTCCCTGTAACTCTGCGTTTGCTGAGCTGAGCTCTCTGATCTTTTGCGTGGGGGACAAGGCTGTGTGATCAATTAAATGTTGGGGGGAAGGGGGGGCTTAGTTGGAATTAAAGTGGGAGGATGTTAAGCAAAAATGGGAATATGAATTGAGTGTGTGTGGTGATGTGAAATAGCTATACAGGCAACTCACGTTTTGTGCCTGTTAGACTTATGCATTTTTAAAAGAAAGCATTTGTTCCTTTAATACCAAAGCTTGTTTTAGCGCTGGTATTTTTTTAACAATGCGCTCAAATTTACTGCTGATAGCGTATTTGCTTGTATGTTTAATTTAGGCTTATTTGAATTACGCACTGCTTTTCAAGCCCAATATACCCGCACAAAACTTGAGATCCCTAGATATCAATTATCTAATGATAAATGACTGATTCCATCTCTCCCATCTACCTTTAGTTTGCTGTTCCACTAGCACTTCCATTATGCCAAGATATTGTTGGAAAATCTGGATTGATGCTTATTTATCGAGTGACATTGGATTTGCAGAGGGGAAAGCCCATGTTTGCATTAGTGACATTTTGTAACTGGACGTGAAAGACATGAAAAAGTATTGAAAATGCTCTTTGCTTTCAGATGCCCTCAGAGTTACGTGGGTCTTTCATGCGAGACCTGTGCCTCTGGGTTTAACCGTGTACCCAATGGACAATACCTTGGCGTGTGCGACGGCTGCAGCTGCAATGGCCATGCAAGCACCTGCGACAAGGTTACGGGATACTGCCTGGTAAGAGCTTTGAATGCTGCACCTGGAATTACCCGCCAACTGTTGGCGGTACAGTGGCACAGGGAGTGGAGATATAAGGTCATAAGTGATAGGAGTAGAATTAGGCCATTCAGCCCATCAAGTTTACTCCGCCATTCAATCATGGCTGATCTATCTCTCCTATCCCCATTCTCCTGCCTTCTCCCCATAATCTCTGACACCGGTACTAATCAAGAATCTATCCATCTCTGCCTTACAAATATCCATTCACTTGCCCTTGCACAGCCTTCTGTGGCAAAGAATTCCACAGATTCACCACCCTCTGTCTAAATTAATTTCTCCTCATCTCCTTCCCAAAAGAACATCCTTTAATTCTGAGTTTATGTCCTCTAGACCTAGACTCTCCCACTAGTGGAAACATCCTCTCCACAGCCACTCTATCCAAGCCTTTCACTATTCTGTATGTTTCAATGAGGTCCCCCCTCATTCTTCTAAACTTGCTGTCTCAAGTCGCTGCCTCACAGCTCCAGCGAACCAGTCAGTCCCGGCCTCCAATGCTGCATTTGTAGAGTGTGACCATGTGCATTTCATTTGACTCCCACATCCCAAAGAGGTGTTCAGTTGATTAACCTCTGCAAATTGTCCCTATTGTATCGTATGGTTGAATCTGCAGGGAGTTGATATCGTTACATGGAGAATAAAAGTGGATTTGTGTGGTAAATGAAGACACAAAGTGGCTGGGGTAATTTAGCAGGTGAGGAGAACATGGACAGATGTGCGATGCAGAATAGACACGCATAACTTGCAGGTTTGCTCATTGAAGGATGTTGTAATCTGAATCTGAATCTAATTTGATGTAATTCCCTTCAAATGGTCCAACTCAGTCACTGACTGAGTGAATTGAGTAAATGATTTTGATTATTTGAATTTCGACATATTTTGGTTTTGTGGTCTGGAAATTGTCAGCAAAAGCAGCATTTATTAGTCAACTTGCCCAAAGAGAGAATAGTTCTGTGGCACTGCCTTGAAACTGCTTCAATTCCCAAAGCAATGGTGCTCTCAGGGCAGCATTGACAGAGGAGGTTGGGCGTTTGATGACGTTGATCTGGTAACGGTGAGGGAATAATGGTCGAAGTTGTCCAAGTCTGATTTGTGCCCGATGTGGGAATATGGTGGTGGTAACATTGAGGGAATGGTCTTGCCTTTGACTGCTGCCCATTTACTTCCACATGCTGCAAGCTAAGAGTATGGTGGTAGACATAATGAGATGGCAGTGCCTTACTGCAGTGGCTCCGCGATACAAGAACATCACTTCAGCATCGTATTGAACTAGCATGGGAATACTAATTCAAATTGAATTTAAGATACATTTTGTAAAAACAATGGGTTATTAGAATGAAAATTGAAAATATCGACGCTTAAAACATAAAATATATCTGCAGAGTTGATGTCGAGGATTCTATTAAGGATGTATCAATTGGAGGGAACCAGTGACTCTGGTGCATTTGGATTTTTCAGAAGCCTTTTGAAAGTGAAAATGCACACCTCCAGATACAGGAACAGCTACTTCCCAGCTGTTATCAGGCAACCAAATCATCCTACCACAACCAGAGAACAGTGCTGAACTGCTATCTGCCTCTTTGGTGACCCTCAGACTATCCTTGATAGGCTTTGCTTTGCACTAAGCGTTATTCCCTTATTATGTATCCATGCACTTAAATGGCTCGATTGTAATCATATATTGTCTGTCCACTGACTGGATAGCATGCAACAAAAGTTTTTCACTGTACCTCGGTACATGTGACAATAAACTGAACTGAACTGATAGGGTCTCATAATAAAGGTTGGTGGACAAAGTGAAAGTGCATGAAGTGGGCGTAATGTGGCCATGAGGATTGAAAGTTGGTTAACAGAAAAAAAAAAAGAGCAAAGGGCCTGCCCCAATTGGCTGTCATTTGCGCGTAATTTACACGACATCACGACACACGTGATGCGAGCATGGTGCGTGGTGACATAAGCAGTGACGCGCGCGGCTCCCCAGGATTTCGGGATGTATAAAATCTTCGCTCGCCATCTGCGTGACACGCAAATGATGGCCAAGTGGGACAGGCCCTTCAGAATAAGCAGGTCCTCTCAAGTTGGCAAACTATGTCTTATGTAGTACCTGCCAAGACCTAACTATTCACAATCCGTACCGCGGTCTTGGCTGAGGGGACCACTTGTACTATTTCCAAGTTTACTGAATGCACAAAATTAAATGGGAATGTGAGCTGTGCTGAGGTTGCAAAATAGCGTCATGAAGTTCCAGACAAACGGAATGAATAGAGAGCAGCGTAATAGGTGGAGAACAGTGTGGGAAAAATGTGACGTTTCCCAAATGTTTCAAAAAAGTGGCTTGAGGCACCACTGCAGTTGGAGATACAACTTCCTGGGTTGAAATACAGATGTTATCCAGGAACATCAAAAATTGGTGCGGATTTTGAGTTTAGTTTAGTCGTTTATTGTCACGTGTACCGAGGGCCAGTGAACAACTTTTTTGTTGCTTGCTGTTCAGTCAGCAGAAAGACTATAGATGATTACAGTAGAGTTGTCCACAGGATAAAGAGAATAATGTTTAGTGCAAGATTAAATACAGTACAGTCCAATTAAAGATAAAAGGGTCTAGCTCAGGACTGCTCACTAGTTGATGTTAGAATGGTTCAGTTGCCTGGAAACAGCTGGGAAGAAACTGTCCCTGAATCTGGAGGTATGTGTTTTCATACTTTGTACCTCTTGCCTGATGGAAGAGGGGTGAAGAGGGAGTATCCGGGGTGAGAATTGCCCCCTGATTATGCTGGTGGCCCTGCCGAGGCAGCGTGAAGTGTAGACGGAGTCAATGGAAGGGAGACTGGTGTGTGTGATGGTCTGGGCTGCGTCCACAATTCTCTGCAGTTAATCCCGTTCCTGTGCACCGATAGCGCACATTTGCTGACTCATTTCCTTTGCATCTTACAGAACTGCCAGCACAACACGGAAGGCCCACAGTGTGACAAGTGCAAAGCAGGGTTTTTTGGCAATCCCACTGGAGGGACTCCTGGCGACTGCAAGCCGTGTCCTTGCCCACATACTAGCACCAGCAGGAGGTGCGTGTTACACAGCTGCAGACCTGGCAAAGCAGCAGTGCTGGAACAGAAACTCGGTGAACTTGGACGCAGTCCTTCTGACTGTGTCAACTTTATGGTTTGGTTTTGATCTGGGAGAAGATTAAAACTGTTCACATGTTAATCAAGTATTCAGTTTAATTCAACTATACAGGTGGAATCGGGCCCTTTTTGGCACACTGAGTCCGCACCGACCAGCGATCCCCGCATACCAACACTATCCTACACACACTAGGGACAATTTACAATGCCACCAAGCCATAGCCTACAAGCCTGTATGCCTTTGGAGCGTGGGAGGAAACCGGAGCTCCCGGAGAAAATCCACGCAAGTCATGGGGAGAATAACAGACAAACACCTGTAATCCGGATCAATCCAGGGTTTCCTGCGCTACCATGCCACCTTATGTTTGCCCATTCTAGCCTGCCTTTCCCCTTCACTTACCCCTGTTCCTCATGCCTAAATATGTCTCGTAGTGAATGATGACCTAATTAGTTTAACACTGACATTGATCTTCTAAATCTTGAATACCTGTGTATTTCCCCCAAAAAAAGTTGCACCAACAAACAGCTGAACTTTTTGCTGGCTCTCCCTTCTCCCCACTGTGCCCCAACACTTCCTGAACAGCCCACTGTCATCTCCTCTTGCCCTCTATCGCTCTCCCCCCTCCCCCTATTCTCCCAGCCTCTTGCTCTATCTGTTCCTATGCCATTCTTCACTCTTTCCCGCCCCTCCCTCAGCTCCACAATGTCATCTGTATCTGGCACATAGCCTCCCCTTTTCTGATGCCACCATCTCACATACTATTCCCTCTCCCCTCTCACCCACTCCACTCTGCCACCATTTCTCCCTCCTCTGTAACTATTTCCCCATTCCCTCATCCCAGACTCTCCCCCCAATCCCACCCCCCTCCTCCTCCTGCACATCTCTTTCTTTCCCCCCCCCCCCCCCCCCCCTTCACCCAATCTTCCAGCCACCATTCCACTCTCCGCCCCCTTCTTCTGGACTCTCCCCCCATGCCCACACTCCCCTTGCTCCCCCTCACACCTTCTCCCTGCCTCTTCCTCATACCCCCCCCCATCCAAACCTACTCACTCCCTCACAGTACTCCCCTACACCCATTCACCCCCCCATACCAACTCTCCCCACCTCTTCTGTACACCTCTCCGTACACGCCTGCTCACTCCCCACACTCACTCACTCCACCCCTCCCCAGACCTCTCCCTCACCCGCTCTCCCCTGACCCCACACTCCACCCACACACCGACTCATCCCCCACACATCTCTCCCAGACATCTACTCCCCCTACACACCTTTCCCACACTGGCTTTCCCCTTGCTCTACGGCCCATTTGTCTAGCGTGTCCTATGACAAGCGAAGCTGGAACATTGGAGCCTGGATCACAAAGTCACGGCTTCCAGATGCAGGATAGATCTACTGAAGGCTCTATCAAAAATAACAGCAACCAGGCTGCACTGTACCAGAGATGCTGCCTGAACCGCTGAGTTTTTTCCAGCTTTTTGTGTCTGTCTTTTGTAAACCAGCATCTACAGTCCCTTCCTACACATATAATTTTGAGGTGGGTTCAGCACAACCAACATCCTGATCGATGCTTGTGTTTGTCCACAGATTTTCGGAAACGTGTTTCGTGGATACGGACAAACGTCCCACCTGCGATGCTTGCCGTAAGGGTTACAGTGGGCGACGCTGTGAAACGTAGGTGCACGTCCTCTACGGTCTGATTTTCTGGCCTGGCTGCAACGCTGTGGTTTTCCTATAACCTGTGTATGTTTGTTTGTAGTTGTGCTGCTGGCTACACTGGAGACCCAATGAAACCAGGTGGAAAATGTACGCCCACTGGTAAGTTCCAGAAAGCTATAAGTGCCTTCCACAAAAGTTACCCAGTGGGATTGTTGGTTGCCTAGAATATAGAGCACAGAACATATCATTGGGGCTGCTGCAAGTAAGAATTTAACTGGTACGTTTCGGGACATATGATAATTGACTCTTGACTCTTGAGAACAGTACGCCACCAGAACAGGCCCACAATATCTGTGCTGAACATGTTGCCAAGACAAACCCTTATCTGCCTGCACATAATCCATATCCCTCCATTCCCTGTGTATCCATGTGCCTATCCAAGCGTCTCTTAAATGCCACTTGTAGCGGCAGATTTTTATATCATTCAAGAGATTACTCCCTCTAGCCGCTAAATGGACTACATGGTTAACGGGAATGTCTTTATACGCATGTGAGCTCACCATCAGAGACCTTCAGAGCTTCTTCACAGACACATCTTCCAAAACACAGTCTTTTGATGAATACATTCTTTATTGGTGATGAAAAACAATAAGATACATCCAAACGTTTACCGACGTTACTATAATCTTCATCCAGTTTATCGCTTTAAACATTAGAAAACTCCTCGTGTCTCCGTTACACTTGGCATGGTCAAAGGGTAAACCTTCTCCATGCTGGTCCAAAACTAAGCTTCTGCGCAAGAAACTTGGCTCCAAACACGCCCTAAAGTACGTCATAAATCTCACCCACAATATAACGGGCAGCCTAAAATTTAAAAACACATGCCGTAATTAATGACACACAAAACAAGCCAAATGGCCGCTACGCCACTGTCATATCTGCCTCCACCATCACCCCCAGAAAAGTGTTGCTGACACTCACCACCCTCTGTGTAAAAAATAACTTTCCCTGCACATCTCCTCAAAATGTTTCCCCTCTCAGCCTAAAGCTATGTCCTCCAGTATTTTATTTTATCCATCCTGTGGAAAAGGTTCTGACTGTCTATCCTATCTATGCCTCTCATAATTTCATGCAGCTTTCTCAGGTCTCCCCTCAAACTCTTGCGCTATACTGAAAACAATGCGAGTTTAATACAACCTCTCCTTGTAGCTAATAACCCTTAGTCTAGCCAGCATTCTGGTAAATCTCTTCTGCACCCTTTCCAAAACCTCCATATCCTTCCTTTAATGGGGCGACCGGAACTGCACATAATATCCCAAATGCGGCCTCCCCAAAGTCGTATGGAGTTGCGGTACAACTTTGTGATTCTTATACTAAATGCCCCAATCAATAAAGCCTTCTTTCTGACATCCAGGGGAAATAGTCCAAATCTGTCCAACTGCTCCCTGGTCCTAATCCCCTCTGATTCCGGCATCATTCTGGTTAACCTCCCTTTTTTTTTAGTTTAGTGTAGAGATACAGTGCGGAAACAGGGCCTTCGGCTCTCCAACCAGCGATCCTTGCATATTAACACTATCCTACACACACTAGGGACAATTTACATTTATACCAAAGCCAATTAACCTGCAAACCTGCACATCTTTGGAGGGTGGGGGAAAACCGAAGATCTCTAAGAAAAAACGCGCAGGTCATGGGGTAATGCACAAACTCTGTACAGACACGCACCCGTAGTCAGGATCGAACCAGGGTCTCTGGATTGTAAGGCACCAACTCTGCCACTGTGCCACCATGCAGCATTTACAAAGCCTCCACGTCATTCCTGTGAGAAATAGCATGAGCAGAAATGTCTGCAATACTCCAAATGCGACCTAATCAAAGTCCTATAATGTCATTTGTGCCAATGTGTACCATGATCTCTGGCTGCTCACCCTCCCCCTTGAGAATGTTCTGCTTTGAATTGGACTGCATTCCCTGGATCGGTAGCTCAACATAAATGTTGTTATGAGTTCAATTACATATATCCAGTGGGTGAGGAGGGCACTTGGACACAAAATGGCAATCTCACTATGGGAAGCACAAGCGACTGCAGATGCTGGTCTCTGGAACCTAAAGCAAGTTGCTGGCAAACTCGACGGCTCAGGCAGCATCTGTGGAGGCAGAGAGATGGTCTCTTAGACCCGGCACCAGGACTGAAAGAATAAACAGTCAGCACAAAGGACTGGACAAGCTCCTTTGGAAAAATGTTCGCAATGTTGGGCGAGTCCAGAACCAGGGGCCGCAAACTCAGAATAAAGGGGAGGCCATATAAGACTGAGGTGAGAAAATAATTTTTCACCCAGAGAGTTGTGAATTTGTGGAATTCCCTGCCACAGAGGGCAGTGGAGGCCAAATCACTGGATGGATTTTAGAGAGAGTTAAATAGGGCTCTAGGGGTTAGTGGAATCAAGGGATATGGGGAGAAGGCAGGCACAGGTTGTTGATTGGGGACGATCAGCCATGATCACAATGAATGCTGGTGCTGGCTCGAAGGGCCGAATGGCCTCCTCCTGAACCTATTTTCTATGTCTATGTCTATAAAGAGGTGGGGGGTGGGATTGAGGCAAGTGATGGGTAGAATCAGGGTAGGAGGGGGTTGATGAACAGATGGTGGAAGATGGAGGAAGGGGAGAGGTGGATTTGGGAGACAGCAGCTGGTGGGCGATAGGTGGAGACCAGGTAAGGAGAGGGAACAAAAATGAAAGGGAGGGACGAAGAGTTATGGTTAATAGTTTTTTTTTTTTTCATGGGTACCAGGTACCGTGAAATACATTTTTTGCATACAGCTCAGCAAGACTATCCCCATACATGAGCACTAATGTTCAGTACAGTACTTACAGAACAGCCCACTGAGTCCATATGCAAGAGGTGCTATGGCGCCGTTTTACATTCCCAGCTACAGCTGGCTACATGGGTCCGTTGTAGCCGTCGCCTCCATTCCAGTCGTCCAGTGATCTGAGGTGAAGCCAGATGAGGAGAGGGAAGGGGGGAAATGGTGACGGGGGCTGGAAGGTGACGTGGAAACACAATCAACATTGTGGAATATGTTATGTAAGGAAGGTGATAGACGGGACCAATATGGATTCCCGTATAAAGGAACATCCATCTACTTGAATCCAGAGGAAGGGTCTCAACCAAAATCCACTGGCTGTCCATTTATCTTCACAGATGCTGCCTGACCTACTGCGTTCCTGCGACAGTTTGTATTTTGTTCTAGATTCTAGCATCTATGGTCTTTAATGTCAACCATCAAGCTGTTGCCATTAATATTCAGGGAATGGTTGGGAACTGGTGCGGTCAATGTTACCCATGATAATTCTTGTATTCGTGGCAACCTTGGTTATAATCCTGGATGTGTTTCTTCTTTTATTATGAAGCGGGAGAAATCACAAAGTGTGACAGCAAAGGAACCGACACTACACAACCTTCCGATGGATATTGCGTATGTAAGGTACGTTCCAATGCATGAGTAGAGGGACTGATGACCGCTGGTGAACTTGGCCTGTGATGTTGGTCGTATTGCATTGAACGGTGGCTTAGGTTAGTTTAGTTTAGAGATACAGCATGGAAACAGGCCCTTCAGCCCATCCAGTCCGTGCCAACCGGCGATCCCCGCACACTTACACTGTCCTACACACACTAGGGATAATTTACCAAATTACCAAGCCAAATAGCCCACAAACCTGTCCATTTTTGGAGTGTGGGAGGAAACCTTAGCTCCCGGAGAAAACCCACGCAGGTCGCGGGGAGAACGTACAAACTCCATACAGACAGCACCCGTAGTCAGGATCGAACCCGGTCCTGCTTTGTGAGGCAGCAACTCTACCGCTGTGCCACCATGCCACATCCGCAGCTACAGTCCATTAGCCCAGCTGTTTGTGGAGGCATCCACACCTCCCTTCCCCTAAACTTTACCTGTAATCCTGCAACACTTTCATTTTCAAGCATATATCTGTTTCTCATGGAAGGCTGATATTAAATCTTCCTCCACCACCATCACAAACTGTGCACGCCCTACATGATAATACTATTCATGCAGAAACTACAGGCCTAGAGCTGGGCATTGGGATTGATAGGAATTGGTCCGCACTGATCAATATGAACATGGTGGGCCAAATGGCCTCTTACCCCACTGCATGACTCTGTGACTGCAAATAAGCTCTTCCCTAATTTGCCTGGGAAAGACACAAAATGCTGAAGTAACTCGACACAGCAGGCAGCATTTGTCTCAATGATAAGATAATTGTGTCAATTATTCTGGGTGGGTGAAATGCAGGGATAATATTCTTGACCTGACTGAACAAGTCTTGCTGCTGGAACAATTACGGTTTTGTAACGTCAAAAGATTTGCCTTTGTCAAGTTCATCATTTGTTGTTCCTCGTCCTTTTGGATCTGAGTAGACGTAGTAAATCACAGGTCCTGGTCTTGTACGCAGCTGTTGTAAAGCTCTTCCCGTGTTGGCTCTCTTACAGCCCAATGTTGTCGGACGATTCTGTGCTGAATGCTCTGCGGGATCCTTCAATCTCGATGAGTCCAATGTGGACGGTTGCCTGAAATGTTTCTGCATGGGGAACAGCAAAGAGTGTGCCAGTTCATCTTGGCACCGGGACCAGGTTAGTCCATGTTGTGCTGCATGTTTATTAAAGTGCTTCCTGTTTCTCAAGCGAAAGGTTGATTCTTGGATTTTTTTAAAAAACAAATCTGATCTGGTTCACAACTTCATTGCTGGCTGCAATTTTCAAGGAGGCAGAGGATGGGTATGGAGCACGTTAGCAGGGAAAAGCAACTTGTCTCTTTATGTGGGGTAGCAATGGTACAGTTGCTGCCTGACGACACCAGATACAAGTCATGGTTTGATCGTGACTCCGGGTGCTCTGGGGGCTTCAATTCCTTCCCACACTTCAAAGGCGTACAGGTTTGTAGGTTAATTGGCTTGGTAAAATTGTAAATTGTCCCTAGTCTGTGGGAGATAGTGCTAGTGTGCAGGGAGCGATGGTCGGCGTGGACTAAACTAAACTAAACTAATTAGAAACAAAGAACTGCAGATGCAGGTTTATATCAAAGATAGACACAAAGTGCTGGAGTAACCCAGCTGGTCTGGCAGCATTTCAGGAGAAAAAGGATGGGGACATTTTGGGTCAGAACCCTTCCTCAGACAAACCTCACTGAACTTGGACCACTGGGTCACTTCAGCACTTTGTGTCTACTTTTGTCCCTTCATCAGTTCATCATTCACCATTCGAGAAGTGTGACCCCATTTCTCTCTTGCAGGTTGGGTTAAGTGAGAAATTTGTTCTGAAGCGCTTCTGGTATCAGGATGGGTGGTTACAGCGTGTTTAATGCAGGAGATTGGAGCTCAGAATAGGCACCAGACTATGTAATATTTCCAGTTTAAATGAACTTTTACCATAATCCAAAAAAACTCTGGATTTGCAATAATGTTTCATTTAAATTATTGAGCATGTATAATTATTTGCAATGATACACAAAAATGAAGGAAAATCTGGATATTTATTCTTGGCTATTTTTAAAATATTTCTGAGGCTAACTGACCTGACCAATATTATAGAGAATATGTTTTGTTTAAGGAAACTTTAAATTAACTTTAATACTTAAAACACCATCTGACAAAGGGTCTTTGACCTGAGAAGGTTATTCGGTTTCATTCACTGGATATGCAGCCTGACCTGCTGAGTGTTTCCCGCAGTTACTGTTTTCTTTCAGATGTCCAACATCTACACACAATGTTTTTATCTTTATGTACTGAGCTCTCATAAAATATGACGTCTTTCTGTAGATGTAAGCCATATACGTAGCAGTAAAACAGCAATTAGTGTTCATCTCACAGGTTCACAAGTTATAGGAGCAGAATTGGGCCATTCGGCCCATCAAGTCTGCTCCGCCATTCAATCATGGCTGATCTATATTTCCCTCTGAACCCCATTCTCCTGCCTTTCACCCATAACCCCTGACCCACATTCTGATCAAGAATCCTGCAATCTCCACTTTAAAAGCATCCATTGGCTTGGTCTCCACCATGGACAGAAATCCTGGGAGGGGACGGGGGGGGGGGGGGGGGGGGGGGGGGCACGTCCCCCCCCCCCCCCCCCCCATGCTTTGACAGGTGGGGGACAATCCCCCCAAATTTTGTAATCCGGACTTTATCAGATGCTTTCTAAGGGCTGAATTGGCCTGTTCGCTGGGCCTTTCAGCTCCCGGCACAGCTTAAAATCAAACTGCTGCATTGAAGGATCGAGGCTCCCGATGTTGAAGCCCCCGCTGTCCGATGAAAGGCCCCGCGAACGGGCCGATTGAAGCCCGATTCGGGGCGGACGAAGCTGCTGTTGCTGGAGTTCAGAGTCGGTCACCAACCAGGTCAGCTGATGTTACCGTTCACAGGGCCCACAGCCGAAGCCTAGCGCATGCGCGCACGTGTGTGAATGTGCACGGGCGGCCGCCAATAAATTGTATTCCCCCTCCCCCCCTCCTGTTTTGATTGTGATTTCCGTGCCTGGCCTCCAAAGCCTTTTGTGGCAATGAATTCCACAGATTCACCACCCTCTGAACAACAAAATTCCACTTGTCTCCTTTCTAAAGGCGCGTTCCTTTATTCTGAGGCTATGGCCTCTGGTCCTACACTCTTCCATTTGTGGAAACATCGACTTTATACAGGCTTACATAAATTTGAGAGAGAAATTTCCCTGTAGTTTTCTTGTGCCATTACTTAATTGCACTGCTTATTCTTCACCAGGTCCAGGGTGCTTTAGATGAACAGGAGAGGAGTCTTTACATGTTGACCAATATGGCAAACACACATAGGATCACTGAAGGAATTCAGATCAGTGCCTCGAATGAGCTGATATTTACGAATTTTGCCAGTATCCCTCGAGACATCTACTATTGGATTCTACCCAAGAGATTTAAAGGTGACAAGGTAAATGAGACTCCTGATTCAATAACAAAAGCTGATCATTCATTTTATGACTTGCGTCTGTGTGACCCTGTTTGTTCTCAATTTCATTTGCTGTTTTATTTGCCGGGAATACTCTTAAGAATTAGCATTGAATAGATGGACTGAATGGCCACCACGTTCTCTGGTGTCGAAAAATCTGAGTATGATTAAAGAAATAAGAGAGGCTTTTAATTGACTTGTTCATAAAGTCCTTTTGATAATCTTCCTTTCCGGTAGAAAAGGTGTCGAGGCATTTCCAAGTCACTTTTATAACTGTTTGCTGATGTCTCTTCAGAAGAATTAAGTGAAAGCTGGAGAACATAATGTTATGAAAACTGACAAGAGAACTAAGCGCTGTCCAGGACAAACGCTAAATGGTTTCAAGATTTGCGTAAAGATCTGCTGACAAAGAATGATGAACAATGTCTGCGCTGGGCATCACTGCATCATTTCCATACCAGCTAACTATGCAAGTGTTTTGTGTACCAAGGAACTGCAGATGCTGGTTTAAACCGAAGATACCCACACAAAAAGCTGGAGTAACTCAATAGGACGGGCATCTTCTCTGGAGCGAAGGCGTGGATGACGTTTCGGGTCGAGACCCTTCTTTCAGTGCTTCAGTTAATTGCATCATTACAGGGAACTAATGACGTTTGTTCTGTTCCCGTTCTGTTGAAATGCTCATTCTGCTCAACGTGGTTGGACGTACAAATCTCCAGCAAGTTACTTCAGAAACTTTCTGCGTTTTCTTTCCAAAGATTGTTAATTGCATTCTTCCCTCTAATTAATATCTGTAGGTTGCTTCTTATGGAGGGAAAATGCAGTACACCATCCTGCAGAAATCCTCTCATGGTTCCCTAGTCGTCACTGGACTGCCGGACGTCATCCTACAAGGCAACAACATCTTCTTGGAGCACTACACCAGGAGGCCAGAGCGTGGTGTACCCACCACCATCACCATTCACTTTAAAGAAGTAGGTTGTCAATTTATTCCAATGTGTCTGATGTACAGGGCTGTATGGTAGCGGAGTGGTAGAGTTGCTGCCTTACAGCACCAACGACCCGGCTTCGATACTGACTATGGGTGCTGTCAGTACTGAGTTTGTTTGTACGTTCTCCCTGTGATTTTCCCCGGGATCTCCGGTTTCCTCACACATTCCAAAGACGTACAGGTGTGTAGGTTAATTGGCTCTGTTAAAAAAATTTGTAAAATTATCCTTGGTGTGTAGGATAGTGCTAGTGTACGGGGATTGCTGGTTGGCACAGACTCGGTGGGCCGAAGGGCCTGATTCCGTATCTGTACCTCTAAATTAAACTACATTGGTGTGGAGGCAAGCCTCCATTGTTTATTAAAGTTGGTGGTGATGGTGGCCATTGAAGAAAGTGCCCATGGGATACTACAAGGGAGTGAATAATGCTTCAGAAGGACTTGGGTACAATACCTGCTCCAGGTGATTCACTGGGATATATTGAGGAACTTTAATAAATGGGTTAACAATGACAGACAACGGATAAAGAGTCAGAAAATCCATGCTTGCCCCCACCTGGGCTCGCACCTCTTTATCTACTTCCCCTCCCCTTCCACCTATATTCCTTCCTCTGATTGTGCAGACTCCACACAGACAGCACTGAAGGTCAGGATAAAACCCATGTCCTTCGAATATGAAGACAACACTGGGAGGAGTTTGTGCCACTTACGTAGCCTTTCATAAGGGCTGAATGGTTGGACGAGGTCTGAATAGTCGGGCAGAAAAAGGAACAATGTCCTTTCTTCATGTGATCTTAGCACCACTGGACCTCTTAAAGCTGGCCTCACGCTCTCTGTCACAAAATAAATTGCCTCTGTTATAAATTATAAAGGGAAATGTTCTGCAGTTAAAGATCATAATAAATATCAGTTAGGCCCTGAACCAGAACAAACACAATATAAACTGAAAGCGAACAGTCTGAAACGGCGGAAACGCTTCGGCAGATCGGGCATTATCTCTAGCGCGAAAAAACAATAAATGTTTTGGCTTGATAAGTCAAGGACTTCAAAAGGGAAGTTGGTTAACCTGTTATTTAGTCACAGTTAAAGGACTTAAAGCAAAATTGCCCATTGATATAATTCTGCAGCATTTTCCATTATCGTCAACGTTTGATTTGTAAGGAAAGTTTGCACCAATCGCTGGTGTTGATTTTCAGTTATTCACAAGCCGCCTTGACTATGTTTCAGACGGAATGGCGCCGTGCGGATGGCCATCCTTCCACTAGAGAACACCTCCTGATGGCTTTGGCTGATATTAGCCTCTTCATGATCCGAGGGAGTTATTCTGAAGGAGCAACTGAGAGCAGGTAACGTATGAACACCTCCCGGGGTAGATATTGTAACTTAGTGCCCAACAAGTTACTTTAGTAGACACAAAATGCTGGAGTAACTCAGCAGGACAGGCAGCATCTCTGGTGAGAAGGAATGGGTGACATTTCGGGTCGAGACCCTTCTTCAGACTGACGAAGGGTCTAGACCCAAAACGTCACCCATTCCTCCTCTCCAGAGATGCTGCCAATCCTGCTGAGTTACTCCAGCATTTAGTGTCTTTCCTCGGTTAAACCAGCATCTGCAGTTCCTTCCAACAAGTTACTTTAGTACCTTTGAACAATGATCACAATCACCGCCTGCCCTTAAATATGTAATAGTTATGAAGATAGACACAAAATGCTGGAGTAATAGCGGGACAGGCAGCATCTCTGGATAGAAAGAATGGGTGACGTTTTGGGTCAAGACCCTTTGAGGATGCGGTATGTTCAAAGACAGGAAAGGATTAAGATTTTTTCCCACCAGCGTTTAGATGAATATACATTGTGGCCCTTTTAGTTGTTAAGTTCTCGGGTGCATGAAGTGTGGGTTAATAGGTTAATTGGCCTTCTGTAAATTGCCCCTAGTGTATAGATGAGAATAGATGAGAATGTGGGATAAGATAGAACTAGCGTGAAAGGGTGATCAATGGTCGGTGTGAGCTCGGTGGGTCGAAGGGCCTGTTTCCATGCTGGATCTCTAAACTAAGCAAAAAATTAGAAAACAAATTTTCTCCCCAGATGGAAGCCGGGAATTTAATGGAAACTCTGTCCATAGATAAGAGGCAGAGACTATTGCAATGTATAAGCGACAATTAGACAGGTACATGGATAGGACAAGTTTAGAGGCATATGGGCCAAACGCAGGCAGGTGGGACTAGTGTAGATGGGACATGTTGGTCGGTGTGGGCAAGTTGAGCTGTATGACTCTATGACTAGGTATCGGTGAAGTGAAGGCAGAACTGAAGATGTTTTGCACATTTTGGGGATTAAATGCCATTGTTCATTCACAGAATTTCCCAGATCCGTATGGATGTTGCCGTCCCACATTCCACTGGACAAGAACAAGCAGTTGAGGTTGAGGAATGTGTCTGCCCTGAAGGTTACAAAGGAACATCATGCCAGGTACAAAAGAACTTGGATTTAGTTAACGTTATTCATGACTTCTGGTCATCCCAAAGTATTTCACAACCACATCAATGCAAACTGGAGCTGTAAAAAGTCGTGGAAACAGAATATAGAGGTTGATAAATTATTATTTTAATTTTTACTCAAACAGATAAACAAAACAGTGGAAATAAGTTTACATGCTCTCTTTTCTACTAAAAAAATCACTTTGCTTATTTTCAAAAGACACAGCGCAGAATGTTTGAACGATCTTTCTTGTGTGCAGGAATGTGACATTGGCTACACACGTACAACAAGCGGCCTTTACCTGGGAACCTGTGAGCGCTGTGACTGTAACGGCCACGCCGACTGTGATGTGGACACAGGAGAATGCCAGGTATGTCTTCAGGAAACAATGTGTAGGGAGGAACTGCGGGATGCTGGTTTAAACCGAAGGTAGATGCAGAAAGCTGGAGTAACTCAGCGGGTCAGGCAGCGAATAGGTGACGCTGTTGGGTCGAGACCCTTCTTCAGACTGCGAGTCAGGGGAAAGGGAAACAAGAGATATAGACGGTGATAGAGAGGGATATAGATCAAATGAATGAACGTTAAGTAAAAAAGTGACGATGATAAGGGGAAACAGACCATTGTTAGCGGTGGGCTAGATGAAAACGAGTTACAGACAATGAGACCCAACAAGATGGCTTTGAAGCTAGTACATCGACGGGTGGGGGAGGGATGGAGAGAGACGGGATGCAGGGGTTACTTGAATAGAGAAATTAATATTCATACCGCTGGGTTATAAACTGCCCAAACAAATTATGAGGTGCTGTTCCTCCAATTTGCGTTTGGCCTCTCTGCCAATGGAGGAGGCCAACAATGGTTTATTTTGTGTTGTGTGTGCAACTTGCTCTAACTTGGAGAAGTATTGATGTTCCTTAACTAGCGTGATTTCTAAAACTAATCTCTTTTTTGTGCTGGATGTTTGACTTCACCCTCACTGTGTCCGTCCCTGTAAGGATCGAGATCCTTGGATGTGTGTTTATATTTTTTTGGGGCGGAAAACTTTAGGTAGAGATTTGTTGTTTTCATGACACTGTCTGAGATTAGTAAGATTGAACGAGAACTTACCAGTTCGAAGGTTGATCTTTATTTCATGAGGAGTCGAAGTGAGGGATTTCGTGAAGAGCCCGCCGGCGCGCATGCTCGACATACTTCAAAGTAGCGGCGTGGAATCACAGAAACCAATCAAAAGAAATGACTTCACATAGTAAGAATGAAAACGACTAAGATTACCAGATGAAGGTGATTGAGGGTTGGGCGAGGAGGGCACGAAATCCCTCACTTCGACTCCTCATGAAATAAAGATCAACCTTCGAACTGCTAAGTTCTCGTTCAATCTTACTATTTCATTTCGGAGTCACGTGAGTGACTTCGTGAAGACTTCAAAGCTTCTGTGATGACACGCCCTGGACCACGTCCATGCTGTCACACCACTACCAGGGATGGATGGGAGGAATAACGTGCTGACTAGTCCATACTGCAAAACAAATCATATTTATTAACAACAAATCAAAACCCCTTATGCGGGGACATCTCCACGTTCTTGCCCCGCATCTAGTACGGCTTCTGCGAACTGTAGAGGCGCAGCGACGGGCCGGTTGTAGAAACGCTGGAACACCGCTTCATTAGCCCATCCTGCTGTGGCGAGAATATGGTCCATGGGCACCTCCATGACCCTCGCCGCCGACGTCGATGCAGCCCTGGTGGAATGAGATTTGAACACATTAGTGTCGATACCTGACTTACCCAAGACGACTCGAAGCCACCTGGATATCGTCTGTGTTGTCACTCGATGGTGAGGTCTCTTATGAGTGACAAGCAGGTATCTCTCCTTTCCTCTGATGCTTGCCGTCACCTTGACGTAGTAACGGATGTGGGAGGCCAAACATAGCCTAGCATCTGCGGGGTATGCCGGGAACTTCAGCTGCAGCCCTGTGCACCCAGGTCTATGCTGCTTTAGTAGCTCGTCAACAAAGAAAACTACTTCTGTGGGGGTAGACATCATTCTGTTGACACGTAGTTTATGGAGTGTCTGTACCCTCTGTGCTGAAGTCAGCGCTAGTAACATCACCAGCTTCATGGTGAGTTTGTCCAGCTGGAGCCCTTCCATGGGGGACCACGTCCTGAGCAGAGCTAAAACTACCCTGACATCCCAGGTGATATTGTAGCGTGGTGTAGGCGGATTTGTATTGAAAATACCCCGCATGAGCCTGGACACTAGCTTGTTGGATCCTACCTCAATATTGAGGTAGAATGATAGAGCGCTCCTGGCGCTGTTGATGGCACTGTAGCTTAAGTGTTCATCATGGTGCAACCCCGCGAGGAATTCCAGGACGTCGGTTATAGTCACGGCATCGTACGTGATGCGAGAGCGGCTGCAGAAGGCTTCCCACTTCCTGATGTGAGAGCGGTATCTTCGCCTTGTAGACTCTCGGCACGACGCTGCAATGGTATCCATGGTCCGGGTAGAAAGGCCGTATCCAACTAAAGGCCGATTCAGAATCTGCAAGCCAACAAATTTAAATAGCCATGGCAGGGATGTGGCTCCCCTGAAACAGGGTGAGTAACTAATTCTGGGCTACCCTGCAAACGGACCCAAGGTTCACTGAGCGTGTCAAAGACCATCGGATACCACGGCTGTGTAGGCCAGTCGGGTATGATAAGGATGCCCTTGGCACCATCCATCTGAATTTTTCGTAATACCCGACTGATGAGGCAAAACGGAGGGAATGCATAGAAAAAGCAATTCCCCCAGTCTAGCGAGAATGCATCTAACGCTATAGCCCCAGGATCTGGTTCCCACGAGACGTAGGTTGGTACCTGATGGTTCAACCGGGACGCAAAAAGGTCAATGTCCGGTTTCCCAAATTTGGCTGTGATTTTTGCAAAAATTTCAGGATGTAACATCCATTCAATATTATCATTGAACTTGCGTGACCTGGCGTCCGCCACAAAATTAAGCTCACCTGGCAAATAGGTGGCTGAAATCCAAATGTCTCTCTTGACACACCAGAGCCAAATTGAATTAGCCAATTTATCACATGAAACTGACCTGGTACCGCCCATGTGATTTAAATACGCCACCGCTGTGGTGTTGTCTATTTGGAGCCGGACATGTGCTCCAAAGATCTTGGAACAATATGCACGAAGTCCGTGAAACGCTGCAAGCAGCTCCAAATAGTTGATCCCTTGTGATACCAACATTGTATTCTCAAGGGTATCCCATCGGCCCCCACAACTAGAATGTTGATTCGTAGCTCCCCAGCCATCAGAGCTCGCATCAGTTTGTAAGTATATCATCGGTTTCGCCTCAATAATAGTTTTAAACGAGTTACTAATGTGGCAAACCCACCATCGTAACTCATCCAATGCTGCAGGCGGCAGCTGCATTGATCGATCATAATGACCAGCATGCCGTCGCAGGGCAGCAATTTTGGCTCTCTGCAAGTTTTGATAATGCAGAGGTCCATACCGGGCTGCCGGAAACAAAGCCACAATCTTGCCAATGACAAGATTCGATGGTATACGAATCGTGTGATGCGAGAGCGGCTGCAGAAGGCTTCCCACTTCCTGATGTGAGAGCGGTATCTTCGCCTTGTAGACTCTCGGCACGACGCTGCAATGGTATCCATGGTCCGGGTAGAAAGGCCGTATCCAACTATCCTGTGGTTGGGGTGGTTGATATCGGTTTGGAGCTGGAGGGTAATTCCTGGTAGACGTGCTGGCAGACCCTCATGAGCGACCAAGCGGAGCTTTGGAGCTCGATGGCGTGGGGGCACTCTGAGAGCGCATGAGCCCCACGGTCTTGGCTTGTTCATCAAGCTCTCTGACCCTTTTGGCAAGGTCTTCGCCAAAGAGCTGACGGGGCGGCGGCGGCGGCGGTGGTTTGCAGAACCCTGCAAATTTGGGGTTGAGCGCTGGGCGGATGCTATTTTTCCGAAAGCCGTTGATTTCATTTTGAGTAGCGCATAGAAGCGCCAGAGCATCCTCCTGGTCCAAATTAAGCTCTTCTCCGTCGACCGACCGCACAAAAGCAGTAATCCCGGCCGTGAGGAGTTTCAGGATCCGCTGAATCTTTAGTTCCTGCTGACGGATAGCCGCACTGATGTTGCCCCAGATTGGCGTATTGACCACAGGCACGTTGAGGGAGTTGCAGTTTGATGGAGCCTTGTGACGGCTCATGGCTTGTAGTAGAACTTCCTCCTGAAGCTGGTGATTATTTAGGAAGTCCAAAGATTATTTAGGAAGTGGCTGCCAGTTTTGTATTGATAGGAAGCCCCAAGGAATGAGGGGCTGCAAACTTGGTGGCCACATCGAGGAGGTCCTCCGCCGGTAACTCAGGCGGGGGTGGGATGGGATCGACCACTGCCTCCTCGTCCTGCTGCTCCAGGCTGGTGTATGAAGCTGGTGATGAAGCCCTGTGCCTGTCGCTGCTGGATGCCTGTTGTTGTTGAAGGAGACGTTCCAGCAGCCGCTCTATACGGTCAATACGCCCTTCACCCTGAACACTCAGGTGGTCGGAGTCCTCCAGCTCTGAAAATTGGCCGGGGCTCCGGTCATCGGCCCGCACCTCGTCGAGGCCCTGCCGGTGCCGGTAGTTGTCGTCGACAGCCGCCGAGGCGAAACTGCGCGATTCCTGCACGGGCGTGTTCAACCGCCTCCGTATAGCGGGAGCGGAAGCCGTTGCCTCTAAGGACAGATGCGGCATGGTGTCGGCACCAGCCGAAGCCTGGATACCTTGGGCCCGTGCAGGCTTGCCAGCTGCCCACATCGTGGACCTTGCCGACGCATGGTCTCGCCCACCCATCCATGGGGGGCTCGGCGACCGTGACGGGACCCCCAACTGACTCGTCCCGGCGTCGGAAGTTGGGGGGCGACGGCTGGACCTCACAGCTGCCCCGGGTCCCGTCCTAGAACCTGACCGCTCCTTGGCGACAGGCAGAGCCTTAGCCCCGACAGGGTTAGGCTTTTGGGCTCCTGCCCTTCCCCTCCTCAGGGGGCTTCGTGAAGCGGGCCGTGCAGCCGCACGGACCCTTCTGCTCGAGGCCGTCAGCAAGCCTGCTGACGACCTGACTGCCACGGCAGGGTCGTCCTGCTCTGGCGGCACACCACACTCCTCCGAGCTGTGGTGTGCGGGCGGATCCGGACCTGAAAAAACAGAGCTCACCGACATCTCCGCCCTCGTTCCGGTCTGCGTTGCAGGTACCCCCGACAACTCTCGCTCCGGAACTGCTGGCCGGCGACTTCTCCTCGAACTCCGGCCTCTTAAACTCCCATCCATGTTCTTGCTGTGAAGCAAACACAACAAGAACCACCAACTTAAGGTAGCATACTTACCTGCGTGGTTCCCTTATGAAGGGCTGGCGAGGAGCACGCTCCTCCGTCAGCCGTCGCAGCAACGCGGTACGACGATATGTCAAGCATGCGCGCCGGCGGGCTCCTCACGAAGTCACTCACGTGACTCCGAAATGAAATTCAGTGTCTGGCTCACTCCAACTGGACAACACCCCTCCTTCCAAGCTGCAGGCAAGTGCTTAAATTGACTTGCGGAATGAAGTTGTGAAGAACTTGTGAAGAATGAAGGGTGTCAGAGGTTATGGGGAGAAGACAGGAGAATGGGGTTAGGATGAAGAGATAGATCAGCTGTGATTGAATGGTAGGGTAGACTTGATGGGCCAAATGGCCTAATTCTGCTCCCATCACATGATCTTATGAAGCAGCCTCTGTCACATGCAGGCAGAAGACATTGCCGCATGGATTGGTTAGACACTGACCAATAGTTTAGTTTAAGGATACAGCATGGAAACGGGCACTTCAGCCCAGTGTGGCTGCACCGACCAGCAATCACCTGTACACTAGTTCTATTCTACATATTAGAAACAATTTACAGAAGCCAATTAACATACAAAGCTGTATCTTTTGAATGTGGGAGGAAACCGAAGCACCAGGAGAAATTCCACGCAATTATAGGGAGAAACGTACAAACTCCATACAGACAGCACCAGAACCCAGGTGGCTAGCGCTGAAAGGCAGCAACTCTACTGCTGGGTCACTGTGCTGGCCATTGCACCATAAATGAATACAGTCTTTTACATTGCCTCCAACTGTTGTACCTCAGCACGTGTCCACTCTCCCTTTTATCAATCTGAGGAGAGGTCTCGACCTGAAACACCACCTATCCATGTTCTCCTGGGATGCTGCCTGACCCACTGAGTTACTCCAGCAATTTGTCTCTTTTCTTTCTAAACCACCATCTGCAGTTCCTTGTGTCTACACTCTCCCTTTGTTCTGTATTCAGTTTGGTTTTGAGAGGGAGGATTTGTGAGCATTATTTTATGTTTAAACTGTGCCCTTTTGCCACTTCATGTTGCACATTTCAATTTATTTAAACTTTTTATTATTTCATCAGCTTATAATTGTAAATAATAAAAACAGTATACTGTAAATTCTCCACAGGTTAAGCAGCATCTGTGGAATTAACATTTCAGGTTGAAGCCTCTTAGAATTAGGAAAGGGAAATAGTTTCGTTTAGGTCTGATATGTAGTATGGAAATTGGCCCACTGAGTCCACACCGATCAGCAGTTCACACTCATTTTATATTAAGTCATTTTCACATCCACTCCCAACATACTAGGAGCAATTTACAGAAGTCAATTAACCTACAAACTCGCATGTCTTTGGGATGTGGGAGGAAACCAGAGCACCCGGAGGAAACCCACGCAGGAACAGGGAGAATACCTATGAGAGAGAAGCGAGTGTTACCAAACTTCTGAATTCACTGGGGTGGAACCCTGTCCAAGACAGACGTGAAGCTCACCGTTTGACCTGTTTTTACAAAATGTTAAATGGCCAGCTCCACATAGATTACAAAACCTACACCAACCCCAAACCAATTAGGAGCAGACGAGGGCATTCGATCCAATTTGAGATACCAGCTACCAAGACAGATGTGTTCAGCAATTAATTCTTCCCACGCACAATTAAAGCATGGAATAGTCTTCACCCTATCATGGTTACCCAACCAGATGCAACTAAATTTAAGGTAGCTCTTTCTTCCCAAGAACCCTTTCTGGCTTAAGTCCTCCTTCCACCACCTCCAGTTCAAATTCCATTTGGACTATTTTAGAGGACCAGGAAGAACCAAGGACATGCAAACTCAACGCTGTGAGAACATGCAGATACCACCAAGATCAGGATGAAACCTGGGTTTATCACATTTTGACCAGCGGCTCTACCTGCTACGCCAATGCTGCCCTTTAAAGTTGAGAGATGATGGGACAGGATTGAGAGGATAAAGAGAATGTCTTAGATGGATCAGGATTGGTGTGGGGGACAATGAAATAAAGAAAGATAACACAAACAAACTTAAAATATGTAAATTGAGGACAGTTGAGAGAAGAAACAGAGGAATGATGGTAATTGTAATTGATAATCAGAAAAACTTCAGACACTGGAAATCCAAAACAAAAGCAGAAAACTGAAAACAAGCCATCCCTAGAAAGGGAGTTGTTGTTTCAGGTCAAAGAAACCTCCAACAGAATGATTTTCAACCCAAACAATCTTTGACAGATCTTAACGGTTTGTTTTCCTCTGCGATTGAAGTTTGTTTGTCTTGTTACGTAACTCCAGAAATGCCAGCACAACACCCAAGGCCAGAAGTGTGATCAGTGCAAGCTGGGTTTCTATGGCGATGCCAAGGGTGGAAAGCCAGATGACTGTCAACCTTGCCCTTGCCCAGGAACCACCCCCTCAAATCAGTGAGTGTATCTTGTTATACAGAACGCTAACTTTTCTACAGTTAATGCTGATGTAAAGAATGTTTGTTCCGCCTCCATGCTCACTTGCATTACCCAGACGGAGGAAAGGTGCCAAGATATTGCCAGAATGGAACATTGGCTGTGAATTCCCCACTTGCACTCTGCCTCTGTCTCCAACTACGAGTAACCATTCAATTCTTTGCCATCGGTGATAGATTCTTAATTATAACATGTTTGACTTGTCAAAGAGGATCTTATTCAATCCAATCTTTCTGAATGGTTTGTTTACGCATAGAATCACACAGCATGGAAGCAGGCCCTTCAGCCCAACTTGCCCATGCCGACCAAGATGCCCCATCTATGTGAGTCCCACCTGCCCGCATTTGGCCCATATCCCTCCAAATCTTGCCTATCCATGTACCTGTCCAAATGTCTTTTGAATGGTGTTATTGTACCTGCTTCAACCACCTCCTCTGGCAGCCTCTTCCAAATACCCACTATCCTCTCAGTGCAGTAGCCCCTCAGGCTCCCATTAAATCTTTCCATTCCATTAAATCATTTAAACGTCTGTCCTCTAGATTCTTGATTCCCCTACGCTGAGTAAAAGCCTCTGTGTTCATTGGTAACCATTTTATTTTCTGCCCAGATTCTCAGAGACCTGTTTCGTTGGAACAGATGGAAAGCCAACTTGTAATAATTGCCCGAGTGGATTTGGAGGCAGAAACTGTGAAAGGTATTGTTCATTGGACTATTGCATATTTGCCCAAATATAATTTTTTTTTAATGTTGCAATCCGATAATTCGCAACTAGTGTCACAGGTTATTAGCCCGAGGGTCCATATATTTTTCATCTAAAACTTGGAGCTACTTCCAGAATGGTGCCATTTCCATGAACCAGCATCTTATCAGATGTGGTGACCCTTTCACCGGCTAGGAAAATGTACCAACCTCGGCCTGAGTTGAGCATCGCCGGTTGGTATGTTGCTCACGAAATGCCACGCGCCTTTGGCATAAAATACCCAAAACTGCATAAAAGTATTCACAATTGAGGAACCATGTTGATTAGATCTAGCTTCTGTGGTACTCCAGTGAAAGGGTTCCATCTAACAGGGTCTACAAAGTGAGTCCCACAAGTTGATTGAGTTTCTTGTCCTTTTGACCAGAAGTTTTAAAGATGAAAGATGCTCACTGTTACTCATTGACTCGGAGATTCAGTTATAAAGTCTAAAATATTTTTAAGCTTTTCAACTGAAGACTGCTTTCTTTGGTAGAAATAGCCGAAAAGTTAAAACTAAATTTCAAGTAACAGAATGATAATGTTTCAGCGCAATATTTGCCTGCATTAAAATCTAGCCCAGTCAGGGAAGGGACGTTTGACACTGGCTTGGAGGTTGGAAGGTTGATTGACAATAGAGTGTCTGTGCAGTGCATCACCACTTCCACTGCTAACTTCCTCCAAAGAAAGCAGCACATCATTGAAAACCCTTTAAAGATAGAACTCCATTCAGGAATATGACGGCAAACGATCTACAGTATGTTGGAAGCAGTTTCTTCATGTAGGACTTCTCCCAGACTCTCTACAGTTTGTTGAGCATGCAGGAGATTGAGCTGTAGAAAGAAAATGTAGGTCTCATCAACTGGTGAAGTCGACAGAAAGGAATTATCCCACTGTGAAATCAACGATACAAAGTCCTTGCAGGAAACGGTGAGTATTGTTGGACAGCATTGCTCCTGATATTATTTGTGTTATTAGTGAAACATAATGACCAGCGGTGTCAAGGTGTTGCTCATTGACTTATATGAATACAACTATGAGCAAAACAAATAAACACGGTTTTACTGCATGCTCTATTGTCAAGAGTCTCTGGAGAAGCTGGGATCAAAATGCTGACGTTACGGGAAGGGAAACTCAGACTACCTCAAAACAGAAGCTGGAAGGACGGAATAGTTATGATGGTCTGCTTTGAAATCCTTTCAGGATATTTTCCATTTATTGTCATTAATTTGCACAATGTTAA
This sequence comes from Raja brachyura, assembly GCA_963514005.1. The sequence goes on from OY740811.1 coordinate 18,087,559, forward strand.
ATTGTAATGCTCTCTTTGGGAAAAGAGAATCCTGGATGTTTAATCACAGCAGATTCATTGCTCCGTCTTGGTCATGATGGAGCTTCCAATTTGACCGGTACCAACCAAGACATCGAGCTTTCAGCTTCTGTGAAGATGGGTTTATAATAACTAGACATATTGAGCCGTACTCTGGAAAAGCTAAAGTACTCTGCATGGTGTAGGTTGTGGGAGCTCCTGTGCAGGTGGATGATTTTCAGATGCTTTTCAGTCGGCTGGGACTCTCTCCGGTGGCTTTACTGAAGGCTTCTAGTGGTGGTGTGTTTGCTGTGCATTTCTGCCTCTCATGGAGCTTTCAAAAACCTTAAACTTCCAACTTGCTGGAAATTAAGTTGTATATTCACTTCATGGTGTTTTACTGTTGCAAAGGTGTAACTCATTTAAATCACCATCTGCGAATTAGATGTAATTGCAAGCAAAACAAAAACCTCCATTTGCTTTTCAAGTTGTAGAGCTTACCTTGGAGATCTGAGGTAAATGTAGAGAAGCCTTACTAGAGTCGAGGATGATTGGCTTTCACTCTCGCTCTGTGGATTGTCGAGAGACTGAGAATTCTTCTGTGAGAACATGAGACTTCACTATAGCTAGGGTCGATAGTGGTTGATGGGGTGGTGAATAGGTGTTGGGCACCTTAGTTGATATGTTGCTGACAAATTGGGATGGTGTCTTGCAAGGAAAAGGGAATTCTAGATAACCAGTTGAAAACTTTGGTCCAAATGGAGCGCTTTCATTTGACCAGGACAGGTGGAGACTGAGCTTTTAGCTTCTGCGAAGATGGGTTTATAACAACCAGACATATTAAGCCTTGCTCTGGAAAATCTAAAGAGCCCAGGTAAGCTGTAGTTGTTGTCACTGCCAAGGACCCCCATGGTTTGGCGAGGATGTTGAATTTATTCAGGAAAGAATGCTAATGCACTATCACTATACTTGGATAGGACAGGTTTGGAGGGATATGGACCAAGCGCAGGCAGGTGGGACCAGTGTAGCTGGAACATGTTGCCGGTGTGGGCAAGTTGGACCGAAGGGCCTGTTTCCACACTGTATCACTCTATGACTCCATGACATTTAGCCAACTAGAGTACGCAAGCCTTTATTGTTCCTCCCCCGACACCAAACTCTTAAAATAGTCGCTCCGTGTAGAATTCTGTCACTGCGTGAGGTCTTCAATTACATGTATTACCGTATTCCAAAAGAGGTTTCAAAATAATGGTTCAAAATAACCATTTAGTCTCTGATGACAGGGTGTGTGACTGGATATTCCTATCCTTGCCTCTCCTCTCTCCTCTCGCCCATCGGAGCAGTCTGCTCTAATCCCTCTGACCGCTGTGTCCCTCTCTGAAGTCATAACTAGTTTTTCCTTCCCCTCTTTTGTTACCTTCTCCCACCTGTAGACTCCAAGGCGACGGTATGCAAGTTGCCATTCCGTTGCCTGGAACCAAGCATGTGCCACAACAAGACGTGGTGGTGTCAACCGGGCTGACCTGGAACCATAGACCATAAGGAGGAGCTTGACTGCGTACATTGTGATTTGTCGTTTGCAGCAGGATTGTAGGGAGAGTATGTGGCCTGTTTAGGTTTATTCAAAGGTCAGTCTGATCTTTGTCAGAGGTACCAATTAATATCCTTAATCCTACTCACTCTATCAATGTCCCCATCAAATAATATCCAATTAAGTTTTCAAAATAAAAAAAATCACACCAGTAGGATGATGCATAGGTCCTTCTCTTCAGGTGGTCTCTGGCTTTATGCCAGTTACCTTAAAACCAGAGATTGAAGGGAGACCTGATAGAAGTATATAACATTTTGAGATAGGGTAGAAAGTTAGAACTTTTTTCCCAGGATGGAAATATCAGGTACTAGAGGGCAGAGCCTTAAGATGAGAGGGACAACGTTCAAGGGAGATCTTAAGATCACAAGTGATAGGGGTAGAATTAGGCCAATCAGCCCATCAAGTCTCCTCTGCCAATCATGGCTGATCTATCTTTCCGTCCTAAACCCATTCTCCCGTCTTCTCCCCATAACCTCTGACACCCGTATCAATCTGATGTGCGAGGGCAGGTTCTATACAAAGACTGCTCATTTGTAGACAGGACAAACTGTGTCGTTTTTCTCTTTACGGGCTAGATGTCAATTCTGAATCTGTATTAAAACAGGGTGGTTACTGCCCTGCTAAATCTGGAGATGTTCTTCAGCAGTGACATGAAGCTGTGTAACGTCACTGAGAATGAGGATGCTCATCGAACCTCCTCCCCTTTCAGTCAGTCGTCCATCACCAGTCATGACATTGAGACACTTGAAATAGGAGCCGGAGTAGGCCTTGACCCTTTGAGCTTGCTCCACCACTGGTCATATTGATGCCACAACCTCAGCTCCATCTCCCCGCCCAAGATCGCTGGCCATGTGGCTATCAAGCAGCCTACGTTTTGATTGAACAATGACTGAAAAAAAACACTAAGTGCTGGAGTAACTCAGCAGGTCAGGCAGCAACTCTGGAGAACATGGATAGGTGACGTTCCAGGTCAGGACCCTTCTCAGACCTCTTCCGATCAATGACCAAGCCATCTCTGCCCTCCAGGGCGGAACAATCCAAAGATTCCCCAGCCCTTGCATTAAGAAATGACTCCTCATTTCAGACTCAGATTAAGGGTTAGGCAACAGGGCAAAAATTAGAATCGTGAAAGTTGAGCAAATCTATCACGTCCAATGAGATCGTGATGGGAGGTATGCGTACAGTTTTGGTCTCCTTAGCTAAAATATGTATTTGTTTGTCTTTAAGGAAATACAGTGAAGTCACGGCAATTCACTAGACTGATAGCTGGCATGACCGATTAGTGTACAAGGAGAGATTGAGTGCACTGGAGTTGCAGTTTTGAAGGATGGGAAGAGATCTCCTTGAAGCCTCGGAGTCCTTACAAGGCTGAACAAGAATAGTAAGATTGAACGAGAACTTACCAGTTCGAAGGTTGATCATTATTTCATGAGGAGTCGAAGTGAGGGATTTCTTGAAGAGCCCGCCGGCGCGCATGCTCGACATACTTCAAAGTAGCGGCGTGGAATCACAGAAACCAATCAAGAAATGACTTCACATAGTAAGAATGAAACGACTAAGATTACCAGCTGAAGGTGATTGAGGGTTGGGCGAGGAGGGCACGAAATCCCTCACTTCGACTCCTCATGAAATAATGATCAACCTTCGAACTGGTAAGTTCTCGTTCAATCTTACTATTTCATTTCGGAGTCACGTGAGTGACTTCGTGAAGACTTCAAAGCTTCTGTGATGACACGCCCTGGACCACGTCCATGCTGTCACACCACTACCAGGGATGGATGGGAGGAATAACTTGCTGACTAGTCCATACTGCAAAACAAAGCATATTTATTAACAAACAAATCAAAACCCCTCATTCGGGGACATCTCCACGTTCTTGCCCCGCATCTAGCACGGCTTCTGCGAACTGTAGAGGCGCAGCAACGGGCCGGTTGTAGAACCGCTGGAACACCGTCTCATTAGCCCATCCTGCTGTGGCGAGAATATGGTCCATGGGCACCTCCATGACCCTCGCCGCCGACGTCGATGCAGCCCTGGTGGAATGAGATTTGAACACATTAGTGTCGATACCTGACTTACCCAAGACGACTCGAAGCCACCTGGATATCGTCTGTGTTGTCACTCGATGGTGAGGTCTCTTATGAGTGACAAGCAGGTATCTCTCCATTCCTCTGATGCTTGCCGTCACCTTGACGTAGTAACGGATATGGGAGGCTAAGCATAGCCTAGCATCGGCGGGGTATGCCGGGAACTTCAGCTGCAGCCCTGTGCACCCAGGTCTGTGTTGCTTTAGTAGCTCGTCAACAAAGAAAACTACTTCTGTGGGGGTAGACATCATTCTGTCGACACGTAGTTTGTGGAGTGTCTGTACCCTCTGTGCTGAAGTCAGCGCTAGTAACATCACCAGCTTCATGGTGAGTTTGTCCAGCTGGAGCCCTTCCATGGGGGACCACGTCCTGAGCAGAGTTAAAACGTCCCTCACATCCCAGGTGATATTGTAACATGGTGTAGGCGGATTCGTATTGAAAATACCCCGCATGAGCCTGGACACTAGCCTGTTGGATCCCACCTCAATATTGAGGTAGAATGATAGAGCGCTCCTGGCGCTGTTGATGGCACTGTAGCTTAAGTGTTCATCATGGTGCAACCCCGCGAGGAATTCCAGGACGTCGGTTATAGTCACGGCATCGTACGTGATGCGAGAGCGGCTGCAGAAGGCTTCCCACTTCCTGATGTGAGAGCGGTATCTTCGCCTTGTAGACTCTCGGCACGACGCCGCAATGGTATCCATGGTCCGGGTAGAAAGGCCGTATTGTTCTAAAGGCCGATTCAGAATCTGCAAGCCAACAAATTTAAATAGCCATGGCAGGGATGTGGCTCCCCTGAAACAGGGTGAGTAACTAATTCTGGGCTACCCTGCAAACGGACCCAAGGTTCACTGAGCGTGTCAAAGACCATCGGATACCACGGCTGTGTAGGCCAGTCGGGTATGATAAGGATGCCCTTGGCACCGTCCATCTGAATTTTACGTAATACCCGACTGATGAGGCAAAACGGGGGGAATGCATAGAAAAAGCAATTCCCCCAGTCTAGCGAGAATGCATCTAACGCTATAGCCCCAGGATCTGGTTCCCACGCGACGTAGGTTGGTACCTGATGGTTCAACCGGGACGCAAAAAGGTCAATGTCCGGTTTCCCAAATTTGGCTGTGATTTTTGCAAAAATTTCAGGATGTAACATCCATTCAATATTATCATTGAACTTGCGTGACCTGGCGTCCGCCACAATATTAAGCTCACCTGGCAAATAGGTAGCTGAAATCCAAATGTCTCTCTTGACACACCAGAGCCAAATTGAATTAGCCAATTTATCACATGAAACTGACCTGGTACCGCCCATGTGGTTTAAATATGCCACCGCTGTGGTATTGTCTATTTGGAGCCGGACATGTGCTCCAATGATCTTGGAACAATATGCACGAAGTCCGTGAAACGCTGCAAGCAGCTCCAAATAGTTGATCCCTTGTGATACCAACATCGTATTCTCAAGGGTATCCCATCGGCCCCCACAACTAGAGAATTGATTCGTAGCTCCCCAGCCATCAGAGCTCGCATCAGTTTGTAAGTATATCATCGGTTTCGCCTCAATAATAGTTTTGAACGATTTACTAATGTGGCAAACCCACCATCGTAATTCATCCAATGCTGCAGGCGGCAGCCGCATTGATCGATCATAATGACCAGCATGCCGTCGCAACGCAGCGATCTTGGCTCTCTGCAAGTTTTGATAATGCAGAGGTCCATACCGGGCTGCCGGAAACAAAGCCACAATCTTGCCAATGACAGTAGCTGTGTGACGAATCGATGGTATACGAGTATTAATCAAGTCTGTACACACCTGTGTTACCTCCTCAATTTTGTTAATTGGTATGGTGACTCTCATGCTAATGGAATTCACCTGGAACCCCAGATAATTAATTACCTGGGTGGGGCAGAACTTAGATTTTTCTGGATGAACAATGAACCCAAGCTGTTGGAACAAATTGACCGCAGCTGCAACCCCTTGTTGTGCTAATTCCAAGGTGTGGCCGACAATTAAAATATCATCTAAATAGGCCATAACAATATGATGTCTTTGTCTTAAATAAGCCATAATTGGCTTCACCAATTTAGTAAATAAGCGAGGGGCTGTGGTGAGCCCATTAGGCAACGCCCTATATTGCCACAGCTGATCCATCCAGATAAATTTTAAGAACCTTCTGTAATATTTTTTCATAGGTACGGTATAGTACGCATCCTGTAAATCAATGCATGCCATAAAGCACCCTTGTGAAATCAATGATTTGGCCGTTTCAAACGTGTCCATTTTAAAATGAGTATATGTTACAAAGTTATTCAGAGTGGTTAGATCAATAATGACTCTACAGCCTCCATCCTTCTTAGGTCTAGTAAAAATATTGGAAACAAATTCAACGGGCTCATGAACCGTTCTCTCTATGACCCCTTTCTGTTCCAACCTTAAAATTTCCTTATAGCCTACTGACTGTTCCGCAGCCGTTAGTTTGAAAGTACGACCCGGTCGATGCTGAGGTGGAGGGATGTCCCCATTAATAAACTCAATACTATGGCCCTGAATATTCCGTAACACATACTCATCGCTGGTAATGTCACCCCATGCACCCGCAAACAACCGCAAACGCCCACCAACATGTGGAGTTAAACAAAGAGAAAAAAGAGAACCAGATCGCCTCACCTCTGTGGTTACCGGCGGTCCCTGACACGAGTGGGTGGTCGTGGAAGTGCTGGGTTGGTTTGAGGTCGTGGCGTCCTCATTTTCCACCTCGGCTTCTGCCGAGCCTGTCCTAAAAAAGACCCCTGGGGTTGGGGTGGCTGATATCGGTTTGGAGCTGGAGGGTAATTCCTGGTGGAAGTGCTGACAGACCCTCGTGAACGGCCAAGAGGGGCTTTCGAGCTTGATGGCGTGGGGGCACTGTGAGAGCGCATGAGCCCCACGGTCTTGGCTTGTTCATCCAGCTCTCTGACCCTTTTGGAGAGGTCTTCGCCAAAGAGCTGACGGGGCGGCGGCGGCGGCGGTGGTTTGCACAACCCTGCAAACTTAGGGTTGAGCGCTGGGCGGATGCTGTTTTTCCGAAAGCCGTTTATTTCGTTTTGAGTAGCGCACAGAAGCGCCAGAGCATCCTCCTGGTCCAAATTAAGCTCCTCTCCGTCGACCGACCGCACAAAGGCAGTAATCCCGGCCATGAGGAGTTTCAGGATCCGCTGAATTTTCAGCTCCTGCTGACGGATAGCCGCACTGATGTTGCCCCATATTGGCGTATTGACCACAGGCACGTTGAGGGAATTGCAATTTGATGGAGCCTTGTGGCGGCTCATGGCTTGTAGTAGGACTTCCTCCTGAAGCTGGTGATTATTTAGGAAGTCCACTGTGGCTGCCAACTTCGTATTGATGGGAAGCCCCAACGAATGAGGGGCTGCAAATTTGGTAGCCACATCGAGGAGGTCCTCCGCCGGTAATTCAGGCGGGGGTGGGATGGGGTCAACCACGGCCTCCTCGTCCTGCTGCTCCAGGCTGGTGTACGAAGCTGGTGATGAAGCCCTGTGCCTGTCGCTGCTGGATGCCTGTTGTTGTTGACCTTGTAGGAGAAGCTCCAGCAGCCGCTCCATCCGGTCAATACGCCCTTCACCCTGAACACTCAGGTGGTCGGAGTCCTCCGGCTCTGAAAATTGGCCGGGGCTCCTGTCATCGGCCCGCACCTCGTCGAGGCCCTGCCGGTGCCGGTAGTTGTCGTCGACAGCCGCCGAGGCGAAACTGCGCGATTCCTGCACGGGCGTGTTCAACCGCCTCCGTTTAGCGGGAGCGGAAGCCGTTGCCTCTATGGACAGATGCGGCATGGTGTCGGCACCAGCCGAAGCCTGGATACCTTGGGCCCGTGCAGGCTTGCCAGCTGCCCACATCGTGGACCTTGCCGACGCATGGTCTCGCCCACCCATCCATGGGGGGCTCGGCGACCGTGACGGGACCCCCAACTGACTCGTCCCGGCGTCGAAAGTTGGGGGGCGACGGCTGGACCTCACAGCTGCCCCGGGTCCCGTCCTGGAACCTGACCGCTCCTTGGCGGCAGGCAGAGCCTTAGCCCCGACAGGGTTAGGCTGCTGGGCTCCTGCCCTTCCCCTTCTCAGAGGGCTGCGTGAAACGGGCCGTGCAGCCGCACGGACCCTTCTGCTCGAAGCCGTCAGCAAGCCTGCTGACGACCTGGCTGCCATGGCAGAGTCGTCCTGCTCTGGCGGCACACCACACTCCTCCTCGTCGGACTCCTCCGAGCTGTGGTGTGCGGGCGGGTCCGGACCTGAAAATACAGAGCTCACCGACATCTCCGCCCTCGTTCCGGTCTGCGTTGCAGGTACCCCCGACAACTCTCGCTCCGGAACTGCTGGCCGGCGACTTCTCCTCGAACTCCGGCCTCTCCCATCCATGTTCTTGCTGTGAAGCAAACACAACAAGAACCACCAACTTAAGGTAGCATACTTACCTGCGTGGTTCCCTTATGAAGGGCTGGCGAGGAGCTCGCTCCTCCGTCAGCCGTCGCAGCAACGCGTTACGACGATATGTCGAGCATGCGCGCCGGCGGGCTCTTCACGAAGTCACTCACGTGACTCCGAAATGAAATAATGTTTCCCCTGTGTTAAGGGTCCAGAACCAGGGTTCACCATCTCAGAATAAGGGTGAGGCTACTTGGGACAGAAATGAAAAGAGTTGTTTACTTGCGCTGTGAGTCACACGTACTATACTCTCTTAATAGCCAAGAGCTGGGGCCCCCCCATCAAGTACAAAATGATGTATAAACATTGGCTGTCGGCAGCGGTGCTCACACTGAATTAGCAAAGGCAGAGAGAGGTCAGATATTCAGTAAAGCATATTGTTTACAAAATGCAAGTTGTCAGGGAGTAGTCGCATGAAAACAAATAGATCAGCACTGCCCCAGGGTGCTTTCCCCAAAGGAACTGCTGCACTTATACTCTAATTTGATTTCTTGGAACAGTATTGCCTTGGTAGAGACCCTGCTAGGGGCTCCAGTGTAGCTGTTGGCTGTGTGTTTGTGGATTATTTAATGTCAAGATCTGATCTGTTCATTTGATACCTTTTGTAGGACAATGACAGTTTAAGTTGCACATTTTTTCTATTGATGACAAGTGAAGAAAGTGATGCTGATATAAAATGACTGTAAAAAGCTTTTAGTGAAATTAAAAAGCACATAAAACATTTAGAAATAAATGGATTCCACTCCTTGTAATAGGCTATTCTAATACCTTAGCTCTCCAATTGTGAAGTACTGATATGTTAAAGAAGTCTTTGTTTTAGCTTTGACCTCTGTGACTGGGTTTTAACTGCAAAATGGCAGCGGCCTTTGCGGTTGTACTGCCTCAGGGAGGCCTTGGTCAAATTGAACAGTCTGACATGATAGTGTTGGTAGCCCTGAACACAGACTGCAATCACTACTAATGTGTAGGAAGGAGCTGCAGATACTGGTTCAAACCAAAGGTAGACACAATAAGATGGAGTATCTCATCGGGTCAAGCAGCATCTCTGGAGAAAAGGAATAGGTGACGTTTCAGGGGTCGAGAGTCTGAAGAAGTGTCTCGACCCGAAACGTCATCGATTGCTTTTCTCCAGGTATGCTGCTGCATGATCCGCTGAGATACTCCAGCTTTTTGTGTCTTATCATTCCTCATGTACCAGTTCATTGTAGGTATTGTACCATAGGTAACCTCTGGTACTTTGAAATTAATTGGAGTTTACCCAAGAAAATGGATTTGTCTTGTTTATAAAGCAGTCAATACTGGGAGAGCACGGTCCACAATGCGTTGCAAAAACTGGTGGGCGGTTGATGACAAGTTCATCATAAATATTGTGTTTTCATTTAAACTCACATCCATGTAACGTGGATGAGCAATAAGGTCCCTTGAACACTATTTGTAATGAAAGGCTGCTGTGAAAGGAGGAAAGATTCCAGACGCCATATTGCATCGAGTCGGTGCTTGTGTTTGTTTCATCAGTGAATTATGTGTCGAATCTTCTCTGTCCACATTGTGAACTGTGTGGCTGATATCTCAATTTGTTCTCCTCATTAAGAGAGCAGCTGAGCAGTTTAATTCAGAGTAGGAATTTTGCTTTAACTTTGCTGGTGATTGCGTAAGGATGGAGAGCTTGTGAAAGGAGTATCTGGTGCATGAACAATTGGCCTTTGTGTACTGACTAGCCTGGGACCTTTGCTTTAATCACTGCCTAATCAAGCTGTTGCCGCCTCTGCTTCTGCTGCTAACTAACCAGTGCACCAACATGGGGCTTCCATGTTGGTTACTTGTTGGTCAGGGCTTGCAAACACTACAAGTAATTGCATAAAGCCTTGCCAAACAAGTATGTATTTCAAAATGAAACTACCTGGCTGAAATATGTCTATTGTTGTAAGCAATAGAGTTTTCCCATCCAGTCTCCCCCCCCCCCCCCCCCCCCGCCCCCCTCAAAGCAGCCCAAAGAAGCCCACTTAAAATAAATCCCATTCTGTCTCATGGTTGGCCACCAGTCAGAGGTCAGGTTGTCAAATTCCATGTCATGTATTTCTTTAAAGAAAGGAAGTATATCTTTGTTTGCTGACAAATTCTTTGATCCTTTGAAAAAAGAAATCTGACGGAATTCTGCAAAGCCTGGTTTAAGCCAGAGATCCTGGAGTCTGAGGAGCTGATTCCAGGCGACTGCAAGAAGATCGCCCAGGGCTGGACGGGAGTCGCTGGCAACGCAACAAAACCGAGCGGTCAGCGACGTAATGGCAAGCCTGGCACATCTTCAAAGTCCAAAAACACGACTGTCGATGTGGAGAAATTTGGCAACACTTCCACTCCGGACGCAGGCACCAAGCTAAGAAATACCACGCAAAAGTCACGGCGAACCCTGAAGTTCAGGCATTTGATGAAAAATTCCGTCATCAGCTTCAACAGAAGACTAGTGATGTTGGAGGACAACGGTTTGGATCTCAAGGACGGCTTCAAGCACTTGCAGAAGCGGCAAGATGATTTGAGCTTGCAGCTGAAGAACCTCAGCCGTATGCTATCAGCCCCACCTAAGGACAGGCTGATCTCCCAACTCCAGGGGAAGTACACCGAAGTTAGCGGCAAGCTGACCGCCTTGCAGGTACGCCTGGAAATTCTCATTGACGGATTTGCAGCTTTGGCGGAGGAGGTGTCTGAGCTGAGGAAAAAGAAGACATTTCGCACCAACAGTGATCAGCCCAACCTCTCGAACATTGCCACCAGCACTCCTGCAAATCCATTCACAAAACACCCCAAGATTAACTTAAAAACCAATTTGAAATTAAAGCCAACATCGAATGGATCTTTAAAATTTGTTTCCACGAAGCCCCCCGCTAAAGGCCCATCTCCAAATGCAACCGGGCAGAAAAAAGGCAAACGGTTTCAATTTCACAAGAAACCAACTACTCCCATTCATCCTTTGCCAACTTTACCAACACACGTCCTAACAACAGCTTCTCCTAAGCGGTCCACGAACAGAATCCAAGCTAACGGGAAACTTGAAGACTCTGCTAATGATAGGACTAAACATAAATCTCTGCCTGCTAAGAAAGCCCCCAGAGCAGATGTATCAACAGTGGATGTATCATCCTTCCCACTTGATCTCATCCCGTCTGCATTCACCGTAACTCATACGGTGCGGGGGAAACCCATGAAATCATTTCCAGGGGTATCGAGAGAGAAAGCGAAAATCATAAATGTCAAAACTCTAGCTCGCACAGAGGCCCCAGCGAGGGGCAAAGGTGGAACAAATTCCAGTCTTAAAACCCGTGCAGACTCCACAGGTAAAACCAAACCTAGCAGAAGTTTAACGAAAGTTAAAGTAAAACCTGACAAAAAAATAACGGCACGGCCAAAAGATAAAGCAAAACGAGGCAGTAAAACAGCCACACAGTCTCTTAATACTAGTGTGAAGCCCTCTGGCAATAGAGGTGGATCTCAGACGCACAAGATCAAACACCCTGGTAGTGATGCTGCATCAACACACAGGAAAAGAAAGACATTCCGTAGATCAGACGTGACCACATTGCCCCCCTTCAAAAAACAAACTAAATTTGCAGGCAAAAAATCTCTCCCAACATCAGCACCTGCCAAGAAGCTCTCTGGAAAGAGAAGAACCCAGCTGAAGATCGCCACAGAGATCCCAGTAAATGCACAGTCACTGAAGAGATCTGACGTCCAGCCAGTCGTTGGGGCACAAGGTAAACCGTGTGCCAATGACGATACCCCTCGGAGAAAAAACACAGGAGGCAGAGAGAAAAAGAGCAAGAAAGCAACTGCGTTGGACATCCTGCAGCTGTTGAAAGGAGGAAACCATTATTCCAACGCAAATAAGAAACTCAAGGACGTGCCCCTTTATATTACACTTGGTCGTCTGGCCATACCGATTAAAATCATCCCAGATTGAGGGACTTCTGGGCTGGTTTTCTGTGTACACACCTGAGTAAAAATGCATGAAATGCAATTTCCAACTCGTGCACTTAGGTATCTCATTTGCAGGAGGGTGTGATGCCGAGTTACTGGGAATAGACTGAGAGTCTTGTGTGCTCGTCCCTGTAAAACATCACACAGAGTAATTGGCAAAGGTTTTGAAAGTGTTTTGTATGTAGTTTGTGAAAGTAGTAATGTAGCTCGTCTCAGACAGTACCACGGTGCAGGTAACTAACTACCTCAATACAAGCGATGCACTTGGTTCCTTTCCATTTGTGCTGTTGGAATATCTGTAAAGAAACATGTCTGCATTAATAATTTATTGACTACAACCAACGAGTCTGGTTTTGATTCAAATATTCGGTGCACCCAAAAGTAAACGAGCAAAGCATTCCACCTCCATACATTCCTTGTATCTAATCCAAATTGTCTTCTGTCAAGTGTTTTGGATCTCCTGCTGGAAGGTTGTTCAGAAGTTCCAGGAGTAGAATTAGGCCATTCGGCCCATCGTTTACTCTGTCATTCAATCATGGCTGATCTATCTTTCCCTCTCAACCCCATTCTCCTGCCTTATCCCCAGGATCCCTGACACCCGTACTAATCAAGAATCTGTCAAGCTCCACCTTAAAAATATCCATTGACTTGGCCTCCACAGCTGTCTGTGGCAATGAATTCCACAAATTCACCGCCATCTGACTGAAGAAATTCCTCCTTTCTAATGGTACGTCCTTTTATTCTCAGGCTATGGCCTCTGGTCCTTGACTCTCGCACTAGTGGAAACATCCTCTCCACATTCGCTCTGAACAAAGGTGCTGGAGGCTCTCAGCTGGGCAGGCAGCATATGTGGAGGGAATGGATACATAACATATTGGGTCAGAACCCTTCTTGAGACTATTGAAATTGGGGAATGATAGACAGAAAAGAGAGGTGGGGAGGGTAGAGAAAATACCCGGGAGAAGTTTTTGAGAAGGGATGAGTGGACCAGGGTGTTGGGCAGAGTTATTTTTCCATCTATTAGCCATGATTGAAAATCCATAGCAATCAGTAGACATCTGAGAAACACAGGGGAGTAAACAAAACCAGACATCTAGACAATAGTAAAATGAAGTGCTGAAATTCTCAGTTGGTCATGGTCAGCTTGAAGCTACTAGCTTCAACAAAGCTCAGTGTAATCTCACAGAAAAATGTCAACTGTGACGTAACCATCCGGCCACAATATTGAGTTCAACAACATCAGGTAATCAGCAAGTTCCAACTTTGTATCCCTAGCTTCCAATCTTCGATCCTGCCGGAAATGTTGGATCCCCATTTTGCCCTCTCCTGTTCAACCTTTCTCTAGACACTCATTTTGTTGTTCACTAACACCTTTACAACATCATCCCTTTTGTCACTTGCTCTCTCCCTCCTGCAAATGTTGCAGATTTGCCTTTGGGTTTTCACAGTCAATAGACAATAGGTGCAGGAGGAGGCCATTCGGCCCTTCGAGCCAGCACTGCCATTCAAAGTGATCATGGCTGATCATCCACAATCAGTACCCCGTTCCTGCCTTCTCCACATATCCCTTGACTCCGCTATCTTTCAGAGCAGAGCTCGATCTAACTCTATCTAACTCTATCTAAGCTCTATCTAACTGGGGGTGGGGTGAGTCCTCCCTCTCTCCCACCCCCACCTCTCCCCCTTCCCCGCAACCCCAATTTCCCTTCATCTTAAAACCTGCTGCAAGAGTCGGAGGCATGCAGCACAGAAACAAGCCCCTCTGCCCAACAAGTCCATGTTGACCATGAAATCATATCTAAACCAATCCATTTTACCAGCGCTTGCTCTGCACTGGTGATTTGAGTACACGTCCAGATACATCTTAAATGTTGGCCGAATTTCTATCTCCAATAACCCCCCTGCAGTGTGTTGCAGAGTTAAACCATCCTCCCAATTTGTCTCTTACGTTTCCCAGTTCTGATGACAGGGCAGTGACTCCGCCCGGCCTGCTGAGTGTTTTATATCATTAACCCATTTTCCTTTGATATCATCCACGTACTTTCATGATCAAAGTGGTTTACAGTATTTTGTTCAAAGTTTACAGATGTACCTTTTGAAACTGGCACTGTTTAAAAAATAATGTGTTAAAATGTTGCTGTAATGGTGCTTCTACATAATGCCTTACATAAACTTGATTTTTTGGATTGGTGATAAATTTTCATCAACATTTCATTCGATGCACCTCCCTTCAGGACGTCCACTGTGGTAACATGTTGTACAGATGCTCGTCCCCACTCTGTTTTATGGAGAGGCACCTTTTGCGACATTATTTTCTTCTGATTATTAGACATGAGAAAGGAAGTAGTTTCCACTATTTTATTCAATATGTTAACAGCAGGAAAATGTTTCTTGAACTCTAACTTGAGTATAAAACAGAGCACTGAGAATTTTATCGTTGCACCCAGCACATACAGTGGTTATGGATAAAGACACGGCAGGCCCACAAGTTCAAATTCTGAATTGGGGCAAGGCACAGAGGGTGGTGGGGATATAGAAATAGCTGCCAGAGGAGGTAGTTAAGGCAGGTACTATAATAACGTTTTAAAAGACTTTTGGACAGGCACTTGTACTGAAAAGGTTTAGAACAATACAGGTCAAGGGAGTGAGATGGGACATGTAGATAAGACATCTTAGATGACTGGACAAGTTGGGCTGAAGGATCTGTTTCCATGTCGTATGCCTCTAATAACATATGACACTCAAACAACGGACGCTAGAATTGGTCACCAGGCCGCTCCCACCATTAAATATAATCAAGGCCGATGTACCCTATGCGCCAGCTCCTCTTTGAGGCAGTTCTTCATTGCCCACAAATTATTACCTCTCCTTTAAATACCTCTCGTGATCAAGCCTCCTCAATCATCTGGGGTTGAGAAAAGCATTTCACTGCCCTCTGCGAGAAGAAATTTCTGTACATCTCAGTTTTAAAAGACCAAACCCTTCTCTCAAAACGATGTTCATTTGTTCAAGAACTTCTTGCTGTGAAAAATATACATCTTCTAGATGAGCTGGGGCACATCCTCAGTGATGTGACCTGGGGTCATCGGGTGTTTCGGGTCTCACAACATCAGACACCCTCGCCCAGGCGAACCAGCCGGAGTTGATCAGGCCCCGACTTGCGTCCCAGCAGCAACCGCCCACGGATCAGCCATCTTAGTAACTACTCTGCAGGGGTTGGGAGACTCTAGTGCGTGGAGGAACTGGGCTCTGTGGGGTGACTCCCGGCTGGGCTCCTCCTGCGTCTCACCAGGTTCAAGGCCTGTGCGCTGCACCTCTTTCTCCTTCTCCAAGCATTTCATTCTCGCCTGATGGATGTTTAGGCCACGATGGTTCATTAGGCCTTTCCGTAGCTTTGTTGGGTGTCTTTCTCATGAAAGACACAGACTGGGGTGCTAACCCAGCCTTTCTCGGGTGCCGTCTTTCCGTGCCGTCAACTGTCTCTCCAGTAGTCACCAAACTGAAGTTAGAAAACAAATGAATATATTGTTTGGCTCCAGTGATTCACAGATATCTCATGAGTTTTATTTGCAGCCATTGAATATTCAAAGCAAAGTGTTTCCTCAATCCTGTCTTCATGTTCAAATACTCATTGAGAAAGTCCAAGCACAACTTCTCAAATCTTCATCCACTTGTCTGGCCTTTGAGAAAGTTTGTTCACTGGCTCAATAAAGCCATCACTAATTTAACAATCCAGTGGTATGACTTACTTCCACTTATTTTAAACTGGGGGTTGTTCAGACCTGTTCCCAGTTGCCTTTGTGCAAATGCTGCTGAGGCATTGCATTAGCCTGTTGTAGTCCATCTGTTGGTGATTTTCTCCCAGTGGTGGCTTTTCTGTTGGAAGAGTTGTGAAATACTCAAGGGCTTGTCCCACTTGGCTGTCATTTGCGTGCTATTTACGCAACCTGCTAGTGTGTGGGTAGCGCGGGACGGGCGCATGGAGTGGTGTGGAGGAGTGTGGTGTGGCGTGGAGGAGTGTGGACTTCATCCTGCACAAAATCTTCGCTCGCCACCGGCCTGTCGCGTACCTGACGGCCAAAGTGGGACGGGCCCAAGACCCTGGCGCAGCGCAACGACTCACCTCCAACAGCAGCAGAAGCAGGCAAACGATTGCTGAACTCGGGCTGGGGATCACGGCCGTTGCGGATCCAGATCCGCCCCCACTCCTACTCCCAGAGCGGGGCCAAGACGATTGGAGATAGACACAAAATGTAGGAATAACTCAGCGGGACCCGCAGCATCTCTGGAGAGAAGCAATGGGTGACGTTTCGGGTCGAGACCCTTCTTCAGACTGAACAAGAGTCTGGACCCGAAACATCATCCATTCCTTCTCTCCAGAGATGCTGCCGGTCCCGCTAAGTTACTCCTACATTTTGTGTCCATCTTCAAATGACGTCACGCGCTCCAGACGGCTGTGTGGACGCATGATGACGCACGCGACCGTCGTGCGTCAGTCACTACCGGCCTGTCGCATAAATGATGGCCCAAGTGGGACAGGCCCTTCATGATCATCTGTGAACACTCTTTTTCAAATTTCATAATGGAGGAAGGACATTGAAGAGAATTGGTCTTTGGACAACTCTTTCTGGTGATCCCCAAGTTATTGTGTGTATTGTTAATAATGGTCGTGTGATCAATGAATAGAATGCAGTGACATCTTTGCTTTCACTTGAACTGGATGGGGATTATTCATCTTTCCACCACAGTTGTTACAAATTATTTGTCAGCTCAAGATTTAATGTTGCGATGGGCTGCTCCAACTTTGGAAGTGGTGTGGATACAAGTGAGCCTCATGGAATCTTTAGTGACAAAGCCTTCGAATGGTCATGTTGACGATGCTTCCATGAGGAACTTGCAATGAACGTGTGAGGCTGCAATGATGCCAACAAGCATAACTATCATCCTCTGTACCAAGTATAACTCAAGATTTCCCAAAGAGCCTCATTGATCAAGTTTTATTGGACTATCATGTATTATTATGCAATCAAAAACTCCCTTGCTGACAGGCAATGCTTCAGCCTGCATGCTGGTCTTCAGCTCTTGGGGGAATAACTGGTTCAGAATGTGAGGAAATATGAATCTAATGGATTTATTGAAACTGGAGCTAAATGCTGAATGAAAAGGATATGGGAGATATTGAATCATGGTTGCATTATATTCTCCATCCATCAAGTGATTTATCCTACTCTCAGCAGATGGGACATATCTGGACCATCTTTTACACAATACGTCAGTTGCAGTTGTGCTCCTTGGTGTTTGGGTGCTGCTCAGTCTTGCCTAAAGAGCTCTCTTTTTGTGCCTCTTGATCCTTTGACCGTGATCTCGTTTCAAAACCATTCAAGACATTTATTCATACCTGTTTTGTCTTTGCGGGAGTATTATTCATGATGACTAGTTCTACATGCAGAGAGATGGGGAAGAGCATCTGTCCACAATGTTGCCAATAAATTGTATAAACAATGATATCAACATTCATTCACACATCTTTTTTGAAAATACAGCTGGTATCATGATCACTAGTGTTGAAAGAAAGAGTTCATATTCCAAGTAGGACTTTAACCAGTGATAGCAAAAACAAGTCAAGCAGCAGACGTAGTTGACCACGTGCACTTAGAAGGTCATTGGAATTCTCTTGGGTGTTCTGCTAGAAAATTAATGAGCACACGTTCACACGTAGGTGAACCAGAGCAACAGGTTAAAAGGTTAACTAATTGAACAAAGGCTATCAATGCGATGTGGTATCTCGGCTGGTATCAGTCAGAGCGAGCAATAGAAGGATGCAATCAAAATAAGTTACAAACAGAAAACAGGCTTGAAATTTGGAATTGGAATAATTATTCCTTTACAAATGAAAGATGCGTTGCTGGATGTTTTTGGACCATTTTATGTTCTTCTCAACAAATATGAATCAGCATTGCCATTGGCTGTAAGAGTGTAGAGATGGCACAAGTATATTAACAGTCGGGCTTGCTCAAAGCCCCATCAACTGGGCAAGCAGCAAAGAATGACCACTCCTGTTTGTTTACAGAGAAAAAACAACTTAACCTCCATTATGTTGATGGTGCTTGATGTTACGGTTACTTTTCAGATATTGTACATTCTGGACAATTATTGCAAAGCTTAGAAAAAGAGTAATTGTGAGTTGGGATCGTGTTGAATTCATGACTACTATTTAAGTGATATTTCTACATTGTGTTTACGTTGACATGTGTTTTTACCTTGATGTCAATAAAAAATCCTAATTAAATCAATTCTATCCACTAATTTGTAATTGGTCTACGTACAAGACTTGCACACGGACTTGCACACGGTTTCAATCTATGGTCACCATCTGTTGCTAGCTGACCACGTTCAAACTTGTCCCACTGCGATTTCCTGAGTGGTGGGATAGCTCACAGACTTTGTCCAAATATGTTGGAATAACACCTTTAAACCAGTTTCATTGAGTCATACAACTTGGAAGCAGGCCCATGGGCCCAAATCCCATTCAAGCGCCCATTTGCACCAATCCCTTTTTGTATTTTTCCCATATGCCCATCAGTTTGCCGTGCCCCGATATTCCACCACTCCCATACACACCGGTGGCCAAATAAATGACCAACCCAAACATCTTTGGGAAACAGGAAGAAACTGGGGAGCCCGTGCAGTCACAGGGAGAACGCGCAGACGCCACACAGACAGCACCGGAGGTGAGGATCGAAGCCACATCGCTGGTGCTGCCAATGACCTGCATGACTGCCGCCCCAGACACCGAGTTGCAAAGATGACAATTAATCATTCCATTAAGGTGTACACGTAACACCATCGACATCACAGGACTGCATGGCAGAACATCAATCAGTCATCTGACAGGTGAGAAGCTAATAGCCCCCGTGAATCAATGGGATACGGACTTGTACTGTACCTCAGAGGAGCCTGCAATGACAGCCCACTGGTTTTGGTTTTGAGTGGGATGCAGTCATTGCTTTTTTTAAATCTGGCCTTTTAGTAGAAACTAAACCTACACGAATGATTGCCACTGTTGGCAAGTTTACTGAGGTCAGCACAGTGAACTGTGGCATGACTTCAGCTATTGCAAAGCTGTGCCTCATTAATTCACGGAGATATACTGTAGTATTCTTTGACATACTGTAAATTGTCAGATGACCAAGTGGTGTATAAAGTTACAGTGTGGGTGATCGGATATTCACATTACACAAGTAAAGTCCTACACCTGGACACTTCAGCTGCCCTAACTCAGTCGGAGCTTTGACCATCTGATATGTTTACAACATTAGGAACAGAAGAACCCAATTAAAAATCTCTTTGCAAGCTGTTTAAATAGACCAATGTCAATCAAATTCTTAGCCCCTGTTTTTGAGAGGGTTTACAGTGAAGTGAATTGCAGGAGCAGCTGTGTTGCAGAGCAGATACCCTCCATACAACATGTTAAATGATTTCTGCTTTCTACAGTTCTACTCACAAATTGTGTTGAACTCTGGGTGTTGGTGGCAGTGAAAGAAGCTGCTCGGCTCAAGGCTGAAGCAGTGGAGAACTAATTCCAGCCCTCCTCTTGTCCACACCACAACACAGGGCTTCTGCCCTTACTGTGAGCTATAGACAGATGGGTCCTCGCACCATTGAAGCAGTGATTATTGCAACCAGTTGGAGCAGAGGACCATTCAGTTGCTGCTGGTGCCGTTCACTGGGGCGACGTGAACTTGATCCACTTTATATTGGATCAAGTAAACCCTGGATTTGTGTGGGACAGGCAAGAACCCTGCCACACAAGTCCACATACATTGCCCCAGAGTCCATGTATCCTTGTTGGTTCTTGTTACTCGTAACCACAGGGAAGAGATGACCTTGAGCGTTTTTGAGTTAAACAGTCTCAGCTGTCAATACAACCTTTAACCTGCTTAGCATAGGAATCTTGGACCTTCCAATTTCTCGCCATTGATTCTGAAGAAGGGACTCTACCCGAAACGCCACCTATTCCTTCGCTCCATAGATGCTGCCTCACCCGCTGAGTTTCTCCAGCATTTATGTCTACCCTCTATCCGTTGATTGGTGCCTTATAATTGGTAAGTTTAAAGCTCGAATTGATGAGATTGTCCACCGACTGGTAGAAAGTGACAATCAGCGAGGTAATCTGGTCATGATGAATGCCTTGTTATACATAACTCCTTGTTACTTTTTCTGCAGGCGTGCAAGAACATTTGTTGAAGTACATTGTCATCTTGATAATTGTATCACATGTGCTTCTAAAACTTTACCTCATTTAAGACCAAGGGCATTTACTACAGTTAATGCAGTAAAGTGTTTATAGATTCAGACCTGTTGTCTTGGTGCAAGAATTGTTCTGGTTGGCTACACAGAGGGTAAGCCACTTACTTTAAGGTAAGAGCCTGTGATATGTAGGACAGCTCCTGCAATTGTAGTTTTATTTCTACCATCCTTTCCACACTGCTGGGAAGTGTTGCTTTGCTGGGCTAGTTGGAACTCAAGCTATCCCCATTACCTTTGGGTGCTGGTGGCTTTATATGTGAAAGAAGTTCAATGTATATGAGGTGTGCATGCATGTGTGTGTATGCCTGTATGTAATTATGTGCATTAATGCTCATATTCAGATGAAACAATAGTTACATAAGAAGTGTGACGTTACGCACATTCACTTGTGCAGTCTTTTGTAGCACGAGGTTTGTCTCCATTGTTTTGATAGTCGTGCAACTGGTCCAGTATCTGCTGTTGTCCACACATTGGACTGGATTCTTTGAGGGTGCTTTTTATTTACATAAAATTCCTGCCAATCAGTTTAGCTGAGAGAATGGAGCAAGTGTTAATATCATTCCTACATTAGAGCTAAGCACAGCTTTCTAGCATCCTTGCATCATTGGTCAGAAGTGATATTAGAAGTACTTCTGAGATCCTGGTGAACGTAGTGAGCTACAAAGGTGTTTTCATTTAGCCTTGTGTTCTGTTTGCTTCACACAGAGTTATTATTTGCTCTGGCAGCCAGCAGAATTTGCTCACAGATGTGCTGCTTAACTTGTTGCGTGGCTTTGCACAGTTGAGTCCAGTACTCTAATTCAGATTGTCTGAATAATTCCCCAGGAGTCAAAGCATTTAAAAAGTTGCAATTTAGTTTTTAAAGGCAAAGCAAAAGTGTAGAACAGTAATTCATTTTTTCGGTCAAGTCACTGTTACATGGCCAAGTGCTGTTGCTCTAATTACTCTTTGTCATACTGGTTGTTATCAGGACATAAGCACAGAAAAGCAAGAGAAGAGTGACAGCTCAGCGATTAATATTGCCAAAGATATCTAATAATCTCTGCTGCTCTACTTTAAAACATACTTTGATTTGCTGCCCTATTGCTAGTGTTGTGTCCCATTGCTAGTGTTGTGTATAGTTGGTGGTGGGGAACGTTTACTGGTGCCGTGTCAGCTTTGCTGCTTGCGATGTTTTCTACCTTCAGCTTGCCACATGTAATTATGCTGACGGAACAAAATGGCTGCTTCTGCCACGGTGTAGAAGCAACATCTTTTTTAAACACGCTCTGGCATGTTGCTCTGGGGAAATGGGAGCTGATTAATTATCGTTGCGTTGTGAAGAGTTATTACAATGTGTCTATTGGCTTGTAATTTTCCAATATCCATCCCAAGTAAATTGCAAGTTAATGGTCCGCTACGACTAATTTATGCTTTTTACAATTGTTGAATAATGAACCAAAATTAGATCAGAAAAAAAAGTCTGAAAACTGCAGAGAAGTGATAAATCATTGAAACAACACAAACCTTCCCTTCAGCTACAATAATGGAAGCAACTATAGTAAACCCATGTTCTGGTGCAGTCAATCACAAAGTCCAGAAAGGGATTGTATGCTTGATGGTGTCTCTGATATAAAACTCTCCATTTCGTCCCCATTTGCCTGTTCTCTTCCATTAGCATTTCCAAAGTTTTCATTTTTTGGTAAATATCCAATTCTCCTTTAAACATTTTTATTGATTCTGCCACTATCTCCCACTTGGTCCTTACTCCAGATGTCATAAATGTAAATCACTTTGTTATAGGCAAACAACTATTCCCTTACTTACCCTTTGAGATTCTCTTCTAATCCCTCCTTAATCCGTGATCAGATCTCCTGTGCATGAGGAAGAACATTCCTAATGTCTGTAGTCTCCAGATGTGACCGAAGCTGACTCGTGGCTTTCCTGGAACTGGGCTTGGATGGCCTGATTGCACATCATTCTCCGAAGAACATTTAGGACACTGACATTAATTAGGGTGTAAATTTTGCACAAACAGCTGGAACCAATAGCCCTGGCAAACCGCCTAAATACAAGGAGGCACGAGAGATTGCAGATGCTGAAATCTGGAGCGAAATACAATTGGGGAGGAATTCAGTGGATGGAGCAGCATCTTGAGAGGAAAGGAATGGTTGACATTTCGAGTCAAACTGTTGACTATTTCTCCCACCTTCCCATTGATTGTGCTTGACCCATTGAGTTCCTCCAGCAGATTGTTTGTTGGTCCAAATACAATTTTGGTCAAGTGGGCATTGGGTGAGAGTGATGTCCTTTCACTGAGGATCAAGAATAAAGCCTTCCTGCAGATGATGAATCAAAATTAAAATCCCACATAAATTGACTCTCGTCTGGGCTCAAAGAAAGTTCACATGCACCCAACTTTGGATTATGTTTTAAGAATTGTTTCTAATCTCTCTTTCCAATACCTGTTGCAGATGTGCTCCAGGATACACTGGGAACCCCATATATGGACAGCGCTGCACCAGTAAGTCTTGAAACCTTGCAATTCTCCAACAGCTTGTATTTTCTCGTTCCTGGCAGTTGAAATTAAATTAAGTGTAAGGATAAGGTCACAGGCCCAGATGGATTCCACCCAATGGATCACAGCGGAAGGAGATGGCAGAGTAATCTAGCTTTACAGTATAACATTCAGCAGAGAAATCAATAGTCATATAGGACATTAAGGCAATGTAAAGAAAGATAGCACTGATCTAGGAACTCACAACCGGTCCAACGACTTGAAGTGATTAGGAGCTTGCCAACAGATCAAATAACAAAACATCCAGAACACGTGAAATAGGAGCAGGAGTCTACCATCTGGACCTTCGAGCCTGCTACACCATTCAAGATTATGAATGACCTTGAGTCATACAGCATGGAAACAGGCCCTTCAATCCAACTTGCCCACGCGGACCAACATGCCCCATCTGCACTAGTCCCACCTGCCTGCATCTAGCCCATATCTCTCTAAACCTATCTCATCCATATACCTGTGTAAATGTTTCCTAAACGTTGCAATAGTGCCTGCCTCGACTACCTGCGGATGATGTAGGAACGATGTACCTGCACTAAAGACCTTCTAAGTTACGTTAATTTCTCTGCACGATCCCAATATCTCTCAATTCCCTTAATGTCTCAGAATCTATTGAATCTTGCTTTGAATAAACTCAACAGCTGAGCTTCTACAGTTGCCTGATACAGAGAATTCATTTGGAGAATATAATAAAACATGTCAACATATATCTGTAAAGAGAAATTGTTATTTAATCAACATTTTTATACTGAGGAAATAAGAGAAATGAAGAACTGTTTGAAAATTGAAAAATGGATATTTTTATTCTATTGAAATTTAGGACTTTATGTTAGCATTTCCGCTCTTCATAAACTGACAAATAATGTCTGATGTGATTGTTTGCTCAGTTGCAGGTCGTTGTACTTGTGATTGGAGAGGCAGCATTGAAACCCAGTGTGATGCCAGTGGAAACTGTCGATGCAAGGTAAAGGATATCTCCTGTCACTGAAGCAGTGTACCTGACCTACACAAGTGGTCCAATGATTAAAAATCCATTTTACAAAATAATGTACCAAATATTAGAATAGCACATCGGAAGGTTATATTTTGAAAAGGTGTTTGTTTCCATTGGGTATAGGAAAATGAATTGCAGCAGTTTGTTATCACAAGAAGGGGATGCACTTTTACACCAGACCCTCATTCCAGTAGCGGAGAGCTAAGATCCTCCGAGACAAACAGTAACCTGTGCCTTTTCACCATGAGATGCAGCTGATGTAGGTGATATTTAGACTGGCAGATATGTAGGTTCACACAGGAATAACAACTACCTGAGCAATACATCGGTACATAAATCATGTGGGTCTCTAGGAGAAAAGAGACTACAAATGCTGAGATGTTGCAAGGATGACCTACTGGAGGGATTCCTTGGGTCAGGAACGACTGTGGAAGGAAATGGACAGTGGATATTTCAGGTTGACCTTTAACCTGGACAGAAAGAGTTGAAGAGACATGGCCAGGGTAAAGAGGTGACAGGAAGTGGTGGGGCAAGAGTTGGCCAGCTATAGGTGGATCTATATGATGAGGGATTAATTGGCCGATGGAGTCAGCGGGAAGGGTGGAGATTGAGTCAGAGGCTGGAAGGTGGGCAGAGGTGGAGGCATCGAAGAGCAGCAGATTATGAAATTTGATAAGAAAGGAAGGTGGAGAGTGGAACCAAATAAGGGAGGGACAGTGGGTAGATCAGCACAGGGGAGGGGAAGGGCTCGGGGACCCAGTGGGAGGAATTTGTGAATGATGGGAAGATGATAGGTGGGATAGGCACAAGAAACTGGGTGTTGGGGGCGAGGGGGTTCCATTGATTTGGAATAAAGGGACGGACGGTGTGAAAGGATCTGGATAGACCAGGAGAGAGAAAATGACAGAACGGAAGCAGGTTAAACTAATTTGGAGAATTCAATGTTCATGGTGTTGGGTTGTGGCCTACCCAGGCAGAATAGAAGAGCCACTTTAGCAGTGAAGGGAAGGAGAAGAAACTGACACAAAGAGCTATGAAAATGAATGAATTTTAGGTTTTTTGTGGTAGCCTGGAAGCGGACACACCACGACCATTGGAGGTGGGACAAACAAGGAGTCCTCGCGACTGAGAAAAGACTGATTTGGGCTCCGAGATCACATTCCCAAATGAAGTGCTTTCTACATGGCAGTGGAGCATAGATTAGTCTCATAGAAAACAGCACAGAAATGGGCCCTTTTGGCCCACCTAGTCCATGATGACCGTCTATTCTAATGCAACCTAGTCAGAAAACAAAACTCAATAGATGTGAGAATTAGAGCCACAGAATGTGGTGGTCTTAATCTGCACACCGCCCTGACCCACATCAGGCTCGCTGTTAGGATCTCCATATCTCTCCGTCGTCCCACCAGTTCCACTATCCGCATCCTTGTATCCCTCTCGTGACCACGCCTTCCCCAGCCAACAATGGGCCATTGTGGGCTCCACCCTTCCTGAGGTCATCTGTTGCCAGCCCTGATGTCTTCTGGCCTTTTCTCACCTCGATTCCCACCCCGCTCCCCACCAACCTCTACTCCCAGTCTGAAGACCACCAACAAATTAGTAAAAGATTATTCCTCCTGAGAAGGTATCGTGCTAACAATCTGGATCAAATGCCTTCACCACCAGATAGGGACCTCAAAAGACATACCCATTTAAGAAGGGTCTCGACCTGAAATATCACCCATTCTTTCTCTGCAGAGATGCTGCCTGTCACACTGCGTTACTCTGGCATTTGGTGTCTATCTATGGTGTAAACTACCATCTGCAGTGACTTCCTACCCCATTTACACCCCTCAGCTTTAGTATGGTATATGACGAGTGTTAAATGTTTCTGGAGTTCAAGTTCATCTTGATGACATGTTTGTTTTTAATTCCAGCCCCATGTGGAAGGCCCGACTTGTGACACTTGTAAACGTGGCCACTTCTACCTGAGCACGGAGAACAGAGAGGGGTGCCTGCCATGTTTCTGCATGGGAGTGACCCAGCATTGCAGCAGCTCCCCCTACTACAGGAAACTGGTAGGTCAATGTCCGTTCCGCTAAGTGGGAAACTGCCTGATTTCTCTAATTTCAAGTATCTCCTGCGTTCCCTCCCCTCTCCCACCCCCTCCCCCACCTAGTCATACTACCAGTTCCACGATTCACATCCTTGTATTCCTCTCATTATCACACCTTCCCCAGCCAACAATGGGCCATTGTGGGCTCCACCCTTCATGAGGTCATTTGTTGCCAGCCCCAATTTGTTCCAGCCTCCAGTTTCCCTCCCCCCCCACTCCCACCTCTACTCCCTGTCTGAAGAATTTGGGTCCTGGTCTTGTGTGTCATTGATGTGGATAATTCCATCAGTTTTTATTGCTTGTGACTTCATTTTCCCAAGTCATATTCCCTTTTTAAATGGTCACACTGATTCCCAGCAAGACCTACACCTGCAGCCTCACTGGATAGTGGGCCTCCTTTCACGGAGCTAGAATGGGAAAGGATGCAGAGAAGATTTACAAAGATGTTGCCAGGATTCAAGAGCATGAGCTGCAGGAAGAGGTTGAGCAGACTAGGAATCTATTCCTTGGAGCACAGGAGGATGAGACACGATCTTATAGAGGTGTTCAAAAATCATGAGAGGAATAGATCGGGTAAATGCACAGTCTTTTGTCCAGAGTGGAAGAATCGAGAACCAGAGGATGTGAGTTTAAGGTGAGCGGGAAAGATTTAAAAGGAAGGTACACAAAAATGCTGGAGAAACTCAGCGGGTGCAGCAGCATCTATGGAGCGAAGGAAATAGGAAAAGGGCCTATTTCCTTCGCTCCATAGATGCTGCTGCACTCGCTGAGTTTCTCCAGCATTTTTGTGTACCTTCAATTTTCCAGCATCTGCAGTTCCTTCTTAAAGATTTAAAAGGAACCTGAGCAGTAACTTTTTTACACAACGAGCTGCTCGAGGGGATAGTAGAGGGAGGTGCTATCTCAACATTTAAGAAACATATAGACGGGTACGTGTATAAGACTGGATTAGAGGGATATGGGGCAAATGTTGGCAGATGGGACTAGTGTAGATGGGGCATGAATTGCCGAAGGGCCTGATTCCATGCTGTATGACTGTGACCATGTTGCAAGTATGAATGGCTCTGGAATAGTGCAAAGGGAAATATTCTGAAAATGTAAAGATGTACAAAACATGGTTGGAGCTGCGTGGTTTGAACTGTTAGGATGTAGAATCCTGAGTTCAATGAGCTGGAATTATCCTCCGTCAAATCCCAATGGTGTCCTGGTTGTGCACTTCACTCAGGGTGAACCCTCTATGACCCCTTCATAGAGGCAGACTTGAAACTTCAAGTTATAGACCATCTGTATCCGGTACGGTCTGAAGAAGAACATTATCACCACATTCAGAAAGAGAAACATTTTGTTCCAATCTTTTTTATGCACTAAAGTAGCTTCCAGCTCCCTGATAACTTACTGCACATTCTGACGGTTCTGATGGGTGCAGTTACGTCCTTGTGTGAAACCCGGCTTTGTTAATCACCTGCCCATGTGATCTGAAGAAGGGTCTCGACCCGAAACGTCACCCATTCCTTCACTCCAGAGATGCTGCCTGTCCCGCTGAGTGACTCCAGCTTTTTGTGTCTACCTTCGATTTAAGCCAGCATCAGCAGTTCCTTCCCACACATGCACATTAAATATTCCCAGTGGAGAGTCCGAATCCTCAGTGGATATTATGAGCTTTTCTTCACCCACTCATTTAGCCCCAGGTCATCTGGATGAACATGCCATTACTCACAAACTCCTTCATCTGCCAACATTAAAATAAATTGAAAGACTCGAAAACAAATCAAAAACAAGAGCAATGTGCATCTGTCCCTAAAGTATCATTCACAACCAAGCTCTTCCTTTCTCTGCCATTTTGACACCATGGTTATTGTGCGGAGTAATTGTTTTACTGCCTGATGGGTCTGGGAGTATTGAACAGTACAGCACAGGAATAGGCCCTTCAGCCCGCAATTACTGTGCCAGACATGATGCCGACCAACTGTTATCTGCCTGCACGTATTCCATATTCCTCTATTCTCTGAATATCCAAAAGCCTCTTAAAATGCCACTATTATATCTGCCACTATCACCACACCTGGTATGATGTTTTAGGCACCCACCACCCTCTGTGTAAAAAGACTTCACCCACACATCTCCCTTAAACTTTGCCCCTCACCTTAAAGTTCTGCCCACAAGTATTTGATATTTCCATCTTGGAGGAAAAAGGTTCTGACCATCTACCCTATCTATGCCTCTCATCATTTTATATACTTCTATCAGGTCTCCTCTCAACCTTCAGCGTTCCAGAGAAAATAATCCAAGTCTGTCCAAAATCTCCTGATAGTTAATTCCCTTTAATCCGGGCATCATTCTGGTAAACCTCGTGCAAAGCCTCCACTCCCTTCCTGTAATGGGGTGACCAGAACTACACACAAGACTCCAAATGCAACTTAGCAAAAGTCCTTTAAATCTGCATCAAGACTTGCTGACATTCACTGTATGCCCGTATCCTATTGTCACTAATTGAAATGTCATCTTGGTAACTTCTGCAGGTCGCCAGTCCATTTGTTCCACCAAATAACTTCCAGAACTTCTCCCTGGTGAGCCGCCAGCGCACGACGCACATCACCTCCGGATTCACGGTGACGGTGAGAGAAGGCCAGCCGCAGCTCTCCTTCGGGCGCTTTGGGCAGTACACGCAGGAGTCCTACTACTGGCAGCTTCCGGAAGTCTTTCAAGGGGATAAGGTAAGGCCACAGTCCATTGTGCGCGAGAGCTTTAAAGGTTAAATCAAGAGGAGATCGCTGCGGTACTCATGATGGCGCTGTTAACCTGTTCACTGCCAAGATTCCTTTTCACTATTGCCCACGTTATGTTTTTTTCCAAGATTAAGGACGACTTGACTAAGCTAAAGCTAGTATAATCGGGGGTGGCAATGAGATGATAATACTCTGACCCAGGGATACACGGGGGTGACAATGAACTGGTTAAACAAACCGTTTGTGTTGTGTCGATTGAAGATTGAATTTCCGCACGCTGTCCCCATTGTGGTAACGATGTGCCGAGTTTCTGCCGTGTAACAATTCCTGCCGATTCCCGGCTGAGGAAGCAGGAATTGGTGCGGTCTCAGTGAAGCAGGGGCTCAATGTGAGGACACTGGCAAGGTCTTCACCAGGGCTTTACCAACCAACCACTTGTATCTCAGGCAGACTGCTCCAGTTCAGGAAGGGGTGAGGAGCAGTCAGGGACCGCAGTCGGGGATGTTTGATGAAGGGTCATGCTATATAGAACGGAGGAGATCGAAGTCCGCACTTGAGCTGTGCTTGGATTCTGAGAACAACTTTCGGAGCACTGTGGGAGCCTCACTGGCTCTGAAGAATGGCAGGAAGATTCCTGATGGCCACCAGTTCCTGGTCTCTGGTAAATGAGGGTAGCTGTGGTGAACGACAAGTGAGGCTGCTCCATTGTACTGTCGGAATTCCCATTTAATAATGGTCGCACGTCCTTGACTATCACTCTGGCAAACCCCACCCCAACACTGAATAGTGAATATTGTCCTTTTCCTTCACAATGTACTTTTTCCAACCCAGCCTGGCTACGAATTACTGTTGACGGCATTGGGATAATGCTTATAAGTGAGTGTTTGTGAATATTATTTGAATTGATATATCTAACAGAGGACATTACAGGATGCTACAGACTCCGAAGGGGAATAGTGTTATCTGACTGCATCGATTTTTACAACTGATGGAGTAAAACATAAAATAAACCATCCGTTCATTGTAAACCAGTGAGTTCTGGTGAGGGGTGATCCCACACTACAGTTTTTGTTCACATTCCTTCTGCAATTCCAATGGAGATTGATCATTTGAAACTCAGACTTGAATTATTGGCCTCGCTGAAAACTTTGATCCATATTCAGTTCAAATTACCAAATTCCGAAGTCTAAAGGTTGGATTCCACCTGTGGTATATTCTGAGAATATCAAGACTGAGCATTTCACAAATAAATGGGAAGATCATCCCTGTTCCTGTGAAGCAAGCTCATTACTGTATGAAAACTGCGAGTTTAATAAATTATTAGCCTCTTTGGAGGGAGTTAGAACATCAAATGTGGGAAGTGCACCAACATTTTGAGGCGAGGCTTTTGTTATTTTTAGAAATGACCTCAAAACAATTCTCTTAAACAAAATAATTAATAGTTTATGTGGCCAATGCCTCGGTACATTGACCATACCTTCAGTGTCCACTGCCACTTTGGCCATGCTCGTGAGATGCTGAACTTTACATCTGTTCAAGTTGATAGACCTGCTTATGTACCAAGGCTGACATTAGTATCAGGAGGTTTCGTGTTCATATCTCACTGCTGTGATTTGAGCACAAAAATCTCAGCTTTGCTTGGTTGCAATGCGACAGAGCAACACTGCCTTCCAATCAAGGCCCTAAACTGAGACCCGATCTAACTCTGTCAGTAAAGGATCCCAGTGCATTATCTCTGGTGTCCTGGTGATTCCCTCAATTATTAGGATATAAAATAAAGCGCAGCATAGTGGTGTAACTAATGGAGCTGCTGCCTCACAGCGGCAAAGATCCAGATTTGATCCAGTCCTCGGGTGCTGTCTGTGTGGAGTTTGCAAGTTCTCCTTGTGACCGTGTGGGTTTCCTCCAGGTGCACCGGTTTCCTCCCACGTCCCAAAGTTGTGTGGGTTTGGAGATTATTTGGCCTCTGTAAATTGCCCCTAGAATGGAGTGAGTGGATGAAAAAGTGTGATAGCATTGAGTTTGTGTGAGTGGGTGATCGATGGACTGATTCCATGCTGAATCCTTAATCTAAACTAAATCAGGTTAACTTGTCTAAATTGAGAGAACAAGGCACTGGGAATGGTTAGCAGATCAAGCAGCATATGGGGAGTAAGAAACAGAGTTAACTTTTCTTTTCCCTCCCCTGACCCACTGAAATAATTGCCAGACAACTGCAGCTCATTATTTTGCATTATCTGGGCATTGTAATGTCACTGTTTCTGAGTTCCTCCTCTGTGCAAATTGGCAGCAGCAAATCGTTCATTTCAGCAATGACTGGACCCCTTGTTGGCCAGAAAGAGATCTGATGCATCCTGAGAACGTGCGATAAAACTGGGCGGTGTATGGTCTGTTATCTTGAACCCTTTGTGAAACACTGGTCAAACTGTGCTGTTTACCTCTCACTGTTATTCTGTCCCTTTCTGCAGCGGGAGGAATTCTTTGCTCGCATTAGACGTGGGCACAAGGTAGAGTGATGCCGTCTCCGTGCTTTGATGGTTGTGTTTGCTTGAGTTTGTCCCTGCACTGATGACTTTAGCGTTAATAATGCCGTGTTTTTTGGAACATAACCGAGGTGGAATTGGATCTAAACATCCAGTGTCATGGGCCAGAGTACCTTTGTGAGCATGTGGTGTGTGTCTTTCTATTGTGCCCAAGTGCTGTGCAAAGATCTGGTGCTGCTAACGACCTGTTGGCTCTGATTAGGAGAGCGGACTGCATGCCAGTAATCTCCAGGTGGTTGTCAGACACACACAGGCACCTAGTGAAAGGAAAGGGCGATGAGCTAGAAATTTACATTTCCCCCAAGGAGAAAGCCCACATTTTCTCAAGCAGGGAAAGCAATGGTTGAAGGCATTGCACTACGATGAAAAGTTTATATTATGAGAACCAATTGACAATTTAATGAATTACCTCCCCAATGATCTGTGGCCACCACCAGTTTACATTCTTACCACCTGCATGGCACTTGGGCGGCTTGGTGGCGCAGCGGTAGAGTTGCTGCCTTACAGCGTCAGAGAACCAGGTTCGATCCTGACTACGGGTGCTGTCTGCACGGAGTTTGTACATTCTCCCCGTGACCTGAAGAAGGGTGTCGACCCGAAACGTCGCCTATCTCCTTCGCTCCTTAGATGCTGCTGCACCCGCTGAGTTTCTCCAGCTTTTTGTGTAACCCTCGATTCTCCAGCATCTGCAGTTCCTTCTTTAACTCCCCGTGACCTTGTGGGTTTTCCCCGGGTGCTCTGGTTTCCTCCCACATTCCACACATGTACAGGTCAATTGACTTGGGTAAAAATTGTAAATTGTCCCGAGTGTGCAAGATAGAGATAGTGCATCGGAACCGCTAGTCAGCACGGACTCGGTGACCTGAAGGGCCTATTTCCACTATATCTATAAACTAAACGAAACTAAACTAAAACACCTTGGCTTTCTATTGTGATAGTGAAGTAAAACCCTTTCTTCCTGTTTTATTTTTTGATTGCCTTCTCTGCTATCCATTTTAATACTTTTAACAGCACCTATTTCCCAATTGCATTCGTTATTTAGTTGAAGCGTAAAACATCATCACTTGCTTTCCTTCCCCTTTACTCCGCGCTGCTATTGTCCACTGATCACATTACCAGCTGGAGTAAATCTGGAGCTCAAAGGTCCTTCCTGACCAGTCGGAAGCTGGGATTTAAAATAGATCAGCACATGGACTAAACCCGAGCAGGCTGGAGTATCGCTTCTCAGCACATAAATATTGTCTGATTATCCAATGACATCTCCAAGTGAGAAGTTAGTGCAGCATACATTCCCAATATCTAAATTATTTACACACTTTTCCCCAGCAACTCTTGTAGACTTTTCCTGGTGCTTGGGAACGGTACACTGGTGCCCCTCAACGAACACAGTTAATTTGATAGCTGACACCTGTATAAACTTTTAATGTTGCAAAGTGCACCAATTGTCCAGAAGAACATCAGCATTATATTTTGAGATGAGGTCACAAAATGAACTGTGACCAAAGGATTAAGGCTCAAGGTAAAAGAGGAGAATGCGAAAAAGCAACTTATAACCATATAACAATTACAGCATGGAAACAGGCCTTCTCGGCCCTTCCAGTCCGTGCCAACCATTTATTTTCCCCTAGTCCCATCTACCTGCACTCAGACCATACCCCTCCATTCCCTTCCCGTCCATATACCTATCCACTTTACTTTTAAATGTTAAAATCGATCCTGCCTCCACCACTTCTGCTGGAAGATCATTCCACACAGCCACCACTCTCTGAGTAAAGAAGTTCCCCCTCATGTTACCCCTAAACTTCTGTCCCTTAATTCTCATGTCATGCCCTCTTGCTTGAATCTTCCCTACCCTCAATGGGAAAAGCTTATCCACGTCAACTCTGTCTATCCCTTTCATCATTTTAAAGACCTCAATCAAATCCCCCCTTAACCTTCTGCGCTCCAAAGAATAAAGACCCAACTTGTTCAACCTTTCGAGGAACTTCATGAGGAAACTTTCCATGAGCATGCTAATTATCAGACTTTCACTGATACTTGATCATCAGTCATTCATGAATATATTTGGAAAGATAGCGATAATTATGTTATTCCTCCTTAATACTAATTGGAGGTCAGGTTCTCATAGACTCTGGAAATGTAATCTATCGAAATCATAGCCTGTTGTGTCTGTTGATGTGCAGCATGCTTTGAAAGACTATGTGTGATGGATCATATTAAATTAAACCTGCTGTCTTGTTGAGCTACAGCTGGATCCCCTTTTGTAGTCTGGCTGACTATAAAACAATGGCCAGGTTGCATTTTCTGAGACTCAGCTTGCCAACGTTGCTGTTCTTGAATGCACATGTTTTTGGCGATGTTTTATTTGACTCACAAGCAACCGGCAGAGCAGAAAAGGACACAAAGTCCTGGAGTAACTCAGCGGGTCAGGCAGCATCACTGGAGAATATGGTCGGGACCCTTCTTTGGAGTCCGAAGAAGGGTCCTGACCCAAAATGTCACCTATCCACGTTCTCCAGAGATGTTGCCTGGCCCACTGAGTTACTCCAGCACTTTATGTCCTTTTTTTAATAAACCAGCATCTGCACTTCCTTGTGTCTACTAGTTGCTGAGCGGAATGGTGGTTTTGTGGTTACTAAATAACATGCAGAATTACATTTTAATAGAAGGACCCATCTTTAACTGAGGAGCAACTGAGAAAGGATGCCGCCATCTGGGAACTCTTGAGCTCCTCTTCGTCGCATTCTAGGCTTAAAAGATCTTCAAAGGTAGCAGTAAAACTGCATGAGGAAGTCTGAAGCTTAATTATTACTGACCGAACGTGGAGCAAGCAATATGCAAAGGAAATCTAACACCCTCCTTCATATCTGTCTAATCAGATTATTTTGTTATTTCCAAAACTGAGCTTTATTTGTTCTCCATTAGTTCTCTTGTCTTAAGTGTGGGAAACCAAGAAACAATATGTTCAGTTCACTGTATAAGATGGTGTGAGCTAACATTGCACATAAGCTGTAAGTGGAGCATGTGAATTACTTGTTAACGAGGATCTGGTATTAATTTCTCAAGGACTTGATGAACCATGTATCCCACATACAAATCATAGGTTGTGGTCAAGCATTCTTCCACTCTAACACATGTTTTTATAAGGGCAAAACTGCTTTAACTTGGCATTTTTCTGGACATTATATTTTCCTTTAACACTATAGTTTACGAATAGGAATAAATTTGAGATTCTCGCACTCAATGGAAATGCTTCAACGGGTGACCATGAGAAAGGGTGTGATTCTGAAATTCGCAGTTGTGAATAAATACAGTAAAACTCAAATAATAATGGTAAGGGCATCAAATAATAGTAAGGCTGGCAAATGGGGAAAAAAGGCAAGAGAATGGGTTGCGAGGGCCAAATGACCAGCCACGATCAAATGGTGAAGCAGACTTGATGGGCCGAATGGCTTAATTCTGCTCCTTTGTCTGAAGATCTTATGACCTAATCGCTATCAGCTGTTTGACACTTTGATCAGAAACAGGGCCCCGACCCAAAAGGTTGTCTGTCCATTCCCTCCACAGATGCTGCCTGGCCCGCTGGGTTCCTCCAACACTTTGTTTCTATCTTGTGATTCCAGCATCTGCAGTTTCTGGTGTCCCAGTCTGACGCCCAACAGATTCGGCTTGGGCTCACCTGGTTCCCTTTACTCACCCACACCTCTATTTCAGAGCACCGTTTAAATTCATTGCGGACGCTGTTTCCACGCCTTTCTAAACTCACCAGGCCCTGTTCCAATATTCCTTTTACGCACACACTGGAAAATGTAACATGCTCCTCTGTAGCGTTCATAAATTCACAAGTTGTAGGAGTAGAATTAGGCCATTTGGCCCCTCGAGTCTACTCCGCCATTCAATCATGGCTGATGTCTGCCACCTAATACCATTTTCCTGCCTTCTCCCCATAACCATTGACATCCGTGCTAATCAAGAATTTGTCTATCTCTGTCTTAAAACTATCCACTGACTTGGATCATTGACCCTCTGTGGCAATGAGTTCCACAGATTAACTACCCTCTGACTAAAGAAGTTCCTCCTCACCTCCTTTCTAAAAGAGCATCCTTTAATTCTGAGGCTAAGACCTCTGGTCCTAGACTCTCCCACCAGTGGAAACATCCTTTCCACATCCACTCAATCTAGGCCTTTCATTATTCTGTAAGTTTCAATGAGGTCCCCCCTTAACCTTCTAAACTCCAGCGTGTAGAGGCCCAGTGCTGTCAAGTGCTCATCATGCTAACCCACTCATTCCTGGAACATTCTTGTAAACCTCCTCTGTATCCTCTCCAGAGCCAGCACATCCTTCCTCAGGTATGGGGCAATATATTCTCACAGTACTCCAAATGTGGCCTGACCAGAGCCTTATTGAGCCTCAACATTACATCTCTGTTTTTGTATTCCAGTCCTCTTGATATAAATGCTAGCATTGAATTTGCCTTCCTTACTACCAATGCAACTTCCAAATTAACTTTTTGGGAGTCCTGCACCAGCACTCCCAAGTTTCTTTGCACCTTCGATTTATGGATTATCTCTCCATTTATATAATCTATGCCTTTATTCTTATTACCAAAAAGCATGACTCTGCACTTTGCTATACTGAATTTCAACTGCCATTTCTCTGCCCACTCTCCTAACCTGTCCAAGTCTTTCTGCATTGTCCTTGCTTCCTCTACACTGCCTGCCCCCCCACCTATCTTAGCATCAACTGCAAACTTGGCCACAAAGCCTTCTATCCCCTTATCCAAATCATTAATATACAAATAAAAATAAAAAGCAAATGAAGCACCCATCACATTCCATCATCTGTAGCCTCTTATGGGCTCCACTGAGCATTTCCCAGCCTCTGTCGCTACTTCCACCCCTCCCTCCCTCACCTGGGACTTCATCTGCCAGTGAACCTCTCCTCACCAAAATCCACCAGTCATTTGCCTTCTCCACCTCCATCACCTGGCTCCCTCCACTCCTTCAACCTAGATGCAGGGTCCTGACCTGAACCATCGACTGTCCATTTCCTCCACAGATGCTGCCTGACCCACCGAGTTCCTCCAGCAATTTAATGTTCAGCATCTGCAGTCTCTTGTGTCTCCAAATGAACAATGAATTGGTGTATCAATGGGAAGCCACAAAGACAGATGTGTACAGCAATTCGTTCTTTCCACGCACTATTAAAGCATGGAATAATCTCCACCAAGCCACGGTTGCCCAGCCAGATGCAACTAAATTTAAAGTGGCACTTTCTTCCCAATAACCCTCTCTGGCTAAACCCCTCCCTTCACCACCTCCAGTTTAAATTCCAGTTGGAATATTTTGGAGGACCAAGTAACCAAGAACCAAGGCAGCGGGTGCCGGATCATCAGTTTTACTGTTTTATTATTCACAAAACAGAGAAGCTTCTTTCTTCAAAAGAAAAATAAAATGTAAAGATTTGTGAAGAATCTGCATGGTTATTCTCTTATTGCCAGTGTTGTGATTTGCCGTGAGTGCCGTGGTAAACTGCAGGGATGATGACTTGTTATGGATGACTTGTCCCTTCACTTCCTTGTAGTCTGTGCCTGATATGGAAGAGCAGAAGCGTATTGACGATGAAGTATGGGCAATTATAACGGGTTTTGCTGCTGAGCGGTTGCACAAACCACACAGTCCTGTCGTGTCCAGCGGTAAAAATCAGTCCCGGTCATCGCGCCCCTTTTCTCGCCTGGCGTCAGCTGGACCTGCCGGGCCTCCTGCTCCCTCTGCCTCTCGCAAAAGTTCAGCTCATTCCGTATCCTCCCCCTCTTCAAGAACTGCCTCTTCCCATTCTTCTCTCTCCCCATCTCTGCTTTCTCAACCTGCCGACCACAAAAAGGTATGGAACTTTTTGCATTATGAAAAGTGTAAATCACCCCTTTAAGTACAGTCCTTGCATTCTACACAAAGTGTGTCGGAAGGAACTGCATGCAGATGCTGGTTTAATAGACACAAAAAGCTGGAGTAACTCAGCGGAACAGGTCGCATCTCTGGAGAGAAGGAATGGGTGACTCTTCGGGTCGAGACCCTTCTTCAGATATTCGAGACCACTCTTTTGGTGGAGGGTGGAACAAAACTATGCATCACAATGCAAGCTAAGATAAAGAATGCCTTTGATGAGGATCAGTGGAGTAAATGGTTAAGGTTAGCCAAAGATAGTAACAAGTCTAACATTGTAAAAATTGTATATTAAATGGTCTGATTAGGTTAACATATGAGGAGCGTTTGATGGCTCTGGGCCTGTACTTGCTGGAGTTTAGAAAGATGAGGGGTGGATCCCATTGAAACCTACCGAATAATGAAAGGTCTAGTGGATGTGAAGAAGATGTTTCCAATAATGGGAGAGTCTAGCACCAGAGTGCTACTGCCTCAGAATAAGAAGACTTGCCTTTCAAATGGGAACGAGGAGGAATTTACTTAGCCAGAGGGTGGTGAATCTGTGAAACTCATTGCCACAGTCATTTGGTTTTCTAAAGCAAAGATTGGTAGGTTCTTGATTAATAAGGGCGTCAAAGGTTATGGGGGAAAAGGCAGGAGACTGGAGTTGAGGGGGAAAAATAGGCCAGCCTCGATCAAATGGCAGAGCAGACTCGATGGAATGAATGCCTAATTCTGCTCCTATGTCTTATGGTCTGATGGCAAACGGGCCACAGGTGCCTTCAAGAGATTGGTGCATCATGTCAGAGTCGAGACCTGGGGAGAAGCATCAGGTGAACACAGAAATGAATTTGCGATCAGTCCCTGTGGAGAGAAGTGAGGAGGTGTTTGGCGTACGACTCATTGGGGGCAGTTGCAGAGAAGCCCAGTGTAGTACTGAGACAGTCCCCCACAAAGTGTAGTGTTTAGGTGCCGTGAGTAGAAAAAATATTAAATTGCTCCTCAACTCTTTGCGCAACATTAAGTGCAGATAGGAACTCCTCAGCTGATGGTAGGCTTGAGTTGCTTTCTTTGGAGCATTGAAGACTGATTGAGGAATTCGGAGTTATGAGGGACATTGTTGGAGTGGAGAGTAGAGGTGTCCTTGAACATTGGACATTGAGGAAGAATGTTTTCCCCCAGACAGTGTTTGGAAGCTGCAACTGTCAGTTTTAGTTTAGTTTATTGAGTATGTGGAGGAGGCGGGTACTCTGACAAAGTTTAAGCAGTGTTGAGATGACCGCATGAAACTCCATACCAAGTGCTCATCACCCTCTGAGTTACACCAGCACTTTGTGTCCCTCTTTGTAAAACAGTATCTGCAGTTCCTTGTTTCTACTCTCTTTTCTAAGTTGTTGATTTTCCATGCAGATGAAACACTTCTCTAAGATCCCCTCACTACAAGCCGAGGAATCAGCAAATCTTATTGCTTCCTCCGTGTGGGGCCCAAGACCGGAGAAGGTAGCCACGGTTAGCTGCATGGAAAGTCTCAATCTATGTGACCTGCATGTCTATGGTGTTATGGTCTTCAGAAGGCTGGCTGATAGAATATGTTAGAAGTACTCAGCAGGTCAGGCATCGTCCGTGGAGAGAGAAAGAGCCTTAATATTTTAGCGTGACTACGGTTCATTGAGCTGAAATGTTAGTGTTATTTCCATCGCCGTAAACCTGCTGAATATTTATCCAGATTGTGTTTCCCAGTTCAGTGTTTTGCTTTTTACCAGCCGGCTGCCTATTGAATTACAAACTGCAAACCTGCGAGCGGTATTATTCCTGTTTAGCAGAAGCCACTGCTTCGAATGCTTACAAAACCCGCCACATGCATGTGGTAGGTGCAGTGATAGAGCTGCTGCCTCACAGCGCCAGAGACCTGGGTTCGATCCTGACCTCGGGTGCTGTCCGTTTGGAATTTGCACGTTCTCCCTGTGACCATGTGGGTTTTATCCGGGTGCTCCCACATCTAAAAGACGTGCGGGTTTGCAGTTTAATTGGCCTCTATAAATTACCCTTGGTGTGAAAAAGTGGGATAATATAAAGCTAATATGAATGGGCGATGATGGTCAGTGTGGACTGAAGGGCCTCATTCCACGCTGTATCCATTAATCAATCAATCAATCAATTCAATGCACTGGGCCATCATTATAAACATTCAACAAAGCAAATAGTTTGTGTGCAATATTGTAATAACTGAGGCCCAAAAAGGTGGCCCATTCTGTTTGTGATTTTAGCATGGATCTACATTCCCTAATGAGGAGCATGTTTATTTGATTGATTTTCTTTGTTAGAATTTATATTTTGTGTGGCTTTGCTGTGGATTGGCCCAGACATATGTGTTTAAACTTGCTAGCGGATATCATTTGCAAATTGTATACGACTGTCCTTATTAACCATTGAGCAGAGGTGACCCCCTCCAGAGGGGACACTTGTACTCCTTGGATCTTTAGATTTCGTTTAGTTTTAGGTTTATGATTATTATTATCACATGTACCGAGGTACAATGAAAAGCTTTGTTTTGCGTGCAATCCAAACAGATCAGATATGCCATACATAGACACAATCAAGTCAAACTCAAATAATACAGATGGAGCAATGGGGACGAAACAGAGTGCAGAATATATATCTCGGCGTTGAAGCACATCAATTCCATAGACAAACTCTGATATGTTCAATGGGTAGAGGTGAATCAGTCAATACCCTAGCGCAATATATCAGCCTCTTCCTGACTTTTCATCGGAAGTAATTTGGGTTGTTGTGTATGTCCACTGTAACCTGGTGGATTGATGTTGTTGGCCACTATTTCTAACGGCTGCTATGACAACACTGGGTGTAAGTGAACCATTGGCAATATTAAAGGCCTGCATCGGTATGATGATACATTTGATTGGCGGGTGGGTAATTAATTAATTAATTGGATGCGGGGTCGAAAGATTATCAGAGTGATAGTGAGAGGAGCCAAGAAATGTAACTGTATTTCCCCAACACTGGTTGATAAAACACCCCATTTTGGAGCCTAACAAGCCCACAAGATCTACATGCACTCATGCCCCTTCTATTGAAAGTGCACTGCCAGAACCCTGCCGACCACCTGCCACGTTTGTACCAGATTCCTACTATTGGAACAACCAGTTAACTATCTTGATTTAAGTTTCTATCTCTTCCAAATGGAGACTAACCCTGGTTCTAAACATCAACAAAAAAAACACACAAAGTGTTGGAGTAACTCAGCGAGTCAGGCAGCTTCTCTGGAGAACATGAACATGAATAGGTGATGTTTCAGGTCAGGACCCTTCTTCCTCACCTATCCAAGTTATCCAGAGGTGCTGCCTGATCATTTGAGTTGCTCCAGCACTCTGTAACTTTTCTTGCAAAACGTAATCTGCAGTTCCTTGCATCTCTGGTTTTAAACATGGCTGAAAGGCTATTTTATGTCCCCAGTTCATCCAGCCATTTCCCCGATTCATAAAATAGAAGGGAGATCCTTTACACACCCGTTGGGGATTAAACAAGATTGCATGTATTCTGATTTGTAACACACACACACTGGTAGCAATGTTCCCTCTTCAGGTTAATTTTTACAGCAGAACAAGTGGCATTGATTAGAGTAATCTGAGAAGTTGCAGATCGCGGGGACATGGAGAATGAATTGGGGAAATAAAGTCACGTTCCAGACATGTTTAAAACCAGGGCTGGTTTCCATCTAGAGTATAAGAAATATTTTCTCTCTTTAGTCCACCACTTCCCATTGTAAAAGCGTGTTCGCAGCTCATTTTTAATCTGGAGTACGCTTAGATTCTTGTAGTCATTGTTTGCAAAATAAAATGATTTTTCAGAAAGATAAATTCCAGAATAAAATCGAAGTCCTGTCTGGTCTTCTCGACCTGCATCTTCAACTCTTAAGACTTTCTGTTTGTTGGATATGCATTCCGTCTCTGGTGTATAGAAGTTCGAGCAACTTGCATCTCTTAATAGTTCGGCTTAGTGTCACTCAAGTTTGTAAATCGGATTCTGCGTGTGGTCTGCACTCAGCTGACCATGTTAATGAGGTGAAATAGCAATGATTCAGCTAATAGGAGAGGAGGAGATGGAAATAGTCTTGAGGCCAGAAACTCAATGGGAAGGAAAGCAGCCAATATTTCAAGGGGTTAACTTTTCATCGGAGCTAAGAATGCGCAATTAAACAAATCTCATGCCTGTCTGTGTGCACCTTTTTTTTGCATAACCTTGTAAACAAAAACGCAGTACTTCTAATTCACAGTTACAGTTTAAGTTTTGAAACAAAGTCCAGCTCTCTTGTTAAAAAAGTGTCATGTTAACAACACAGCTGTGCTCAATTTATCAACAGGAAATGAGGGATGGATACTTGGGGGGGGGGGGGGGGGGGGAACGACTCTGCTTTGTGCAATCCTAGGGTCAGAATTTGAGCCGTTTTGCTGACCATGGCGTTGCTTGCTGTTCTGTGTAAACTTTCTCTGTTCATCTTGTCTCTGCCTCTTTCTCTGTCCCAGTATGCTCTGCTTTACAAGGGCTTCAGCCTCCTGCCTGAAAACAATTTCTATTGGCGACTTCCACATCAGTACCTGGGCAACAAGGTAACCAATAGATTCCGGTAGCGTCTTAGAAAGCCTTTGTTTCGCGCATTTGACTTTTCGTGCCAATTGGATTGAGTGATGTCTTCATCTAATTTATCATGATTGTGCCTTTGCGTCCGTACCTTTCAACTGGTTGAAATATCCTCAGTGGTGGGGGGGGGGGGGGAACGCGTCAAAGAGTTGGAATAATGCACTTCTTTTTGTTAGCCAATATTCGCAGTTCCTCGTTTCTACACTACGTATTACACTAATCCTCAACGGCAACAAGTTTCATGGCGATTCAAACTGATAACACAATCAGGAATAACTCGCTGTTTGAAGAAGGGTCTCGACCTGAAACTGAAACTGTCTGACCCGTTGAGTTCCTGTAGCTTTTTGTGTCTATATGTCACCATCTTGAGCAACTGGTGCAATTCTCCATATTACACTGGTATTGTCAGTAGAATAACGTGATGGAAGCTCCCCATGGCTGATGCCAGTCTGTGGTGAGCTACTGTTAATATCTTCCTCTGCAAGCAAGCTTTGGATGTTGATATGAAATGTCAGGAAGTCTTTTGAAAGATCCCACAGCTAGTGTTTACCTGCCATCCTTCCACTTCCAGCTTCAAACAGCGAATCAAGGAACATCTTCATTCAGTGGCAGCAACAGTTGGTAGAAAATGCCAGGCTGGCTCCCAACCCTGGCATTCCCCCATTGTTCCACTTCCCTAGACCCACGCTCCGTTCCCGAGAGCTGCACTCCATTCCCGAGAACCACGCTCTGTTCCACAGTTACTGACCAACCAGCCCCTGAGCTAACCAAGCTATGTGCAGTGCCATGGTAGTTAATAAAAGCAGGGAATGCATTATTCAGAAA
This sequence comes from Raja brachyura, assembly GCA_963514005.1. The sequence continues at coordinate 18,130,301 of OY740811.1, forward strand.
ATTTAAGTTTCTGAAAAGTACAAATTGAATCTACAATATATAAATGTATATTCAACAGCTCAAAATGTACCTTGTATAAATATCAGCTAACTATAAAATAGCTCACAATGTTTTTGCAGTTCTCTACCTTGGCAGCGCACCCAAGTGTTGACTGAACGGTGTACCGGTGAGACGAGTTCTCTTGCAATGCCGATGATCCTGTTGTAACGAGGGTGTGAAGCAACCTGGTAACTGGTCTGTCCTTTCCCTCAGGTGACATCCTACGGCGGACGCCTTCGTTACACGCTCTCCTACGACTCGGGGTTCCGGGGAACTGCAGTACCAGATGCGGATGTCCAGATCATTGTACGTGGTCGCACCTCTCTCCAACAGCCCGTGCCTCATCCAAGTTTGATGGCACTTTCCCGACGTTAAGATTTCTGCCGTGTATTTTGTGCACTGGGAACAGAAAGTTGGGAGTTGTGAAGTTAGCAAGGAAATGGGTTCGGACCTTGTCTGGAGAGGTGACCAGACATGGGTCATGCGTCAGCTTCTAACACCGGAGGCTAGTTCCAGCATCAACCTAACAGATCATTTAACTGAAGGGCCGAATGGCCTGTTTCCATACTGCATCTCTGAACTAAGTTAAAATAAACTAAACTGAGATAGTGTAGCCCTCTCAATCATTGAGTGTGGGACTCTCATTATTCCTTCTCCCCCAAAGATTTTTTGAAAGTTTCCTTGAGCAAACAATCGGGCATCTCTCTCTTTCCCCCTCAAAAAACAAGGCTTTGTTTTATGATGCTTTGGGAATAATTGTCATTTATTCACCCTCTAGGTCATTTTGTTGTCCCTGACCCAAAATGAATCCATCTGAAGAAAGGTCCTGACCTGAAACGTCACCTATCCACGCTCTCCAGAAATGCTGCCTGACCCGCTGGATTACTTTTGTTTTTTCTTCATAAACCAGTAGTTCCTTGTTTCTACAATCTTCCTCCTTTTTTTTTATTGTAGCATTTATTTGAATTTCAGTTTTATAATTCTACAATGTAATTTGCTGTTTTGTCCGCATTAGACTGTAAGAGGGGAACATATAGGGGCTAAGCTATAGGTCAGCCTGTGTGTAGGTAAGGCCCTCTGCAGCACACAGCACTCTTGCTTGATTAGTACAGGTGTCAGAGGTTATGGGGAGAAGACAGGAGAATGGGGTTAGGAGGGAGAGATGGAGCAGCCATGATTGAATGGCGGAGTAGACCTGATGGGCTGAACGGCTATTCCTTATGAACGTGTGTCACATTCCAAGCTTCCCATTGCCCCCAAACTTATGGCTGGAAGAACCATTGGGTTGCTTCGAGTAGCACAACAGAACAGAAAATAATGTGGATCAGGGAGCCAAGCAACAGTATGTGACATTTATTTATGTTTCATATGTCTTTCCACACCAGCATGAAAATAAAACGCCAGAACATAAAATAGGACCAGGCCTTTGGGTCACTCCTGCCATTCAACAAGACCAGGAAGGAGATGAGGAGACATTTCTTTAGTCAGAGGGTGGTGAATCTGTGGAATTCTTTGCCACAGAAGGCTGTGGAGGCCAAGTCGGTGGATATTTTTAAGGCAGAGATAGATAGATTCTTGATTAGTACGGATGTTAGGCATTATGGGGAGATGGCAGGAGGCTGGGGTTAAGAGGAAGAGATAGATCAGACATGATTGAATGGCGGAGCAGACTTGATAGGCCGAATGCCCCTAATTCTGCTCCTATTACTTATGACCTTATGACCTTATGGAACCCTTACCTAATGACCTTATGGTACCTTCTGCTTGCACAACGCTGAAATCTGTTGGATGTGGATCTGAGCTTGTTTTCCCATTGATCTTTCAGGGTAACGATATCACCTTGGTTACCTACCACACTCATCAGCTGCGGCCGAGAGAGACCATGAGCTTTGAGGTCATGTTCAAGGAGGTAAAGACTTGCATTTTACATATTGCACGTCAACATTCCATTGCCGTTCCATAAACTTCAATGATGAGAAAGTGAAGACAAGTTGGGCAGCAGAGTCGTTAGCCTTGGGAGGCGATGCTTTCCTGGCCCTGTTGGTGTCTGTGCAAGGTTTACATGCTCTCCTTCTGACTACTTGTGTGTCCACCCGCAGCCCAATTACTGGGTTGGTGGGTCAATGGACCCTTAGTGTAGGGGGTCGTAGGGCGAGTGGGGCTGATAGGTGAGTTCAGGTGTGTCGGGGGTGGTGGGGGGGGGTGGGTAATAGTTGGGGCTAAGGGGTGATTATCGCAGGATGAGTCTGGATTTGGCCGTTGAGGGAGTTTGAGTCTGGAAGTGGGGGGAGGGGTGGTGATCGTGGGATGAGTCTGGATAAGTGCCCCGTGGTGTGGAGGGATAATGGGGTGAGTCTGCAAGTTGGGGGGGGGGGTGGGGATATTGGTGTGGGTCTGGGTATGGGGGGAAGTCACAGGGTGTGTCTGTCTGAGTGGGAGCATGGGATTAGTGACGAGCTGTTTGGGGCGTGGAGTGGCCCAGTGCTGACCATGGATCTCCTCTCCCACACAGCAACTTTGGATGCGTCCAGATGGACAGCCGGCCACCAGGGAGCATCTGCTGATGGTCCTCGCTGACCTGGATGAAGTCCTCATCCGGGCCACCTACTCGACTGACATGATCTCTGCCAGCCTCTCTGACGTGAGCATGGAGATCGCAGTGCCCTTCTACACCAGCCTGGGCCAGGCACTGGAGGTGGAGGAATGCCATTGCCCGCAGGGCTACCATGGCTTGTCTTGTCAGGTGACTAATGTCTTTACTGTAACTGCAACTGACACACAGTTAGTTAGGGCTTGTGGGATTATTGTTGTCTACCTGCAACGATCAACATATTAGTACTGAACAGAAGCAGAGGAAAAATTGGAAGATTTCTTGGGTGACCCTAGAACTTATGAAGGAATCCATTTATAGCAACATGAATAATTCCGGGACAAACTATAAATGTGGACATATTGAACAATAAACCAACTGCTATATGGACTCATTGGGTCAGGCAGCATCTGTGGGGGGGAGTGGACAGAGGATTTTTTGGGTTAGGATCCTTCTTCGGACTGACCATACATCATGTGTCCACTTCCCTCCTCAGATGCTGCCTGACCTGCAGATATTTTCTAATTCTGTTTATGTTAAAAAAAAAACAACGTGCTTTTGTGGGAAGAATTGATTTTTCTCAAGAGGTTGAATTCTCAGAATGCGCGTGCTTGTGCACTGAAAGTTCCACTGAACTGCAGTTGGCAGTTAAAAATGTAAAGCCTTGTAAAATATGTGGTTGGGGAGAGATTGAGGAAGTGCTGAATTGCAGTTATTTGGGGCACTGCTAAGACCATTCCAGGAACGCTGCAGAACATTGGCCCATTGCCTACCAAGAGATGAGTCTTTGCCATGGTAAGGGATTAGGAAGGTGTCTGATAGTTCCTTAGTAGAGGTGGGTATTTACCAAGGTGGAATTACATTTGAAGTTTAGAAAAATTAGAGATATCAATGAAATGTTAAAAGAATTCTGAGAAACTTGACATGGGAGACCCAGGAATGTTGCATCAGCTGGAGTGTTAGGAAAAGGGGCTCATGACATCAGGATGAGGGGTCACAGAGTTGAGGAGAAATGTCTTCACTCTGATGTTGGTGAATTTTTGCACTTTCCTGCCGGTGAGACCTGTGGATGATCCAAGGTGGGCTTTTGGGCACAAGAGTATGCCTGCAATATTCTGTTGTGCTGAAGCAAACCAAGAATTTCATTGTCCTATCTGGGACACATGTCAATAAACTCTCTTGAATCTTGAAGAGAATCAGGTCAGAATACAAAGCAAGAAATGTTAAGCATGGAATAACAGTTAAGCAATGTGAAGCAGTACATTTAGAAGGGCACACTGTGACACAGCGGTACAGTTGCTGCCTTGCAGCGCCACAGACCCGGGTTTGACCTGGACTACGGGTGCTGTCTGTAGAGTTCTCCCCGTGGGATGGGATTTCTCCGGATGCTCCGGTTTCCCCCAACACTCCAAAGACGAACAGGTTTTTAGGCTAATTGGCTTAATAAATTTGCAAATTGCCCCTCGAGTGTGTAGGATAGTGCTAGTGTACAGGGATCGCTGGTCGACACGGACTCGGTGGAACAAAGGGCCTGTTTCTGCGCTGTATCTCCAAACTAAACTAAACATGGAAAGTAGAGAAGGCCACAGGCGAATGAAACTCATGTTATGGCCTTCCTTAGGCAGTTTCATGCTGTAAACGTTGTAAATGTTTCATGCAAGTGCTTTTTGAGAAAATCTGACCAAGTGATATTAGAGCATACAACTAAATGTTTCATCATGAAGGTCGGTGTTGGCCAGCATCTTGTCTACATTCTGTCTCTATGGTGTATCTCAGTGCCTTAGCCTTGAAACCTTTGTGTTCCTCCACAGGTGTGTATCCAGGGTCCCACTGCCCATGGCCAAGTCTTCAGTTCCAAAGTCCTGCACTCAGGAATTCCATCTCATAATTCTCTCCTTCCTTCTCGCCAAGTCCCTCTTTTTGGCTTCTCTTTTTTGCTTGGGTACAATAACGTGTAACTAGGATGATATTTGGGGGGGGGGGGGGGGAAGTTGTGCGTATGAGTCACTTTTTTTTCTTTTCTAGGACTGTGCGCCTGGTTATACGAGGACCAGCAGAGGCCTTTACCTGGGACACTGCGAGCGGTGTGAATGCAACGGACACTCGGATGCCTGCCATCCGGAGAGTGGTGCTTGCTCGGTACATAGTTCCACCATCTACTTCACTGTGTTGGCAATTTACATTCAAGTTTCCACTAACAAACCATCTATCTTCAGGAAAGATTTCCAGGCACCTCTTATCCCATGTTTCCTTGGGATTTCTCAGTAGCAAGAAGATATCAGACGTGAGGCTGTTCAAAGAATCCTTCTGTTCATTACTATATCTAAAAGCTTCTGAGAGTACTTGGAACATATTTTGAATGATATTGCTTCACAAATTATCCCAAAGATGTCTTGGGAAAGTGATTTAATTGGTTAATGTAAATCATTCCAAGTGTACAGGCAAGTGGTAGAATCTGGGGAGAGATGAAAGGAACGTGAGGTAAAAGAACTGGGATGGGTTCAAGATGAGTGTCCAATGGCTAGCACAGACTCAGTGGGCAGAAAGGCCTGTAACTCTGCTGTGTGACTCCATGACTTATGCCCCATGCCGTCAATGGATCTCTGCACTAGCTTAAAGGTAGATTTAGTGAATATATTTAGGATGTGCGTAGGTGTGAGAGATGGGGAAGGAATTACATTTGCTTTTGGGGGGGGCGGTGGGGTGGGGGCGTTGACTAGTAATGCATCAGCTTCATTGTTATTTCATTTGGACGGGAAAGTAAAAGATCTTACTTTTCTTGTTGTAAAAGAGAAACTTGACTCTGTGTTAGTTAATTATTGGCAGAGGATGAGTTGGTGAACTGTTTACAACTGGCAGTGGTGAAAGCTTGAACTAATTGATTTAATACATCACAGAAGAGATATGTAACCCTTGAGCTCTTTGTTTTTCCAACACTTGTTCATGGTAATACACTGATTAACAATTCTAGTACGAAAACGGGCATAACTAAGGCATTCTTCTTTTCGACTCTGTTGAACAGAACTGTTTACATAACACAGCTGGGGAGTTCTGTGATCGTTGTGCCCCTGGGTATTACGGTGATGCTACAGCAGGTACTCCAGAGGATTGCCAACCCTGTGCTTGCCCCCTGCCCATCGCTGAAAACCAGTAAGTTACCCACTTCACCAAGCACACTACATTTAACCATCTGTTCAATCTTTTGAGTGAGCTGGACCAGAGGCCTGGATTTGATCCTGACCCTGGGTGCTATCTGTGTGGAGTTTGCGCGTTCTCCTCGTGACTGTGTGGGTTTCCTTCGGGGGGGCTCCGGTTTCCTCCCACGTCCCAAAGTCGTGTAGGTTTACAGGTTAATCGGCCTCTGTGAAATTGCCCCCGGTGTTTAAGAAGTGGATTCAAAAGTGGGATAACATAGAACTAGTGTGAATGGGTGATCGATGGTGGCATGGACTCGGTGGGCCGAAGGGCCTATTTCCACTCTGTAGCTTCCAATCCAATTGTTCAATGACCTATCCATGGATTCTGGAATGTGGTACAGTTTTGTGCTGTCTTTCGCTATCTCTCTGAGGTACAGGCTTCACTTAAGCAGTCGGTGACCATCAGAGGCTTCGACATCCCAACATTGGCCCCATCACCTTTACAGAAACTACAGGGCTTGAGAAGAGGCCAGTGGTTTGAAGTGTTGGGTGCTGTCTGGTGCCGGCTCACCTTGTTGAGTCTTTCCTGCTTCTATTTTCACTGCGGGGTCTACCCCAGCAGACTGCACAAGGTGACTCGCTTCCTACAGAGCAGCACCAACACCTGTGGTTGCGATGTTGGCCAGTGTTGTGGGAGAGTCGATGCCATTGTTCCCGGCGGTCACTGATCCTGGCAGTGTCGTCGTTAAAGGAGCACAACACTGGGCAGCACGGTGGCGCAGCAGTAGTGTTGGTGCCTTGAAGCGCCAGGGACCCAGGTTCGATCCTGACTACGGGCGCTCTCCCTACGGAGTTCTCCCCGTAATCTGCGTGGGTTTTCTCCCCGTAACCTGCGTGGGTTTTCGCCGAGATCTTCGGTTTCCTCCCACACTCCAAAGACATGCAGGTTTGTAGGTTAGTTGGCTTGGTATAAATTGTCCATAGTGTTAATATGTGGGGATCGCCAGTATGTGCAGATTCAGAGGGCCGAAGGGCCTGTTTCCACACTATATGAATGAAATAAACTAAAAATGATCGGTTTAAATATATCTTTAAATGTATCTTCAAACTAAACTAAACTCACCTTGCCGGCCATTATAGTTTCTGACTGTGTGGGTTTGAGGGCTTGTGACTTCTCTCAGCGCATGTCTCTCCTCCTTTTCTCCTAGGTTTTCGCCCATCTGTGAAAACAACGGAGCGGATGGTTACAGGTGTACAGCCTGTCTGCTTGGCTACACTGGGCAGCACTGTGAATAGTAAGTTGACCCGATGGTCAGTCCAGATACGATTCCCTGCAAACCTCTGCCAACCTTTTGATTCTTGCTTTTGTTGGAGCAAGTCTGAAACTCTCTTGCCCCCAACCTCCATTTTCCAATGACACAATTGTCTTTATATTGCAGTTTTTTAATAACGATGTTTTCTTAGGAATACGACTGTTGCATTATCGCCAAAATACCCTTATGAATGCTCACGAGGACATGCAGGGACATGCTGACCATGGGTGTAATTGAGTCAGGAGGGTAAAAGGATGGGGCCCGTGTGAAGTCTTTGTTTTATCTATGCACTAGTTCCCTGCTGCTGGTTTTCCATTACCGAAAACACTGGATTTTTTCCATCACCGTAACACTGCATTTTTGTTTCAGCTGTGCTCCTGGGTATTCCGGAAATCCAAGAATTCCAGGACAGAGGTGTCTTCTCGTAGGTAGGTTCATGGATCCTCAGCTTTGGCTTTCCCGAGTCAACAATAAGCTCATTGGAGTCAGCTCTGATTTGTTCTGTACCTTTCCAAACCCTCTTCCAATTTCCCTCTCCCCTGACTCTCAGCCTGAAGAAGCATCTCATCCCAAAATGTCACCTATTCCTTTTCTCCCGAGATGCTGCACGATCCACTGGGTTACTCCAGCATTTTGTGTCCAACTAGCTCATTGTCCTCACTGAAGTTGAGAGGAAGATTGTTCTTCTGGCTCCATTCAATCAGATTATCAGTCTCTCTCTTGTACTTTAACACATCGTTCCGCACTATTCATCCAACAAGTGGTATCGTCGGCAAATTTAAAGGTGATTTTGGTGCCGTGTCTGGATGTGCAGTCATGGCTAAAGAGAGAATAGAGGGGGGTACTGAGCACAGTCTTGAAGTGTGCTCCAGTTTACAGCTTTTGTCCTCACTGATAATCAGAAGGGTAATTTTTTGTGTCATGTGCAAATTTCATTTTCAACGTTCCATTCTTTTCAGTCCAAATCATTCACATTCAGAATTAAAAGGCGCTTTTTCAGAAAGGTGGTGAGGAAGAACTTCTTTAGTCAGAGGATAGTTAATCTGTGGAACTCATTGCCACAGAGGGCTGACTGTGGAGGCTAAGTCAGTGGATATTTTTAAGGCCGAGGTAGACAAATTCTTGATTAGAATGGGTGTCAAAGGTTATGGGCTGGAAAATGGGATTAGGAGGCAGAGATCAGACATGATTGAATGGCAGAGTGGACTCGATGGGCCGAACGGCCTAATTTTGATCCTATAACTTGTGAACATACAGTAAGCCCTCGCTATAACAGACCACGGAGGGGTGGTGTCTGTTATTGCTGATTGTCCATTATAAAGGGGGGTGGGCAAGGTTTAATCACAGGCCAGGCAGACACAGAGCCCCCGGACCCCACACGCAGTGCACCAGGGACGGATCTGGTACTCACGCCGACTTCACGCTGCGCACTCTCTCAACTCCCGTGACCGGGCGCACGCCACGTGATGCCAGATCACCGGGGAACCTGGCAGAAGTGGGGCGGGGTGGTAGGGGATGCGGTACAACAGGAGTCTCGGTCCGCTATAACCAAAATCCCCTGTATAGAGGTCTGTTATTGCAAGGGTTTTATCAATACAAGCAAGGGGCTATGTACCGAGTACAGTGGAAGTTCACAGTTAAAAAAACATTTTGTTACAAACACACCCATCTCTTGGATCCCATGGGCTTTTTCTTTCTCAACCATCTGGGACCTAACTAGCCTGTAATTACAACGTTTCTCCCTTACTTCCTTTCCAGACAACTGAGCAATGTCAGCGGGTCACCAAATCTCCAGCACCATTCCTGTAATCAGGGGACATTGACCTTTGAGAAATTGTAAAATTGAAATATTGGAATTTTTATGTCATTTGAACAATAATCTTTAGCCAAATAATTAGTGGGCTGAACGCTGTAGAAAATAGATTACGGCTAGACGGAATTTCCTGTGACTGATGCAAGTAAATAGGTTAAAAATAGTGATGGAAATGTATTGAGCGTAATCATAATGGATTTCACAATGGTCAGAAATAATTGTCCTTTGTTCTATACTATACTTCCTAAAATAAATATCCTGTACATTATGAAAGTACGGTACATGAATATAATTTGCTTTTTCCTTTAGATCGCAATCCTTTTGTGGTCCGCGTTATCCCTGAGAGAGCAGAAGTGGAACAAGGTGGCAGGGTGATACTGAAATGCCAGGTTATTGGTCAAGCTCCTTTCTACTACTACTGGAGCAGAGCTGATGGTCAGCCCTTGTCCAGCCGAGTTCAGCAAAGGGCCCAAGGTAATGCTGCAGAGGCGATGTCCCCAATGGTTTCCTCCATCTTCTGTAATACTTGCGACTGGGACAACTGAGAAAGGCATTTGATATTTGCCCACCAATGTTGATGGGCACCAGTGAGAAACACTGAGATGTAGAAACAAGAAACTGCAGACGCTGGTTTACAAAAGTGCTGGCTATCCATGTTCTCCAGAGATGCTGCCTGACCCGCTGAGTTACACCAGCATTTTGTGTCTTCTAGTGAGAAACAGATCCGGGTCCTTAACATGGAAGTTTGTAAGGTGCCCGACAAACATTCTAATTTTAGGAGAGGGGTTTTTGTGTCGGACAGTGATGAAGCATGCCATTGGAATAGTTTCTATAAACGGCCGAGGAAATCCGCTTTAGAGTCATGCAGGCAGCACTTCCCAACTCCACACCAACCTTCAGATGAATATTTGCCCTATGTTAATGCTTTACCATTGTTAACTGTTTGAGGGTGGGTCATGTATCGTGTACCTAATGCTTGTTGTACTTTATACTGAAATATTTAGCAATGTGAGAGTTTAGTTTATAGATACAGTGTGGAAACAAGCCCTTACTCCCACTGAGTCCCCACAGACCAAACCAGTACACTAGTTCAAACCTACACACAAGGGACAATTTACAGAAGCCGATTAACCTACAAACCTGCCCGTCTTTGAGCTATGGGAGGAAACCAGAGAACCCGGAGAAAATCCACATCGCCACAGGGAGAATGTACAAACTCTGTAGAGACAGCAACATAGTCAAGATCGAATTTGGGTCTCTGGCCCGCTGTAAGGCAACTCTGCCACTGTGCCGCTCCTTAGAGACCCTGAAACCTGAAGAATGGTTCCAACCCAGAAACATCACCTGTCCAATCCAATGAAAGAGATTTTAATATTTCCATCACAATGGGTGAATGTCTGATAAATCATTTTAAATTGTGTGAAAAGTGCTGGAGGAACTCAGCAGGCAGGCAACATGAAGGGAATGGAAAGACAAGATTTCAGGTTTTTAGAGATACACTGTGGAAACGAGCCCTTCGGCAAATTGAGTCCAAGCTAACCACCAATCACCCATCAACACTAGTTCTATGTTATTCCACTGCCTACATATTGGGGACTAATTTACAGAGGGCCAATTATCCTACGAACCCACATATCTTTGGGACATGGGAGAAAACTGGAGTTCCCGGACATAACGGGGAGAATATGCAATCTCCACACAGATAGCACCCAAGGTCGGGTTGCTGGTGCGATGAGGCGGTGGCTCTAGCAGCTGCACCACTCTACTGCCCCTAGGTGACCTTGAAACCTGAATTGCAGATATTTGTCTTTGTTATGGGGACTTGACCATTGAAAGCTGATTGTTTTTTTGTTAGAAAGAAAGAGCTTGTATTTCTAACATTGTAAGTGAAATAAATGCCTCATCACCTTCCACTGCATCCTTCCCGTGCAGGTGAAGAGCTTTTGATCGAGGAAGTCAAACCATCAGATGCTGGAGTTTATATATGTACATGCCGAAATATGGAGAGCTCCAATTCAAGTCGGGTTGAAGTCTTTGTGACTGGTGAGTTGAGGACAATAATTCACATCTCACAGCTCACTTTCATTGTTTCTGGGACAATGCAAACTCTTGTGTTTTATCATATCCTGGTGCACTTTCCTAGCTCTGGTCTGTAGACAAAAGAGCCAAATCTTTTACGGTGTGTCAAGCATATTATATACAGCTGTACTACTTCCAAGGTTTCATCATTATGTGGAACTTACTGTTAGTTTACTTTTTTAAATGTTAACAAATCCCAGTCCAATGACCAAAAATGACATTTAATTGTAAATGTACTTAACTATGAGAGTACTTTTCACTCTGTTTAACCATAAATCTTCAGCAACCATTGCATTATTGCATTGAGATAGAGTGTGTAACAGAGACTGAGGTGTGATACTTTGTTTTTGAAATTGTAGTGAATATATTCCAAACAAACTGCGTGCAGTCGAATGTAGACAGCCATTAGCCCTTGGAGTTCCTCAGGAGGGAATTATTTACTTCAAATAGCTCTGTGCATTCTTTAGTAATGTCAAAACGATAGCTCAACTACATCTGTGGAGGGTTTACAGTGCATTCAGTCAAAGCTGAGAGTTCACTCTACCCCTTTTAAATCAGATGCCATTCATTTAAATTGGTTGTTAATTCAGATTTGGTGGGAACTATTCACCCCCTTCTTTGATTTAAGTTGATTTATTTGAGAAATGGATAACTGAAATGTTCTTGAGTAAAGAGCAAATCAGAAGTATATAAGTTTAGCTGCAGAATTTAAAATGTGGGATACTCCAGCATCTGCAAAGCCGGCAGGTTTTTCAATTAAAATCACCACCTTTGGGTCACAAGCTTTCCCTCCACATTTCTTACCAGGATTGGTCTGTTGTTGTTTTATGATTTCCTCCTTTCTCAAATGTACGGCTTTCCTTAATTTAGACAGCCACAGAATAGATGCACCTTGATTTTGGGGTGGGGGGGGGGGGGGGGGGGGGGGGATGGGAGGTTGTGTCCAAAATTGGGCTTTTCAATGTTTATATTCAATATTTATATATTCTTGATAATGTTGATAACTCAGCCATATGCATCGACCCATTCTCTCCACAGCAACCTCATTCAAAGCCATAACTGTGACTGTAGAAGAGCCAAAGACACAGACTGTAAGAGCGGGCATCACTGTCAATTTTATCTGCACTGCAAAGAGTCAGGTAAACAACAGATTCATCATACTCAAGAGTCAGCCGTTCCTTTCAGTACGATAACTTTGTGCTTAAACAAGATCCAATTGCAGAATGTACATTGAGAGCCTAAATGGCCTGTCTCACTTGGGCGACCTAATCCGCGAGTTCTGGCGAGTTTGCCCTCGACTCATACTCGCATCATGGTCGACACGAGGTCATAGGAGGTCTTCGTAACTCTCCTTCATGCTCGAGAGTGGTCTCCGCGTACTCGAGGCCTCAGCTAGGTTGCGGTGTATTTTTCAATATGTTAATAAATGCCCGTGAGTAAAAAAAGGTTGCCATGGAAAAAATCGATACTTTTTGTGCTCGTAGGTTTAATCGTAGTAGGTCGGCATGTTAGTCATAGGTAATCGAAGGTAATCAAAGGTAGTCGTAGATAATCTTCATCATAGTCGAATGGAGGTCGAAGGAGGTCGGCTTCACTCTCCACTATTCGGTGTCCAATTTTCCCGAAGTTAGCCGTAGACAGTGGAAGCTAGTCTTCTACATATTCGAAGGAGGTCTTCAACATGTCATTTTTTCAAACTCTTCTAAACTCGCCAATTAGGTCGCCCAAGTGGGACAGCCCCTTTAGGCAGCTTTCATTCAGGCTGGGTTACCTGAACACAGTTCCGCAAAGATTTTTAGTCCTATCAGCAGATGTAAATTATGATGTGTTCAACGTACAGGATCACTTTCATATGTTCATGTAAGTGATGCTGTGGTAGAGTTGCTGCCTCACAGCGCCAGAGACCCGGGTTCGATTCTGCCTACGGGCGATGTCTGTTTGAAGTTTATATGTTCTCCCTGTTACCACATGTGTTTTCTTCGAATGCTCTGGTTTCCTCCCACATTCCAAAGACGTGCGGGTTAGTAGGCTAATTGGCTTCTGTATAGTGTCCCCAGTGTGTAGGATAGAAATAATGTTCAGGTGATCACTGGTCGGCAGGTTCAGTGGGGCAAAGGGCCTTTTTCCATGCTGTGTCTCTAAGGTAAACAAAATCTAATGGTTAATTGCATATGTAACTGTAACTCGTGATGTGTTCAGGAGAGAGGTAGATAGAGCTCTTGGGGCTAACAGAATCAAGGGGTATGGGGGGGAAAGGCAGGAACAACGTACTGATTCTGGATGATCAGCCATGATCATATTGAATGGTAGTGCTGGCTTGAAGGGCTGAATGGCCTACTCCTGCACCTTTCTATGTTTCCATGAGATTTACCAATCATTGCATCTTATTTCATGGCGTTATGCACTGCCCTTTTGCTTGCTGCTATATTGTGAGGAGCTATTCCCCTGCTCCTGTGCATCACTAACCGAGTTAAAATATTGGCGCCGTAAGGCAGCAACTCTATCGTTGCGCCATTGCCACCCAAGGCAACTTGTGAGGCAAGAGCTCTACCCACTGTGCCACAATAGAGCTGAAATTGCAATTGAGTTTAAGTGCTCAATTTGCTGAGCATTTTTGTAGAAGAAGATGTTGATTTTACTCCAGTATTTGGTTAGTAACTGCTCATTTCCTGAAGACTCACACTCATGTGTGGTGCGCTCTCTTTCTCTAGTCCCCAGCGTACACATTGGTGTGGACCCGTCAACATGGCAGCAAATTGCCAAACACCGCAGTGGACTTCAATGGAATCTTGACCATCCGTAACGTTCGCCCCGAGGATGCCGGCATCTACGTCTGCACTGGCTCCAACATGTTTGCTATGGACGAGGGGACCGCTGTGCTAACCGTACCAGGTTTGTGATCTGCACCATTATGTACTCATCATCCTCTCCTTCAATGGTGCATGGCATTCCACCACCTTCCCCTGCACGACCTTCCCCTCCCTTGATTTGCATTGATTCCCTCAACGCAATCTGGTCTTAATCCATCAAATTAAATCCCGGTACTAATATTGTTTGAATTCAATTTTAGTTAAATAAAACAAATTTACTTGGAAAATGTAATTAACTGGCTTTGTTCGTCTGCATACAATTAAGATTTTGTTACTGTTGTGCAAAGCTGTTCATTTCAACAGCTTCCGATCACAATGGTGTATGATGGATGCAAATTCTTATTCATAGCTTCTTTGCAATATTCTTTATTAATATGATATTCTTAATTAATATAATTTATCGTTGCAATTCTCTCACAATAGACGATAGCCATTTAGCCCAACAAATCTATGCCAGCTCACAGAGCAGTCCCATTAATTCTCTTTCCCTATTTACTTTCTTCTATTTCTAATTCCGATTAATTTTCCCCCTTCATTCTCCTGCAGCCCACTCACGCTAGGGAATAACTTACAGTAGCTAGTTAATTACACCATCGTGATTTTGGGATGTGAGTGGAGATGGAACACTCACAGTGTGGCATGGTGGTGTAGCAGGAGAGCTACTCCCTTTCAGCGACAGTGACCCAGGTTCGATCTTGACTACGTTCTCCCCATGAACTGCGTGGGTTTTCTCTGAGATCTTCGGTTGCCTCCCCCTCTCCAAAGACGTACATGTTTGTAGGTTAATTGGCTTAGTGTAATTATAAAATTGTTCCCAGTGTGTGTAAGATAGTGTTCGTGTGCAGGGATCGCTGGTCGGCCTGTTTTGGGGCTGTTTCCGCGCTGTATCTCTGAACTAAACTAAACAGAGAGACTCCACTCAGTCGCAGAGAGAACGTGGCATTTCCACATCGATGATACCGAGGTCAGGATCGAACCTGGTTTGCAGAAGCTGACGTAGGAACACTATCCAACTTCCCCCACTTGCGTGTATGCGGGGGAAGTTACTGGAGTTGGCTTGCAGAATTTTTTTTTGTCTTCCAATTGTATCAGGTTAATTCTGAAACTATATTGGACAAAAAGGTCTCCCATTGAGTTTTCAGAGATCAGAGGTGCTTTTAGACTTTCCAGTTTGGTGCTATGAAATTATGTGTAAAGTTGTAGATATTTTCTTTTGATTTTATGTATCTAAGACAACCACTGTAATATTTTCATTTATTTATCTGTCAGTTCTGACACTGACGAGCCAATTTAGTTCAACACTGTGAACTTTATCCATTTAAAACAACTATTGGATCTCATTACATAGAAACATAAAAAATAGGTGCATGAGGAGGCTCTTCGAGCCTGCACCGCCATTCATTGGGATCATGGCTGATCATCCACAATCAGTAACCCGTGCCTGCTTTCTTCCGATATCCCTTGATTCCGCTAGCTCCTAGAGCTCTATCTAACTTGAATTGGCTTCTGCCTTCTGTGGCAGAGAATTCCACAAATTCACAAATCTCTGGGTGAAAAAGTTTTTTCTCATCTCAGTTTTAAATGGCCTCCCCTTGATTCTTGGACTGTGGCCCCTGGTTCTGGACTCTCCCATCATTGGGAACATTTTTCCTGCATCTAGCTTGTCTAGTCCTTTAATAATTTTATAACGTTGTATACGTTTCTATACAATCCCCTCTCATCCTTCTAAATTCTAGTGAATGAAAGCCCAGTCTTTCCAATCTTTCCTCAAATGACAGTCCCGCCATCCAGGGGATTAACCACGTGAACCTACACTGCACTGCCTATAGCAAGGATGTCCTTCCTCAAATTACTGCTATTGAATAGTGCGCAACTAAATTTATATATCTGTATTAATTTTAAACTCTTCCCGCCAAAAAGAGACGCAAAGTTTACGTAGCGTGAATTAATTGCCTTTACCTGTGTTAAAGATCGCACACATCCGATTAGTTAGTGTAGAATGCTGTTATTCCCTACACAAAAAGCAGGCACTCGTTAAAATGCTGACTGCATTTAATTCTTAAGGTCAAGTGAGAAGTTGTGTACAGAAATGCCAAACACGAACCTCAACTGCAGTGTTTTAAAGATTGTTTCTGAACCATGGTGTATGGGACAGATCTTGCAACGCTACCGAATGTAGTGGCAAGAACTCGAGTCCTTCACCGCTTTACAAACAGCGAGTCACCTATAGCAGGAACGTGATTAAAGCAATTGTCAGCCAATGTTTTTGTTCATACTCCTGCAAGAAGTTCAAAGCATTGTTATATAATCTGTGCTATTACTAATTGACTACTGCATGACCTGGTTATGGCATGGAGCTCCATCTATCAGCTTGAATTTCTTGCCGACCAGTGAAATGTTCTTGAAAATGTGGCTGTTACTGGTGCTTAAGTGACACACTGTGAATTGTTAATCTAGAGTTACTTCCCAGTCTGCCACTGCCATTGTACATGGTGCAACAATTAAAAATAAAATCATGTAAATCTGTTTAATTGTATTTTGTACAGAAGTAAAGCTTTTGCATATACTAACATGCATGTGTGTGCCTAGCTTTTTTTAAAATAATCTTAGTGTCTTGAAACCCAACTATTTATTGCACCACTGCTTTTTTTCCATTTCTTGCACACATTAAATCATCCCCTTCAATCATTTTTAACATTGTATGTATCGATGAAAAGATTCCAATGATTCATCCGACTCCCTGTGACCGCGTGGGTTTTCTCTGGTTGCTCTGGTTTCCTCCCACATTCCAAAGATGTACAGATTTGTACGTTATTTGGCTTCTGTAAATTGCCCCTGGTGTGTAGGGTGCGAATGTGGGATAATATAAAACTAGTGTACAGGTTGGCGTGGACCCGGTGAGCCGGAGTGCCTGTTTCCCTGCTGTATCTCTAAACTGAACTAAATTAACCATTTTTTCGGATGGCTTAGACACCAGTCACACGGAACAAGTTGCTAAGCCCAACAAATGCGTTACGTTTGAAGGAGAGTTGGGGACTGCTTGACGAATTGCCACTCTATTAATAATCTAGCATCTAAAATTACAGATAATGTGGAGACATACGTCGAGACATTCTCCCTGATATCATTTCATAGCCACATTTCATATTTTACTTACTCGCTATACTCAAGGCTTGGTTTGGTCTTTCTGCTTCTCAGTTATGTTTTGTCAGCAAAGAAAATGTTTTTGTAAAATTTATTTCCTCTCAGAATTTGCAATATATCTATTAATTTGTTAAAAATTCTTAAAAGTTTGTAAGAGAGTCCATTTCACGAACAGTACCAAAAAAAACGGTCATTTCACTCAACAGTTCCTGCCTCAAATTGTAATGCGAGGGGAAAAATAGATCAGCCACAATTAAATGGCGGAGTTGACTCGATGGGCCGTATGGCCTAATTCTGCTCCTATGTCATGATCTTATGACCACCAGTGCTGTATGAGTGGAACCCCTTGGTTGTTAGGGTAATCATTTACATTTTGTTCTTAACATGCCTGTCCCTTTAATGTCCAAAGTTCCCTGCTTGACTAAAACTCTTAGTTAGAATTTCCAAGTTAACGTATAAACTTGAAGCAAGGATCCTCAAGGATCAAAGCAATCTTGTCTCGGTCAAAAGTGGAAATATGACATCCTAATGAGAGCACTGACTTATTCCTGGCCCTACTGCCCAACCACAAGATGAACTGGAGGTCTCAGGACCTGCTGTTCCAAATCAGACAGTGGAACTTTTTGACAGATCCAGCGTCCTTCTTTGAACTCTGAGTTTGTTTTACAACAATGTGTAGTGCCCTGCAGGCTTTAAAGGAAAATATCCAATTGGAAATTCCGTATGCAGGGTGACCATTTACAATCCAAATATAGTGTTTTCATAATTTTCCCTCCAAGTTCAAGTTACATTTGCATTACCTCATGTTTGGTTCTTTATACAGCCAGTCGGCCAGTTTATATTGTAAGACTTCTGTCAGAATGATATTGATTTTTCTCTGGTAGTGCAGTATTTTTTACAAAGTTATATTGAAAAAATGTCAGAGAATTCCAGGAAAATGCCAAGGATTGTTTTTTAGAGACACTTCACGGGTTTGGAATTCCACCGGGGAGATTTTAACCAGTCTGGGGTAGGATAAGGCAGAGTCTTGAGTGCCCAACTGTGCGGGTAGATCTTCACCACATCTTTGGCATACAATGTAATTACAAATTAATTGGATTCAAACATTTGCGAGATAATGTTTATATTGAAGACATCAACTTCAAAATATCCCATATAAAGCCTCAAAAAATAGAATCTGCTCGTATGATCTTGAATGTACATTCCCAGTAAGTTATAAGCTCTTTTGCTGTTAGCAGGGGCAGCAGTTTTATGTTTGTGACCTCTGGTTTCTATGTAATATCGAACATTGTGACATCAGTTCTACCTCGAGGTATTTACTATTCAGAAGGTAGTCAAATATGCTGGAGAAACTCAGCGGGTAAGGCAGCATCTATGGAGTGAAGGAATAGGCGACGTTTCGGGTCGAGACCCTTCTTCAGACTAGACTTATTCAGAAAGATTCCATTGGATGCATTAACCTAAAATTCCCCCCTCTCATCCTGCGGGAAATTATTCCATAATGTAGAGCATTTTCTTGAATGCCTTTCTTGTTTTGTGAAGAAATCTCTTACCCAGGTTGCACACAACATACTCACGGGGCATATTTTCATATTTTACTGGGTTACATGGGAACAATTGGGGGGGGAGAACTGGAGTTAATGCCAAATGCGGGAAACAAATGGAGTTAGTCCCACCTCTTGGGACAATGTTAAAGAGATCCAAAAAGCTGCTTGGAATAATATTAAAAATGAACCAGGCATTTCAAAGTGGTACTTTGGCATTGCATACCGACTATAAATAAAGCATATAGTTCTCATCACTTTGTAAGGGAATTGGAGATTGACTGCTTTTGACTGAAACATTCCACAATCTATGAAAAGCAAAAGACTTCTGCTGTTAATAAACATAAAATACTGAAAACAATAACCTGAAATCTTACTCTGTTCCTCTTTCAACAAAATGATGCCTGACCTGCTGAACACTTTCAGCATTTTCTGATTTTAATTCTACAGTCTATTTACCATCTGCTGTACCACATTCCCAAGGTTCATGTTGCTGTTCTATGATGGGGAGGACATTTGAGTGAATACTTTGAGTGGTTACTTTGTTTTTCATGGAAGTATGATTTGCTTTTTAAGTTATTAAATTTTACTCCTATACTGCTTCAGGGTGCTGAACCTGAGAGGTAAGATTCATGTGTTGGGAGAAATTGCAGTTGCTGGTTTACACCGGAGATAGACACAAAATGCTGGAGTAACTCAGAGGGACAGGCAGCAACATCTCTGGAGAGAAGGAATGGGCGATGTTTCGGGTCGAGACCCTTCTTCAGATAACTTAATTCAGTAAAATTAATTCTTTAACACTGTGAGAGAGGTCTTGTCCTTGGACAGATCCATTTTTACTGTATGAACATACGGGATGTCCACTTCATTTGTCTGAAGATTTGGTGCTTCACAGTTGGTTTCATGTTCTCAGGATGTGTTTAGCCTTGGCAAGGTTTTTATGATATTAGGGTCTATCTCTTGTTATTAAACCAAAATCATTGAAAGTCTGAAAAATATGAACTGAGACCTGATCACCTGGCTCTCCCAAATTCTAACAATTCCAACCACAAACACCCCGTTAGCATTGTTGATTGAATTGTCTGACCTCTTGGATTCAATGTCCAAGCATGACATTTAATTTTGATCAGAATAGGAAACTGGTTCACTTCGTCCCTTTTGTAATTAACACTATTTGGAAGTAACTTTGCAGAAAAAAACCTGTTATTTTTGGATAAACTTTGTCCTGGTGCATGCAATTATTCTTTATGTCAAACTAATGGTATTAATATCCAACCCACATTTCTTCGAAAGAAGCTTCACTGGGAAGTTAGTTTATGTAACCTAATACAGTGAAATAATGGCCATAATGCTGATGCCTTTAGACTAATTATGTAGTTCTTGATACGCAGTAATTTGTTATTAATTATTTTTTATAATGTGTGGTCATTGGATTAAAGTTGCAAGTTCAAGCACTTGTGGTCAAAGATGCTTGTGGTTGAGTGCCTAGGACAAAAAAAACATCAGTGAAATTACTGCATGTGCTTCAGACTGAGAAACGTGTTTATTTTTGGTGGGTTTCATGTAAAGGGCCTGTCCCACTTACACATTTTTTTTTGCCTACCTGCCGGCACCCGTTGTAGTCACAGCAGGTCACCGAAAACGTTCAAAATGTTGAAAATCCAGCGGCGACCAGAAAAAGGTACGACTCTTTGGGCGACGACTCACGACCATACAGGCGACATTTTGTGAGATGGCACCTGTATGGTCGTGAGTAGTCGCCCAAAGAGTGGTACCTTTTTCTGGTCGCCGCTGGATTTTCAACATTTTGAAAATTTTCAGTGATCTGCTGCGACTATGACGGTCGCCGAAAAAATTGCGTAAGTGGGACAGGCCCTTAAGAGGTTTGGTTTCAGATTTTTCATTACCCGTGGAAGAATGGGGTTTGTTTGGCCTCGTATGCAGTGGGAAGTTACTTACCAGAAATTTAACCTGACTTGTTAAATTCACAGCACCGACACAGGTCCATTTTCACACATTTGAAACGGCAGAAGGATACAGACAACGTAAGTCAGCATGGTGTGATGATGATGATCTATTAATTTATTTTTTTCCGGGAATCTATCTTTCTTGTATACAGATCTCTCTCCAGTAGCCCTTCGAGAAGTTGGTGTGCGTTCTTCATGAGTTACAGGGTTACTGAGGATTAAGGAGACTCAAATGGGACTAATGCAATTGCTTACCTGGGAACCAGTATAGGCTTGATTGGCTGAATGGACACCATTTATGCCAATATCATGATAGATGAGCTAAATATGGGGAACATTTAAACAGTTAAAGAAAGAGGCCAAAAGGGTTCCGATCCTGAAACGTCACCCATCCTTATTCTCCCGAGATGCTGCTTGACCCACTGAATTATTCCAGCACTTCTGTCTCCGGCAAGTTAGGATCCCACTTGCTACCCGAATGAAATCTCGTCTCCAATGTATTTCTTTAAAAAAGGCACATGGAGGCTTTCATGGTACTTTCACACGATCATCAAGTGGACAATTTCCACCTACTAACACCTCACATCGTCACTAAAGTGGAGATTCTCTGAAGAGGGGTCTCAATCCGAGACGTTATCCATTCCTTCTCTCCAGAGATGCTGCCTGTCCCGCTGAGTTCAGCAGCATTTTGTGTCTACTATGTAAGCCAGCATCTGCCGTTCCTTCCTACACATCTATCCATTGCTACTCGACCTATCCATTTTAGGCAGATTTGTCCCGAACCTGATGCAAGACGAATCTCCTCTATGTCACTGAATCATTGGGAAAGATTTTCCACTCTTCAATTCCACCAAGCTAAGGGATAAAGTATGTGAGTTTAGAAAGAACCAGTCAGCAATTAGCAGCTCTGTTGACCCAGCCCTCAATTTATTTTCAAATGGAGAGCGTTCACCAACTTTCGTTCCTGATCACGGATGCTATTGGGATGCTTGATTGGGTTCCAGTGAATTCTCACACATTATTCTGTTGTAGCAATGCATGCAAGCAGACGTCTAGACACCCCTCATGTAATTCATTTTGTGCATTATTTCTCCAAAGTCTTGTGCATGACCCTGAATCATTCCTTTGCCTTTGTATTAGACCAGACATTGGGTCAGCATGCCTATCTCCTACATATCTGACTTTATTCTTAATTGATGGCAATTGTTCCTACAATGGTTTTATCTTCTGTGATTGTTTTGGAGAATGTATGTCAAGTTGCTAAGGCCATGAGGAGGGCCATTTTGGATCAAAACTACCGAACCCCATGTTAGTGAGTGGGGTTTATAAGACCAATAAGTAACAGCATGAGAGAGCAGGAGATGAAAGGCAATTTTCAAACTATATTTCATGAACAATAACAAAATTGATTGACCTTTATGTCAGGGAGGCAGGAAGACGCCAGTGATCCTAGTTAGTGCATTCTGACTCTGCCAAAGCTGCAGTGGCAGCAGCTGAGTTGGAAATTTCAACACTGAGGCAGTTTGATATTTGCTGGATAACGGGAGGTCAGGTGAGTGAAGCCTTGGTAAATAGCATTGTGAAAGTGATAGAACTGAGTAAACGTGGAAAGAGGCTTCAACAGCAATGGCCCACTCTTAACTCCTGGAAAACCTCAACAAACATTTTTGGAGCTTGGAAATTAAATATTTCATTTTAATAGGCACAGCAGCTTATGTGCATCATTTCAGTTTGTTTGTCCGTTACTTTAGATGCCACTGTAAATGTAATTATCTGTGAATGGCTTCATAGTCCATACACCAGCTCAGAGCTGTTACTGTCTATCAAGCCTGCTCAAAATATTGTGCTGAATTTTCCAGCATCAAAGGGATCCGTTAAAGTAAAGATAAGATTTAAATAGTTATAAAATCAAGGCCTATACTGGTGCTGTGACAGAATTAAGCAGATGTTGAACAAAGAGTTAATGTGTTACTGTGCCACCTTTCACTGCATCCATCAGCATAAATAACAGAAACTGACTTCTCACACCATTGCTATAATACGTCCGAAAGCTGGCTGTCATCCCTGGGGCTTTTGCCAAGATTCTGAATTATCTTCGCTTTACACAGTGATATTGTTTGAGCTCATCTGCTGCCAGGCCAGCACAGTGAGTGCAAACCCAGCTCAGTGGCATTGTTCATAGTGTCAGCCCGCATCAGTGTTGCAGGGGATCTAGCTCATCGCTGTGGCACCACTGACATGCCTGGTCACTTCTTCATCCACAACCACACTGTCATCAACTAATACGCTGCTTCCTTGTGAAGAGCAAGTGTTGAGAAAGTTGTTTTTTTGTTAATCATGTACAAGGAAAGTCCAGGTAGCAACATTCCTTCTTAGTTTGCTGATGTTTGTGACAATTTACAGTGGCTTGCAAAAGTTTTCATACCCCTTGAACTTTTCCATATTTTGTCACGTTACAACCACAAACGTAAATGTATTTTATTGGGATTTTATGTGATAGACCAACACTAAGTGGTGCATAATTGTGAAGTGGAAGGAAAATGATACATGTTTTTTTCAAATTTTATTACAAATAAAAAACGGAAAAGTGTGGCGTGCAAAAGTATTCAGCCCCCCTGAGTCAATACTTTGTAGAACCACCTTTCGCTGCAATCACAGCTGCAAGTCTTTTGGGGTATGTCTCTACCAGCTTTGCACATCTAGAGACTGAAATGTTTGCCCATTCTTCTTTGCAAAATAGCTCAAGCTCAGTCAGATTGGATGGAGAACATCTGTGAACAGCAATTTTCAAGTCTTGCCAGAAATTCTCAATTGGATTTAGGTCTGGACTTTGACTGGGCCATTCTAACACATGAATATGCTTTGACCTAAACCATTCCATTGTAGCTCTGGCTGTATGTTTAGGGTCGTTGTCCTGCTGGAAGGTGAACCTCCGCCCCAGTCTCAAGTCTTTTGCAGACTCTAACACATTTTCTTCCAAGATTGCCCTGTATTTGGCTCCATCCATCTTCCCATCAACTCTGACCAGCTTCCCTGTCCCTGCTGAAGAAAAGCATCCCCACAGCATTTCACAGTGGGGATGGTGTGTTCAGGGTGATGTGCAGTATTAGTTTTCCGCCACACATAGCGTTTTGCATTTAGGCCAAAAACGTCAATTTTGGTCTCATCAGACCAGAGCACCTTCCTCCACATTTTTGCTGTGTCCCCCACATGGCTTGTGACAAACTGCAAACGGGACTTCTTATGGCTTTGTTTCAACAATGGCTTTCTTCTTGCCACTCTTCCATAAAGGCCCGATTTGTGGAGTGCACGACTAATAGTTGGCCTGTGGACAGATTCTCCCACCTGAGCTGTGGATCTCTGCAGCTCCTCCAGAGTTACCATGGGCCTCTTGGCTGTTTCTCTGATCAATGCTCTCCTTGCCCGCCCTGTCAGTTTTGGTGGACGGCCATGTCTTGGTAGGTTTGCAGTTATGCCATACTCTTTCCATTTTCGGATGATGGATTGAACAGTGCTCCGTGAGATGTTCAAAGCTTGGATATTTTTTATAACCTAACCCTGCTTTAAACTTCTCCACAACCTTATCCCTGGCCTGTCTGGTGTGTTCCTTGGGCTTCATGATGCTGTTTGTTCACTAATGTTCTGTAACAAACCTCTGAGGCCTTAACAGAACAGCTGTATTTATACTGAGATTAGATTACACACAAGTGGACTCTATTTACTAATTAGGTGACTTCTGAAGGCAATTGGTTGCACTGGATTTTACTTAGGAGTATCAGAGTAAAGGGGGCTGAATACTTTTGCACGATACACTTTTCAGTTTTTTATTTGTAAAAAAATTTGAAAACCATGTATCATTTTCCTTCCACTTTGTGTTGGTCTATCACATAAAATCCCAATAAAATACATTTACGTTTGGTTGTAACGTGACAAAATGTGGAAAAGTTCAAGGGGTATGAACACTTTTGCAAGACACTGTATATTTTCATGAAGGATTTCCCACTTCCACACTCCCCAAAAAAATCATCAGGGTTTTTAAGGAGGATATAGGTTGCAGAGAAATTGTAAGTTAATGCAGAGGTTCAAACTGTATTAATATACCTGAACCAACTGGATTATTTTCAGGTACAGAAGTGGAAATCTTAATTCCAAAGGTAAATGTTGGAATTCAGAAAGCCTAACCCTTGAAATTCCATGGTCATTAAAGGTGACTGTGTGTTCAACTGCATGTACAACTGGACATTAGGTTGATGCTGGTAACCTTTGATCAGATTAGAAACGCAATGCTTACAGGAATAAAGTCCTGCGGTTGTTCACATTGTCAAGATTATCCATCAGTAATGGACCATGTCAATGTAGTTCATTTATTGATTCCACGAGTGGGGGAGTCTCGAAGGAAGGCACAAATTTAAAACTTTGAGATGCAATCATTTAAAGCTGAGGAGCTCAGGGTCAATATCTCACAGAATGTGGTGATTCTCTGGAATTTCTCTACCCCAGAGGTTGAACAATGGGGGATATTTAAAAAAGTTGATTCCATTTTTAAAGATGGAGGATTTACGTGCTGCGGGGAACAGGCACGCATGAGCCATAATGATCAGCCGTGATCATGTGGGTGGCGAGCTATGCTTGAGGGACTGAATGGCCTCCTCCTACTCTTGGTTTTTTTATTTTGTAACTTTGGTCTTGATAAATCTATCTAAGATTCTTTCTTTAAGTTTCATTTGTGGTGGTATGTTACATTGTTGATGAATAATTTAGTAAATTGAGTGATTATTCAACACAGCTCAAATGGTGTATACTTAACTAAACAAACTTAAATGTATGCTTAATGCATTTAACTCGATGTCACCTGGACTCCTCCTTCAGACATGGGGCACTTTATCCAGAGTTGGTACAAGGTAACTGTTACAAGGGCTATGGGGAAACTGCTGAAAAAAGAGCAAATTAATTGTTGCTTCACCTGGACATTCTGTTGGGATCCCTGGATATTGGGGAAGAAAGAGATGAAAGGAGAGGTTTAATAAAAAAATACACAGTGCTGAAGTAACTCAGGGGGTCAGGCAACATCTCTGGAGAACATGAATAGGCATGTTTTGGGCTAGGACCCTTCCTCAGACTGGAAGAAAGCTGGAAGAGAGGTGGGGATGAGAGGAAGCCTGACAAGTGGTAGGATACAGGTGAGGGATGGTTTAATTGGCAGATGTTTGGTCAAAGACCAGGGATGAAAAGATAAAATGTAATGAGATAAGAAGCGAAGACGTGTGAAGCCAGGTGAAGGAATGTAGGTGGAAGGGAAAAGGGATGAATGGATGCACATCCAGGTGGAACACATGGAAGAGAAGTGGGGAAAGGAGGGATGGCAGGGAACTGTTTGTAGGTTAGTTACCTAAACTTGGAAAGTTCAATGTTCATAGCATTGGGTTGTAAGTTACCCAAGCGACTTGTAAGTTACCCAATACGAGCTGCTATAAGAACAGGTGTTGCATTTCCTGTGGTTGCATAGGTATCTCCTGTTAAGGGAGAGTGATTAGTGAGGATGACAGAGTGGATCAGGGAGTTGCAAAGGCGACGCTTTCTTTGGGGATATGTAACTCGTGGTGAATATCATTGAAATGAGCCAAAATTGCTTAGGATAACAATTGAATTGGAGTTAATGGGATGAAGGTACGGGTCAGGGGAATTCTGTCCTTGCTGTGTCCTAGAGGAGGAGAAGGGGTAAGAGGGGAGCTGGGGGAAATGGATGAGAAGGAGTTAAGTGCTCTATCAAATGGACTTCACCTTTCTACAAGTCATGTCATGCCCTGTCAAATAATATAGTAGGGAAAGTCAAGGTTCAATAAGAATGAAGGTTTCAGAAGCACCTGTGTGGAAATCAGGAAAATGTGATAACTTTAATGAGTGGGAGAATGGAAGGGGGTCTGAGCAGGAGGTAGGGTGGAAGTATGTTTGGATACCAGTAGGTGTAAGCGTCAATGAATGTTTGTCATAAACCAACCCTTGTGATGGCGAAGCAGGCAGAATGTAATAAAAAGGAACTGCGGATGCTGGTTTTGGTTTATACCACAGATGGATACAAAATTCTGGAATAATTCAACGGGTCATTCAACATCCCTTATCTCCAGAAGTGCTGCCAGGCAGTTGTGCAGTTGCATGGTGGTGGAACGTGGGTCTGTTGAGGGAGGAATACAAGATCGACTCAGCAACTTAAATCATTAACCCGTTGGTGACTTGTTAATTGTATTACTATGATTTCAGTATCAATTTCACCCCCCAACTTAAAATTTATTGAGATCTATTTGTTGAAAACATTCCCAGCGTTTATGTCTCTCAAACAGTTATCTTTGCTTCTATAATGATCCAAAACACAGAATAAAATCTTCTTAAAACAAGATAACATTTATGTTTGAAAATCACGGCCTTCATATGGGATTCAGAATGTTTTCGTTTCAATCAATTGGGCCAAGTAGGCACCGGAGCAAGTGAATTGTTGAAGGATGAAGTCAATGTTTATTCGCAGACCGTGGAGCAAACATGGGTAAATGTTGAGCAGGACTGGTTTGTTCTGATTAACAGACTGGTTAAGCTTGAAAAAAGGCAGGCCTCCCTTCCGGAAAACATGGGATGAGTTAACTCTGAGCATCATAGAGTACAGCACACCACCCTTTGGCCCACGTTGTCCATACTTCAGCTTCATATTCTTCTATGCCTTGCCTATTCAAATGCCAGTTGACAAAATGTAGAGATTGCATCCAATGTAATCATCTCCTCTGCTAGCTGGTAGATCAACCAATTTCTGTCTAAAATATATTTCCCCGTCAGATCTCCTTTAAAGCTCAAACGTATGCCCTCTTATTTTTGGCATTCTGACAATCTATCCTATCACTGCCTCAGACACGTTTATATCTCTTGGCCTCCCTCCCTCTCAGCAATACATTCCCAGCCTATCCAAATTTCTGCATAGTTTAGTTCTACAATACAGGTAAAATCCCGATTAATCTCCTCTGCACCCTCTCCAGTACAACCACATCCTTCCTACAGTGTGGTGACCAGAGCTGCGCACTGTACTCCACAGTCTAAGCAGTGTTCTGTAAAGTTGCAACAGAACATCCCAATGTTTATATTCATTGCCCTGATGTGTAAATGCAAGCCGCATATTTCTTCACTGCCCTATCCACCTATGTTGCCACTTTCAGACCACTGTGGACTTGAACCCCAAGTTTCCTCTTTCATCAGCTTTTCTAGGCACCCTATCATTTTTTACGCATGTCCTACCATTATTTAACTTCCCAAAATGCAGGAGCTTGCACTTGTCAGGATTAAATTCTATCTGACGACACTCCATCCAACTTTCCATCTCATCTATCTCCTGCTGCATCCTTGTATAACCTTGTTCACTGAGAAAACCCAATACTACCTGGACAGTCGTTTCCATGATTTAAAAAAAACGCTTACAACAATAAAATTAAGGAACTCCGTTACGTTCCTTTGGTTATTGCCAGTATTACATAATTTCTTCCAGAATTTATAACAGGCCTTATTTATCTAAATAAAATCAAATAAACAAATTGTTGCCAATCTTTCGCTAAATAACCTAATGTGAGGAGATGGGGAGCATGATTGTGATCCAGCCAATTCTCCGACTCCCTGCCTGTGCTGCTATTACTTTCCAACACCTTGTTATATTTTGGAATTCGTGCATGTTTATCTTAACTCTATTTCTCCAGGGGAAGAAACAACACCCTCAGTGCCAATCTCAGTCCAAGAATCATAAATCTATAGATAATGTGGTAGGCCCCAAGCAATTTAGTTGAATTTATTATGGTAATAGATAAACTGATTGCTGTTCTTAGCTGAGGAATCAGTGGATCCAATCATAATAAATGAGACTTGATTGGTCTTCTTTGCTGAATTCATAGTCATAGAGTCATACAGCACGGAAACCGGCCGTTCGGCCCAACTTGGCCATGCCGAACACAGTCACCTATCTACACTAGTCCCGCCTGCCAGCTTTTGGCCCATATCCCAAGAAGCCAGTAAGTTCAATCTCCTGGTATAAGAGTTTACGGTGTGGCTAGAAGGATGCTAGAAATGGAGTCAGTCGGTACTTTCAAAAGTGAACTGGATAGGGACCTGAGGAATTAATATCTGCGACCTAAGAGGCGAGAGCAGGGAAGTAGGGATTTGGATTGTTCTACAGAAGCACTGAATGGCCTCATTCTGTGTTATGATTGTATCCCTCAACATTGTTGTGGATCATTTTATTAAAAATGTGTGCCCACCATGAGCTAAACTGATTGTGTGCAGATGATCGGATTTATTCAGTGCGCCTGAAGCCCAAAGATTTTTTTTACTGCTTCACACTTGTCCTCTTTACTGCCTGGCTCATAATGCCAGGATTAAAAAAGGTGCCATGTTTTTGGACTGGTCTTCCACCAAACCATTTTGCCTTTTGTTCTTTAAAGAATGTTTAACAAATCTTCCTGATTTATCAGCCATTGGCTGTCTAGCCATCAGAATGTTGGAGGAGGACCGAACAACCAAATGTCCTTGAAGAATTATTATTATTTAAGTACTTAAGTGGAATAAAATTGTGTTTTACCTTGCCTTAGCATCAGCGCCTGTAGCCACTATCGAGCCTCAAATCCTGACTGTCAAGCGGGGGCAGACTGCTGAATTACGATGCACAGCGACTGGAAATCCTCCTCCAACCTTGGAATGGTTTGGTATGTTATTCCCTCAGAATTGCATTGTTCTTTCTGTGCAGTGAAGTGACATTTGTTTTATTGCTGAAGACTTTTCATGTCTTTAACCATGCCTTTCATAGCATTGCAAATCACAAGCAAAAAATTAGGGGCGGCACGGGGGCGCAGCAGTACAATCGCTGCCTTAAAGTGCTTTCAGTGCCAGAGACCCGAGATCGATCTCGACTACGGGTGCTGTCTGTATGGGGTTTGTACGCTCTCCCCGTGACCGAGTAGGTTTTCTCTGAGATCTTCAGTTTCCCCCCCAAACTCCAAAGACGGTTGGATGATTGGCTTGGCATAAACGTAAAAATTGCCCCTAGTGTGCAGGGATCGCTGGTTGGCGCAGAGCCTGTTTCCACACTGTATCTGTAAACTAAACACCGTTCAGAACAGTTTGGTAAT
This sequence comes from Raja brachyura, assembly GCA_963514005.1. The sequence continues at coordinate 18,159,946 of OY740811.1, forward strand.
AGTGATATATATGCGCGTGAACTAAATTTTGGGGAATGTTGAGCCAAACAGGTTCAAATTTAAGACTAGGTCCTTGTGCAGAAATGGAGATGACAAAAATACTCAGAGTGGTCGGAGAGAGGCAGTGAGATTCCTCACATTGCACCAGAAGGTTTTTTAGGCTGCTTTGTCCTTCGAATCCCTGAAGAATGGTAGTAGGGGAAAAAACATTTATGTTTGAGTAGGATGCTGATTTGCACGAAAACACGGAGAGTCTCCTGATCTAACACCCAGCCTAGGTTGCCCAGTTCCCATGGAGAATGTGCAGCTTAGTCTCACACATATATCATTATTTAGCTGAAATTGGACTGATCATCAAAGCATTCTCCAGTAATTTATACCACAATTGCCCTCCCTAAACTGCAGAGAGATAAAATAAAACAAGTTCTCATTTAAATACAAAAGATTACATGCAGCAGTTTTCTCATCATATTTAAGAATAGTGAAAGGCTTGGATGGAGCGGATGAGGAGAGGATGTTTCCACTAGTGGGAGAGTCCAGGACTAGAGGTCACAACCTTAGAATTAAAGGACATTCTTTTCAGAAGGAAATTAGGAGGAATTTCTTTAGTCAGAGGGTGGAATTGTTTGCCACAGAAGTCTGTGGAGACAAAGTCAGTGAATATATTTAAGGTAGAGATAGATAGATTCATGATTAGTACGGGTGTCAGAGGTTATAGGGAGAAGGAAGGAGAAAGGGGTTAGGAGGGAGTGATAGATCAGCCATGATTGAATGGTGGAGTAGACCTGATGGGCCGAACGGCCTAATTCTACTCCTATTCCTTATGAACGTGCGTCACATTCCAAGCTTCCCATTGCTCCCAAACTTATGGCTGGAAGAATCCTTGGGTTGCTTCGAGTAGGCCGAATGGCTTGATTCTACTCTTATAACTTAGGACCTTGTGATTTAAACGAAAAGGTTTCAGACCATTCCCTGATCACAGACAAAGGACGATTGACAATGCAGGCTAAATATCAAGTTTGCAAATTAACAGCACAGCTGCCATTCAAGTGTCCCAAATACTGCTGGCTCAGGCAAGCGCACAAGATGAGACATGTTTTGGAATTTTGAATGAAAGGGTACAAGGATTCCGAAATTAACTTCTACAGAAGCCTGTGCAACCATGTCCAAGGAGTTTGTGCAAATCCAAACAGTATTCTTGGACACTGTCCCTACTGGTAGAGTATTTAACTGAATTGAAGATTGAATGCCAGAAGTTGAAGGTTATTACAGAACATCAACTGGTAGTTCTGATTACTTGAAATATCAAGTGTAGAGTCTACTTTAACCCTCGTTCTTGCAAGCCAGAGTGCAAATTACCTGCTATCGCCACTTTTTCTGTTTGCCTTGTAGAATGCCAAATTGTAAGCCGGTATTTTTGAAAATAGCTGCTAACATGTGCAAGCTGGTGTCTGATCACAATGAGACCGAGGGGATGGATTGCTCTTTTGGTATTTTCAATCCGCCTCAAATAAAATAAACTCTTTTTTCAGTTATAAATCCATTGTATTCACATTCTGAATTGCTAAATTGCAACATCACAGGAGGTGGGGATACATAATATATCTACCTTGGTGGGGGTTTAGAACGATAAAGTGTGGTTATTCTGTGAAAATATTCATAGTAAAATAATGGCTCAAAATATTGATCTGTTTCCACATTTGAAGTGCAAATAATTACCTGGAGTGACCATTAAAATACTATTAAAAGTATATAGCATGATTATTAACTGAGGCACCGAGAATACACCTGTCGTTTCCCAGCTCCAGCCACCTGAGTTTGATTCTGACCTCTGGCGCTATCTCCATGGAGCTTGCGTGTTCTTCCGCGTTGTTTCCTGTGGGTGCTTCCAAAGTTTCTCTGGTTGTCAGGTGGATAGTCCACTGAGTGTAGGTGGCTGGCAGGACAATCGGGAGACCATGTGCAACAGAGTAGGTTACAGGGAATTAAGTAGGGGGAATGGGATGATGCCGAGAGGCAACAAGTGCGCGCGTTGGGATGACTGGTTTCCTTCTCCTTTGCAAAAAGATCTGAAATTGTGCATATGGTGATAATTACATCGTGCTTTCTTTCCCATCTTTCAGGGGGCCAAGGCAATATTATTTCACCAAACGCAGTGATTCAGGATGGACTTCTCCGCTTTGTCGCTACGGAGCATTCCGATGAAGCAGAGTATTCTTGCAAAGCATCAAACAGTGCTGGACACAACATTGCCACAACAGTTCTCTACGTGCAACGTAAGAGTTGTCCCAAGTTGTCTTCATGTTACTCAGTTTCCCGAAAAATGTGCAATCATGCAACCGGTGAATGAGTTTGGATGGGCTCCTTTCAGCAACAAAGGATGAACCTCCCCCGTGTTTACACCTATGTTGAGTTAGATGATCACTGCATCCTGAGACCTGTATTTGATTATCCATGAGCCAGAGAGAAGAAAAAATGGACCAGATCTAGGCACATGCACAAAGTCCAAAATCTTGGGCCAGGTGTAGAGACCAAGATAAAGAGAATAAGGTTGGCAGATACAAGGAACACCTCCATTCAATAGGGATTTGGTGCTTGTCAATACTTGAAGATAGACCCAAAATGTTGGAGTAACTCAGGGGGGCTCTCCCTTGTCAATACTTGATTCAGGAATGCCACAGATTGCAAAAAGTTCAACATTGTTTGGCTTACAAATGGCCCCAGGTTCTAACATCTCAGTCAAGGGAATGCTGCACAGTGGACAAGTCGTGTCTCCATACTGTGGGCACAACAACCCCTCAAAGGAAATAGTTGACAAGGATAGTTGGTATCTGAAATGATCTGTCAGAGGTGGTGGTGGAGGCAGTAAGAGTTATTGAGTGAGGCATAATGGTCGGGATATGGAGTAATGCAGACAAGTGGGATGAGAATGGGTAGGCACGATGGTTGGCACAGACTCTGTGGGCCAAATGTCCTGTTTCAGTGCTGTACAATGCTGTGTCCCTATTCATTCACTCTTTCAATTCACAAAGTACAACTGACATTGGTGGTAGACACAAAATGGTGAAGAAGGACTCGAACCAAAACGTCACCCATTCCTTCTCTCCAGAGATGCTGCCTGTCCCGCTGAGTTACTCCAGCATTTTGTGTTTACCTTCGATTTAAACCAGCATCTTTCCTACTGAAATTGGCGGACTGTACTCGGTGCACCAGTCACATTATCAGCATCTTGTGTGAAGTTGAAAGGTCAAAGTAGTTGGAATCATACTATACAGTTAGAGATCAAAACTTGAAGATAAAATCAGGCTTGATTCTACTTTCATTAGTGAGTGAGTAATGTAATGAGTGATGTATATAATGCAGGAATAGTTGGAACCAATTACTCAAGGTTTTGCAACACTTTTCAACATCAAGTATTTCCAATAGACTTGATGGGCCGAATGGCCTAATTCTACTCCTATAACTTGTGAAGTTGTGACTGATTGTCGTTTGGGGGGCCTGGCAAGTGATCGATGGATACAGTGGTGAGGTGAGGTACAGGTGAGAGAGAATAAACACTCAGGATGATGGGTACGGAGCCAATTAAGCAAAAGGTAGATTTAGGATAAGAGGTAAAAGATTCTCACACAGAGGGTGGTGCAAATATGGAAGGAGCTTAAGACGAAGTGGTGGAAATGGGCACAGTTATGGCATTTAAAAGTTCCTTGGACAGCTACCATGGATAGGAAAGGTTTGGATGGATGTGGACCAAAAAACGGGCATTGACACATTTCCGTACAGAGCAAACAAAAAATATGACCATTATCACTGCCATAAAATAGTGTTGCCGATCTGCTTTCGCTGGGCCAGTAGAGAACATGGCCTGCGGAATCACGGTTAATATCTTCACTGGTTAGAAGTCTCATTGCTTTTGCAGAAACATTCTTGTGCAATCAGGCAGAGCAATACTCGACTGGGGATTAGACGTCTGCCTCGGACTGATGAGCTGTGTCAGGCCGATTGTTAAGGCTGTGTGTTGTTGATCTTGTGGGGTGATTGGCATAATGCAGACAAATTAAGCAACCTAAACTGTCTGCATTCCTTCTTCCTGACAATTGGCCGAGCCCAACTTTTGTGCTGCTGAAGCAACAGTCAATGGTTTGGTTTGTAACATCCTAGTTGAAAAAAATAACCAGCTGCCAGTCAGTTAAAAGCTTTAATTTGCCCCAATTCTCAATCCCCTATAAGTTTCGTAGAGACTGCTTCTTGCTTGTTCTGCTTCACCCAGAGATATTTGTTGTACTCTCAGTATAGTTATCCAACTAAATTAAGCTGAGCATTGGTTTCCCTACATAATTCCAAGAATGACATGCTGATGTGGACATAAAATGCTGGAGTAACTCAGTGGGGCAGGCAGCATCTTTGGATAGAAGGAATGGGTGACGTTTTGGGTCGAGTCTCGAAACTTAGTCTGAAGAAGGATCTCGGCCCAAACCGTCACCCATTCCTTCTATCCAGAGATGCTGCCTGTCTCGCTGACTTACTCCAACATTTTGTGTCTATCTTTGGTGTAAACCAGCATCTGCAGTTCCTTCCTACACATGGTGATGTAGATATTGGGTATGACATCTAACTGATGCCAAAATATCTAGTTCAGGGAGACACACTTGCAATAGGATCCAGAGGAACAAGTCGGAATATCTTCAATATGTTAAAATTGATTAACATTTACAAGCCTATTCTGAAGGCAATTGTTTATTTGTAAGTATCCTCGACCTTTATTCAACCTCATCTCTTAACCCACCAACCGATGCACAGAGATTAACATTTCCTCGGGACAAAATTGGGAAGAATAACAGAAACATTTTAACTTCAGTTATTCGGCCTCTGCATACTATAGGCCTTTACCAGGAGGTTGTGTTCACTTTAAATAATATTTTTTTAGGACTGAAAAGAAAAAATTGTGCCTTTGTTGTAATGTGTTTACATTATATTGCACTTTAAAAACATATTTGCGTGAATGGTCACTCCTTTTCCAGATTATTGACCTTGCCACGTGTATATTCCCTGCTCCTTCCTCTATTCCTGCTATCATTCATCACTCTCTCAGAAATAATTATTTCCGCTATTTTATTTGTATTTGGTGTTCATTGGTGGATGATGGATCTGAGCAAATCAATGGTGTTTCAGGGAGGCTCAGGATCATAGGAGACTCATTCAGTACTGGGCAATACACCATCTTGGACCAACCTTTTATAACACATGCCCTCCAATCCAGGCAGCATTCTGGTAAACATCTGCACCTTCTCCAAACATCATTCCTGTGTGACCAGAAGTACACACAATACTCCAAATGCTTTTTTGGCAGGGTATAATGAGAAATTAAAAAGAAAAAGTAAAATAGATTTGTAGTGTTACTTATGAACAGTAATGGCAGAGGAAAAATTAGGATGTTGGATCGGTAAGATTGGAATAGAATTTAATTGGACAGAGCCAAAAAAAATCTCTATCAAGCTGCCAGGGGTATTGCATGCGGACGTTACTTGTCAGAGGGAGTTGCTGAAGTCTAATGGAGACACAAGAGAATGCAGATGCTGGAACTTTGAGGAAGAAACAAAGTGTTGGGAGAATTCAGCAGGTCAGGCAGCATCTGTGGAGGGAAATTGATAGATGATACTTTGGGCCTGGACCCATTTTTACTCGAGGAACTCAAATACAGGGCATGATTGTAAAAAAAAAACATAGAAAAGTAGTTGTGGGAAAGTTATCTTGTTTAAAATTGAATGGCCAGAAGAAGGAGGTAAAAAAGGAAAAGGAACCGACTTCTTTCAATGTCTTCTTTGCAAACACACAGGGGCGGTTCTGCTGATGAGAAATAAAATACTGCAGATACTGGGAATCTGAAATAAAAATAGCGAATGCTGGAAACATGCACCAGGTCAGGCAGCATCAGAGGAATGAGAAACGATCAGCATTTCAAATCAAGATCCTTCATCAGAACTGGGGAAAAGAGAAACAATTTTGGGTAGCAGGTGGGGGAGGGATGGATCAAGCAAAGAGATTATCTATTATAGGATGACACCAAATGATTTAATTTGGCTGATAAATATCAGTTAAAACTCGATTAAGCTTCATTGTCTGTATAACTTTGTGCTAATGGTTAGATTGTGGGACATGCCCAGTAGGCCAGACTGTATGGAAAACTAATGACTGAGCCAAAATACTGGCAGGTAGAAATGGCCAATTTTGAAACGAAGAGAAAGAGGAGGAAACGTATCTAAAGTTGGAGAGTTTGTACAATCCATGTTCTATGAAAACGCTGTTACATATAGCATGAAGAAAGTTACAAATGTGTCATCAGATACCGGGAGCTACGTCACTGTCCTACTGACCACCCCTAGCTGTTACACGATCACACATCTGTTTGTGCAATTGATTGCATTGAAGTATAGGAGAGACATCAAACACATCAATTTGCCTCAGAGGGCGGTGGAGGCAGGTTCTCTGGATGCTTTCAAGAGAGAGCTAGATAGGGCTCTTAAAAATAGCGGAGTCAGGGGATATGGGGAGAAGGCAGGAACGGGGTACTGATTGGGGATGATCAGCCATGATCACATTGAATGGTCTATTCCCGCACCTATTGTCTATAATTTTCTTTACTTTAAAAATATATCTGTGTTCGAAGAGTTTGTCACTGAATAATAGTTGCTTGAATAAACTCTCAACTTCTCCTGTTTTAAGCCATATAATTACATAGATGCTGACGTAGCCTCAATAACTACGAGTGTTGCTGTCTTGGTTTTAAGTTCCCTGTCTCCCATTTGCCTGTGTAGCTGTCGGTAACCTGCCTCGTGTGCAGGTGAGCCCGCAACGGATCGAGGTTCCAGAGGGCGACACAGTGAGGTTGTACTGTCGGGCAGGAGGACATCCTACACCAACAGTCACGTGGAAGAAACGGGGAGGAGAACTACCGCCCCAGGTACCACTCAATTCTTCACTCAAAGATCTGAGGAAAAGTTAATTGTTCCGTCACGAGGAAACAAATGATTCAGCGTCTTTGTTTAGTTTAGAGCATTTTGGCTGATTTTCCATTACGATAACAATTAATTTTGCCACTCGTCATGAAGGAAGGAAGTTACCCACCTCAGCCGCGGTCATTGTCTCCCCGGTAATCAACCAATCCACCATCTCTAACTGTTGGTCGTTGATGAAGTCCCACCAGGGGACATCACACATTGCTCCAGTCATTTGTAGATTGGTGGTAAATAATGACACATTGAAATGAAGGGTGAATTTCTTGTGAATTTTCTTGTGAATTTCTTGCGCCAAAAGTATTATGGCAGTGTTATAATAGTGTGGTTACTGAATTAAGAAAAGACCATTGTCTTTTCACTGCGTAATGGTGACACCAGATGACACTTTAAAAAATATATTTCTGATCATTCATAGGGTGTGACTATCTCTGGGTAGCTGATTGTAAATTTCTTGCCCCTTTGGGAATTCGGCTGAGTGTTTTTCCAGTCCTTTACCAAGGGTAGTTAAAAGGCCACTGTGTTTGGTGTTGGACATGAGCTGGTGATCCAGGCTTGAGCTCCGACCTAGACAGTTTAATAGTAAGCAATGCCGTAGAGATCCTTGTGCACATGATGTACTCTGTGCAGTCTTCAGTAGGGGACTCCTGAGGACTGTAGTTATTGAATTGGCAATTCAGTCTGGGAACTAAAGGTTGAAAGTGCCCACACCCTGTATTTTACAATAATCAAAGTTCTTTTGGATAATTCTAACCCTTAGAAATATCTTGTCCAGAACTTTGCAAGGTAGGAATTACTATAGAATTATGAGCAAAACACAAAGTACTGGATGAATTCAGCAGTCTGACAGCAGTTGGTGAGAGAATCGACAAGTCTACTATAGCATTAGATTTAGTTTGCCTCACAAACAGTTAACTATCCATAAATGTCTCACTCATTGCAGCTAATGATAAGGTTGACCTTCATGGTTTGGATGCATTTCTTAATACACAGACAAATGTATAAGAACCATTGAGGAGATTCTGGGGTCAGGCACTTTTCCAGCAAAATCCCAGGTGCACAGCCGATGAAATTCTCTCACTTAAAGATAATGGGTGTAGTTTAGAAGAACAAGAGGTGAGCGGGACAGTGGCGCAGCGGAAGAGTTGCTGCCTTACAGTGGCAGGGACCCGGGTTTGATTCTGACTGGGGGTGCTGTCTGTACAGAGTTTGCATGTTTTCCCTGTCACCACGTGGGCTTTCACCAGATGCTCCAGTTTCCTCCCGCGTTCCACAGACGTGAGGATTTGTAGGTTAATCGACCTCTGTAAATTGACCCAAGTGTGTTGGATGGAACTAGTGTATGGGTGGATCACCGGTCGGTGTGGAGTCAGTGGGCCAAAGAGCCTGTTTCCACACTGCATCTCTAATCCAAGCTAAACTAAAAAAGATGTGTTCTTACTGAAACACGTGATTTTGAGGAGAATTCACCGGGTGAACGCTGAGACGATGTTTCCGCTGATGGGACAATCTGGAACAAAGGGGCTAGGTTTCAAATGATGGGCTATCCATTTCCTAAAGAGATGGCGATGAATTCCGTCTGTCAGTGGTTTGCGAATTTTTGGAATTGGAACTAATAGAGTCATTGATTTTGTATTCAAGCTGGAAATTGGAAGACATGTATGTGTATAAAATCATGAAAGGAATAGATCGCGTAGATGCATAGAGACTCATGCTCAGATTGGGTGAATCGAGGACCAGAGGGCATAGGATTAAGGGGGGAAAGATTTAATAGGAATCTGAGGGGTAACTTTTTCACACAACGGGTGGGGTGCCAGAGGAGGTAGTTGAGGCAGAGACCATCCCAACATTTAAGAAACAGTTAGACAGGTACATGGATAGGACAGGTTTGGAAGGATAATGACCAAACACGGGCGGTGAGACTAGTGTAGCTGGGACATGTTGGCTGGTTGGGCCGAAGGGCCTGTTTCCACTCTGTATCGCTGTATGACTCTAGACATGGGTGTCAAGGCGCTTGGGGAGAGAAGAGGAAAGTGGTGCTGAGGATAAGTTTGGATCAGTTATGATGGTTACTGAATTATGGAGCATGCCCACAGCCTAATCCTATGCCTGTTTCTTATGGTCTGAAAGCAAGGTTTCCTTCAGCTTTTTATCACATGGTGAATCCTAGTTAGGCATCTCCATCTCTTGAAAGCTGCAGAATGCCCACAAGACCCATTGAATTGCATTTCAATGCATTGGGGATGATTCACTGTGTATTGGAAGATTTTTGTTCCCTCTCTCTCAACCCGTCTTTGGTCCATGGACACTGATATCTCCCAGAAATATTCCCAGATGGCAGTTTGCACTTCTGTCAGAGTCAGTGAGCGAAGGGAATGATAGTGATAGCCTGAACCACCTCCACCATCAACAAGTGACCATCAGACCAAATTCTGGCTGACGAACAAACGAGGGTCCATGGTCCATGTGTAGACTCCCAGCCCAGTCTGATATCCTCTCAGTATCCTGCCCATTGTGTGGTGTTTCAGCTTGGACAATCTGCACAGCTGGGGACCTAGAACTTTTCTCTTCAGTATTAAACTACAAAGTGTATTCACCATCTAGAAGCAATGGTCATAGCTGCACAGGGTGTTGATTGAATGCCTACAGGGTAACGGCATACTTCTCATTTATGACTTAAGCTCTTGGGTCTGACCGGTTTACACCATTGCATGCCAGCTGTTTCTCTGTCTTTTAAACTGCTTATAAAATCAAGGTTTAAGAAAGTAATTGAGGGGTTTGAGCTGCGGTGCCTGCAATGGTGCCACAAGGGGATCATTTGGGAAACAGGGAAGGAATGTGGCTTTTACAAATCTGAAGATGGGAGTGGGAGGCGTCAGTATGGGAGATTGCGGATCAAGTATCTCGGCTGCCAATGTCTCTTGCCAACATGGCATTAATAAAGCAATAACCCTTCACCATTGATGCGTTGTTGCATCTGATCTGAGATATCTGTTTGCACTTTTTTTTTCCCCCTCTCCTCTTTCCTCTCTGTCCAGGCTGTCTCCTTATTTGGTTTCCTTCCAATGGGAACTGTTGGCAGTGCTAAGAATTTGGAGAGGCGCATCCAAGAGTTGCAGGTAGCTGCCCGGGTCCGGGCGTCAGAACTTGCTCTGCGACTACTAACCCGAGAGCTTTCAGGCCATTCCAATACAGACAGGTGTGCAGTATTACCAGGGCAGCAGCATCAGGGGGGCTCTGGGGCAGTGCAGATGCCCATCACCATGTCCAGGCCAGTTATAGACATGTAACATTGATGGCAGGAGATGTGCAGCAAAGTCCAGGGTAGGTGCAGATGTTCAGGAGCAGATGTGCATGAGCAGGTGTAGGAGCAGATGTGCCGCGGCAGATGTGCAGCAAGCATGCAGAGCAGTTACAGACTTGCGACTTGTATGCAGGTTAGCGGGTTTGTTGTGCTGGAAAATCTATCCTATGCACATTGTAGCCTGGGTTTATCTGACAGCTTGGAATTAATTGCCTTAATGCGCCAATAAAAACAATAAATTAGTCACAATATTCCAAACGTTTTGACATTTTCGCCCTTGCGAACATACATTTTCTTTCTCTTCTACTTTATCATCAATCAAATGAAAAAATAATGCTCATCCCTAACTGAGCATCTGCTGGTTCGAAGATTCCAATCTCCTGCTGGCACTTCACCCGTATTTCCAACTTGTGTGAAATTATTTTGAAGGAACCAGGACATGGGTCCAAGCCAGGTCCCTGATGCCAGGAACTGTCAGAACAATCTCCATTTCTCTCTAGCACCTTCAAGGTGTCAGAACAAGGAATATAGGAGAACATTTACTACTGAGCCTCAAAAGAACAAAAATAGGATGAATGACCAAAAGGTCCGTCAGAGCAGTGACTCCTTATAAATTGTGTCTTCAGTGGGGTTTTCACTTCTAACAAGACCCACTGACTGATACACACGTGACATGCAATTCATGCAGTTGGGTGGCATGGTGACACAGAGGTAGAGTTGCTGCCTTGTAACGCCAGGGACCCGGGTTCGATCCTGACTATGGGTGCCTGTTCATAAGGAATTAGTGTGTTCTCTCCATGACCCGTGTGGGTTTTCTCCAGGATCTCCTGTTTCCTCCCACGCAAAGACGTACAGGTTTGTAGGTTAATTGGCTTGGTATAAATATAAAATTGCCCTAAGTGTAGGATGGTGTCAACGTGCGGGAACTGCTGGCTGGCGCAGACTCGGTGTTCCCACGCTATATCTCTAAACGAAACTAAAGTGCGCCTCCTTTATTCAACGGCTTCTCGCAGACCATCTTTGGAAATTTATCCTCAACATTGCAACAGCCCCGGAGCAGTTAGGTCACCAGACTCAATCCTTCATTGTTACTTTCATGTTGTCACCCTTCCATTGTTTGCAACGGATATTAAGCAAGCGACACTGCTTCCCTTTGACAAAAGGAAAACATAAACATTATTTGAATGTATTTTCAGACTCATCGAAGAGCCTTCCTGTGATCTTGTTGTGGTTGTTCTCCTATTCTTGGCTTTGAACCAAACTTTTGACTAGATATTGTTGCGGCAGCAAGCTTCTCTGAACTTCATTTTGACGCTGGTCAGAAATGTTACATTTTGATTCTTTTCGAGCACTCAGACTTTTCAACGTTGCTCTCAAATATTCATTAAATAATTCCCAGACCCTCAGTACTTCCCAGGGAGCCCATCTATCCACCTCCAGCCTGTTCGGAGATCTCTGCAAATATATCCTATCATGCAGGTTGAATTCTTCCCCCGCACTCACCAGTATATCTATCCTGATGTTGAGTGAGGCTTATCATAGCTTTGAATAAATATTACAGGTCAGCGTTGAAGTTGCTTCTGCTTTTCGTGATGACATTTTCTGATTTTTCTGAATCAGTAGTAGTGGTGCAAATGGTATTTAAAACCCGGTCTTGGGTGTTAGGTTTTAGATGGATTTCTGCTGCAGTTATTCCCCTCCTGTTGGAACTCCAGCTGACTATGGCCCTGCTTTATGTTCACTGGACCTGCATGTAGAGCATTTTTTGCTTCGTTTAGAGATACAGCATGAAAACGGACCCTCTGGCCCACCGAGTCCATGCCAGTCCACATTGGTTCTATATTCCACTTTCTCATTCAATCCCTGCAGACTAGGAGCCATTTACAGAGGCCAATTAGCCTGCAACCCCGCACATCTTTGGATGTGGGAGGAACCAGCCACCGGATCACCCGGAGGAAGCCCATGCGATCACAGAGAGAATGTGCAAACTCCACACAGACAGTACCCGAGGTCAGGATTGAACTTGGGTCTCTGGCACTGTGAGGCAGCAGCTCTACCACTTTGCCACGGTGCGGTCTGATTCCCCACCCCAACAATCTGGTTGGACCACTATCCCTACCACACGCAGTTCGGTGATCCAGATTCATTGTTTGATCTCCTTCCATTGATCAGGTCACTGTAGTTACCACAGCATTCTTCACCAGTCAAAAATCAATCACAGTTTTAGAGACCAATTCCTTAAATGTAGCTTGATTGCCTGTTTAAACATTTGATCTTGTGTGTAGAAAGGAACTGCTACTGAAAGTGCTGGAGTAACTCAGCGGGTCAGGCAGCATCTCTGGAGAAATAGCATGGGTGGCTTTTTGGGTTGGGACCCTTTAGTCTGAAGATTCAGTCCAAACCCAAAAGGTCACCCATCCTTTTTCTCCAGAGATGCTGCCTGTCCCACGGAGTTACTCCAGCACTTTGCGTCTGTATTAGATCTTGAATGTCTGGTAGCTGGAATGTGCATCCGTTATTCCATTATCAAACCTATCCTGTAGTCTCCAACCCAGGGACACGGCTCAGATTCATTCAAATAACGACGTCATCACTGATTTTCTCTTCCCAACTCTGACTATTCATTCCAAGCTCATGGCTCTCCACAATCTTTAGGCTGAAACGTTTGGTCAAGTTTTTCTGAAGGGATTAAGGTTAGTGAACTGGCAAATATGAGATTTATGAACCAGATGAGCCATGTTGAAATGCGGGCTGCACCAGGCACTTGAAAGACAAAATCCCTTCAAAGTGTAGAAACATTCGAATCGGAAACACAATAGGTCAGACCTTTAGGTGATATTTGTTCGTCCATCTGAGGTAAAAAGTGGAATGGCCTGAAAGCAATTTGTCTCGCACTATTACCCTAACACTTGTGGCTCTCCAGACAGATTGTGTGTTTAAGAATGAGTTTTGAAGTTGTGGTGAGCTCTTGGAATAACAGATCAATGGTACTTTTGTCAATTGCTTTAATATTTTGTCACCTAAGGGTCTGTCCCACTGTACGAGGTAATTCAAGAGTTCTCCCGAGTTCTCCCCTGATCCGAGCTCGTATACTGTACGTAGCGGGTACGTAGGGGCTCGTACGAGTAAAAAGTAACCATTTTTTTCATCACGAGTTTACCGGATTTCTCGAGAACCTACCGTTACTCGTACGAGCCGCTACATGACATCCACGAGCTCCTACGTACCTGCTACGTACATTATACGAGCTCGAATCAGGGGAGAACTCGGGAGAACTCTTTTGTTACCCCTACCTTTGGTTTAATACCTCTGTCATTTTGCTCTAATTCCTTTGTTAGTTTTGTCAATTGCTTCAAGACTTTGTTACCTGTTTTCAGTTGGTTTAATATTTGTTACTTCGTCAATTGCCCTAATACTTTGTTACCCGTCCACACATTATCAGGGACAATGGATTAATTGAAATCTACGTGTAACGATGTGTAACAACACCCTTTGTCTGTCGGCCAAAAACTATGTGTGTAAATTAAGATTTTTAAGGTTGTCAACAGAATACTGAGTTTTACACTTGAGTGCTCAGATAATAGATAGCGTGCATGCTTGTGTATTTGTGCAAAATGATTTTCTGTAGAATTTTACAGTGGATTGTGGTTTTACGATTAAATCACAGCCTCAATGCTAAACCAGCAGGTAAGTGCTCGACCTACCATTAACTCTTTAATTCCATGATGCTCATTGGAAGATGTTACTGGAATTTGATGATTCTTAAAGGCTTCCAGGCTCATTTGTAAGTTGTGTTTTCTCAACCCCAAACGTAGTGTTTTTCTGATAAATAGATTTATCTTTCTGATCGATTGACAAATGAGGAACATTCCAATCATATCAGTGATACCTGACCAGGCGTTCGAGCAGTCCGAGTTCGAGGGAGACTTTGAAAGGATACTTTATTGTCACGTGACAAGTCACAGTGATATTCTTTGTTTTGCACACGCAAGGTATGCAAAGAGTTGCCACATAAAGGGCACCGACAAAGTTACAAAGAATTCCGAGCCATATCCTCCGTTGTTCTCGCCCCACGACTGTTCCCCCATGCTGGGTCCTTCTTTGTTCTCTCCCACCCCACCCTCCCCTCCCCACCCCACCCTTTCTCCCCTCTCCCCCCACCCCCACCCTCCCCCTCCTCCCCCCACCGCACCCTCCCTCTCCCATCCCCTCCCCCCCCCCCCACCCCCTCACTGCGGTTCCCCTGTACTGGGTCCTCCTTTGTTCTCCCCCCACTTCACCCATGCCGGGTCCTTCTTTGTTCTCGACGGCACACTGGAATTCAGCAGGTCCCATCTTGAGGGAATGGATTGGAAGGGAATGAAGGGGTATGAAAATAGGATTAGATCAAAGAAAATTAAAAGAAACCCAAGCAAAACATCAAGGTCTGTATGACCTTGGTGAATCAAGGGTCTATTCCTGAGAGATGCAATCCTCCATAACTTCCAACAGCTAATCTTCACGGTGTGACATGGGCAAATATGCCCCCTTCTGGCAGGCTGAAGCAGTGCAATTCAACATTACTGATGTTAAATAACTCATTCGTTTTGGAGTGCTAACTGATATTTATAATTTTGAAATGTTTTGTTACTTCAGTAAATGATGTGCCACTTCTTACTGAAACCAAACATTTCCAGTGGGGGGTGCTTTAGAAACGAGGAACTGCAGATGCTGGTTCACACAAAAGGATGCAAAGTGCTGGAGTAACTCAGTGGGTCAGGCAACTTCTCTAGAGAACATGGAGAGCTGATGTTTCGACTCGGGACCATTCTTCTGAAGACTCCCCACGGGAAACATCACCTATCCATGTTCTACAGAGATGCTGCCTGACCTGCTGAGTTACTCCAGCACCTTGTCTCCTTTCATGAGGAATCTTGGTTGGGAGTTAATTGCTGCTTTGAATAATGGAGAAATGGGATAGTGACTTCAGAGCAGATTAGACAAAATTCCAGGCAGTCTTCAATAAAATGGGTCACTTCACTCTACTTGTGGTCTCAATGAGATAGCCATTAGAAGCCCAACTGATGCCGGTATCTGTATAGTGTCTTCCATGCACAGGAGTATTGTCAGACCAAAATGGACAACAGGCCGCTATGGTGACTTGATGCAGGTGATCAGATTCAATATGTGTGTGTGTGTGATATAGTGAAAGATGTGTACACAATTTTGAGAGGAATAGATCGGGTAGACGCAGAGTAGGGGGATCGAGACCCAGAGGACTTGGGTTTAAGGTGAGGGGGAAAGATTTAATAGAAAACTGAGGGGTCACTTTTTCACACAAAGGGTGGTGTGGGTGTATGGAATGAGTTGCCGGAGGAGGTAGTTGAGGAAGGTACTATTGTTTAATGAAGCCCCAACTTGCATCGTAATTTTATGCCTTAATTAAGCCTCCCAGCGCCAGGGACCCTGGTCTCGGCTACTGCCTGTGTGTGTGGAGTTTGCCCATTTTTCCCGTGAACGCGTAGGTTTCCTCCGAGTGCTCCAGTTTCATCCCACATCCTAATGACGTGCGGGTTTGTAGGTTAATTAGCCCTTTGCAAATTGTCTCCCAGTGCGTACGGAGTGAAGGAGAAACTGGGATAACTTAGAGCTTGTGTGAAGGGGTGATTGATAGGCGGCGGCCTGCTTCCATGCTGCGTCTCTAAACTAATTATAAATCTGCAAACCAATATATGGATGAAATTGTTGGTGGATATTTGGTAGGATGCAATTGCACCCTCCTTCCATTGGAAGCAAGGTTGACAGGTAATTGCTATTTACCTGTGGATTTAGAACTTCGTAATGAAAGGAATTGGCAAGCGTAGCAAACAGATATCAGGTTCTCAACATAACTGTATCTTGTGATTATATGTAAGTGCATTGATGCATTGCCTTGTGATGCAAAGTGCTTTTAATTTTTCCAGGCCAAGATTGAACGAACTGATATTGGAACTCTGGTTATCCCTTCCATCACCACTGCCCATTCCGGTGTCTACCTGTGTGTGGGAACCAACTCTGCTGGCTCCACAGAAGGTCGCATAGAAGTAACGGTCTTTGCCTGTAGGTATCCGTTTTCCAAACCTATCAAGCTTAATGCCTAAGGTTGGCACAAATCCAGCTTACTGTTGCTACTGTGGAAAAATATGTTTGCTGCTTTGCACCAAAGGGATACGAAATGCTGGAGTAACTCAATGGGTCAAGCAGCATCTCTGGAAAACATGGATAGGTTTTCAGTTGGGACTCTTCTTCAGACTGATCATTGTGGAAAAAGATGACTGAAGAGGTGACAGTCACCATCAGTCTGAAGGGTCCCAAACTGAAATGTCACCTATCCACGTTCTCCGATGCTGTCTGACCCACAGAGTTACTCCAGCACTTTGTGTCCTGTTGCTATTGTAAATCAATTGTTATTGTTGTAAAGTGCTCCAGAATGCAAATTCAAGAGCTGTACTTTAAATAAAAAAACACATTTCAGATGCTGCTGATGGAGAAAAGGTAAAGCATTTCTGCCAGGGTCTGAGGGAAACACAATGGTATAACGGGTAGCACTGCTGCCTCGCTGTGCCAGGGATCCAGCTTCAATCCTTGCCCTGAGTGCTGCCTAAGTGGAGTTTGCGTGTTAACTCTTTGTGACTTTGTGGTGTTCTGGGACCAAATTCATATGAATAGGGAGAAACAAGGAACGGTAAATGCTGGTATTCAAAAAGTAGACAAATAGGTTAAAAAAATAGGTGACTGGCCACAGTCATTTGTATACATAACCCATTTGTATCACCCAATGGCAAGGAGAATCAACAGGGAACTGCTGGTACTGAGTAATAGAGAGGGGGAGTGACACTGGTGGGGTTGCTCCCGAGGAGACAGGATGGAAGGGATAGGCTGAATGGCCAGCTTTGTGTTAAATCGATATAAATAATCTTCACGGGATCGAGTGTTCTGGATCTTGAAGTTAGAGAAGATTTGCATGATTAGTGTCTCCAGTGAGCCTCTCACTAACCAAGTCTCGGCTTCTTAAGTTCCAGCTGGAAGTCTGATGATTCCTGGTGGACAAACACCACTGAAAGGTTCAGTATGGCCTGAACCTGAGAAAAATGTTCAATTTGCCCTGGCGAAGCCTTTGAATTGAAATGAATTAGGGAAGCCTGATACCAAATAATTTCCATTTTCAGTTTAGGAAGGTTGCAAGGTAAGAAATCCCAGATGGGCGAGGGTTGCATTGGGGAAGATGAAATCTTGAGCCGCATCTTGGAGCTGCTGGGCTCCAAACTAAACACATTCTGAGCTGACCAGCAGTCAGGAATGAATGAATACAGCACAGAAACATCCACTAGTTCTGTTTCCCTTCTTCCTCCAATGTTGAATAATTGAATAAATTTTATTAGCCAAGTATGTATACATATAAGGAATTTGCCTTGGTGCAAATTGTTAACCCCATGTAGGGCTCATATAAGAGAACAATACTACATCAAACTGCAGACTTTGCATTCCCGTACCATCACTGAAGGAGCTTCCCTTTAATGAAAAGATAGACACAAAAAGCTGGATTAACTCAGCGGGTCAATCAGCATCTCCAGAGAACAGGGAATAGGTGACGTTTTGGGTCGAGACCCTTCTTCAGACTGAGAGTCTGGGGAGATGCAAACTGACTGTTTTTGTGATTATAATCTCATGTTAAGTCAGTATACTTCCTTTCCAAGCATCCTTCTTAAACAGCCATATTCAAGCCTTGAATCTCAAACACATTACGGCACTGTGGTGCTGCGGTGGAGTTGCTTCCTTACAGCGCCAGAGGCCCAGGTTCGATCGTGACAATAGGTGTTGTTTGTACGGAGTTTGGATGTTCTCCTCGTGACCTGCGTGGGCTTTTTCTGAGACCTTTGGTTTCCTCCCACACTCCAAAGATGTACAGATTTGTAGGTTAATTGGCTTGGTAAAAATTGTAATGTTGTCCCTAGTGTGTGTAGGATCGCGGGTCGGTGCAGACTTGGTGGGCCGAAGGCCTTGTTTCCATGCTGTATCTCGAAACGAAAGCTACTCTAAACTAAATATTACACCCAGATCTACTGTAGCATGTTTTAGGTATGTTACAAAACTTACCTTGAGCAGCGCTGCAATTCTGTTGCTCCCCGTGAGCGTGACTTTGGCGCCTTTCAGAGGGGGCGTGTTTAAAGTGCCGTTTTTCCACAGACAGGGCAAATCGATCCATGTCGGGCGATTTCAGTGCTGAAGAAAAATCTCTCCGACATTTTATTCATGAAGGTATTTTTAAATTACGCTAGATTATTTATTAGCTAGAGTAGTTTAAAAATCATCTTCTAAAGCCGTGAGCGCCGACAACGGGAAGAATTTTATGTAGGGGAGAAAATAAAGTGCACAGTTTATTTTTACATTAAAACTTGGTTTTAAGGAAGGCTTTAATCACATTTTCATGTTGCGAAATGGGAACAAAAAAAAATGTATGAACCGGCAGTATTTTTCCTGCCGACTTCACCGCAAACCGCAACGTTCTAATCCACCGCATTCCACTAAAACCCACTTGCTAGTTGATTTAAATGGCCATTAATTTACAGGAATTAAACACTAAATTCCTTCCATTTGGCCTATAAATTCATGAAAATGAGATTTAAAAATCATGTTATATTGTGAATTATTGTGTGAATGTTATTTGGACACTTAGGCAATTTAAAAAAAGTTTATCTTTTCTTAAGAAATGGGTAGATATTTAGATCTAGTAATTGAATTTTGTAATTAGCTACAATTAGGTAACTAACTAATTATATGCTTTAATTTCAGGTCATCCAAGTAATATTGTTTCATATTTGTTTCAGAATGCATCAATCTATAATAACTGAAAATTGCATTGAGTTCTCTTAATTTTTAAGAAAGTTGTGGGCTTTTGACTGTCCTAGATCACAGCATTTGTGTTAAGTCAATGTAAAGGCAATGGGGAACAAGATGCTAATTTCTGAGTATGAAAATGGCCATAACCTTTTTAATACTGAAGATATGAAAGTGAATTAGGTGTCAAATTAAACATCTTTTTATGCTTTATCTGATGGGATAAATTGCAGACCTGATTTTTTTAAATCTCAAAATGTTTTAACATTGCTACATGTTTGGTGACATGAAACAATAATTCAATAAATATTATTTATCATCCAAAACTTTTAATTTAAAATGATCAGCGTGCTTTCCCATGTACCAAAGACGACAATGAAAAAAAAAATTGGTGACAAGATTAATGTTGTGGTTTAAAAAATATACAATGTAATTTTATGATATTAAGGTATCAGTGCAGTCCCCGAGAAATTTTTGGTCTTTATATTTATTGTCATTGTTTTATTCAGAAATATTTCTTGACTATGATGAAGATGTGCAAAAATATGTGTGTATTTTCCTCATGGTTCCAACCACTGAAGCTCGAGGAATATTTTTCTGTTGTAACACGTTTTAATTGTTTGTTTTCAATCTCCCCACAGCTCAAGGCTCTGTACCAGTGGTTAGAATTCAGCCTTCGCCTGCCACAGTAAGAGATGGAGAAACACTGGAGTTATACTGCCAGGCAACTGGTGACCCTCAACCTGTGATCACATGGCGAAGAGCACGTGGTCGCCTGACCTCCAATCACCAGGTAAATAAGAGCATGGAACAGTGCTGCACCTGAACAGGCCCTTCAGGCCACCATATCTGTGCTGATCAATACACCAAATACAACTGATCTCTTCTATCTGCACATGATCCTTATCCCTCCATTCCCTACATATTCATGTCCCACTTAAATGCAACTATCATATCTCCGTTTATGACAACATCTCATACTTGCAAAGATTACATTCCTTCTGCCATTCCTTGGCTCATATCTGAACCTAATCTAGATGCCGCAGTATCTTTTGGCAGCCTTTCTCACTGTTTGTAAATCCATCAGTTTTTGTGTTATCTGCAAATTTAATAAACAAACCCATCTGCATTTCTGTCCAAGTCCTTACAAAGCATTCTTGTACCTTCATTTATTTGATATGTATATATATATAATGTGTGTGTGTCTGTCCATATGTCCATATATACACACTCATAGATATATAATGTGTGCGGTGTGTATATATATATATATATATATATATATATATACACAGACACCGCACACATATATATATATGTGTGTGTTTGCGTGTGTGGCAAACAACTGATCCCACCATTAATCCCTGAGGAATACCACTGGTCACAGACATCCAGCCAGAAAAACGCCCTTCTACCACTTCCCTGTCTTCTAGGTATAAGCCAGTTCTAAATCCATATGACCAGGTTGCGGTTGATTGCATCTTCTGGATCAACCTACTATGAGGGGCCATGTTAAATGCCCTACTGCAACCCTACCCTCATCAATCAACTTCATCACCTCCTCAAAAAAACTCAAAATCAATTTATTATGGTATGACCTGCCATGGGCAAAGCCATGCTGTCTGTCTCTAAATAGTCCATTCTCTTCCAAATGCAAATACTGTAAATCCTTTCCTGATGAATCCTCTCTGATAGCTTCCCTACACTAAATTGATGCCCACTGGCCTGTAATTTCCTGGATTATCCTTGTTTCCTCTTCTGATTCATGTATAAATCTGTCACGGAGCAGGAGCTGTGAGATGCTTCTGCTCAGGTCTCTGTCGTTGGTTGTGTGGATGTTTTCACGATTCCAGTGTCATGCTGGTCACTGCAGTGTGTGTGTGTTTTCGAGCGGTGGAGACAGCAGAGTAGTGACGGGGAATATCTTTTGATCCTGTAGGTTCAGGGTCCGGTGCTGCGCATCCGGCCGGCAACTCGGGCTGAAGCTGGGAATTACATCTGTCACGCGGAAAACAGCCTGGGAATGCAGGATGTGTCCGTGACTGTTTCCATCACGTCCGCTGTCTCACGTACGTATCTCATACCTTCTAACTCAACCTCATAGAATCAGCGTCAGCCCCTTCGACACATGTCATGTCAACACGCCGATGTCAACAATCAAGTTCCTAGTTATAGAGTCATTCAATGTGGATACAGGCCCATTGGCCCAACTCACCACACCAACCAACATATCCCATCTACACTGGTCACCTGCCTGCATTTGGCCCATATCCCTTTAAATTTATCCTATCCATGTACCTATCTACATTATTTTTAAATGTTGCAATAATACCTGCAAATTATAAACCTGGTGTTTGCAATAATCCCTTTTCCCAATCACTTGACCCATTGCTTTCTGTGCCTTGGTGATTCTTGTGCTCATTGAGATGTCATCCATTATTTAGATGGATTTAGACTAAGTATAATTTAGATACCTGAATGTTGTGAGTCTCTGCCTCCATCACCCACTCAGGCAGCGGGCAGATTTTCCTCAACCTCTGGGTGAAAATATCCTTACACAGACCTCCATCCACATCCCTTCCTCAACCCTGAAGCTCATGCTTTCCAAAAAAAAAATGTTTCAGTGTGGAAACAGATCCTTCAGTCCACCGTGTCCGCGCAAACCAGCGATCAAACATATGCGTGTTCTATCCTACACACCAAGGACAATTTACAGAAGCCAATTAACCTACAAACCTGCACGTCCTTAGAATGTGGGTGGAAACCGGAGCACCCGGAGCAAACCCACAAAGGCACAGGGAGAACGAGCAAACTCCATGCAGTCAGTACCCGAGATCTCGGGCGCTGTAAGGCAGCAACTCTACCACTGCAACGTGCTTAGGTTGAAACTACGATGTAGAAACAAGGAACTGGAGATGCTGGTTTACCAAGGAAATACACAACATGCTGGAATAACTCAGCAGGTCAGGCAGCATAGCATCTCTGGAGAACATTGGATGGGTGAAGAAGGGTTCCGACCCGACACGTCACCTACCCATGTTCTCCAGGGATGCTGCCTGACCCCCTGAGTTACTCCAGAAATTTGTGTTATTTCCTTGGTTAAAACCAATGGCAAGGTGACTCGACTATTCGACCCTGCCCTTCACTGGAATGTTTTCATTGTAATGAGGATTTAGCCAAGAACAGCCACGTGAATCATCTCATTCACATTCTGCTCTGGTCTTTCTCCTTCCACAGCAAGAAGAGCAGCCCCGACGGTGAACGTTTACTCCTCTCCCAGCACGGTAACTGAGGGAGAATCGCTAGAGTTACACTGCCAGGTCACAGGTCATCCCCAACCCAGGGTCACATGGCACAGGACGGGGGGCGCTCTAACCGCCAATCACCAGGTAGGTGAAGGTGACGGAGAAAACTCGGCATTCTCTGTCCTTGGGAGCCTGTTCAATCGGGCAAAATACGGCCCCTCATTGATGCTGACTCAAAGACAGAAGCAACGGAAGACCCAAGCAACCACACTTTGAGCGGTCCTCCGCATCTATCCAGTATTGTACTTGGGTCATAGTGTTCAGTGAGAAACAATGTCTCTGCCCAGAATGAATCCTTGCCCTACATGTAGTTCTGTGCATCCCCCACCTGCTTTACTTGGATATCACAACACAGGAAGCCAATTGCCCCCCAGTCCTGGCCAGTGGTGAGCAGGACAATACCATCATTATTCCCACTTATTCCCCCTTCCTTTCTCACTGTGATTTACTGTCTCCAGCACATCAACTGCACTTTTTTACCACTTTTTACTTAGTTTATTGATACAGCATGGAAATAGGCCCTTCGGCCCACTGAGTCCATACCCACTATCTATCGATCACCCGTTCACCCTAGTTCCATGTTATCCCACTTTCTCATCCGCTCCCGACACACTAGGGGTGCCTCACAGAGGCCAATTAACCGACAAACCCACGCGTCTTTGGGGTGCTGGGGGAAACCGGAGCACCTGGAGGAAACCCACGCGATCACAGGGAGAACGTGCAAACTCCACACAGGCAGCTCCTGAAGTCAGTTTCAAACCTGGGTCTCTGCGGATGTGAGGCTGCAGCTCTCCCAGCTGCACCACTGTGCTGCCCTAAAACAAGGGGAACTATGAACAAACCGGCCTGCCTTTGGGATCTGGGAGAAAACAAAAGTGCCTGGTCACGGGGGGAGCATGCAAACTTCATACAGGCAGCACCAGCGGTCAGCATTGAAACAGGGGGGTTGGAGCCATGACACAGCTGTTCTACCTGCCGTGCCACTACCCCCCAGGTCACTGAATGGCAATGAAGAAGTAGACTCACAGCTGGGCTTTCCATTCTTGCGTTGGTTTTCATTCAGGGACAGTTTCTTCCCAGCTGTTATCAGGCAACTGAACCATCCTACCACAGCTAGAGCGCAGTGCGGAACTACTATCTACCTCATCGGACTTTACTGGCATTATCTCGCACTAAACGTTATCCCCTGATCATGTATCTGTACACTGTGAATGGCTCGACAGTATAATAATGTATACTCTTTCCACTGACTGGTTAGCACGTGACAAAAGCTTTTCACTGTACCTCGGTACATGTGACAATGAACTGATTTCCCAGTCGGAAGATGAGCAAACATTGATCCTTTCTCCTTCCGTGTGGCTGCTGTCCACCCATTGCTGCTGTCAACGTTTTTGTCCCCACTGAAACCAGCCCCTGATTGTCCTCTTGCCGCTCCAGGTACAGGGTTCCGTGCTGCGCATCCTTCACATGATGCCGCCTGACATCGGAGACTACATCTGCCGTGCCGAAAATATCCTTGGAACGCGAGAGGTCAAATTTTCCGTCTCGGTCACCACATCACCCTGTACGTAACCCGATATACTTCTACCATTTTGCTTGCATGTCTGAGCATCAAATGCTTGGGAGGATGGTTAAAAGTAGCGTGGATAGATGTAGGAAGCTGCTGAAGGATATTGATAAAGATATTGTCAATTAATAGCAAGTGGCGTTTGAGAAAACATAACAACATCATGTGTAGGTAGGAACTGCAGATGCTGGTTTATACCGAACCGTTCACACTACTTGCACCCTTTTTCACTGTCATTAGCACATCTTCCCCAGCTAACGATGGGCCAATATGGACTCCACCCTTACTAAGGTCATCTGTTGCCCTGTGCGGATGTGACCTTCTCACTTAGACTCGTGAAACTTTGATATTTTCTATCACGCAGGCCAGTAGAATAACCAGGGTCAAGTCTTGTCAAGACTAAGACATAGATGTATGAACACGTTGGGAAACATAGAAAACAGAGTAAAATAGGTGCAGGAATGGGCCATTCGGCCCTTCGAGCCAGCACCGCCATTTAATATGGTCATGGCTGATCATCCAAAATCAGTACCCCGTCCCTGCTTTCTCCCGGGATGGGAGAGAGGATTAGGGATATTAGCCATTATATAATTGACAGGTGGAACAAGTTGGATAAAATGTAAGCCCCATTCTGTTCCATTCCATTAAAATTGAGATGATTAATTGTAACTTGGTAATGATTATGGTTCATGAATTCTCCCAGTGGATTGGAATAGAACTGAAAATAGGTGTGACTATCTATCACCCTCTCCAAGGGCACAGAAAAGCAAACATTGATGAACCCATGCAGCCAGGTTTATGTTTCTAGCCCTAGTTCAGGAGGCAGAATAGCACTAGCTGAGCCAGATAAAAATATATGTTCCTCAAATAAATAACTCTGGCCAAAGCTTTGTCCCCGGCAGTCAATGGAAATATTTTAACAGTTAGCACAATCAGGTACCAGAAACTTACTGTGATCTCCCAATTAGGAGAATCTCTACAACCCATTTTGAATTCACTTCTCTCATACCCCCACAGCACAGAGAAGCCCCCCGACTGTGCTGGTCCATCCCACTCCCACCTCGGTAACCAAGGGAGAAATGGTGGAGTTGCACTGCCAGGTCACAGGTCATCCGCAACCCCACATCACATGGTACAGGACAGCCGGGCCTCTGACCACCAACCACCAGGTAGGGAACGACCTCTGCTCCGTTTTTCTGGCCACTGAACCCTGTCTGGGCGAGTGTGAGTGACGGAGACTGTGATTTTCCTGTTGAATCTTCAGGTTGATGGTTCCGTGCTGCGCATCCTTCAAGCGACTTCCGCTGACGCTGGCGATTTCATCTGCCGTGCCGAAAACGTCCTCGGAATGCAAGAGATCAAATTCTCCATCTTGATCGTCTCAATATGTATGTTGCCTGTCATTCTCCAGAACCTTTGATTCGCACTAACTTTCATTCTTTCTCTGTCTGTGCCCCTCGCAGTTGCACAGAATGTTGACTGCAGCTGGGGTCAACTGTTTGTTCAACTTTGTATGTTTACAAACAAGATTTTCAAGGAGAGTATGATAACCAGGGTATTATAGAAGGAAGCTCATCTTATGGATCTGTAAATGTAATATTTAATGAGAGAAAATGTTTCCAATCAGTAGTCAAGAAATCAAATCCATTCCTGCTTCTTTTCACATTTACATATCGCCCATTAAAGCGTTTTTCATCAGGATCTTATAGAAAATCTTATAGTACACTGGTCACTGAAAGTTGGCGTGCTGGTACAGCAGGCAGTGAAGAAAGTTAATGGAATGTTGGCCTTCATAACAAGAGGATTTCAGTATAGGAGTAGAGAGGTTCTTCTGCAGCTGTATAGGGCTTTGGTAGGACCACATCTGGGGTACTGTGTGCAGTTTTGGTCTCCTAATTTGAGGAAGGACATCCTTGTGATTGAGGCAATGCAGCGTAGGTTCACGAGATTGATCCCTGGGATGGCGGGACTATCATATGGGGAAAGATTGAAAAGACTAGGTTTGTATTCACTGGAGTTTAGAAGGATGAGGGGCAAACTTATAGAAACATATAAAATTATAAAAGGACTGGACAGGCTAGATGCAGGAAACATGTTCCCAAATGTTTGGCGAGTCCAGAACCAGGGGCCACAGTCTTAGAATAAAGGGGAGGCCATTTAAGACTGAGGTGAGAAAAAACGTTTTCACCCAAAGAGTTGTGAATTTGTGGAATTCCCTGCCACAGAGGGCTGTGGAGACCAAATCACTGGATGGATTTAAGAGAGAATTATATAGAGCTCTAGGGGCTGGTGGAATCAAGGGATATGGGGAGAAGGCAGGCACAAATTATTGATTGGGGACGATCAGCCATGATCGCAATGAATGGCGGTGGTGGCTCGAAGGGCCGAATGGCCGCCTCCTGCAACTGTTTTCTATGTTTCTATGAGTGGTCATTTCCTAATAAAACTGCGACCATTGGGAAATTAGCCCAAGAAAATAATATCTCAACACGTCCCACGTGCAGCAGGCATTTGAAGTAATGATTGAGAACTGTATAAATCATGTTGCTGATTCAGGATCACAGGAAGCATTTGATGTGGTTTCACATGCGAGTCTTCATGGCTCGGGATCACGGAGCTGATGCAAATCAGCCATTCAGTATGCGAACTAATAGACACAAAAAGCTGGAGTAACTCAGGCAGCATCTCTGGAGAGAAGGAATGGGTGACGTTTCGGGTTGAGACCTTTCTTCAGACTGGTTAGGTATAAGGGAAACGAGAGATATAGACGATGATGTAGAGTGATAAAGCACAATGACTGAGAGATATGCAAAAAAGTATTTATGATAAAGGAATTTTTAGCTGTTTGTTAGGGGAAAACGAGAAGCTGGTGCGACGGGTGGGGGAGGGATTGAGCGAGAATAAATGCCACAGTTACTTGAAGTTAGATAAATTAATATTCAGACCACTGAGCTGGAAGCTGCCCAAGCGAAATATGAGATGCTGTTCCTCCAATTTGCATTTAGCCTCACTCTGATAATGGAGGAGACCTAGGACAGAAAGGTCTGTGTGGGATTGGGAAGGAGAATTAAAGTGTTTAGCAACCGGGAGATCACGTAGGCTCAGGTGGGCCTAACCAGCTTGGCAACAGGAAGCGATGCCAGACTGTGGGGATTTCAGGCAGACAATCAACTTCCTTGCTATCAAACAAATGAAGATCAGTTCTCCGAAAGGTGAAGTCCCGCAGCTACCTGGAAGTTGGTGAATTGCATATGCAGAAAGGATTGAGACATTATTTTTAATAGTGGTTAATCTTATGAAATTTATGATGGGAAACTTTAAATATACATGCCGGGCAGTTATATTTCACGATCTTCTGGAGCACTAAAACATGATTCAGTCTCACTCAGTCATGAGTCCCAATTCATGAAATTGGCAGAAATAAATTAGAAACACCATGAGGAGGAATTTGTGCGTAGATGACGTGCGTAAATAGATTCTGTGCAGCTACTGAAGAGAGAGGGAAAGATTTGGTTTAATGTGGGATTGGTGTACGTGAGTGGGAGGCATGGGTTTGGTGTGGTGCGATGAAGAGTTTACGTTAATGCTGTATCCCTCATGTGCAGTGGTATTGCAGCAACAATTGCTGGGATGAATGTCAGACCATAATACATGTGGGACAGTGCAGTTTGATTAATCACACAGTTACTCCACATAGTTACTCAATCCTTGGTTCCATTTAAGTAAATCAATTTACAGCAGAAGTGATCAGCAAGAGGTGGAGAGTGAAAATCTCCATCACTTGCCCCATAAAACATGATTACCCAGGTATTGTGCTGGAATCACGAGCTTGCGGTGAAGGTTGAGGCGCCATTTGATCTTCTCCCCTTCCTGTTCCCTATGTTGTTATATAACAAACAAAATGGTTGATTTTAATCTCTGTCTCACTTGCACTTCCTACCATCCACAGCCCAAAGTAGACCCCCGACCGTGCTGGTCCATCCCTCTCCCACCTCGGTAACCGAGGGGGAAATGGTGGAGTTGCACTGCCAGGTCACAGGTCAACCGCAACCCCGGATCACATGGTACAGGACATCCGGGCCTCTGACCACCAACCACCAGGTAGGGAACCATCTCTGCTCCATGTTTCTGGCCACTGGACCCAATCTGGGCGAGTGTGAGAAACGGAGACTGATTTTCCTGTTGAATCTTCAGGTTCACGGTTCCGTGCTGCGCATCCTTCGCATGGGTCCCGCTGATGTTGGCAATTACGTCTGCCGTGCCGAAAACGTCCTCGGAATGCAAGAGATCCAATTCTCCGTCTTGATCACGTCAATATGTATGTTGCCTGTCATTCTCCAAAACCTTTGATTTGTATTAACTTTAATTATTTCTTTGTCGACGCCCCTCACAGTTCCACTGAGTTTTGATTGTAACTGGGGTCAAAAGTCTGCTCAACTTTATATAGTAATAAACAAGTTTTAGAAGTTTAGTTTAGAGATACAGCACGTCCTGAATGTCCCTGGTGTGTGTGAGGAAACGGGAGATCCCGGAGTAAAACCCATGCAGGTCGCAGGGAGAACGTACAAACGCTGTACAGAAAACACTCATGGTCAAGATCGAACCCGGGTCTTGGTGCTGTAAGGCAGCAACTCTACCGCTGCGCCTCCATGGTGCCCCCAAGTCAACCTTTCAAGAGAGTTTAACATTTGGAAGGAAGAACCACATTCTATAGATCTGTAAAGTTAATATTTAAGGAGAGAAAACATTTCAGATCAATGATCAAGAAATGGGATCCATTGCTGCCCCTGTTTTCATTTATAGAGCACACATTAATGCGTTTTTAATCGGGTTAGATTACACGAATCATCATTTCCCAGTGACACTGTGACCATTGTGAAATTGGTCCAAACAAATAATATCTCAACATGTGCTACTTCCCTATTGTCCCCTGATTGGGCAGTAAGCAATTGAACTATTGAGTGAGAACTGTTCAAATACAACAAAGACTGGGAAAAGTATCAGTTGAGGGACACTGTAGTTTGTTTCCCCACATTTCTCCAAAACATTTGTTTGATTTCGCCACCTCCTCACAGCTACTCAATCCTTGGTTCCATTTGAAGAAATCAATTTCAATCAGAAGTATCCAGCAAGAAGCGGAGAGTGCAAATCTCCAGCACTTGCTCCATGGCTATAAACCATGATCACCCAGGTATTGTGCCAGAATCAAGGGCTTGCAGTGAAGGTTGAGGAGCGAGCTGATCTTCTCCTCTTCCTGTTCCTTAAGCCCCTATCCCACTCAGGCGATTCTTTTGGCGACTACAGGCGTCTACGCTGTTTTCACATGGTCGCGGAGTCATGCGTAGCCTGCTCAAGTTGCCTAAAAAGTCCCATTTTTCTGGTCGCCCCTGGATTTTGAAAGGTGGGCGTCCAAATGGTTCACCGGTTGTCGGTAGCTTGCCACCGCTTGACGTCGATTAGGTGGTGGGTTGTCACAGCTTGTCGTAGACATTGTCGCAGGGGGTTCCAGTCGCCGCTTTTTCGGCGTCCTGCTACGACTGTGACAGTCGCCGGCAGTCCCCAAAAAAATCACCTAAGAAGGACAGGCCCATCATGTTGTTATATAACAAACAAAATGGTTCAATTTAATCTCTGTCTGACTTCCACTTCCTACCATCCACAGCCCAAAGTAGACCCCCGACCGTGCTGGTCCATCCCTCTCCCACCTCGGTAACCGAGGGAGAAATGGTGGAGTTGCACTGCCAGGTCACAGGTCAACCGCAACCCCGGATCACATGGTACAGGCCAACCGGGCCTCTGACCACCAACCACCAGGTAGGGGACGACGTCTGCTCTGTGTTTCTGGCCACTCGACCCCGGTTTGGGCAAGTGTGAGTGATGGAGGCTGTGATTTTCCTGTTGAATCTTCAGGTTGACGGTTCCGTGCTGCGCATCCTTCATGTGAGTCCCGCTGACGTTGGCGATTACGTCTGCCGCGCTGAAAACGCCCTCGGAATGCAAGAAATCCAATTCTCCGTCTTGATCATCTCAATATGTATGTTGCCTGTCATTCTCTAAAATCATTGATTTACATTCTTTAATTCTTTCGCCATCTGTGCCCCTCACTGTTCCACTAAGTTTTGATTGTAACTGGGGTCAAAAGTCGGCACAACTTTATATATTAGTAAACAAGTTTTAGACGATTAGTTTAGTTCAGAGATACAGCACGAAAATAGGCCCTTCCGCCCACCAAGTCAACGCTGATAAGCCATTCCCTCACATTAGCACTACCCTACACGCACATCAGGGACAACTACAATTTTAACAAGCCAATTAACCTACAATCCTGCATGTCTTTAAATGTGTGGGAGGAAAGCTGAGATCCCGGAGAAAACCCACGCAGGTCACAGGGAGAATGTACAAACTCCGTACAGAAAACACTCATGGTCAAGATCGAACCCGGGTCTTGGTGCTGTAAGGCAGCAACACTACCGCTGCGCTACCATGGTGCCCCCAAGTCAACCTTTCAAGAGCGTTTAATGACCAGAGTATTATGGAAGGAAGAACCCCATCCTATAGATCTGTAAAGTTAATATTTAAGGAGAGGAAACATTTCAGATCAGTAATCAAGAGATGGGATCCACTACTGCCTCTGTTTTCATTTACAGACCACAAATTAATGCTCTTTTAATCGGGTTAGATGACATCAATCATTATTTCCCAGTGACACAGTGATCATCGTGAAATTGGCCCCAAAAAATAATATCTCAACATGTGCTACTTCCCTATTGTCTTCTGATCGGGCAGTAGGTAATTGAACTATTGAGTGAGAACTGTTCAAATACAACAAAGACTGGGAAAAGTATCAGTTGAGGGTCAGTGTAGCTTGATTCCCCACTTGGCTCCAAAACATTTGTTTGATTCATCACCTCCTCACAGCTACTCAATCCTTGCTTTCATTTAAATAAATCAATTTAAAGAAAAAGTATCCAGCAAGAAGCGGAGAGTGCAAATCCCCAGCACTTGCTCCGTGGATATAAACCATGAATTTCTGGGTATCGGAATCAAGGGCTTGCAGTAAAGGTTGAGTTGTCATTTGATCTTCTATTCCTGTTCATCATGTTGTTATATAACAAACAAAATGGTTGATTTTATTCGCTGTCTCCATCCACTTCCTACCATCCACAGCCCAAAGTAGACCCCCGACTGTGCTGGTCCATCCCTCTCCCACCTCAGTAACCGAGGGAGAAATGGTGGAGTTGCACTGCCAGGTCACAGGTCAACCACAACCCCGGATCACATGGTACAGGACATCCGGGCCTCTGACCACCAACCACCAGGTAGGGAACGACCTCTGCTCTGTGTTTCTGGCCACTGGACCCCGTCTGGGCGAGTGTGAGTGACGGAGACTGTGATTTTCTCATTGATGGTTCAGGTTGACGGTTCCGTGCTGCGCATCCTTCGTGTGACCTCTGCTGACGTTGGCGATTTCATCTGCCGTGCCGAAAACGTCCTCGGAATGCAAGAGATCAGATTCTCCGTCTTGATCACCTCAATATGTATGTTGCCTGTCATTTTCTAAAACTCTTGTTTTGTGTTAACTTTAATTCTTTCTCTGTCTGTGCCCCTCACTGTTACATAATGTTTTGGTTGTAATGCGGTCAAAAGATTGGTCATTTTTATATATGAGTGAACACATTTTAGAAGTCTCCTTTAGTTTAATTTAGAGAGACAGCACGGAAACAGGCCCTT
Source organism: Raja brachyura (assembly GCA_963514005.1). The sequence goes on from OY740811.1 coordinate 18,191,719, forward strand.
CTGCCCACCAAGTCCTTGCAGACAAGCAATCCCCGCACACTAGCACTACACACACACACACACACACTAGGGACAATTTGCAATTTTATCAAAGCCAATTAACCTATAAACCTGTACGTTCTTGGTGTATGGGAGGAAACAGAGATCCTGAAGAAAACCTATGAAGGTCACGGGGAGAACGTACAAACTTTGTACAGACCACACCTGTGGTCAGGATCAAACCCGGCTCTTGTTGCTGTAAGGCAGCATCTCTACCGCTGCGCCACCATGGTGCCCCCAAGTCAACCATTCAAGAGAGTTTAATAACGAGAGTATTATGGAAGGAAGAACCACATCCTATAGATCTGTAAAGTTAATATTTAAGGAGAGAAAACTTTTCAGATCAGCAATCAAGAAATGGGATCCATTCCTGCCTCTGTTTTCATTTACGGACCACACATTAATGCGTTTTTAATCGGGTTAGATGACACGAATCATCATTTCAATAGACAATAGGTGCAGGAGTAGGCCATTCGGCCCTTCGAGCCAGCACCGCCATTCAATGTGATCATGGCTGATCATCCCCAATCAGTATCCCGTTCCTGCCTTCTCCCCATATCTCCTGACTCCGCTATTTTTAAGGGCTCTATCTAGCTCTCTCTTGAAAGCATCTAGAGAACCTGCCTCCACCGCCCTCTGAGGCAGAGAATTCCACACTCACAACTCTCTGTGATAAAAAGTGTTTCCTCGTCTCCGTTCTAAATGGCTTACTCCTTATTCTTAAACTGGTTCTGGACTCCCCCAACATCGGGAGCATGTTTCCTGCCTCTAGCGTGTCCAAACCCTTAACAATCTTATATGTTTCAATCAGATCCCCTCTCATCCTTCTAAACTCCAGAGTGTACAAGTCCAGCCGCTCCATTCTCAGCATGTGACAGTCCCGCCATCCCGGGAATTAACCTTGTAAACCTAGGCTTCACTCCCTCAATAGCAAGAATGTCCTTCTTCAAATTAGGCGACCAAAACTGCACACAATACTCCAGGTGTGATCTCACTAGGGCTCTGTACAACTGCAGAAGGACCTCTTTGCTCCTATATTCGACTCGTCTTGTTATAAAGGCCAACATGCCATTCACTTTCTTCACTGCCTACTGTACCTACGTGCTTACTTTCATAGACTGATGAACAATGACCCCCGGATCCCGTCGTACTTCCCCTTTTCCCAACCTGACGCTATTTAGATAGTAATCTGCCTTCCTGTTTTTGCTACCAAAGTGGATAACCTCACATTTATCCGCATTAAACTTCATCTGCCATGTATCTGCCCACTCCGCCAACCTGTCCAAGTCACCCTGCATTCTCATAGCATCCTCCTCACAGTTCACACTTCCACCCAGCTTTGTGTCATCTGCAAATTTGTTAATGTTACTTTGAATCCCTTCATCCAAATCATTGATGTATATTGTAAATAGCCGCTGCCCCAGCACCGGGCCTTGCGGTACCCCACTAGTCACTGCCTGCCATTCTGAAAGGGACACGTTAATCCCTACTCTTTGTTTCCTGTCTGCCAACCAATTTTCTATCCATGTCGGCACTCTACCCCCAATACCATGTGCCCTAATTTTGCCCACTAATCTCCTATGTGGGACCTTATCAAATGCTTTCTGAAAGTCCAGGCACACTACATCCACTGGCACTCACTTGTCCATTTTCCTAGTTACATCTTCAAAACATTCCAGAAGATTAGTCAAGCATGATTTCCCCTTCGTAAATCCATGCTGACTCAGACCGATCCTGTTAGTGTTATCCAAATGTGTGGTTATTTCATCTTTTATAATTGACTCCAGCATCTTCTCCACCACCGATGTCAGGCTAACTGGTCTATAATTCCCTGTTTTCTCTCTCCCGCCTTTCTTAAAAATCGGGATAACTTTAGCTACCCTGCAATCCACATGAACTGATCTTGATTCTATAGAACATTGGAAAATTATCACCAATGCATCCACGATTTCTAGAGCCACTTCCTTAAGTATCCTGGGATGCAGACCGTCAGGCCCTGGGGATTTATCAGCCTTCAGTCCCATCAGTCTATCCAACACCATTTCCTGCCTAATGTGGATTTCCTTCAGTTCCTCTGTCACCCCAGATCCCCTGGCCACTACCATATCAGGAAGATTGGTTGTGTCCTCCTTAGTGAAGACAGATCCAAAGTACCTGGTCAACTCATCTGCCATTTCCTTGTCCCTCATAATAAATTAACCTTTTTCGGTCTTCCAGGGTACAACTTTGGTCATAACTAATTTTTTCCTCTTCACATACCTAAAGAAGCTTTTACTATCCTGCTTTATATTCTTGGCTAGCTTACCTTCGTACCTCATCTTTTCTCCCCATATTGTCTTTTTAGTTATCTTCTGTTGTTCTTTAAACATTACGCAATCCTCTTGCTTCCCGCTCATCTTTGCTATGTTGTACTTCTTCGCTTTCATTTTTATACTGTCTCTGACGTCCCCTGTCAACCATGGCCGCCCCTTACACCGCTTGTAATCTTTCTTCATCCTAGGAATGAACTGATCCTGCGCCTTCCTGCGATTATTTCTTGAAATACCTGCCATTTTTGTTCTACTATCATCCCTGCTAGTGTATCTTTCCAGTCAACTTTGGCCAGCTCCTCCCTCAAGGCCCCATAGTCCCCTTTATTCAATTGTAACACTGACACCTCCGATCTACCCTTCTCCCTCTCCAATTGTAGATTAAACCTGAAGAATCCATCACGAAGGCACTCTAAGAAGGCACTCTACTAAGTCCCTTTCTTGGGGTCCAGTACCAACCTGATTTTCCCAGTCTACCTGCATGTTGAAATCTCCCATAACAACCACAGCATTACTTTTGCTACATGCCAATTTTAACTCCTGATTCAACTTGCGCCCTATGTCCAGGCTACTGTTTGGGGGCCTGTAGATTGGTCCCATTAGGGTCTTTTTACCCTTACAATTCCTTAGTTCTATCCATACTGACTTTATATCTCCTGTTTCAATGTCACCCCTTGCATTTCCCAGTGACACAGTGATCATCGTGAAATTGGCCCCAAAAAATAATATCTCAACATGTGCTACTTCTCTATTGTCCTCTGATCGGGCAGTAGGTAATTGAATATTGAGTGAGAACTGTTCAAATACAACAAAGACTGGGAAAAGTATCAGTTGAGAGACAGTGTAGTTTGATCCCCCACTTGGCTCCATAACACTTGTTTGATTCATCACCTCCTCACAGCTACTCAATCCTTGCCTTAATTTGAAGAAATCAAATTAAATCAGAAGTATCCAGCAAGAAGCAGAGAGTGCAAATCACCAGCACTTGTTCCATGGCTATAAACCATGATTTTCTGGGTATTGTGCTGGAATCAAGGGCTTGCAGTAAAGGTTGAGTTGTCATTTGATCTTCTATTCCTGTTCATCATGTTGTTATATAACAAACAAAATGGTTGATTTTAATCCCTGTCTCCATCCACTTTCTACCATCCACAGCCCAAAGTAGACCCCCGACTGTGCTGGTCCATCCCTCTCCCACCTCGGTAACCGAGGGAGAAATGGTGGAGTTGCACTGCCAGGTCTCAGGTCAACCACAACCCCGGATCACATGGTACAGGACATCCGGGCCTCTGACCACCAACCACCAGGTAGGGAACGACCTCTGCTCTGTGTTTCTGGCCACTGGACCCCATCTGGGCGAGTGTGAGTGACGGAGACTGTGATTTTCTCATTGATGCTTCAGGTTGACGGTTCCGTGCTGCGCATCCTTCGTGTCACTTCTGCTGACGTTGGCGATTTCATCTGCCATGCCGAAAACGTCCTCGGAATGCAAGAGATCCGATTCTCCGTCTTGATCACCTCAATATGTATGTTGCCTGTCATTTTCTAAAACTGTTGTTTTGTGTTAACTTTCATTCTTTCTCTGTCTGTGCCCCTCACTGTTACATAATGTTTTGATTGTAATGCGGTCAAAAGATTGTTCATTTTTATATATTAGTGAACAAGTTTTAGAAGTCTCCTTTGGTTTAATTTAGAGAGACAGCATGGAAACAGGCCCTTCTGCCCACCAAGTCCTTGCAGACAAGCAATCCCCGCACACTAGCACTACACACACACACACTAGGGACAATTTGCAATTTTATCAAAGCCAATTAACCTATAAACCTGTACGTTCTTGGTGTGTGGGAGGAAACCTGAAATCCTGAAGAAAACCCACGCAGGTCACGGGGAGAACGTACAAACTTTGTATAGACAACACCCGTGGTCAGGATGAAACCCGGGTCTTGGTGCTGTAAGGCAGCATCTCTACCGCTGCGCCACCATCGTGCCCCCAAGTCAACTTTTCAAGAGAGTTTAATAACCAGAGTATTATGGAAGGAAGAACCACATCCTATAGATCTGTAAAGTTAATATTTAAGGAGAGAAAACTTTTCAGATCAGCAATCAAGAAATGGGATCCACTGCTGCCTCTGTTTTCATTTATGGACCATACATTAATGCGTTTTTAATCGGGTTAGATGACACGAATCATCATTGTAATAGGCAATAGGTGCAGGAGCAGGCCATTCGGCCCTTCGAGCCATGGCTGATCATCCCCAATCAGTCCCCATTCCTGCCTTCCCTCCATATCCCCTTACTGCACTATTTTTAAGAGCCCTATCTTGCTCTCTCTTGAAAGTATCCAGAGAAACTGCCTCCACCGCCCTCTGGGCAAGAGAATAGTAAGATTGAACGAGAACTTACCAGTTCGAAGGTTGATCTTTATTTTATGAGGAGTCGAAGTGAGGGATTTCGTGAAGAGCCCGCCGGCGCGCATGCTCAACATACTTCAAAGTAGCGGCGTGGAATCACAGAAACCAACAAAGAAATGACTTCGCATAGTAAGATTGAAGTGACTAAGATTACCAGATGAAGGTGATTGAGGGTTGGGCGAGGAGGGCACGAAATCCCTCACTTCGACTCCTCATAAAATAAAGATCAACCTTCGAACTGGTAAGTTCTCGTTCAATCTTACTATTTCATTTCGGAGTCACGTGAGTGACTTCGTGAAGACTTCAAAGCTTCTGTGATTACATGCCCTGGACCACGTCCATGCTGACACACCACTACCAGGGATGGATGGGAGGAACAAACTTGCTCAATAGTTCATACTGCAAAACAAGAGCAGAGTTATTAATAACAAATCAAAACCCCTCATGCGGGGACATCTCCACGTTCGTGACCTGCATTCAGCACGGCTTCTGTAAACTGTAGAGGAGCAGCAACAGGCTTGTTATAAAAACGCTGGAACACAGCTTCATTAGCCCATCCTGCTGTGGCGAGAATTTTGTCCATGGGCACCTCCATGACCCTCGCCGTTGACGTCGATGCAGCCCTGTTGGAAAGAGACTTGAACACATTAGTGTCGATACCTGACTTACCCAAAACGACTGGAAGCCACATGGATATCGTCTGGACTGTCACTCGATGATGATGTCTCTTATGAGTGACAAGCAGGTATCGCTCCATTCCTCTGATGCGTGCCGTCACCTTGACATAGTGGCGGATATGTGAGGCTACACATAGCCTAGCATCTGCGGGGTATGCCGGGAACTTCAGCTGCAGCCCTGTGCACCCAGGTCTATGCTGCTTTAGTAGCTCGTCAATGAAAAAGACTACTTCTGTGGGGGTAGACGTCATTCTGTCGACACGAAGTTTGTGTAGTGTCTGTACCCTCTGAGCTGAAGTCAGCGCTAGTAACATCACCAGCTTCATGGTGCGTTGGTCCAGTTGGAGCCCTTCCATGGGTGACCACGTCCTGAGCAGGGTTAATACGTCCCTGACATCCCAGGTGATATTATAGCGTGGTGTAGGCGGATTCATATTGAATATACCCCGCATGAGTCTGGACACTAGCCTGTTAGATCCTACCTCCAACTGAGGTAGAATGATAGCGCACTTCTGGCGCTGTTGATGGCACTGTAACTTAAGTGTTCATCATGGTGCAACCCCGCGAGGAGTTCCAGGACGTCGGTTGTTGTCACGTCATCGTACGTGATGCGAGAGCGGCTGCAGTAGGCTTCCCACTTCTTAATATGCGAGCGGTATCTTCGCCTTGTAGACTCTCGACACGACGCCCCGGTGGTATCCATGGTCCGAGCCGAGAGGCCGTATTGGACTAACGGCCTGTTCAGAACCTGCAAGCCAACAAATTTAAATAGCCATGGCAGGGATGCGGCTCCCCTGAGACAGGGTGAGTAACCAATTGTGGGCAACCCTTCAAAAGGACCCAAGGTTCGTTGAGCATGTCAAAGACCACCGGATACCAAGGCTGTGTGGGCCAGTCGGGTATAATAAGGATGCCCCTGGCAGCATCTGCCTGAATCTTTCCCAATACCCGACTGATGAGGCAAAATGGGGGGAAGGCATAGAAAAACCACTTCCCCCAGTCCAGCGAGAATGCATCTAGCGCTACTGCCCCAGGATCTGGTTCCGATGAAACGTAGGTTGGTACCTGATGGTTCCACCGTGACGCAAAGAGGTCAATGTCCGGTTTACCAAATTTGGCTGTGACTTTAGAAAAGATCTCAGGATGCAACATCCATTCAATGTTGTCATTAAATTTGCGTGACCTGGTGTCCGCCACAGTATTAAGCTCACCTGGCAAATAGGTAGCTGAAATCCAAATGTCTCTTTGAACACACCAGAGCCAAATTGAGTTTGCCAATTTGTCACACGAAACAGGCCTGGTACCACCCATATGGTTTAAATATGCTACTGCTGTGGTGTTGTCTATTTGGAGACGGACATGTGCTCCAACAAGCTTAGAACAATACGCACGAAGTCCGTGGAATGCTGCCAGCAACTCCAAATAGTTAATCCCTTGAGTTAACAACATCGTTGATTCAAGGGTGTCCCATCTGCCACCACAACTAGAGCAATTATTCGTGGATCCCCAACCATTGGAGCTTGCATCAGTTTGCAAATATACCACCGGATTAGCCTCCCTAATAGGCTTGAATGAGTTGCTAATGTGACACACCCACCATTGCAACTCATTTATCGCTTCGGGCGGCAGCTGCATGGACCGATCATAATAACCAGCGTTGTTTTAACGCAGCAATTTTAGCTCTTTGCAAATTCTGATAATGCAAAGGTCCATATCGCGCTGCCGAAAACAAAGCTACCAGCTTCCCAATTATTGTAGCTAAGTGCCGAATCGATGGTATATTGGTGCGGATTAAATCTTGACACACCTGGGTAACCTCCTCAATCTTGTTAATTGGAATGGTAACCCTCATGCTTATAGAGTTCACCGTGAACCCTAGGTAATTAATCACCTGGGCAGGGTAGAACTTTGATTTCTCTGGATGGACAATAAACCCCAATTGTTGAAATATATTGACAGCAGCTGCAACACCCTGTTCAGCCAATTCCAGGGTGTGGCCCACAATTAAGACATCATCTAAATAGGCCATACTATATGGTGTCGTTGTCTCAAATAAGCCATAATTGGCTTCACTAATTTAGTGAACAATCTAGGGCTGTGGTGAGCTCATTAGGCAAAGCCTTGTACTGCCAGAGTTGCCCCATCCAGATGAATTTTTAAAACCTTCTGTCACATTTCTGGACGGATACGGAATAATATGCGTCTTTTAAACCGATGCATGCCATAAAACAACCATGAGAAATCAATGATTTGGTTGTTTCATCGTATCCATTTTAAAATGAGAATATGTTACAAAAGTATTCAAACGGGTTAGATCAATAATGACACGACAACTTCCATCCTTCTTAGGTCTGGTGAATATGTTCGAAACAAATTCAACTGGCTCATGCACCACTCTCTTAATCACTCCTTTGCTCAAGACTTAACAATTCCTTATAGCCGGCTGCCTGTTCTGCAGCAGATAATTTTAAATGTTCGAGCGGGCATGTGCTGGGATGGAGGAATGTCGCCATTAATAAACTCAATTTTATGCCCCTGAATATTCTGCAACACATACTCGTCACCAGTGAAATTACCTCATGCACCCAAAAAACCACCGAAGGTGACCACCAACATGTGAAGTTAAACAGAGAGAAAAGAGAGAACCAGACCCCCTCACCTCCGTGGTTACCGGCGGTCCTTGACACGCGTGTGTGGACGTGGAGGTGCTGGGTTGGCTTGAGGGCGCTGCGTCTTCGTTTTCCACCAGGGTCTCTGCCGACCCTGTCCTAAAAAAGACCCCTGGTGCTGGGTCTGATGTTGCTGTCATTGTGGAGCTTGAGGGTGGGTCCTCGTCGAGGTACTGGCAGACCCTCGTGATCGAATGTATGGAGACTTTGAGCCTGACGGTGTGGGGGCACTCTGAGGGCGCATAATCCCCACCGTTTTGGCTTGCTCGCCAAGCTCTTTGACTCTCTTCGAGAGGTCCTTCCCAAAGAGCTGACGGGGCGGGGGCGGCGGCGGTGGTTTGCACACTCCTGCAAACTTTGGATTGAGCGCTGGGCGGATGCTGGTTTTGCGAAACCCGTTAATTTCGTGCTGGGTCGCGCACAGGAGGGCCAGGGCATCTCCCTGGTCCAAATTCAATTCGTCCCCGTCCACCGACCGCACAAAGGCGGTAATACCGGCCGTGAGGAGCTTCAGGATCCGCTGCAGTTTTACCTCCTGTTGACGGATAGCCGCACTGATGTTGCCCCATATCGGCGTATTGACCACAGGCACGTTGAGGGAGTTGCAATTGGATGGAGCCTTGTGACGGCTCTTGCCTGGATGAGGACTTCTTCCTGCTGCTCCAGGCTGATAGTAGATGTTTGTGAAGACGCCCTGTGCCTGTTGCTGCCCTGCTGTTGTTGACGTTGAAGCAGGAGCTCCAGCAGCCGCTCCATACGGTCAATACGCCCTTCACCCTGAACACTCAGGTGGTCGGAGTCCTCCGGCTCTGAAAAGAAAACCGGGCTCCTGTCATCGGCCCGCACCTCGTCGAGGCCCTGCCGGTGCCGGTAGTTGTCGCTAACAGCCGCCGAGGCGAACTGCGCGATTCCTGCGCGGGCGTGTTCAACCGCCTCCGTTTAGCGGGAGCTGAAGCCGCTGCCTCTAAGGGCACTTGCGGCGAGGTGTCGGCACCAGCCGAAGCATGGCTGCCTGGGGCCCGCGCAGTCTTGCCGGCTGCCCACATCGTGGACGTTGCCGACGCATGGTCTTGCCCACCCATCCATGGGGGGCTCGGCGACCGTGACGAGACCCGACTCGACCGACCCGTCCCGGCGTCGAGAGTCGGGGCGTGCCGGCTGGACCTCACAGCCGCCCCGGGTCTTTCCCTGGAACCTGACCGCTCCTCCGTGTCAGGCAATGCCTTAGCCCTGGTAGGGTTAGGCTTCTGGGCTCCTGCCCTTCCCCTTCTCGGAGTGGAACAGGCCGTGCAGCCGCACGCACCCAGCTCGAGGTCGCCAGCGAGCCCGCTGACGACCTGACTGCCATGGCAGGGTCCCCCTGCTCTGGCGGCACACCACACTCCTCCTCGTCGAACTCCTCCGAGCTGTGGTGTGCTGGCGGATCTGGACCTGTAAACACAGGGCTTACCCACATCTCCGCCTGAGTCCCGGCCTGCGATGCAGGTACTGCCGATGGTAAAGGCCCCGGAACTGTTGACCGGCGAACTCGTCCTGACGTCCTCCGGCCCTTGGAACTCCCATCCATGTCCTTGCTGCAAGACAAAACCAACAACAAGGACCACCAACTAAAGGTAGAATACTTACCTCCGTGGCCCCTTCTGAAGGGCTGGCGAGGAGCGCGCTCCACCGCCAGCCGTCGCAGCAACGCGGTACGACGATATGTCGAGCATGCGCGCCGGCGGGCTCTTCACGAAGTCACTCACGTGACTCCGAAATGAAATTCCACAGACTCATAACTCTCTGTGAGAAAAAAATTATGGCCCCTGGTTCTGGACTCCCAACATCGGGAACATGTTTCCTGCCTCTAGCGTGTCCAAACCCTTAAAAAATCTTATATGTTTCAATGAGATCCCCTCTCATCCTTCTAAACTCCAGAGTATACAAGCCTAGCCGCTCCATTCTCTCAGCATATGACAGTCCCGCCATCACGGGAATTAACCTTGTAAACCTAGGCTGCACTCCCTCAATAGCAAAAATGTCCTTCATCAAATTAGGGGACCAAAACTGCACACAATACTTAAGTTCCCTGGGAGCCACTTCCTTAAGTACCCTGGGATGCAGACCATCAGGCCCTGGGGATTTATCAGCCTTCAGTCCCATCAGTCTATCCAACACCATTTCCTGCCTAATGTGAATTTCCTTCAGTTCCTCCGTCACCCCAGATACCCTGGCCACTACCATATCAGGAAGATTGTTTGTGTCCTCCTAAGTGAAGACAGATCCTAAGTACCTGTTCAACTCATCTGCCATTTCCTTGTTCCCCATAATAAATTCACCTTTTTCGGTCTTCCAGGGTCCAACTTTGGTCTTAACTAATTTTTTCCTCTTCACATACCTAAAGAAGCTTTTACTATCCTGCTTTATATTCTTGGCTAGCTTACCTTCGTACCTCATCTTTTCTCCCCGTATTACCATTTTAGTTATCTTCTGGTGTTCTTTAAACATTACCCAATCCTCTTGCTTCCCGCTCATCTTTGCTACGTTGTACTTCTTCGCTTTAATTTTTTTACTGTCTCTGACGTCCCTTGTCAGCCATGGTCGCCCCTTACTCCCCATGGAATCTTTCTTCCTCTAAGGCTGCGCCTTCTGTATTATTCCTAGAAATACCTGCCATTTTTGTTCCACTGCTATCCCTGCTAGTGTATCTTTCCAGTCAACTTTGGCCAGCTCCTCCCTCATGGCCCCATAGTCCTATTTATTCAACTGTAACACTGACACCTCCGATCTACTCTTCTCCCTCTTCAATTGTAGATTAAACCTGACCATGTTATGGTCACTACCTCCTAATGGCTCATTAACCTCGAGGTCCTTTATCAAATCCGGTTCATTACATAACACTAAATCCAGAATTGCCTTCTCCCTGGTAGGCTCCAATACAAGCTGTTCTAAGAATCCATCACGAAGGCATTCTGCAAAGTCCCTTTCTTGGGGTCCAGTATCAACCTGATTTTCCCAGTCTATCTGCATGTTGAAATCTCTCATAACAACCACAGCATTACTTTTGCTACATGCCAATTTTAACTCCTGATTCAATTTGCGCCCTATGTCCAGGCTACTGTTTGGGGGCCTGTAGATTAGTCCCATTAGGGTCTTTTTACCCTTACAATTCCTTAGTTCTATCCATACTGACTTCACATCTCTTGTTTCAATGTCACCCCTTGCATTTCCCAGTGACACGGTGACCATCGTGAAATTGGCCCCAAAACATAATATCTCAACATGTGCTACTTCTCTATTGTCCTCTGATCGGGCAGTAGGTAATTGAATATTGAGTGAGAACTGTTCAAATACAACAAAGACTGGGAAAAGTAACAGTTGAGGGACAGTGTAGTTTGATTCCCCACTTGGCTCCACAACACTTGTTTGACTCATCACCTCCTCACAGCTACGCAATCCTTGGTTCCATGTGAAGAAATCAATTTAAAGCAGAAGTATATAGCAAGAAGCGGAGAGTGCAAATCTCCAGCGCTTGCTCCATGGCTATAAACCATGATTTTCTGGGTATTGTGCTGGAATCAAGGGTTTGTAGTAAAGGTTGAGGTGCCATTTGATCTTCAATTCCTGTTCATCATGTTATTATATAACAAACAAAATGGTTGATTTTAATCCCTGTCTCAATCCACTTCCTATCACCTGCAGCCCAAAGTAGACCCCCGACTGTGCTGGTCCATCCCTCACCCACCTCGGTAACTGAGGGAGAAATGGTGGAGTTGCACTGCCAGGTCTCAGGTCAACCGCAACCCCGGATCACTTGGTACAGGACAGCCGGGCCTCTGACCACCAACCACCAGGTAGGGAACGACCTCTGATCTGTGTTTCTGGCCACTGGACCCCATCTGGGCGAGTGTGAGTGACGGAGACTGTGATTTTCTCATTGATGCTTCAGGTTGACGGTTCCGTGCTGCGCATCCTTCGCGTGACTTCTGCTGACGTTGGCGATTTCATCTGCCGTGCCGAAAACGCCCTCGGAATGCAAGAGATCAGATTCTCCGTCTTAATCACCTCAATATGTATGTTGCCTGTCATTTTCTAAAACCGTTGTTTTGCGTTCTTTCATTTTTTGTCTGTGCCCCTCATTGTTACATAGTGTTTTTATTGTAATGGGGTCAAATGTTTGTTCATTTTTATATACTCGTGAACAAGTTTTAGAAGTCTCGTTTAGTTTAATTTAGAGAGACAGCGCGGAAACAAGCCCTTCTGCCCATCGAGTCGGCACCGTGTAAGGCCCACAGCCAGCGTAGATAAGCAACGCTAAATGCAGCTCAACTCTGCCTGTCTCACCGGGTTAACCTACAACCCTGACTGGACTGACGGGACACCAGTCCAGAGCCGTGGAGCTAGAACTGCTTCCCCGCGCCGGCTGTAAACCTGGGCTGTCGTTGGCAGGCAGAATTGATAGGCAGAGCTGAGCTAGATTTAGCACTGCTTCTCTGTGATTGATTGTAATGGGGTCAAAAGTTTATTCATTTCGATATATTAGTGAACAAGTTTTAGAAGTCTAGTTTAGTTTAATTTAGAGAGACAGCACGGAAACAGGCCCTTCTGCCCACCAAGTCCGCACCAACAAGCAATCCCCGCACACTAGCACTGGCTGTTGGCCTGGGAGCGCCACTCCCGTCTGGCTCCCGATGTCTCTGGCCACCCCCGGGCGGGGGGGGGGGGGAGGGGGGACACTCGGGTGGGGGCGGGGATAGTCCAGTGGCGATGCAGCAGCGATTGCAGCGCAGGAGACCCTGGATCGATCCTGGCTGCGGATGAGGCACAGGTATGTGTCCAGGGCTGGCAAGTGTTTTCGCTTGACCTGGGCACACGATTTTTGACCTGGGCTCTGATCTTTGCTCCACGGACGTCTCCCTCCTCCAATCACCATGCTCTATCATCAGTCCCACCTCCCTATTTCCGCCTCTGACCGATACTTCCCTCCTCCAATCATCGCGCTGAATTATCATGGTCCCGCTGCCATTGCTTGCTGACCGACGTCTCTCTCATCCAATTAATGCGTTTTTAATCGGATTAGATGACATCAAATCATCATTTCCCAGTGACACGGTGACCATCGTGCAATTGGCCCCAAAAAATAATATCTCAACATGTGCTACTTCCCTATTGTCCTCTGATCGGGCAGTAGGTAATTGAACTATTGAGTGAGAACTGTTCAAATACTACAAAGATACTTTTCCCAAAGTATTAGTTCAAGGTTCAAGGTTCAAGGTTAGTTTATTTGTCACACACACCAATTGGTGTAGTGAAATGCTTCTTGCCATTCAGCACATAAAATAAAGAATGAAGACACAACACTAATAAAGAGATTTAAACATAAAAACATCCCCCCACAATGGTTCACATTATGAGGGAAGGCACAATGTCCAGTCCCCAACCCATGTCCACCCATAGTCAGGCCTATTGAGGCCTCCACAGTTGCCTTCACGGAGGCCCGATGTTCCAGGCCGTTCTCGCCGGGTGGTGGTGCTCTCTGCGGCTTGATACACCCGGAACGGCCGCTACCCGCTCAAGTCCGCGGCTTCCAGAGCCGACAAGGCCGCGCTGAATGGAGCTCACCTCCGCTGGCTCCCGGTGTTAAAGTTCAGCGCAGCCGGCCGCTCCACAGACCCGCGGCTCCGCGATGTTTGGCTCGGGCGGATCCAGCTCACCAGAGCTCCAGCGCGGCGACCCAGGCAAGGCATCGCCCGCTCCGCTCCGCCCCGCGATGGCGCTCCAGCGCTCCGCCGCTGCCGAAGCCGAGGCCCTGGACGGTCTCCTCGGGAAACGCCGCTCCAGGCCCGCTGGTAGGCCGCGAGGATCGGGTTGGAGATGCAGCCCGGAGAAAAGCTGCCTCTCCAACCAGGTAGGTACCCTGAAAAGTAGTTTCCCCCTTTCCCCCCCCACTCACCCCCCACATAAAAAAGAATAGGCTCCAAACAAAAACACTTAACACTAAAAAAAAGAAAAGAAGAAAAGACATACGGCTGCAGGCTGGGCAGCCATACCACACAGGACGGCGCCCCCTAGGATCCCTAGTTGAGGGTCAGTGTAGATTGATTCCCCACTTTGCTGCAAAACACTTGTTTGATTCATCACCTCCTCACAGCTACTCAATCCTTGGTTCCATTTGAAGAAATCCATTTAATGCAGAAGTGTCCAGCAAGAAGCGGAGAGTGCAAATCTCCAGCACTTGCTCCATGGCTATAAACCATGATTACCCGGGTATTGTGCTGGAGTCAAGGGCTTGTAGTAAAGGTTGAGGTGCCATTTGATCTTCTATTTCTGTTCATCATGTTGTTATATAACAAACAAAATGATTCATTTTACTTCCTGTTTCACTTCCACTTCCTACCATCCACAGCCCAAAGTAGACCCCCGACCGTGCTGGTCCATCCCTCTCCCACCTCGGTAACCGAGGGAGAAATGGTGGAGTTACACTGCCAGGTCTCGGGTCAACCGCAACCCAGGATCACATGGTACAGGACAGCCGGGCCTCTGACCACCAACCACCAGGTAGGGAACGACCTCTGCTCTGTGTTTCTGGCCACTGGACCCCGTCTGGGCGAGTGTGAGTGACGGAGACTGTGATTTTCTCATTGATGCTTCAGGTTGACGGTTCCGTGCTGCGCATCCTTCGTGTCACTTCTGCTGACGTTGGCGATTTCATCTGCCGTGCCGAAAACGTCCTTGGAATGCAAGAGATCAGATTCTCCGTCTTGATCACCTCAATATGTATGTTGCCTGTCATTCACCAAAACCTTTGATTTTCAATAACTTTTGTTCTTGCTGTGACTTCCTCTGGCAATAATACTGAGTTTTTACTACATCTGGGCTCAACAGTATATGGTAGGAATCAAGTTTGCGAAGTCTTTCAAGAGAGTTTAATAGCCAGAGACTATTATCACAGGGAAAAGCCCAGCTATATTCTCTGCCTAAATCATTACAACAGGTATGCTACCTGTCATTCTCCAAAATCTTTGCTTTGTTCCCACCCTTCCCCTCAGTTACACCATGATTTGACTACTGCTGGTTGTAATAGTACTTGTCTTAAACGTCTGGCAAGAGTCAAGAGTGTTTTTTATTGTCAAATAAAACAAGAAATATGTTACCGTTTGGAAGCAAGTTTTAGAAGTCTTTCAAAAGATATTTAACAACCGGAGTATATGGATAGACACAAAATGCTGGAGTAACTCAGTGGGACAGGCAATAGTTCCAATCAGTTTAGTTTATTGCCACGTGTGCCACGATACGCTTTTTGTTGTGTACTATCCAGCCAGCTGGAAGACAATACATGATTACAAGCAATACAATACAATACCATTTATTGTCATTTGAAACCTCATTGAGGTTCAAATGAAATTTCGTTTCTGCAGTCATACATACAAAAAAAGAACCAAGACATAACACATTTTACACAAACATCCATCACAGTGAATATCCTCCTCACTGTGATGGAAGGCAAAGTCGTATCTCTCCCCTGCACTCCCCATTCTTCTCCCGGTCAGAGTCAAAGCCAAAGCCCCCGGCGGGTGATAGTATATGTCCCGCGGCCATTCATGCCGCGCCGGGCGATGCAAGGCCCCGCTCCGGGTCTTGACGTTGGAGCCCCCGGCGGGCCCTAGCAAGTCCCGTGGCCATCAAAGCCGCGCCGGGTGATGTAAGGCCCCGCTCCAGGTCGTCTTCAACCCCGCAACTCGGGCGGGAGAAGTTGCCGCCGCGGGAGCTCCGAAAAGCGGTCGATCTCCCACCAGGGATCCGCGAGGTCCCGGTGTTACCGTCCACCGGCCTGCAGCTGGAGCCTCCGAATTTCCGGGGTCGGGCAGCAGCAGCGTGCCACCACAGCTCCTCCCGTTCCCAACTCGGCCAGCTCCACGATGGTGAATAAGTCCGCAGCTCCGCGACTGGAGCCCCAGGTGCGGCTGGAGGCCGCTCCACGGTGCTAGGCCCCAACGGCAACGGAGACCCGACAGAGAAAAGGTCGGGTCCTCCGTACACGGAAAAGATTTAAAAAGTTTCCCCACCCCGCCCCCCACCCCCCACACATATCCAACTAAAAAAAACACTAACTAACAACACTCAACCGAGACAAAAAAATTAAAAAAAGACAGACGGACTGCAGAGGCCGCTGCCACCAGAGTCGCGCCGCCCACCGATTTACAGCGAGCCATTTACAGTGTATAGATACATGATAAGGGAATAACGTTTAGTGCAAGTTAAAGCCAGCAAAGTCTGATCAAGGATAGTCCGAGGGTCACCAATGAGGTAGATTGTAGTTCAGCACTACTCTCTGGTTGTGGTAGGATGATGAAAGAAGACCATAGTGTAGATCGGTTAAAATGATATTTAACAAAATGTTTCAGATCAGTGTTCAAGAACTTTAATTTAGCTGTGCATCTTTTCATTTGATAAATCACTGATTAAAGTAGTTTTATTGGGCTAGATCACACCAGTGATCATATCCCAGTAAAATACCACACGTCAGGAAATTGATCCCAATGCGTACTATTGATAATTAATCTCAGCACATCTACATTTTTCCAGCCGGTCAGCCTGCATCTGTGGAAGCAGGTGTGTGCGGTGGCCATCTTCTTGGTTGCATGACATTTTAATTCCTACATTGACCAGTCTATCCTTGACCTTATCCATTGCCACAGGAAGCCAAATGTAAACTGGAGGAACAGTACCTCATATTCCACCTGGGCAGTCCACAAGCCAATGACATGAATTTTCCAACTTCATGCAATGTTCTTTTCTCTTTCCTTCTGACATACCCAGGTTCTCACCTTCCCCATCTGCCTTTATCATCACACACTATACCTCACTGAGTCTTCCATCCTCTCCCCCAACTGATTCCATGTGCCCAAAATCCTCCCCTCATGTTATTCCACTTATTGACATTCTTACCTATTTGATTTCAGCATCTGCAGTCTCTTGAATCTTCCCCTTTTACTTTCTAGCCTGTCTCTAGCATCCTCCCCACCCCATGACCCCATGATCGTGTTAATAGACTGAGCAAGTTTGAAGGGTTGATTGGCATACTTCTCTGTAACTAAGGAAATTCATACGGTACATTTTGCGGCTGCATGTCTCATTCTGGTCTCCACACTCTCACAGCAGGAAGTAGGCCCCCGACTGTGCTGGTCCATCCCTCTCCCACCTCGGTAACCGAGGGAGAAATGGTGGAGTTGCACTGCCAGGTCACAGGTCAACCGCAACCCAGGATCACATGGTACAGGACAACCGGGCCTCTGACCACCAACCACCAGGTAGGGAACGACCTCTGCTCCGAGTTTCTGGCCATTGGACCTGGTCTGGGCTTTGTATGAGTGACGGAGACTGTGATTTTATTGTTGAATCTTCAGGTTGACGGTCCCGTGCTGCGCATCCTTCACGTGACAACCGCTGACGCTGGCGAATACGTCTGCCGTGCCGAAAACGCCCTTGGAATGCAAGAGATCAAATTCTCCGTCTTGATCACTGCAATAGTAACCCGTATGTAACGTGTCGATTTTATATGTGCATTTGATATGGATCAACTTTTACCCTATTTTTACTGGCATACCTATTAACGTTGTTCGAAAACAAGAAATTCTCGTTCTGTTTGACAAGTAGTCTGTTACCAACTTTGGGGAAAGCGGAGGTATGAGTGGTACGGTGGTGCAGCTGGTAGAGCTGCTGCCCCACAGCTTCAGTGACCTGGGTTCAATCCTGACCTCAGTTACTGTCTGTGTGGAGTTTGCCCATACTCTCTTTGACCTTGTGACTTTCCTCCAGGTGCTCTAGTTTTGTCCCACACCACGGAAACCTGCAGGGTTGCAGGTTCATTGGCCACTGTAAATTGCCTAAAGTATGTAGGTGAGTGATAGAATCTGGAAGGAGATGATGGAAATGTGGCAAGAATAGAATTACACAGATTCAGTGGAGATTGTGGCCTCCCGTATTATAAAGAAATCTGAAATACATTGAATGTTTAGCAGGATGGGAAATATTTTAGAAACGTGTTTCCTAGCTTCCTCCAGCTTTGCTCTTTATTGAAGCTGTCAAATCCCTCCTAACCTTTAGATAGATCTAAACTAAACTATTTGAAAACTACTAAAAGTAAAATAAATAATTGGAGAAAAACCATGTTTAAGTAATCAGAAATATTACTGTGATCACCCTAGAGTGCAGGTGATCGCTGGTCAGCTTGGACTCGGTAGGCCGAAGGGCCTATTTCCACACTGTATCTGTAAACTAAACTAAAGTAAATTAAACTAAATACAAATAAACTTGGGATGTTCATGGTCTTACCAGCCTATGTCAAGGGCAGGAGCACTGTGTATGCTGCCGGCAGGTTTGAGATCTCGGCGTTTGGATGCATCTGAACTACCATCTCCAGCTACAAGGGTGGTGGACGCCATTTTCTTGCTGACCTGGTTTCCATGGGATTCGAGAAGGGCTTTGATGTGTGCACGTGAATTCTTTAGCTTAGTTCCCGCACATGGAGTTAGAGTCACACAGCCCGGAACCATGCTCTTTAGCCCAATTCGTCCATACCGACCAAGATGTCCCATTTAGGGGCAGCATGGAGGTGTAGCGGTAGGGCTACAGCCTTACAGCGCCGGTGACCCAGGTTCGATCCTGACAACGGGTGCTTGTCTGTACGGAGTTTGTACATTCTCCCCATCACATACGTGGGTTTTCTCTGAGATCTTCTGTCTCCTCCCACACTCCAAAGAATTGTCCCGATTGTGTTAATGTGCGGGGATTGCTGGCCAAAGGGCTTGGTGGGCCACTGTATCTCTAAACTAACATTAAAAAAAATTAAGTTAGTCCCATTTACCCACAGTTGGCCCATATCACTCAGAAACCTTTCCTATCCGTGTACCTGTCAAAATGCCTTTCACCAGCATGTTTGCAGCTGCAAGGCTAGAATAAAATAACAAGCAAAGTAGTGGCCGAGGGAGAAAGGTGCATGGAAGGATCTTGTGGTAATGAGATGGATTGTGTTAAAGACAAGAGAAAGAAAGAGTGTCCATGATGAGACCTAGAAGCAATGCTTTTTTTGTGATGGTGTACCAGCACCTATAAGAAGTTAAAAACTGGATTAATGTTTATGAGTCAAGTCAAGAGTGTTTTATTGTCATATGTCCCAGATAGAACAATGAAACTGTTAATGCAGCAGCACAACAGAATATGTAAACAAAGTGCACTGTAAATAATATAATAGTGAGAAAAAGAGTTCAGTGAGCGTATATATACACCTACCCACATACACATATATGTGTATATCTATATAAACCCATATACACGCACGCATATATATATACACACACACACACACACGCACGCACACATATATGTACACACAATAAACAAACAATAATAGTGCAATAATAACTATAATAATGTAGTTCAGAGCTTATTTGAGATCGCCGTGTTTAATAGCCTGATGGCTGTCGGGAAGAAGCTGTTCCGAAACCTGGACATTACAGTTTTCAGACTCCTGTGCCTTCTTCCCAATGGGAGGGGTGAAATGAGTGTTGGCCAGGGTGGTGTGGGTCTCTGATGATGCTGGCTGCCTATTTGAGGCAGCGATTCCTGTAAATCCCTTCGATGGTGAGGAGGTCAGAACCAGTGATGGACCAGGGAGTGACTACTTTTTGCATCTTCTTCGCTCCTGGGCATTCAAGTTTGCCGAACCATGTTCAGCGCCCAATAATGTCACGTGAACCGTTATAGGTGTACTGGCACCTTTTTTGTCAACAAAAAGAGCGCTGCCTGGAAGCAGATATGCAATTCTTTAAGATCCGGCTTCATGTCTCTACTTTTGACCTGTTTCTCCACTAAAATCCTCTTCTGCTCTCCATTCTCACCACAGCATATGGGACCCCTCCCAAAGTGAAGGTTTACTCCTCTCCCAGCTCAATCACAGAGGGTGAAATGCTGGAGTTGCGCTGCCTGGCGTCAGGACAACCAGAGCCCAGAGTCACATGGACCAGGGCAGCTGGCCCTCTAACAACCAATCATCAGGTACGTCAGAATTGTGGGCAGCACGGTGGCGCAGCGGTAGAGTTGCTGCCTTACAGCGCCAGAGACCCAGGTTCAATCCCAACTATGGCTGCTGTCTGTATGGAGTTTGCACGTTCTCCCTGCGACCGCGTGGGTTTCTCGGGGTGCTCTGGTTTCCTCGCACACTCCAAAGGCGTACAGGTTTGTAGGCTAATTGGCGTTGGTTTAAAAAAAATTGTAAATGGTCCCTGGTGTGTAGGTTAGTTCTAGTGTACGGGCTGGCCACTGATCGACGCAGACTCGGTGGGCTGAAGGGCCTGTGTCTGTGAGAATGAGATCAACAATGGACTTTCCCTACAGGAGGCACCATCTTGTGCAAACACACTGGGCAGGGGATTTGTAGTTTCAGTCATATTGTCGATGAAGGGAGATTTTTCGAGAAAGATCCAAATGGGATTCACAGCTGACCCTCAGGCAATGAGACCAAACGGTCATTGTGTGGCAGATACTGTTGAGAAGTAGAGGAGGATGAGAGGGGTGATACATCTAATGTCAGCAGACTGGATGCCTGATCGATTGTGACGTTGTCAGGCTGTAACCTTGTACTCCACCTCGCCACTGAATGAAGCAGGTGCCAGGTGAACTGCTGCCACTTGAGGCACCAGCGAGTGTAGTATAGGGGGGAGTGGAGGCGAGTGAGTCAGGGTCAGTGTTAAGGTTGGGGCAAAGCTATGCCATTTCCTGCTTGTGACAACTTGCAGACGAATATGGTCGATGGTTCCTTTATGGTCACGTCTGCCAGCTACAGTGAAATGCATTTTTTGCATACAGCACGGCAAGACCATCCCCGCATATGAGCACAATCGTCCCGGTCAATACAGGATGCACAGAACAGCCCACTGAGTTCATATGCAAGAGGCGCCATTTTGGTGCCATTTTACAGTCTCAGACGGCCACAAAGGCTCGCTGCAGTCGTCACCTCCGTTTCAATACTTGTGGGGAATAATGGTCATCTTTGGATTGGACTTTGGTTGCTCAGCTTTGCAGGGGATCTGCAACGCTGACTCCTGGTTTGTTGCCTAAAATAGAGTTGAGGGAAATTGGTCTTTGGAATTTAGAAGACTTGATCGATGATCCTTTTGAAACGTATAAGACCCCAAGAGGCTTGACAGGTTTGAAGCTGAGATCTTTCCACTTGTAGCAGTGTCATGAATAAGATGAACATGGTTATGAACCAAGCAGGGCAACCATTTAAAACCAAGGTGCATGAGAACTTCATCTCGCAGAGGCTGGTGATTCTCTGGCATTCTCTAGTCCAGAGAGTTGTGGAGGCTGAATTTTACAAGGGAACTTTACAACATTCTTGAACTAACCGGGAATTCACTCCATGGGTAGCTGGCATGGAGGAGGAGATGGGGCCAGAGTTGAACAACCATAATCATGATGAAGGGCAGGGCAACCTTGAGGGGCTGAGTGGCCTCCTTCAGGTCCTGTTTTTTTGTATCCTCGTTGTGAGCCACTCACAAAGTCTGGAATTCAGTGGCCTTTAACTTTCTACCTCATATTTCCTGACCCTTTGATTTTATCATACACTTATCATCATGAATGAATGAATGAATTCTTTATTGCCACGTGTGACAAGTCGCAGTGAAATTCTTTGTTTTGTATTCCCAAGGTAAGCAAACAGTCGCTACATAAAGGACATTGACAAAGTTACCAAATATCCCGCGCCAGATCCCCCTTTGGTCTCCCAACACCCCCCCCTCACGGCAGTCCCCCCATGCCGGGACTTCCTTGATATCATATCAACTTTGGAAAAGGCTATTTCGTTGAGGTCCTTATAAGATTCCTGATTTAAGTGACCAGCTCCGATATGACAAGTCAATTTTATAATCTCGCTTCCCTTTAAATTTCAGCCACCTCTTATCATTGGGATGATTCCTAGACCCATTTACGATTGCCTCTGAAGTTAGTTCTTTCAGCCCTCAATCCAGCTGTGAGCGGCACCAACTCTCCATTTGGCATGAATGTAAGAGAAGAAGAAACCATCATCGTTGTTCCTCCAGGTTTAGTTTAGTTTAGAAATAGAGAGTGGAAACAGGCCCATCGGCCGACTGAGTCCATACTGACCAGTGATCCCCACACAATAACACTATTCCACACACACTAGCGACAATTTGCATTTATACCAAGCCAAGTAACCAACAAACCTATATGGTCTATGGAGTGTGGGAGGAAATGGAAGATCTCAGATAAAACCCACGCAGGTCAAGGGGAGAACGTACAAACTCCATACAGACAGCACCTGCAGTTGAGATCGAACCCGGGTCTCGAGCGCTGTAAGGCAGCAACTCTACTGCTGAGTCACTGCGGCTCCCAGTGTGTGTCTGGCGCCCTGGACTCTTATCTGAGCGAGTGTGAGTGACGGAGGCTGTGATTTTTCTGTTGAATCTTCAGGTTGACGGTCCCGTGCTGCGTATCCTTCGCCTGAGTCCCGCGGATGCTGGCGATTACATCTGCCGTGCCGAAAACGTCCTGGGAATACAGGAGTTCAAATTTTCCGTCTTGATCTCATCCACGGAACAAAGTACGTAATATGCCATGCTTATCCCCTGTGTCTTGTCACGTCCTTTGATCTGAACGCATCCGTGCTCTTACCATTCACTGTCAGCGTGGCGTTTTGCGTGTATTGTCTATTTGCGTCTATTGTTTAATCTGTTCAATGGTCAGGTAATGGAGCAAGGAAGGTTGTAATCCCACCTGGTCTGCTAGTAGTGACCCATGGCTGACTTCACCTCCATTCTAATCGCCTTTACATGATGCTATTAGCATTTAAAGACCCTTAGCTTTGGAGTAAAGAGATTTACTTTGGCAAAGAGATTTCTCTTCATGTTGGGGCCACTTGGTTCCACAGCCGTGACCTCTTGCTGTAGGTTAGCTCCCATCAACGCAGCCCTGTATTACCAAATGGGCCGGGCACCCATTTGCGGAACCAGCTTTATTTTTCTACCATCACCAATATGGTAGACAAGGACTTTAAAGGGTGTATTAATTCACCACTGCCTCTGTTGCATTGGATGTAAATACCACTATAAATGATAAATGCCCATAGAGCGGGCCTCATATCTGTGGGCCTCAATATTTGCTTTTGTGGAAAAGTGATTCTATTCCTGAAGGTTCTGTGAACTGTTAAGGACCTTGCCGTGGTGGATGCTGATCAAATGTTACCCGGATCTGGAGGGTCCAGAGCAAATGGTCACGGCCCTGGAACCTAGTGACTCAAGATGAAGAGAAATCTCCTTATTCAAAAAGTCAAGACTCATTGAAACTCACACCCATAGTCATGTTCAAGCTAAGGATCCATAAATGCTGATAGAATCATGGAAGATGAGTATAGAATGCAGGTGGAGTTAAGGTGAAAGATCAGCAATGACCAGGACGACATAGTGGTGCCTAGCGGCAAAGTTGCTGCCTTACAGTGCTAGAGACCCGGGTACAATCCGGACTATGGGTGCTCTCTGTACAGAGTTTATACTTTCTCCCTGCGACCATGTGGGTTTCCTCCAGGTGCTCCAGTTTCCTTTCACATTCCAAAGACCTGCTGGTTTGTAGGTTAATTGGCTACTGTAAATTCTCCCTTGTGTGCAGGATAGAACTAGTGTACAGGTGATTGCTGGTCAGCGTGGACTTGGTGGGCCGAAGGGCCTGTTTCCACACTTTATTTCTAAAGTAAACTAAACAAAACTGGAAGACAAAAATGCTGGAGGAATTCAGCGGGTGAGGCAGCATCTATGGAGAGAAGGAATAGGTGACGTTTCGGGTCGAGACCCTTCTTCAGACTGATGGGGGGGGGGGGCGGGAAAAAGGAAGGAAAAGGTGGAGACAGTAGGTTTGTGGGAGAGCTGGGAATGGGAGGGGAAGGAGGGAGAAAGCAAGGACGATCTGAAATTAGAGAAGTCAATGTTCATACCGCTGGGGTGTAAACTACCTAAGCGAAATATGAGGAGCTGTTCCTCCAATTTGCGCTGGGCCTCACTCTGGCAATGGAGGAGGCCCGGGATTTTTGTCTACCTTCGATTATTCCAGCATCTGCAGTTCTTTCTTAAACAAAACTGGACGTTCCTTCTCTGAGCCTGTATCCTGATTTGCAAACTTTTCCCTAGATTTCCATTCTGCTTAGTTTAGGGCTTACAGATGTCAAAAGACCACTGAAGCGTTTGAGAGGGCCCTGAGAGGTCAGATTTAACAAACACCCGTTTGAAGAATAGTTGCTATTAACGAGCCCTTTTTGCTACCCCTTTCATTCAAAGTCAGTCAGTTCAGCTGATGATGGTGCCTAGATTTTGGTGTGCTTCATTAATGCCTCTTCTGATCTCCACTCCACAGTATATGAAGGTGTGCCAATAGTGAGATTGCAGCCCACTCCCACCTCAGTAACAGAGGGAGAAATGCTGGAGTTACATTGCCAGATCACAGGACATCCTCAACCCTTCTTCAGATGGTACAAGATCGGTGGAACCCTCACTGAGCGACACGAGGTGTGTTATTGTGGCAACATATACAAAATTTACTGGGATTGTTATCAGACATTTAAACGTCCAGAACATCCAACCCATCTTTCCGCGGTTGCTTACCAGACTAAAGCAGCTCGAGAGCCAACCCACTCTCACAGTGGTCTTATGGAGGGAGTTCCATGAATTGGTCCCAGGTGCGATGGAGATCCAATTATATATTTCCAAGTTAAGGTGGGAGATCCATGGGTGGTTGTGCTGCTATGAATCTACTACCCTTGACGTTTGGCACTAGGACTGGTCGGCTTGGGAGCTGCGTTTCAGAGCAGCCTAAATGTGTGATATTGTACAGCATTGGTGGGGAGAATGGACATTTAGAGAAGTGGATATATAACCAGTCAAGCGGATGGCCTCTCCTGCAAGACGTTGAGCTTCTTGAGAGTTATCGAGCTGCATTCATGCAGGCAAGTGGTGAGTGTTCCTTCAGGCTGCTTATTGGTGCCTTGTGGACGGCTCAAAGGCTTGTCAGGAGTTGAAAGACTAACCGCAGGAAACCCAGCCTCCCTCCTGCTGTTGTAGACACAATGTTTATGTAACTGGTCAATGGTGAGCCCAAGATCCAGTGATGGTGATACCATGTTGCGCCATGGATATTTGATTAGACTCTCTACATCTGAAGATAGTCATTGCCTGGCACTCCTGTAACAGTAATGTTGATTTGCCACTTATCAACCCTTGCCTTGGTCCATGTTGTCTTAGTCTTACAGCCTACAGATGTTACATGCCCAACAACAGCATGGGAGTGCCTTCAACTGAAGGGAGTCAGCAGCTCAAGAGGCAGCCCACCATCTCTTACAATTTCAAGGACAATTAGGGCCACGCAATTAATGCAGCTCTTTGCAACATTGTCAGGACCCCATAAAAATGAATACATTTACAAATAATATTTGATGTGGAAGGTTCATAAGTCTGGCTCACATCACCAGGAGGACTGGTTGCATAAGATAATCACAACCCGGGCACTGGATTTGCGGTATGGTGACACAGCGGTAGAGTTGCTGCCTTACAACAACAAAGACCCGGATTCCATCCTGATTATGGATGCAAGGAGTTTGTCCCTTCTCCCAGTGACCAGCGCGGCTTTGCTCCGGGTGCTCAGGTTTACTCCCTCCTCCCAAAGAGGTGCAGATTGGTAGGTTAATTGGCTTCGGTCAAAAAATAGTAAATTGTCCCTAGCATGTAGGATAGTGTTAGAGTGTGGGATCGCTGGTGGGCGGAAGGGCCCGTTTCCGCGCTGTATCGCTAAACTTTAAACACCTCTCTGGATAGCAACCCAGCCAGTGCTCTGTGGTGTATTTGTGTGCTTAGAACTGACTTAAAAGAACACTCAGATACAGTAGTAAACTAACAAGCTTCTTTAGTCTAAGAGGCCACCTTGAGTCTCCCCCAGCGCATGCGTCCCCTCGCACAAGACATAACATATGCTAATTATATTACATACATCACACTGCTCCCCCTTTAACTTGGAGGCAGGTAACACCATTTCTATTACATTAAATATAATTGATTAATACACTGTTGCAAAATCATATTACTACAGTCATCTTACATTACATGTGATGATGTTGGCTCCACTCACTGGGGCTGTGTCAGTTTATAATAGTATGACAAAACCTTATGATTTTCCTCACGATGAACAGACGCAGGGCTCTTTGCTACGAATCCTGGAAGTGACCCCTGATGACATGGGAGATTATGTCTGCCGTGCTGAGAACGCGTATGGAATGGAGCAGCTGATATTCTCAGTCTCTGTCACCTCCATGTCATCCAGTACGTATGCAGCTCAATTCTTCTTCAATGTTATTCGATCAGTCATTTTTTCATTACCATTTGTTTTACCGTTTTGCCTTGTTACATGTTAAATGGGAGGCAGGTTTTTAACTAATCTTCAGCGGTTTTACATTGGAGACAGAAGCAAAGTAGGCTGCCACTGATAAAGCATTTTTTCTCACAACCTCCCAAACCACATCACAGCTAAATATGTACTTTTGGATTGTCGTTACTTTGAAGAGGAGAAAATAAGTTTCTCTCACGGAATTAAGTAACCTCAATATGTGAAGCTCAGAGACCCAGGTTCAACCTTGATCCTGATGCACTGATATGGAATGTGAATGCTCTACCTATGACCACATGGGTTTCCCTTGGGTACTGCAGTTTCCCCTCACATTGTTAAATGCTTACTGCTTGGTAGGTTAACTAGCCAATGTAAATTGTCCCTACTGTAGGTTGGTGGCACGAGAATTGGTGGAGGGGAGGGGGGCCGCAGTGGGTGTGTAGAAGGAGAAAGCATGGGGAAGTAAGTGAGGGAATTGGTCATTGTTCATTCAGAATCAGAATCAGAATCACACTTTATTCGCCACGTAATTTCATCATTCGACGAGGAATTTCATCATGTTAAAGACCACATTTGCTCCTTTTTGAATAAGTACATTTTCTCGTGTTGCCTGCTCCCTTTGTTAAATGCCACAAATGTGTTTTATGAGAAACAGAGAAAACTATGCTATCAAGGCAATCATACTATGTGTACAATCATACCATGCATGAGTACAACAGGTAGCGCAAAAAAAAGAAAGGAAAGAGAGTTCAGAATATAGTATTACAGCTACAGAGAACATACAGATTTTAATAAAGTGCAATGGTGCAATGAGATAGACTGGGATATCGGAATACATCCTCAATTTATGAGAAGTCCATTAAATAGTTCGTAGAGAAAAATGTATTAACTTTCACAAATGTAAGAAACATCTAGACAAGCATTTGAAGGTACAGAAGATTATGGACGTAATCTGGATAAATGGGATTAGTGTAAACAGGTGCAACAGCCAGTGTGGACTGAGTGGGCTGAAAGGACCATCGCAAGGCAGTACAACCCCATGGCCCTCCCACTTTACACACAAACACTTTTGTGGCATTTAACAAAGGGAGCAGGCAACACGAGAAAATGTACTTATTCATAAAGAAGGAGCAAATGTGGTCTTTAACGTGATGTAACGAAAGGTAGAGGGGGTAGATTCAGTAGTAAAGTTCAAATGGAAATGGAATAAATACTTCAGGGGAAAGCGGAACAGAATGCCAGGGTATGGAGAGGGGAGGGACTTATTGGACAGCTCAGCTGCAGACACAATGGTCTTGCAAGTCCATGCTGAGCGATTCAATGCACCGGCAACAATAGTCATCAACGTGCATCAGCAAGCAGACGAAATGGCGGCACGATGGCGCAGCGGTAGAGTTGCTGCCTTACAGCTCCAGACACCCGCCTTCAATCCTGACTATGGGTGCTCTCTGAATGGAATTTGTGCAGTCCCCCTGTTTCTCCGGGTGCTCCAGGTCCCCCCCCACAATCCAAAGATGTACAGGTTTGGTATAATTGTAAATTGTCCCGTATGTGCGTGTAGGATAATGTAATGTGCAGGGATCACTGGCCGACACTCACTTGGTGGGCCGAAGAGCCTGTTTCTGCACTGTATTTCCAAAGTAACCTAAAAATGATTTGTTTAAATATATCTGCTTGAGCGATTTTGCCAGCTATTGCTTTAACAGGACAATTATAATTCAGAAGTACTCAGCTGCCCCAATTGCATTGTATGGAAATGTGATGAATGCTTTAGAAAAAAGCTTGTGATGTGATGGATGCTTTCGCCTTCTTTCCAGCACAAATGTCATAGTTTTTTTAATCAAACTGCAACAGTTGGGATATAATTAACTTTTTCTCTGTTGTGTAGGGAAGAAGTTACCAGTTATCACCACCCGATCCCAGGATGTTACAGAAATTGAAGGCGGTGACGTAGTCTTTCAGTGTCAAGTCACAGAGGGGGCTCGGCCGTTCCACATCGTGTGGAAGACACCTCATGAAAACCAACAAGGTACCGGCCAACAATCCCGGCAAAGTTCTGTTAGAATCGAACTTAGGCACAAAATACTCGAGTCACTCAGCGGGGCAGGCAGCATCTCTGGAGAGAAGGAATGGGTGACGTCTCGGGTCGAGACCTTTCTTCAGACTGAAGGGTCTCAATCCAAAACATCACCCATTCCTTCCCTCCAGAGATGCTGCCCGTCCCACTGAGTTACTCCAGCATTTTGTGTCTATCTTCGATTTAAACCAGCTTCTGCAGTTCCTTCCTACACAGGGTTCTGTTAGCAACAGGACATAAGTAATAGAGAGAGAGAGATCCCCTGAACTACATGTAAGATGTTGCATCTAAGTGGAGCAGAGCTGGAGTTGTCAACAAACATGATGTTAACCTTTAAAAGTTCTGACTGGCGACCCTGTGTATGATCCAGGCCAGTGTGTGCCTGTGGCCAGCTGCTAATGGGTGTACAGGCGCAGCTCAGCAAAGTAGGAGTCCTAATGTTCTCTTGCTCTTCAGCACTTTCCAATGTAGGTGGAATCGATGATTACTTTATTTCCTGAATGCACAATGGAATTTTTTACGCAACAGTCAAGAAGACTGTAAAATAGAAGTAGGGATAAATCAGGTACCCCCATAAGCCTGGCCCACCATCCAATCGGATCATGACAAATCTTCCCCAAGCCACATCCCTACTGGATAGGTTGGGTTTAGGATATGTATGGATAAGATAGATTGAGGGGGATATGGGCCAAGCACAGGCAGGTGGGACTATTATAGATGGGCCATGTTGGTCGGTGTGGGCAAGTTGGGCCGAAGGCCTGTTTCTCTAGAGGACTACTAGAAGACTCCAAAGACTATGTATGACTCTAGTTCCACATAGCCTCCAATTCCCTGATCTTTCAAATAAAATCTGAGGCAATTTAATGCTGCAACAAGTTTTAACATCCCTCCTGCTTGCCTTGTATTTCAGACAACATGAAGATCAGTAGTGATGGCACCATGATAACAATCACTAGAATTCGTCAGCAGGACCAAGGCCAGTACAAATGTATAGCGCGGAATCAATTTGGATCAGCATTCAGCATAATGACTCTGATCGTACAAGGTACAAAGCTGTTAGTCTGTAAGGCTGTAAACTCCACTAATCAAATTATCTCTACACATTATCAGTAGTTTGTCACACAACAACGATTTGCATGCTGCCAGTTCTTAGTGTTTCTCTCTCTTGTTTTACATTGGTATTTTCTCTCACCAAGTACCTGTTTTGTAGACTTACTGACAGACCAGATCTATTGGTGGAACGCTCTCTACCACGCCAGGATAGGTGCATTCAAGCCCCACTCCAAGTTATCACTGCCCTGCCAAACTGAAATACTGTTGCCCTGTTGGGGCCACTGTCGCTCAGAAAAGAGGCAAAGACAAGCAGCTGTCCAGTCTCTCAATTTAATATAAATGATTCCCAGGCACCACGAGAGGGGAAGGTTTGCATTTCCTTGAGGAATCTGGCCAACACCTATCCCTAGGTAAACAAAAATGCTGGAGGAACTCAGCGGGTGAGGCAACGTCTGTGGAGAGAAGGAATAGGCGACGTTTCGGGTCGAGAAACTTTGCCTATTCCTTCACTCCATAGATGTTGCCTCACCCGCTGAGTTCCTCCAGCATTTATGTCTACCTTCGATTTTTCCAGCATCTGCACTTCTTTCTTAAACACCTATCCCTAGCACATTTCTACTAAAATAGCAAATTGGTTATTTATCTAATTGCAATCTTTGCAACCATGCTGTACACGTGTTTTCTGTATGCTTTTCCATACACTGCCACAGTGATAGCACTTCTGAGAATAGTTTTTTAGCACATGTTGGAGTTTGGGGCAACCTGCAGGTTTGGACGCTGCTCAATACAAACATTTGTTTTCTTACTTGGCCAACCATCTTCTTCTTGTCTAAATTGGAGCTCGTTGTTTAGAGCAATGGGACATTTATTTTGTAATGAGCATTGATGTAATTATGCTTTAAAGTGACATCAATTTATATATCTAAGCTGCCAATAGGTGTGAGTGGGGACCTGGTACAACACTCCTGCACTGTACAAAGTTTAGTTTACAAAGCAGGCTCTTCAGTCCATGTTGACCACCGATCACCCGTTTATCATATTGACCCACAAACCCGTACGTCTTTGGGATGTGGGAGGAAACTGGAGCACACAGAGGAAACCCACATGGTCACTGGGAGAATGTACAAGTTCACACAGACAGCACCTGAGGTCAGGATCGAACCCAGGATCTCCGGCACTCTGAGGCAGAAGCTCTACCAAAGTGATCCACGTTTCTGTTAATAGACACAAAAAGTTGGAGTAACTCAGCCGGATTCTGGAGAGATGGTGCCTGTCCCGCTGGATTATTCCAGCTTTTTGTGTCTATCTTCGGTTTAAACCAGCATCTGGAGTTCTTTCCTCCACATTTTGTTTTTTTCTGTTAGTCTGTTTCATCGTGTGTTTTCTCCCTGTTCTATGTTGCCAGGACCGCCCACTGTGTCCATCTCTCCCAGAGGTCCAGTCAGACTAGGTTTAGGTGATTCCATTACTCTGGAGTGTATTGGAATGGGAGAGCCGCGTCCGACAATCAGCTGGCATCGGTCTGGTGGCCGGCCAAGTAACAACGTGGGGAGAGAGCTGCCAAAGGAAGGCGAGCCCATCCTGACAGTGAGTACAAATTGATCCTCAACAAAGGTCTTTGACTTGAAGCATTCGCCTTGGTTCTCTTTCCACAGATGCTGCCTGACCTGCCGAATGTTTTTATTTATGATTCATAACTCTCATTCCCCTCTCTCCAGTTGCTCCAAGTGACAGCAGCGTGAGTAGGCCGTTTGGTGACTGGAACCCACTGGTTATTGGTTTATCATTGTCACCCGTACTGAGATGCAATGGAAAGATTTTGTTTGCATGCTGTGCAGTCAAAACATATCATGCTAGGTATAAGTATAACAAACCGTAGACAAGTACAACAAGTAGTGCAAAGAGAAAAATACCAGGGCACAGACTACAGTGTTACATCGTTGTAGTGTCACATTTACAGAGCTGAAGTAGACATTAGAGAGGCTGCTCTGTGCGATGGACTGACCCTACATCTACAGTCGCTAGGCTGTCATTGGATTAATTAAAGTGGCAATGTCCACCTCAGATGAGCATGGAGCATAGAATATACAATTTACTTATTTCCACATTAAAACATCTGGTTACATTTATTTATAAAGTCAGCATTACCAGGAAATTAGCAAGCTTGCGCTGATGCAGTGCAGATGTTGAATGCTTTTATTGAAGTTGGCAAATGGCTCTCAGCAGTGTGCCCCTGGTTATG
The DNA here is from genome assembly GCA_963514005.1 of Raja brachyura. The sequence continues at coordinate 18,223,616 of OY740811.1, forward strand.
TAGAGCCTCATTTGCTGGCACAAGGTCAGTAATCTTGCACTGCAGTCAGCTGCAGATCAGTCGGCCAAACTGCATCTTTAAGTAGAGAATCATACTGAGATTGTCTACTGAATTGATGGTTGGATTAACAAACTCCACTGCAAATTCTGGCTTTCGGTTGGTTTGTTTCGTAGAATTATGAAGAATTTCTTTGAAGTTGAAAATCCAGTGACCTTTGAACTTTGACTATTATCTTAGAATGTCCTCAAAAAGGTCTTCAGATGTCTCTTGCCACCTAACAATCCATAACAGATCCAGGCTGGGTTTGATAATGCTTGAGTCTCGTGGTGTACAAATATTATTTGCAATCCCTTGTGTCTCCCATTGTATCAGCAGAACAGCACCGAGAAAAGCCATTATATCCCGCAGAATGTTAAAACAAGTATCATTTAAAAATCCCAATTCAATCTACTATTAATTATGTATGTACTTAAAATCTTACATTTGCACATACTTTCTTACAGCGAAAACGTATTTCTTATGGTCATGTTAGGATCACTTTTATGTATTGACATTCTCCATTAAATATCCAATTGCTATTCCCAATGGAAACGGCTCGGGTGAACATTCTGTTGTAATTATACCATCCCAGCATTGGTTACACCGGTGCAGTCCCAACACTTCATCCTTCACTACAGAGAAAACCGTGCCCTCCAGCAGCTAGAATCAGTGTGTAAAAATGAGGACAATTAAAGTTTTGGGCCAAAACCCTTCTTCAGACTGAAGTCAACCTCTTTTTCCCAACTTTGCCTTAATTGTTGTACATTTTTCTTAGATCTGTCAGACCACTGCCATGAGTGATCGCCACACACACTCATTTTGTGTTACTTCATTTTTTATTATTTAAGTCCAGTACCTCAAAAGAGGGGGAAACGGTCAAATACAAAAAGGCTAAAAGTGTTGGAGTAATCCAGCAAGCTGGGTAGCATCTCTGGAGAACATGGATAGGCAATGTTTCAAGTTGACGTTTCGGGGTGGGACCCTTCCTCAATTACTGAGTTACTCCAGCACTTTGTGTCTATTTTTTGCAAACCAGCATCTGCAGTTCTGCCTACAATCAAATACTAGGATTATACTGCTGGAATTTTGTGCCAGTCTAATCCCATTTCCTGAACTTTCTGTTTCAGATATCCTCGGCCCGGCTGCAGGATTCTGGAACCTACACCTGCAGGTCGAGAAATATGTTTGGCACAACAGAGGCGCAGGTGGAGGTCATAGTCGATCGTTCACCCTCCACCCCTCAGACTCCTCAGGTCACTGCAGAAGAACCTTCGATAACCACCACCGCAGGCCAGACTGCTACCCTGCGCTGCTCAGCCACTGGTATGTCATGACATTGACATAATCTACTGTTAATCGTGAGGTTCTTTGGATATCATTGATGATATAATCTCCTCTTCCCTATCTGGCTTATTTATACCTCTTGAGTGATTGAGAGTGTCCACAAAGAATAAGTGTAGAATGTCAGTGGGCTCAGTCTTCATGGGATGACTATTTCATACACAAACATTGTGGGCCGAACAGCCTGTTCCTGCACTATACCATTCTATGTTCTATGTAAGACTGAAGGGATGGTCTTTAGTGTAAATGATGTGCAACTGATCACAATAGATCATTAGATCAAACATAACGTTAATCACTGTTGTACAAGCATAGGAAGCTGTCAGCCGACAGGACCTCATGCAGCATCTGACTGACTGCAGGAGGAGGGGAGTGCTGTTATAGCTCTAGTATGGGGTGGAGTTAGTAAAGCTAGCAACATGTGGTTAGTGGCTGATCAGCATCAATCTACATTTAGTAAGGGCAAATCATGGGCACCTCAATAACTATATTTAAAATTCTTTGTTGAAGTAAGCTGCCATACTATTGCAAGAGGTTAAAGGAAAGCATAAGTATTGTTGCAATAAGGAAACTTGTTAAATTTCACTGTCTGTCCATGCTGGATTTCTCTGCTTCCTATCGTTCCAGTAAAGTCGGACCTTTTCGGACAAGGAAAGGATATTTGTTCCAAGGGGTTCATCTTGACTCCTTAAAATGCCAGCTAACTTCTTGGAACCTATTTTTCAATCATCTTCGAAAATACACCTGATCTCTCTTGGCTTCATTAGACCTTTATTACATTTCTCTTGTATCCTTTGGGTCAGGAAATTTCCCTTTTTTTCCCTCTGTATTCCCAGTTTCCTGATTTGATTTTGTCTCTGGCATTTTGAACACTGCCTGGATCTGTTTTAAAATGAATAAATTTGTGAACTTCAACTGGCTTACCACAGAATTCCCCTTAATGGTGAAAAATCAAGCCCATCTTCCCATTATTGTTGCGCCCAAGCTCCTGAGAATCTGGAATTAGCTTTGTAGCTTGATGCTTTACCCACACACAGGTAGCAATATCCTCATTCTGATCTTCTTCATACTGGCTCTCTTCCATCTCCACTCTTAATCCCGATGTTGGATTTGTTCCTAAAATGTCGACAATTTCTCCCCCCCCCCCTCCTCTGCTGAATTCCTCCAGCTAATTATTTGTTGTTATAATCTTCTAAAGTGAACATTTGCAAACAAAAAACAGGCTCTTTGGTCCAACGTCCATGCCAACCAAAATCCACCATCTAAACTAACCCCATTTGCTCATGTTTGACCAATATCCCTCTAAACCTTTCCTATCCTTGTACCTGTCCAAGTGTCTTTTAATTGCTGTTGTAGTATTTGCTTCAACCACTTCAACTCTGGCAGCTCATTCCATATACCCACAGCCCTCTCAGTGAAATTGGTTCCCCTTGGGTTTGTACTAAATCTTGCCCCTCTCACCTCATAACAGCATTGGAACGGGCCCTTTATCCCAATCTTTTGTGCCCAACATGGTGCCAGGTTAAACTGATCTCATCTCCCTGTACATGATCCATGTCCCTTTATTCCCAGCTCTTCCATGTGCCTATCGAAAAGCCACTATATATGTCACGATTATATCTGCCCCCACCACTACCACCCCTGGCAGGGCATCCCAGGATCCCACCATTCTCTGTGTAAAACACTTGCCCGGCACATCTCCATTAAAATTGATCTCCCTAACCTGCTAACAATGCCCTCTGGTGTTGGACATTTCCACCCTGCGGAAAAATATTCTGACTGTCTACCCTATCTGTGCCTCTCATAATTTTACATAATTTTGGAGGCTCTCCTTGGCCCTTTTCTAACCTGCTCTGTAATCTCATGCCTCACACCTCCAACATAAATGCCCTCAAGTTTTTCTGATTCTCCATCCAAGCATTTTGAGTTACATTGCAAGCGAACCTACATTGGAAATGGTGTTTTAAAGTTGATTGATATTTCCAGTGAGATTTGTACTGGTTTTGAATCACTTTAAAGAAGCAGAGCTCGTATAATTTCAAAGAGTATGTAGGCCCCCCCTTGGTCATGGCTGATCATGGGTGATGCATCCTAGTTGTTGGCCGTTTGCTCAAAACCTCGGCTAAAGCAGCGTCGCTTGTGGCTGAAAAGACCAATGTGGGTCATTGAGGAGAGTCAATTTCAAAGAGACTTATTAAGAATTTAGGTATCTTACATTAAGTGCCATGTACCTGTGAGAACAAAAGAGAATCAAGTTTAAAATGTGACTTCCTGTGGGAATTAACCCTTGATTTTCCCCCTCTGGTCTCTAGGTTATCCCACTCCAATTATTCAATGGTCTAAACTGCGGGCCCCATTGCCATGGCAGCACAAGATTGTTGATGGATCATTGGTTATCCCTAATGTTGGACTACAGGATTCGGGCCAATACATCTGTAATGCCTCCAATTCAGCTGGATTCAATGAGCTCTTCATAATGCTGGATGTCGAAAGTAAGTACAACCCCATTGGAATAAAGCCAAATCTGTGGGAAGAGACTTTAGGTGATAGACGTAAAAAGCTGGAATAACTCAGCGGGTCAGGCAGCATCTGGAGAAAAAGAATGGGTGACATTTTAGCCGTCTACATCTCTCGTCTACCTTCGGTATAAACCAGCATCTGCAGTTCTCTTCAACACATCAAGATGTTGTTTATCTATTGTTACACCATCAGGCTTTCAGCTCCAGAGACATGCACACAGTGACCATGTGGAAATTCTGAGGTGACATGACTTGCTACAGGAGATGCTCTGTGAACTTTGCTGGCGTGTTACTCTAGAAGAGCCAACGAGTGATGGCCACTTGAATGTAATTGCTGAAAGTGATCATGTACTCTCTCCCAATCCTGATAACCATTGCTTTGTGCCGGGTCAATGGCAGGTGTTATGATGGTCCTCATGCTAACTTCCCTTGTTCCTTAGCCACACCGTACGCCACCTTCGATGTGGAGACTGTCTCTGTGCGCATGGGTGAGATCATCCGGTTACACTGCCTGTCCCAAGGAACCCCGCCGATCACATATGAATGGTCCAAAGTCAATGGAACCTTACCAGACCGGGCTATCAAACGCAATGGAATCCTGCAGATTAACCTTGCCGTGGTGTCCGACTCGGGCCGGTACAAGTGTATGGTGAAGAACAAAGTTGGTCAAAGTGATGCTATTGCAACAGTAAACGTGAAATGTGAGTACTGTGTCTTCGTTCCCAATCACTTTTCTACGCGATCTTGCCTTCTTCTCCACTATAATCACTGTCTGTTGGTAAATCACGGGAAGGGAAGCATAATCCACACAGTGGTGAATGAGATTAGGAAGTGCCTGTATTGGATATTTCTTTCAAAGAACCAGCGCAGGCAGAGTTGGTTTGCTACGCAGCATGAAGTTTTGCTTCACTGTTTGAATTCTTGGACTCAATATCACGGTGGTGTAAATCTGCAGATTTACAGCGCCAGAGACCCAGGTTCGATCCTGGCTTCGGGCGCTTGTCAGTATGGAGTTTGTACGTTCTCCCCGTGACCGCGTAGGTTTTCTCTGAGATCTTCAATTTCCTCTCACACTCCAAAGACAGAGATGCTTGTAGGTTAATTGGCTTGGTGTATTTGTAAAAAATGTCCCTAATGTAGGATAGTGTTAATGTGTGGGGATCGCTGGTCGGTGCGGACTTGGTGGGCCGAAGAGCCTGTTTCCACGCTGTATCTCTAAGCTAAAATTTAACGATTGTTTGGTTTATGACCCTGGATGAAAGACAGCAGAGACAGCTGATGGATAAACATATCCCCTTGACCCAAGACCTTTCACGTGCACTCAGCAGGCAACAGATTGTTCCTGCAAATAATTTGGCAGTTTGGTTGCTTCTGGGACTTAATAAAAAATACAAAGCAGGAAATGAAGATGTCCATATATGTATTGACCAGAGCATTACATGTGCACGATGCTGAATTCTTGTTTGTTGGTATTTATGAATTTGGAAGTACCGTATTTACAATTTTGGAAGGATTGGGAAACCAAATGGATTTTGCCAGACCGTTGGCAGCTCTGGAAGCAGCAGTTTCTTTTAGTTAGATCTTTTAGTTTAAATAGTTTATCTACGGGGCTGCATCTTTACAGTTGTTCAGGTGAGTGGTACAGGCCTTTTAAATACATCCCTTTAATGAACACGTAAGCATTGTCGGTAAGGACTCTCCAAGATAGCAAATTACTTATGCAACTGGTATGATGTGAGATCAGACTAGTCCAGGGACTCTGCCTTACCGCAGTCAGAGCCAAACAGCACAGATACCAGCCTTTAGCACACAATCCATCACACACCCATGTACACTATTCCTTGTTATTCTCCTCACTTTCCAGGCGATTCTGCCACGTACCTATACAGCGGTCAATATATTTCCCAGTTTACATGTTTTTGTGGCATGGGAGGAATCAATAACAGTCAGGAAATCCTTCCAGTCATGGGCAGAACTGCAAACTCCACTCAGGATGTCAGGATTAACAGTGAGCCACTGTGAGCCAATGGCTCCACCATGGTGCCACCTCAAAGTCTGTAGACAGAGGTTACCTTGGGAGGGTGTTGAGGGCGGCACAGTGGCATAGCAATAGAGTTGCTGCCTTACAGCGCCAGAGACCCCGGTTCGATCCTGACTATGGGTGCTTGTCTATATGGAGTTTGTACGTTCTCCCTATGACTTGTGTGGGATTTCTCCGGGATCTCCGGTTTCCTCCCACACTCCAAAGACATCCAGGTTTGTAGGTTAATTGGCTTGGTATAATTGTAAATTGTCCCTAGTGTGTGTAGGATAGTGATAGTGCGCGGGGATCGCTGGTTGGCGTGGAGTCGGCGCTGTATCTCCAAACTAATCTAGGACTAAACATGTCTGTCTCAGGAGGTTGTCCTGGCAGACCCCTGGTAGGGTTGGGAATCTCAGCAGCTAGTTTGGGTGGAGCATGTTCATTAACAGTAACGTGACACTGACCGGAGGCTCTCTCTTCACTTCTATGCCGTTTACGACACCAGCTCCCCCCGCAGCGCGAGTATCACCACAGATTGAGGTGAAAAATATCGGTGCCACTGTGGAATTCACCTGCTCAGTTATCGGTCACCCAGCACCCAGGATCGAGTGGTTGAAGGAAGGAGGACATTTGCCACCAAATCACAAAGTCTCCAAAGGAGTCTTGAGGTAGGATGATTGTAATTTTCTACAGCCCTTCTCCAACAGCAGGCACTCAGTATGTGTGTGAGTTGCCTTTCAACGGGAACTTCACAGCTCAAACGGCATCAAAATGTTAAGTGTGGACACAAAATGCTGGAGTAACTCAGCGGGTCAGCGATAGAGACAGATGTGAGCTCCAGAGGGACACGTCGTTGTGAACTGTGGAACTAGGTAATGGACTTATAGTGGAGAGGGGAAGGAGAGGGTTTTGTATAAGTTACCTAAAATGAGTGAATTCAACTTTCACACCGCTGGGTTGTAAGCTATCCAAGCAAAATATAAGGTGATGAGGAAATATGAATTTGTATGTGTCCTAAATCGGGCAATGCAAGTGGCTCAGGACAGAAAGGTCAGTATGGGAATGTGAAGGGGGAGTTAAAGTAGTAAGCAACCATTCTGTTCTTGACTCATGTTAATTTTTCCATTTGGTATCAATCAGCACATGAATGCTATAGTGTGATAAAAATGATACAGCAGCTTTATGGTGTGTCCATAATCAGTTCATTTTGAAATGGTGTTTATCTGACGTTAAATTCCATTGTTGGTGATCTTACAGAATTCAAAACATACAGGAAGGAAATGAAGGAGTTTACATCTGCAGAGCATTGAACCAATTTGGGCAGGCACAGGACAGTGCCAAACTGGTCATCCAAGGTAGGTCTTAGATACTTTACTGGCTCAAAGAAGTGTAACATTTAGTTCTGCACACAGCACTCCCATGTGTGGTCCCACCCGCAACCTGTACAGCTGCATCATGATGTCACATGCAGATCCAGTCGCCCAGCATTGGAAGTATGTCATTAAGTTGGAAAGGATATAGAAGAGATTCACCAGGACATTACCACTGCTTGTGGGCTTGAATTATAGTGAGAGGTTGGGGAAGCTGAGACTTTTTAAATTTGTAACGAAGGGTGCTGAGAGGTGACCTTATCGAGGTGTGCAAGAGCATGTGGGGCATAAATAATATGAAAGCTCACAGTCTTTTTCCCAGTCTAAAACTGGAGGACAATAGGTGCAGGAGTAGGCCATTTGGCCCTTCGAGCCAACACCACCATTCACTGTAATCGTAGCTGATTATCCACAATCAGTACCCCTTTCCCTGCCTTCTCACCATATTCCCTGACTCCGCTATCTTTAAGAGCTCTATCTAACTCTCTCTTGAAAGCATCCAGAGAATTGGCCTCCACTGCCTTCTGAGGCAGAGAATTCCACTGATTCACAGCTCTCTGGGTGAAAAAGTTTTTTCCTCATTTCCGTTCTAAATAGCCTATCCCTTATTCTTAAACTGTGGCCCCTGGTTCTGGACTCCCCCAACATCGGGAACATGTTTCCTGCCTCTAGCGTGTCCAATCCCTTAATAATCTTATATGTTTAAATAAGATCCCCTCTCGACCTGAAAAGTCACCCATTCCTTCTATCCAAGGATATAAGATGAGAGAGGAGATATTTATGAGGGACCTCAGAGAAACCTTTTCACTCAGAGAGTAGTCTGTATCTGGGATGAGTGTAAGAAATAGATACAATTATTACTTTTAATTGTATTTAGATATATGGATAGAAAGAGTTTAGTGGGCTAAGGGCCAAATGTAGGCAAGTGGGACTAGCCTAATAGGCCAACTTGGTTGACATGGACAAGGTGGGCAGAAGTGCCTGTTTCCATTTTGAACAGCTCTTTAGCTCTAGGACATCGGATATCGGATTATCAAGGCCTCCCTGGAATGGAGCCGGAGAATGAGGAGAACCAAGAGTCTGTGGTGCAGAGAAAGCAGAAGGATACAGTTAATTTGCTCAAGCTGGTGGTGTAGCTGTTAGATCGTTAACTCCCTGCACCACTATATTCAACTATTGAGATTCAGAGTTCTTACTGCCCCATCCGAAATCTTTTCCAATTTAAGAAACCTTTTATTTCCCACGTTTTTTCTATGTTTCATCTATCCACTATTCCCCAGATGCTTCAATGTCATATTTTGTTTACTTCCATGCTTCTGAAATGCTTTGAAATGTTGTATTGGGAATAGATAAGAAAATGAGGCAACATGGAACTAGTGTGAAGCGGAGATCGATGGTCAGTCAGTGGGCTTAAGGACCTGTTTCCATGCTGTGATTCTGAACTAACCTAAACTCAAAGAGAAGAATAGCTAGGTGGGTGAGTTACAAAAAACAGTGCCATTGGACCCAAAAGTGCACACCCTCAAATGTCGGGAGAGTGAGAACCATAAAACATTGAACACATTAGAAATCTATTGGTCACTTGCAACTTTGAGATAATAAACACTGTAGACTTCAGCAAGTCCTCTGTTGGAAGAAGGTTTATGGAATAATATTGGGACAGGTAGCAGCTCTGGAGAGAAGGAATGGGTGACGTTTCAGATTGAGACCCTTCTTCACCTCTTTGTGTCACTTTTGGGTTTAAACCAGCATTTGCAGTTCCTTCCCACACATAACTTTCCCCGTGTTAATTTTCAGCCCTACCCATCGTCATGATAAATGTGAGGACATCTATGCAGATGGTGATGGTCGGCGGCTCGGTGGAGTTTGAATGTCAGGCCATTGGGGATCCCCAACCTTTTGTCAAGTGGAGTAAGGTGGAGAGCACGCTACCTCCTGAGGTCATGATCAAGAATGGAATGCTGAAATTTGAACATGTGAAGGAGTCTGATGCTGGGCGCTACAGATGCACCGCCACCAATGATGTGGGATCTGTGCAGTCCGAGGTGGTTCTGTATGTACAGAGTAAGTGAAGATGAATTGTTCCACATTTTGTGTAGGAAAGAACTATAGATGCTGGGTAGTTTGTTCCATGTAGCCACCACTCTTTGTGTGAAAAGTTACTTTGTACATTAACAAGCAGCAAAATACTGTTTTGGAAAAAGTAACAATCTCGGGCCAAATAATTATAATTTAAAATAGTTCTCTAGTTCCCAAATCAAAATTGTGTTATAACAAACAGAATTTGATATTTCATCAATCATGCAATATCCAATTCTCAGTATGGAGATGCATGTTACAGCAAAACTATCTGAATTTAGATTGTCTAAAAGTGGCAGCAATTTCCATGCAAGGTTGGTTCCAAATCCCTTAATAAATTGAAGATCTCTGTTAGGGTTATGGCCTCCAAGCGTGACTCTTGCAACACACTCCTGGATGCTTTCCTACCTTTGTTAAACTGAAGCACATCCAAAACTCTGCTATCCTTGTTCTCACTTGGCAGATTTCCTGAACTCAGTTTCACAGCTTGACTTGACTGGATTTGAACTCGCAGTCTCCGGGTTGCTTGTCCCAGCCCCACTCCACACCACCTTAGGCTGCTGCCTCTGGGAAATCTGTATCAAGGCCTGGTTCCAAAATAATTCCCAGATGTGAATCAGTAAAAAACATTATTTCCAGATGTGATGCGAGTCCAGTTCTAATCTGTTTGATTCTTAATGCCCTTTGGGAAATCAGGATACAGGCATTAAATATGAATTTACTAACATTGGCGGCATCCCAAGAAGTAATATATATACAACAAAAACTGAGCCATTCCTGAATCTTTCATTTGTTCCTGATTACTGCAACAGCAATACTATGGTTGCATTTCAATCATTGGGCTCCATAAATTATTATTCAATTTAGTATGTATTTTCAAATGTCTTTCCATTGTTTCCTATGCATCAAGAAATATCTTGAACGGTTTACTTTGAGGGCTGCAATGTTATTAACAACATCCCTATTTTTTGTAGCTGTTCCTATGATTGCCCCTCACCCAGAGCTGAAAGAAGTAGCAATTGGATCCACTGCCGTTTTTCCGTGTCTAGCCTCGGGATTCCCAGTGCCAGAGGTCACCTGGAGTAAGGTAGTTACTTCACTTCATACTTTAAATTCATTAAACATAAGTCCTGACTATTCTAGCATATCAATTAGATGGTGATATATTGACTATATGGAATTCCAGAAAGGATTGGTTTAGTTTGCATGTAAACATTTAGAGGGAGATAGACACAAACACTGGCACACACTGGAGCAACTCAGTGGGTTAGACAGTAGTATCTCTGGAGAAAAGAAATAGGTGACATTTCGGGTCGAGATCCTTCTTCGGTCCGGGTCTGAAACCCTCCAACAAGGGTTGGTTTTTGCTTGTAGGTAGATGGACAATCATAAGGTATACATGTGCTCAAGTATAGCATGAGGCAATAGATACTCCCCAGCATTTAGAGAAGAGGTTCAGCTCCACTCCATGTTTATTCAGTGATATTATGAATATTCATTAATGATAAGCCATATGTTGATGCGGTAAAATGCATGGATGGGAATGATAAAGAGAGTAGGGAGCATTCATTGTAGTTTACTCAGGGCATCCTTATATCACTGAGATAATTCACAGACAGGATTGTGGCTGAATTATTTTCCAGTTGAGGTCTTTGGTGATGATTTGCAGTCTGTATATATCTAAACCTTCCAAAATAGCTTGTTGGGTAAAATCCTATGGTCCTTTTTTTTATTATTTTTGTCCTCCCTATGTTCATCTACTGGTAAATATTGGGCTGATGCCACGGTTCTTGGATATATTGCTACTCATGACGAGTTAACCTGCCTGAAAACATATGTTTGGCCAAGCCTGGAATGAGATGATTTGTTCCGTGTGGGTTTCTCCTGTTCAGAGGCTTCCGTTCCATTCTCACACGCTTGTGATTACTTTTAGCTGGAGGGAGAGCTCCCCCCTGGGGCCAATGTTGAGAACAACGTGTTGACCATACCGTCCGCTGCCCCCGAACACACTGGAACATACGTCTGCACAGCCACAAATGAGCAAGGAACCGAGACAGCCTACGCCATGCTCCAAGTCCGAGGTACCACTGTGAGCCCTCTGTAGAACATGCTCCACAATATCTGTCACATTAGACTCATTTATTAGTGTGCAGTTGTGTTAAAATGGAATCCTACAATCTAATTGCAGTACCTTTACAATGTAAACCAAGCTTATTTCAGACCTTTAAGGAAGGTCATTATTGCCATAGAGTGAGTGCAGAGAAGGTTCACCAGATGATTCCTGGGATGTCAGGATTGTCTTATGAACAAAGACTGCATAGACTCGGTTTATACTCTCTAGAATTTAGGAGATTGAGAGGGGATCTTATAGAAACTTACAAAATTCTTAAGGGGTTGGACAGGCTAGATGCAGGAAGATTGTTCCCGATGTTGGGGAGGTCCAGGACAAGGGGTCACAGCTTAAGGATAAGGGGGAAATCCTTTAGGACCGAGATGAGAAGGACTTTTTTCACACAGAGAGTGGTGGGTCTCTGGAACTCTCTGCCACAGAGGGTAGTTGAGGCCAGTTCATTGGCTATATTTAAGAGGGAGTTAGATGTGGCCCTTGTGGCTAAGGGGATCAGAGGGTATGGAGAGAAGGCAGGTACGTGATACTGAGTTGGATGATCAGCCATGATCATATTGAATGGCGGTGCAGGCTCGAAGGGCCGAATGGCCTACTCCTGCACCTAATTTCTATGTTTCTATGTTAATGAACTATAGGTTGCACATGCCTGACTTATATACATCCCATACACAGGGACAAGCATTTGAGAGACGAGCAGGATGGATTTGCCAGCTGATGTGGGGCTGCAGCCATCTTCTGTTGAGTAAGATTGTGGTCCACGGGTGCATTTCCAAGTGCGAACTGTTTGGGCTGCGAACCCCATGGAGATTACTGCTTTAAATGTTGAATATTACTGGTGTTTCCTTCATCCTGCTTCACAAAACCTTGTTGCATTTTTGTTATTGCAGAACGCAAGGTTCCATACTTCACACAGAACCCTATCTCCTACATTGCCCTGCCCACCATAAAGGATGTTTACCACCAGTTTGAAATCAAAATAACATTCCGTCCCGATGCAGCTGACGGTAAGCCTTTTTCTCTCGGTTTCCTCCTAATCGATCTGTAAAGCCCTAAATCAAGTCTAGGTAGGTGCGTCTAGCTTTAAGTTCACCCAGTAGAAACAAGGAACTGTAGATGCTGGTTTACAAGGAAAGACACAAAGTGCTGGAGTAACTCAGCAGATCAGGCAGCATCCTTCGAGAACGTGAGTAGGTGACTTTCCAGGTTGGGACCCTTCTGAAGGTTTGCACCAATGTAACCAGTAGACCAGTGCTGCACACACCTTCGGGGGCCTCATTTTTTGAAATATATTTTAATTTAATTTTTTACCCAAAATTTTTCAGAGAAGGGCCTCAAATTTCATACAGCTTAGGGCCTCAGCAGGTGAAAGTCCGGCCCTGCAGTAGACATTCTTTCAGAATCAACTGATATGGAGAAAAAGGCTTGAGGGTGTCAGAGAGACTCCTTGGCTTTTATAGGACTATTATCTAAATGGTGGCCGATTAGGAAAAGGGGAGATGCAGCGCGACCTGGGTGTCATGGTACACCAGTCATTGAAAGTAGGCATGCAGGTGCAGCAGGCAGTGAAGAAAGCGAATGGTATGTTAGCTTTCATTTCAAAAGGATTTGAGTATAGGAGCAGGGAGGTTCTACTTCAGTTGTATAGGGTCTTGGTGAGACCACACCTGGAATATTGCGTACAGTTCTGGTCTCCAATTCTGAGGAAGGACATTATTGCCATAGAGGGAGTGCAGAGAAGGTTCACCAGATTGATTCCTGGGATGTCAGGACTGTCTTATGAAGAAAGACTGGATAGACTTGATTTATACTCTCTAGAAATTAGGAGATTGAGAGGGGATCTTATAGAAACTTACAAAATTCTTAAGGGGTTGGACAGGCTAGATGCAGGAAGATTGTTCCCGATGTTGGGGAGGTCCAGGACAAGGGGTCACAGCTTAAGGATAAGGGGGAAATCCTTTAGGACCGAGATGAGAAGGACTTTTTTCACACACGGAGTGGTGAGTTTCTGGAACTCTCTGCCACAGAGGGTAGTTGAGGCCAGTTCATTGGCTATATTTAAGAGGGAGTTAGATGTGGCCCTTGTGGCTAAGGGGATCAGAGGGTATGGAGAGAAGGCAGGTACGGGATACTGAGTTGGATGATCAGCCATGATCATATTGAATGGCGGTGCAGGCTCTAAGGGCCGGATGGCCTACTCCTGCACCTAATTTCTATATTTCTATGTTTATAACTCAGTTTTGTGATGGACTCTGTCAGCCAATCTCTCCACCTTAGCAGACGCAATGCTCCCTTCCCCCTCAACCATACTTACACTTTGTGTTAAAACTAAAAAATATGTTGGTGCATAATCATCAATAGAAATAACTGGAAAATAAAAAATAAAATATAAATTTAGCTAAATAAGATGGTTTCGTTAGGGAACTCTCAAGGAAGTGAACAATGTTTAATTGTTACATGTACCAAAACCAAACAATGGAAATCTCACGTGCTGCAACATAACACAGTACACAATATACAATATCATAAACAAACATTAAAAAGTGCAATAATATTGCAACCAAGACTGTTGAGCTGGTGTTTGTAATGTTCAATAGCCTGATGGCTGTTGAGAAGAAGCTGTTCATGAACCTAGAGGTCATGGGTTTCAGAGTCCAATCCCTTCTTCCCAATGGCAAGAGTGAAATGAGAGAGTGGCCAGGGTGACGTGGGTCCTTAATGATGTCGGCTGCCTTTTTGAGGCAGTGCCTCCCATAGTTCCCTTTGATGATGGGGAAGTCAGTACCCGTGATGGACCAGGCATAGTTCACCACTTTTTGTAATTGCCTTTGTTCCTGGCGTGTGAGTTGCTGAACCAGGCCATGGTGTAACTAGTCGATACGTTTTCTATCCTACACCTGTAGTGATCAAAATGAAGAAGTATTTCCTTCCATTTAATGCAGTGAGCAGTAGAAACTGTCTCTGGAATCTTGATTGCAGGTGATGATAAATGTCCATGAGTTGTGGGCCACTACTCAATGCTGTTTCTTAGTCGGTCCTGGTGATGTTTGGCCCATTTGCAGTAAATGTATTCTTCAAATTTACTCTTACCAAGTAAACTGAGATGACCCATAGTGCAGGAGCAGGAAGAGACTGTAGGTTCCTCCCTGTGTCTGACAATGTCTCTCTAGTCCCCAGAGGATGAAGGGTCCAGTTGGTGGATTTGGCCATTGCTGCTTCTGCAATGGGGAGGTCACAGATGTGTTCAATCCAGTAGGTCAAGATTAATTTGAGCTGTCCAAAGGCAAATACCTAATTCCACATTCAGCATTTGGTGAAGAAACCTATTGCTCATTTGCTACATAACTCTAATCATAATCTGGATCTGTATTTATAACAATCTTTGCTCGAGATTCAGCAGTCTGTAAATCTGTAACTGGTCTGTTCACTTTTGATTACTGTTCCTTTATGTTTCTCTGTGTTCTATTTCCAAGCTCTCTTACTGTACTCTGGTGAGTTTGTGCTGCATCTCGGCAAGTCCCACCCATTGCTTTTGTTAAAGTGTGCTTTATATTTGAATTGAATTGCATGCTGTTATTTATTTTTTATTACTAAAAAAAAATACTCCAGGGGAAGCATTGAGTTTAAATCATAAATCAATGCCTGGCTTGAGTTGGGGGAAGGTGGGTTGCTGCCAATAAAGCAGATCAAATTGTTGTAATGAATAATAATGCAATTAAATGATCTAATCACCTGGAGGGACAATCTGAGAAGCTTCGTGATCCTCTCTTATTCTGACATTCTGCAGAATATCCATGTGATAACTGTGTGCTAACATTAACAACTAGAGTTTCCATAAATCAGGGAAGGGGAGCTAATCGAACAGCTCTTTCAAAGAACTGCCGCAGATTTGATGGGCTGTATGATCCATGCTGTATGACCCTATAATTTCAAATTAATATAACATTTACATTGGCTTGAGGGAGGTTATTATCATGCAATGCAAATGCTTTTATGAATGTTTTTGGATTCTTGACAAGTACAAAAATAATGTTTCCATTGAACCTCCTCATTCTCTGCAGGTATGATCATTTACAATGGCCAAATAAAAAATACTGGAGCAGATTTCATCTCCTTTTCATTAGTGGGAGGCCGACCTGAATTCAGGTAAGGAACGAACTTTAGGTTAAACCTGGATGCCCTTGAAATATTTTAAAGGTTAAAAACCTTGGGTAAAGTTATGAACAGATTTGTAAGAATTTTGCTTTCAGTCATATCCCCATTAGTGTCTGCACGCAATTGGTGCCACAATCTGATTGTCTAGAAGCAGCCAACAGGAAGAAGGGTCTCGGCCCGAAATGCCACCCATCCCTTCCCTCCAGTGATGCTGCCAGTCCCGCTGAGTCACTCCAGCTTTTTGTGTCTGTAACCAAAGACTTATCCAACCCCGATCATTCCTTCTTCTCCTTGCTTCCATTCGGCAGAAGGCACAGAAAATTGAAAGTGTGTCTCATCAGACTCGGGAACAACTTCTCCTCTGTATCAGGCTTCTAAATGATCCTTGCACAAGCTAGGGTACTGTCCGATTCACCTCTACCCATTGTGGATATTGGACTTTGTCTATGGAACTGATGCGCTAAAATGCTGCGAACTATATTCTGAACTCCATATTTTTCCATCAGCTCAATCCATCATACTTGAGTTCAATTTAATTGTACTTATCTATAGTAAATCTAATTGGTTTGTACACCTCTTGCTCCCACTCACAGTTTTTTGATATGTGTGCTTCCTCTGAAGGTTTGATGTAGGATCAGGCATGGCCACCATCCGCCACCCAAACCCCATCTCCCTGGGAGAATACCACACTGTGGTGTTGTATCGGAACTTAACTCAGGGCTCCCTGTATGTAGACAGCAACCCTCCTGTCAATGGCAGTTCTCAGGTAAGAGATAGGGCAATTGCGTGAAGTATCTCAATGTCGAGAGAATGAGCTTTGGTTTGCTGCCCTTTGTAGGTGTTGAGTGGTTTGTTCATCAGGAGTACAAATTGGAATACTAGCAATCTTGAACGTGAACCTTGTGTCTTAAACCTTGAGCGCCAGAAACCCAGGATCGATCCTGGCTGTACGGAGTTTGTTCGTTCTTCCTGTGACCGCGTGGGTCTACTCCCAGTGCTCCATTTTCCTCCAACGCTCCAAAGACGCACAATTTTGTAGGTTTATTGGCTTTGGTAAAATTGTCAATTGTCCCCAGTGTGTAGGATAGTGTTGGTGTATGGGGTGATCACAAGTCTCGATGGGCCAAAGGTCCTGTTACCACACTGTATCTCTAAAGTTTAAAGTCTAACCTGGCCATTCAGTGGTGTTTGGAGCTGCTTTATTGAAGGTCCTTATTTCACACAAATAATCACATCACGTAAGACCATGAATGCCTCCTCTGTCATGATGTGATGAAGGCCGTTAAGTTCTACTGATATCCAGGCCAACATTCCTTCATTAACCGGCATCATACAGAGCAGATTATATGATCATTTTCTGTCAAGAATTGATGAACATTTGGAATAAATGACCATGGGAGTTACCTCGTGTTGTTCTGAGGGCTTATTAAGATGCTATATTAACATAATGTTAGAACTGCACAGCACAGGACTAGGCCCTTCGGCCCAACATGTCTAAGTATACATGTTGACATACTGGTCTAATCCCACTTGCCTGCAATTTTGCCCCAATCATTCAGTCTGTCTTATTCCATTTTTATCCTACTGAAATAATATGTTGCTTTTTGATTGTAGGGGAATTACCGAGGTCTGGATTTGAATGAAGAGCTATACATTGGAGGATATCCCAACTTTGATAACATTTCTAAAGTAACTGGAAGTAACAGTGGGTTTATGGGTAAGCAGGATGTCTGTAAAATATTCCACTGAAAATGGGTCAAAGCATCCCCACAGGCCTGAATAATTAGTATGCTAATATTGCTTGCATGGGCCAGGCTGAAAGATCACAATTCATAAGTGAGCCACCTCCAGTCCCCATCCTAACCAGCCACATTTTCCAACCACAACCCAAAACATTTGTGTCCAGCAGAAATAACCAACCCAGACCACCGGCCCTTATTTTACTCCTGCAGGCTTTGAACCAGGGCAGAGTTTATATAAGGGTCTGTCGGAATTTGCTTCCCCTGTGCACAATGGTCACCTTGGAGTTCCTATCAGCTCAAATCAGTCTCCTTGAATCTGTTGCTATGATTACCTCGAAAGCAATGATCACTCTTTGCTCAAGGATGAGAGATCAAGAAATGATGTTTGGAAATGTTTTGTGTTCTTCCTCTTGATGTGGTCTGGTTCAGTGCGAGCTCACAAGACTGACCACCCTGTATCAGCTTAACTGTCTCTTAAGGGTTTGCCGTTACATTTCTGAAGGGATGCCATTATGCAGTACTCCTGAGAGAAGGCTATAACCGCAGCCATAGTTATTTGAATCGCCATGTGCACACCAGTTTGCAGTAAGAAATATCTTGTCACAGACTGTACATAGAGTGGGACTGTGACAGGAAATACACTGTACTGAAAAGTAAAGGCGGCATGGTGGCGCAGCGGTAGAGTTGCTGCCTTACAGCGCTTGCATCTCCGGAGACCCGGGTTCGATCCCGACTACGGGAGCTGTCTGTACGGAGTTTGAACATTCTCACGTGACCTGTGTGGATTTTCTCCGAGATCTTTGGTTTCCTCCCACACTCCAAAGACGTACAGGTTTGTAGGTTAATTGGCTTGTTATAAATGTCCTTAGTATGTGTAGAGTAGTGTTAATGGCCGGGGATCGCTGGTTGGCCTGGACTCAGTGGGCCGAAGGGCCTGTTTCCGTGCTGTATCTCTAAACTAGACTAAACATAAATTATTTTTAATCACAGTCATGCAATAACCAGGTCTTGTATCCATAGCAAACCAGTAGTTGAATTCTGACTGGTTTGGGCTCATAGATTTACCTTAAAATGTTCAGTAATTATTCAATCCTAAAAATGTCAATAAGCCACCTTCATCATTTCCAGAGTTACTTATTTCTCTGAATGGTGCTGATAACTACCTGCAAATTAATTGGTCACAACAGACATTAATTATGTTATGACCATGTTGATAACTCTCGTAGCTGATTGAGAGCTGTGGGAGTTGATGTAATGGCAAATGTATTTTACATCTACAATTGTGTAAAACAAATCTTGCCAAATATGTAAATAGCACAATGATCAAAATGGAATGTATTGACTCACCCTGTGCTCTGACTATGTTGTATCTGCCAACATATGTGTATTGACTCACGTATGGACTAACTCTGTTCTTTGACCAGGCTGTATTCGCCAACTCATCATTCAAGGCGATGAGGTGATCTTCTCAGCTCCAGACCTGAAAGCCAAGGGAATATCCAACTGCCCAGTCTGCAAAGATAATCCTTGCAAGGTGCGGGCTGTTTACCTCAGAGTTAATTTGTCAATTTTACAGTTACTCTAAAGGGACTTTGGAACTTTCACTTTTTAAAGGTCTCAAAATTTTAAAGTACTGAGTCAGTGTGGTGCCGGGGAATCCCAGTGAGACTGTGCTCCACTTTTGGTCTCCACATGGAGTCCAGCAACAGTATCATGATAGAGTGACACAACCTGTCCCTAAGGAGTCTTGAGCTCTAGTGTCTGGTAATTTTAATTGAAAGAACTGCCCCATTAGCTGTCCATAACACGACTAACTTTGGGACCCTCTTTTGAGAGTATCTCAGTTATATGGTGGTAGATGCAGTGAATCTAAATATAAGATATTTGCTTATTGTCTTCACCCAATATTTTTTAATATTCAGCCTCTGATCGACCAACTTTTGCTTCCACCTACATTAATATAATCCATTTTTATTTCTTTCAAGTTTACTCTAATACCTATCATCTTACTTTTTGCTTGTCCTTTGCTGGTTTCTAAAACTGTTCTATAATTCAGGCTTCCTTAAGACATAGGAGCAGAATTAGGCCATTCGGCCCATTGAATCTGCTCTGCCATTCAATCATGGCTGATCTATTTTTCCCTCTCAACCCTGTACTGCGTACAGTTTTGGTCTCCAAATCTGAGGAAAGACATCCTTGCCATAGAGGGGGTACAGAGAAGATTCACCAGACTGATTCCTGGGATGTCAGGACTTTCATATGAGGAAAGATTGGATAGACTCGGTTTGTACTCGATGGAATTTAGAAGATTGAGGGGGGATCTTATAGAAACCTACAAAATTCTTAAGGGGTTGGACAAGCTAGATGCTGGAAGATTGTTCCCGATGTTGGGGGAGTCCAGAACAAGGGGTCACAGTCTAAGGATAAGGGGGAATTCCTTTAGGACCGAAATGAGGAAAACATTCTTTACACAGAGAGTGGTGAGTCTCTGGAATTCTCTGCCACAGAAGGTAGTTGAGGCCAGTTCATTGGCTATATTTAAGAGGGCGTTAGATGTGGCACTTGTGGCTAAAGGGATCGGGGGGTATGGAGAGAAGGCAGGTACGGGATACTGAGTTGGATGATCAGCCATGATCACATTGAATGGCGGTGCAGGCTCGAAGGGCCGAATGGCCTACTCCTGCACCTATTTTCTATGTTTCTATGTTTCTATGTAACCCCATTCTTGCTCTTCTAAGCTCTTATGTCAGTTCATGGAGTCTTCATGAATTCATTATGGATTAATGAACCACTTTCCTCATTGAGGTTTTATTTCTCAATAAGTTGTATAGTTATCGAGAATACTAAAAAGTCTGAAATCCTAACAATTTTCCTTATATATTTGCCTTTGTTTATCTATGATCACAGCTTTTGATCCAACCTGGCCCATAGGACTATCTAATGGGTTTATCCAAATTCAAAACTCTGTTTCAGTATTTCAGTGTACCACTCTTGTGCTCATCATTAAATTCTACCTTTCTATGAACTGTGATCTAATTACAATCACTTACTACAAGATTGCTGATTAGCAATGCCTCATTTCACAAAATAAGATTGAAAATAATCTTTTTCTGAGTTATTTACATTTTGCATTGCCCAAAGAACCTATCCTTAACTATCCCTAATGTGCTCTATTTACAACTTCTCAACCACTTTTGGTAATTTGATTTGTCCATTGCCTGAGGATTACAGATTCCCATGATTATTATAATCATCTTTGTAATGCTTTCAAGAGAGAGCTAAATAGGGCTTTTAAAAATAGCGGAGTCAGGGGATATGAGGAGAAGGCAGGAACGGGGTACTGATTGGGGATGATCAGCCATGATCACATTGAATGGTGGTGCTGGCTCGAAGGGCCAAATGGCCTACTGCACCTATTGTCTATTGTCTATAATGCGTTTTTCTTAGTTCTTGACCAGTCATTTGTCCAACAGTACAGCTACTATACGGGGAGGTGCTGAGATAACATATTCCTGCTGGTGTGTTATTGAATCTCATGATCTCCTATTTCCATCAATAATATGATGTGAAGGAATTCATGTCTCACCATTCTGATAGAGTTTTTTGAAGGGATCACCAAGAGGAATGATGATGGCAGGAAAGTGAACGTTATCCATGTGGACTTTAGCAAGCCCTTTACAAGGTTCCACATGGTAGACTAGCATGAAAGATTAGACTGCATGGAATCCAAGGTGAGCTAGGCAATAGGATTCAAAATTACTGGAGGAAGGAGTAAAAGAGCAGTTGTGGAGGGTAGTTTTCCTGATTGGGACCTGTGACCACTGGTGTGCAATCAGGGTTAGTGCTGGGACCACTGTTGTTTGTTATCTACATTAATGATTTGGATAACAATATAGTTACCATTGATTGTAAATTTGCAAATGACACCCAACTTGGAGGTATAGTGGAGAGTGAGGAAAGATATCTAAGTTTTCAATGAGATCTAGATCAGTTGGGAAGGTGGGCCATGAAATTGCAAATGGAATTTAACTCTGATTAGTGTGAGGTGACACACCTCTGATACGAACATATACTTCTCTCAAGTCTCCCTTCAGCCCCAGACAATGCAGAGAAAGCAATCCCAGTTTGTCCAACCTCTCCATATAGCTAATACCCTCTAATCAAGGCAGCATTCTGGAAAACCTCTTCTGCACCCCCTCCAAAATTTCCACATCCTTTCCATAATGGGACATCCAGAACTGCACATAATACTTCAAACAGAGCCTAACCAAAATTCTATAAAGCTGCAACATGATTTATTTACGCTTATGATCCCAGGATATGATTCCTGAGAATGATCCCAGGAATGAGTAGGTTAACATATGATGTGCATTTGACGGCACTGGGCCTATAATAGTGAAAGGCTTGGATAGAATGGACGTAAAGAGGATGTTTCCACTAGTGGGAGAGTCTAGGACTGGAGGTCATAGCCCCAAAATTAAAGGACATTCTTTTAGGAAGAAGATGAGGAGGAATGAGGGTGCTGATTCTGTGGAATTCTTTGCCACAGAAAGCTGTGGAGGCAAAGTCAGTGGATATATTTAAGGCAAAGAGGGATACATTCTCGATTAGTACAGCTGTCAGAGGTTATGGGAAAAAGACAGGAGAATGGGGCTAGGAGGGAGAGATAGGTCAGCCATGATTGAATGGCGGAGTAGACACGAATGGCCTAATTCTGCTCCTATCATTTATGATCTTATATCCAATGCCCCGACTGATGAAGGCAAACAGGCCATACCCCTACTTTAACACACAACTATTTGTGTTGCCATTTTCGGGGTACAATGGGCTTGGACTCCCAGATCTCACTGCACATCGGTACCATTAAGGGTCTCGCCATTAACTGTTTGGAGGGATATTGAGAAATACAGGCAAATGGGACTAGACCAGAATGCCTACGTCGTAGGCATAGACAAGGGTTGGTGGAGGTCTCATAGGTCTCATCAGGATCAGTTCTCATTACTTCCTTTTATTATCAAGGATGCCTCCCTCACCAATTCTTCCCTTTTCTCCATCCTTTTCTAAAGGTCAAGTTCTGTAAATTATTTCAATCCCAATTCTGAAATGCCTTTTAGAAATACATGTACACCAACTGTGTCATTATTTAGCTGTTACATTAACCTTTACTGAATTAAAGTCTACCAATAACATTCTTATAATTAACTAATGATTGTGCCAAAATACTCATTCACTGATGCTTTCTCTTTCAGAATGGAGGTCAATGTTTGGACTCTAAGACCAGCAGCTATGTGTGTCGGTGCAGGTCAGGGTTTACTGGCAGCAACTGTGAACATTCACAGGCATGGCACTGTCACCCAGGTAAATCCAAGTTTGGAAGCACTGGAGAAAAGATATGGAAATTACTCCTCTGTATCGTTGGGCTTGGGATGTCAGAAGGGGAATCCTTACACTGACCCTGGACATTCCATTTGTCCCAAAACAAGTTCCATTGACAGTTACACAAAAAGCTGGAGAAACTCAGCGGGTGCAGCAGCATCTAAGGAGCGAAGGAGATAGGCGACGTTTCGGGTCGAGACCCTTCTTCAGACTGGTCAGGGATCAGGGAAACGAGAGATGTAAACAGTGATGTGGAGAGATAAGGAACAATGAGTGAAAGATATGCAAAAAAGTATTGATGATAAAGGAAGCAGGCCATTGTAAGCTGTTTGTGGTGTGAAAATGAGAAGCTAGTGCGACTGGGGGGGGGAGATGGAGAAGGAATGTCAGGGCCAGAGGGCTGAGGGAGAGGTGGGGAGGGGGCAGTCTGGGTTAACAGAATTGAGAAAATTCAATGTTTAAGCCCAGAGGATGCAGACTCCCCAAGCGGAATATGAGGTGCTGTTCCTCCAACTTGCGGTGTTGATCACTCTGGCCGTGGAGGAGGCCCAGGACCGAGAGGTCGGATACGGAGTGGGAGGGGGAGTTGAAGTGCTGAGCCACCGGGAGGTCGGGTTGGTTATTGCGGACCGAGCGGAGGTGTTCGGCGAAACGATCGCCCAGCCTCCGCTTCGTCTCACCGATGTAGATCAGCTGGCATCTGGAGCAACGGATGCAGTAGATGAGGTTGGAGGAGGTGCAGGTAAACCTCTGTCGGACTTGGTTTTATTGCCCACAGTGACAGTGACCATCACTGGGTGGCGATGTGATGCTATTTAACTTCCCGTGTGTCAGTTCAACGCAAAGGACACACATTTTGGTGTTCCCGATGTGGCCTCCTTTAGATCAGCGAGACCATGCATAGACTGAACATTTGCACTCTGTCCACAAAAGCTTGCCAGATCTCCGGCTTGCTGGCCACCTTAACTCCCCTTCACTTTCCCTTTCTGTCCTGGACCTCCTCCTTTGCCAGTGAAGCCACATTTAATCAGGAGGAGCAGCATCTCATATTCCACTTGAATAGCGCACAACCCAATGGTATGAACATTGATTGCTCTTACTTCAAGTCATGCCCTCTTACCCCACTTCCTTGTCCGTGCCTCTCACCCCCACCCCAGTGCGCTCCATTTCTCCCACCATCTCCCACACACCCACCCAGTCACCATGCTTCTTTCCTCTCCTTTGTACACTCATCTCTCAGTCCCTCGTTTCCTTTTTATCCGCCCCTTTCTTCCCCCGTTCCCCCATCGTTCCACCCACATTCCTCCTTCCAGCTTTACATTTCACTCCTCCTCTCTGCTCATAATCTGACACCCTTTGTCTCCTTTTCACCTATTACCAATGTCACTTATTCCACCCATCTGTCAATTGAACCTCCCTCACCTGTATCCATCTATCACTTGCTAGGCTTAGTCCTACTCTATCGACCTGAAGAAGGGTTGCGAATCAAAACGCCATCTGTCTTTTCCCTCCGCAGTTGCTGGCTGACTCATTGAGTTCTTGTACCACTTTTGTGCTTTGATCAGATTCGAGCATCTGTATTTCCTTGTGTCTACAAAGGACACCCTCCCATGTCTAAAGCATTTGTGGTTTCAAGTATCATGACTGCACCTGAACACAATCTGAGGGTGTGGTGTTTCTTCAGAAATGCTGCTTTCCAGTATATCGAAACCTATTTAGGTTCTATATCATGAGTAGGAGAGTTCTGATTAACAACTCATTGGTCTCTTTGCTGTTTATTGACCCTCACAGTGCAGAACTTGGACTGTTGTCATAACAACTGTAACAACACTTCATAATAATTGTGAAGTGGTTTGCAACACCGTAAAGATGTCAGAAAGATGCATGTTTATAATGAAAGTTGTTTTTAAGATATTCCACTTCATAACAGCTATTCCCTGAGATCAGGCCAGTTTTCCTTGAAGACCAGTTCAATTCATCAGTGAGACCAGTAAAATCACATGGATAAAATTTAAGAAAATTATTAGATCTTAAAAACATAGTGAGATTTTGCGAGATTTCCTTTGCTAAGATGATTGGGTCAGGCATATAATGATAACTGATCCTCTATGCTGTTGCTGGAGTGGTAGAGACAAAGTTCTCTTCTCCATGAAGGAAACCATTACATCTTTATATGTTCATAAGTTAATAGGTGCTAGGAGCAGAATTAGGCCATTTGGCCCATCGTCTACTCTGCCATCCGACCATGGTTGATCTGTCTTTGGCTCTCTGTGTTAGAAGGTGCTGCACAAGGTAGACAAAGTATAGGTAGACAACTACAAGCAATTCATCTGCCTTGCCGTATAACTTAGGATGGCACGGTGGTGCAGCAGTAGAGTTGCTGCCTCACAAGGCCAAAGACCCAGGTTCGATCCTAACTGCAGTGGCTGTATGTACAGAGTTTGTACATCCGCCCTGTGACCGGGTGGGCTTTCTCCAGGCGCTCCGCTTTCCTCCCCCATTCCAAGAAGTACAGGTTTGTGGGTTAATTGTCTTCTGTAAAAATAAATGGCCAAATTGTCCCTAGTGTGTAGGATAGTGCTGGTGTACGGGGATCGCTGGTCGGCGTGGACTTGGTGGGCCAAAGGGACCTGTTTCCACGCTGTATCTCTAAACTAAAGATCTCTACTGTGGTCTAGAGTGGGGTACTGGCATGAAAGTGAGGGAAGGAGTTGTACGGTGTTAAAGAAAGTGAACGTGTAAGAAATGTTCACGGTAGAGCAGTGACATCTGATTGCTGAACTGAAGGCCGCTTTAAAGAGCTGATGACAATCTCTAATGATCAAACTCATCTACGTTGTTCCACTGTGATATGGAAAGGGCTAAAGATGAGCCGGGAAGGAGGTGGGCCTAATGGAGCTGATTAATGCAGTTGATGACGTTTGTGGTTTTGGGTCCACAGAGGCTTGTGGGCCAGATGCAACGTGTGTGAACATACCGGACAGTCTTGGTTATAACTGCCGCTGCCATCTCGGAAAAAGTGGCCCAAAGTGTATGGATGGTGAGTCTCGCTCTTTAGTTCCAGTTGTCTCACACTCAACATTTAGTTTGACAGTTTGCAATTATTCCAATGATCACTAAGCTGTGTCACATTTATATTGCTCTTGTGGTACATTGGGGAATCGAAAACTTCAACCATTGTCAAGTTTACCAAAAAGCCCCATGTTCTCTTCGCATGGGTTCAAGAATTTAAATAACATGATTCAAGCTCAAAGCACTTCAAATTTCCTGGCAACATCCGTTCTGAACTTCTGAGAAATCAGGATTTTGAGGACAGCTTGCATAAGCAATAAAAAGTAAAACAGAAAATACTGGAAATATTCAACAGGTCAGGAAACATCTGCGATGGGAGAAATTGAGTTCATGTTTCAGAACTGTCCTTATGGAAGGTCATCAAACTGATTCATTCCTTCCGTTTCTCACTTTCTCACATATGCTGACTGGCCGGCTGAATTTTACAAAACTTTCTGTTTTTGCTTCGGATGTCCTGAATCTGAGGTTGGCTGTGAAAAGGTCAACTTCACCATTGTTTAGAGATCAGACAACCCGAATATATCCATAAGCCTGCTTCACTCTCCTTTCTTTCATTAACGCTTTGCGGGTTGCAGATTTGTAAAGTATCCTCGTCTTCTGTCCCCTCGCAGGTGTCTTGATTACAGCTCCTTCCTTCAGGGGAGGTGACTCCTTCGTGACATATCCACCACTGACGAACGTCCACAATGAGTTGACGATTGAGCTGGAATTCAAACCTCGCGCACCCACTGGCCTCATGTTCTACAGCAGTGGCAAGAGAATGAAAATGAATGACTTCATCTCAGTCGCCATGCTCAATGGGCACGTGGAATTCCGCTACGAACTGGGATCAGGTTGGTGGACCTTGAAGTTGAGTTGAGTCTATTGTCATTTGTGCCGAGGTACAGTGGAAAGCTTTTGTTGCCAGCTAACCAGTCAGTGGAAAGACAATGCGTGATTACAATCGAGCCATCCACAGTGTACAGAAGTAGAGACTTAAAAGAGTGGAGCGAATGTAATACGTGATTGTGGATCTACATCTGTGACTAGCACACAAAGGGTTTCCTGGTGTGGGCACCATCTTGCGAACAGCTTAATCTGGTTTAAACATTTCTCCTGGTGATGTGGCACTTCATGTGCAGGGTTCGGCAGTTTCTTTGGTACTAAGTAATGTTGTTTTGTTCCTGTGTTTGACCTTTCTTGCCAGTCCCATTTGATTGCAAAAAGAGGTGATGACGTGATAGCAAATGGGACTTGCTGGGAGGGAGGGCAATAGAAAATTGTGGGACTTCTATTCATCGGCAGGATGTTAACCTGCAATGAAAATCAACTTCCCATTGCAAAAGCTGTCTGATATTATTAATGGGATGGAAGTTTCTTCTCTGAGAGGGAGGACAATACCCATTGGCAAATTGTCGCCCTGATGGTTAAAAGGATGAAGTTCTTGTTTTGGGCGAGGACAGCAAGATGGGCTGTCCCCTGTATTTCGGAGTGACACTGGCTACTAATCCAAGATTTGCTCGTTTTCACACCATCCCAAATTGTAGTACTGGCAGTTGGCTAAGGAAGGAAAGGTGAATGGGAGGCAGGTAAGATTCCGAACCACCCTTTCAGCAGAGAAGTTGGGCAATCATCCCTGTCAACACAAGGCTGACTGGGACCTACTCAACTGGTCGGTATTGCAATTCCTAGAATAACTAATTGCGTCTAAAAGGAGTCATTTACTTGCAACATGGAGCCACATTAGTCCCTTTGGAGTGCTCTAAAACTACCTGGCCCCTCGCATGGTGGGAGATCATCCATTGGTAGTGTTAGTGTTTCTCTGGCTTCCACCAGCGTTGCACGTGGAGCCCCTTCAATGTGTGCACGCGGACTTGTTCCACCCGCCTGTCTGGTGGATGAACAACACCCCTGCCTCTTGGCTATTGCTGTGCAGCTGCGCCGGACAGCCGAGGATGGGACTAGATGCCAGTGCATCAAAGCTGTCTATTGGTGCTGGGAGGGTTCCATTGGACAGCACATTCTCCTGTCAAAGAGGGGGGGAAAAAACCCAGGCATCCTTAAAGCAAAAGTGACACAGCCTCCCACTCATCCCCTACTCTGCTCCCTTCAATGTCATCGTGTCTTAGCTGTGAACACCAGTCCCAGGCTTGTGAGCTCCTGTGTCGAAAGAAGCAACTGCAGATGTTGGTTGGTACTAAAGGACACAAAATGCTGAAGAAACTCGGCGGGTCAGGCAGCATTTCTGGAGAACATGGATAAGTGACGTTTTGGGTCGGGACCCTTCTTCAGATATAAATGTTGGAAACGGAAGAAGGGGATATCAGAGGCAGGGACTCCTTCCCATGGGAAAAATTCCAGAGGCGGAGGCAATGGAAGAAGAGCCCTACATCATGGGGGGCCCAGAACATGTTGAGATGTGGTAATAGGTCCAGACCTGAAACATCACCTATCTATGTGCTCCAGAGATGTGCTGCGTCCCTCTGAGTCGCTCCAGCACTTGTGTTCTTTTGTGAGCTCCTGTGTTTTGGAATAAAAGAGTCTTTGTGGATTGCACCTCATTCTTGGGAAGGTTCCTCGCTTTGATTTTGGTGCAGGTCCTCTTTCCTTCACTTATCAAAACCCTGCCCCTGTTTGGGTTTTTTTTACAGGACTAGCTATTCTGCGGAGCGCCAAAACAGTGGCTCTCAACAAGTGGCACAAGTTGAGAGCACATCGACATGACAGGGCTGGATCACTGACTGTTGACAATGAGGAGGAGATCCGAAATGTCTCTCCGGGAAAAAGCCTGGGCCTTAACCTGCGAAGCCCTATGTATCTTGGCGGCGTGGCAAGATCGGAAGTTCTTCCCAAGGCAATCAACATTACTGAGGGGATTGATGGCTGTATTGCTAAGGTTTGTCTCGATAGCAAGAACATGGCAATACTGCCTGTACACATGTTTACACCCATTTATAAAATGTCCTCCCTTTGCCACTGATTCTTAGCACCAATTCATCAGCCAAAGACGAAAGAGCTTGCTCTCCATGTCTGGCTTTCCTTTCTCATACACATAGCATGTAGGTCAGTGAGGGAAACCTATGTTGATCAATCCCTCCCATCTCTCTCCTTCCCTCCAGCGAAAAATGTTAGAGGGCGGCACAGCGTCACAGTGGTAGAGCTGTTGCCTCACAGTGCCAGAGATCCAGGTTCGATCCTGTACAGAGTTTGTACATTCTCCCAGTGACTGCGTGGGTTTTCTCCGGCTGCTCCGGTTTCCTCCCACTCTCCAAAGACGTGCAGGTTTGTAAGTGAATTGGTGTCTGTAAATTGTCCCCAGTGTGCAGGATAGAACTAGTGTACGGGTGATCGCTGATCAGCATGGACACGGAGGGCCCAAGGGTCTGTTTCCATGCTGCATCTCTAATACCAAACCTAAAGCTCACCCCATCTCAGAAGAGCACCTCTTTCTTTAACACATTCCCAGTGAAGCGCCTTGTTTCTCTCCTACCTTCCCAGGGAAATTGCATCCCCTTCCCCAGTGCAGTATAATACCCTGACACTCCTCCACCCCTCATGAAATGCCCCTCCTCCGACTATTATCGTGGCCCAGAGCAGAAACCCCTCTCGTCCCTCTGGCACTTCACATTTGTTCGGCTCTTTTCTGCGCTATTTAAATGGTCGGTTAATTTAAAATGACTGATGAATTAAAATGGGCGAGAAAGGGGTAATTTGTAGCAAAGGATTTTTCACCACTTATAATCTTGGGGCAATCCTATGTCATCTTAGGGCACGATTGCTCCCCCTCTTCTCATCCTACAAAGCAAACATATCCCTCAATATTCCCCTATCCGTTTAGGAAGAGTGAAGTACTTTGGGCCTAAAATTTTGATTGAAATGAAAGCAAAACACTTTGTCGATATGCCTGCTGTAAGTTTCAGATGTTAACCACACTCCCTGTGGTTGGCAGAAGGGCTGTTAGTCACTGAGGGGCAGTATACCATCTGTATAGCATGTGTTTACCTTACGCATCGTACCTCTCTGCTCTCAACTAGGTGCTAATCAACGGGAAGAAAGTGGATATTTCCTACACCTTTTCAGAGAGCCACAACGTGGACCAGTGTTATGACAACTCACCATGTGACCGGGTCCCTTGTCTGCATGGAGGAAGGTGTCTGATGACTGGAGAGTATGAGTATCAGTGCATCTGTACAAGTGACTATCAGGGTGAGTTGACGGAGAACCCCTACCTATTCTAGTTTCAATAATAGTGGTGAATAAAAGCTCTATAAAATCTTGATGTCAGCGCATGCCAATCTACAAGCAGGTCATAGAGTCACAAGGTGTGGAAACAGGCCCTACGGCCCAACTTGCCCATACCGACCAACATGTCCCATCTACACTGCACTTGCCTGCTTTTGGCCCATATTTCTCTAACATTGGGTCTTGCATTTGGAACATTAATGGACGTCATCTCGATTCATTGGGACAGTCCTGCGGTGGATATTACCATTTTAATGGGGTTGGAGGTAAACGTGCACTGTTGGAGTCACATTTTCTTGACAAAATTCATATTGTTACGTAACATTCTGAGAGCATTAGTTCATTTGTAAGAATGACAAACATAGCTACATCTAACTCTGAATTAGACGGACATGTCAATGTAACCAGAAGAAACGGCAGATGCTGGAATTTTCTGCCAAACTCAGTGCTGGAAAAATTCAGCAAATCAGACAGCATCTGTGGGGAGAATGGACAGATAACTTTTCGGGTGGGGGCCTCTCTTCAGGCTCGTGTTGCTTAGACAGATATACTATCTTCAATGAGCCAGTCTGCTCTAACCCACCGTTCCTTCTGTACTTGGAGCCCTTCCGCCACATTCACACCAATCCCAAAGCCGCACTTAACTGCTTCAGCAGCAGGGATAGGTGCCCAAGGCCTCCACCTCTAAGCCGTCACTGACAACCAAGCCTTGGGTGACTGAACTCCCTCACACCATCCTGATCATCTGACAGCTTGCACTTGCCATAAGCATGTTTAATATTTCAGATGTCCTTGCAATTTGAAATACTCAAAACAGTTGAAATGCTTCAAAATAATAAATAATTATGCAAAAAATTGATTAAAATGTATATAATTATATGTGTAATGTGTATAAAATATAAATTATATACATTATACATAGTATGTACAAATCATATATGTAGTTAACAGTATATATAATTTGTGTATATTATGTATGATGTGTGTAATATATACTATTTGGTTATATTTAATTTATATATGTGTCTCTTTAATTTACCTACAATTTACATATATTACATATATTTTAATTTATTATTTTTGTGATTATATAATATATAATTTAATACATTAAAAGTATAAATATTAGACAATGAAAAATGAATGAATAACTGTCAAATTTGCCTTTTTCAGTGGTTAATCAGATTGTGATTAAATCAAATCTCCCATTTCCCCATCCTCTCTATTATCCCTCATTCCCCTACAATTAGTATCTTCCCCATTCCTAGGTGATATTTGCCCCTCCTCACTACCCTGAATGTAATCCAGGAGACGAGTAAACTCCAGGAGACAACTAAGGTGTCGGGGGTTATGGGGAGAAGGCAGGTGAATGGGGTTAAGAGGGAGAGATAGATCAGCCATGATTGAATGGCGGAGTAGACTTGATGAGCCGAATGGCCTAATTCTGCTCCGATCACTTATGGACTTAAAAACTGCTGACCTTGCTGTTGCAACAAACCTTTGAAATACCATTAAACTGGATGCATCTCACAGTCTTAGCTTTCCTGCGATCCCCATTCATGTCCTCCACCCCTTTCACTCCACCCATGGAGTGGAGTGAAAGGACTGCTGCTCTTCTGCCTGTTTTTACTCCTAGGTTTTAACAGCGGAAACATTCTCCCTGTCTTCTTTAGTTAGTGAACTCTGCTTTTTTAATCCTGATTCAATACGTGAAAAATACATGATTTCAATTCTTTTCTGTTTCTAGGTGAACACTGCGAAATCTCCCAGGATAACTGTTTGCAAGGAAACCCCTGCATGAATGGCGGGACGTGTGAGAAGGGGCAGTGCTTGTGTCCCATGGGATACACTGGGTTATCCTGCGAGCTAGGTACAAACTTGTTACAATCCCATCTCAACTCCCCAGCTTCCGAGAAATTGTTAACATGTTTTCTATGTCCAAGAGAATATGTTGGTTTAAAGATCTAATTAATGGTAGCCAAAGGGTTTCTCTAATCCTGTGCTGATGATTTTGCTGATTTGTTCAACTGATGTATCTGTGTCGTTAAGGAGAAGGTTACCGTGGTTGTTTATGTAACAAGAATACTGGAATAGGTCGCTCAGTTCCTCAAGCTTGCCTTGCCTTAAAATATGATCACAGCCGGTTTAACCCAGGCCTCAGTTCCTCTTCTCTGCCAGTTCTACATAATCTTAAATTCATACCATTTAAACATACCAATGGTCTAGCCTCCACCAATCTCTGAGGTAGAGAATTCCAAGATTCACCACCCCCTGCAATAAAGTATTCCTATGCATTTCAGATTTCCCACCCCCGTTTTTAATCATGAGCCATAGTTAGTGGCACTCTTTCTCGTGGGGACATCTCAAATTTACCCTGTCATACATATCCTCTTAGGATTTAAACATTTCTTTCTAAACTCTTTTAACGTATATAATCTAATGTTTTTAGCTGTTCAACATCGGGCAGCTCTCTCATCTTCAGAATCCCATTCAATTAAACCAATATGGCATTTCAAAATGTTTCCCTCGCTCTGACAATTAAGACCAATATACTGTGTATGTTCCTACTTCCTAAACCTGCCTACGAACCTTGTAGTTCATGCACAAGAACACCAAGATGCCTCTGTACTCCACTCATTTGTACTGTTGATTTAAGTAACGGTCTGCCTATTGCTTTCTCCTTCCAAAGTGCATGAGTCTAAAACATCCCTAAGCTAAACTCCATTTGCCAAGCTTTCTTCAGGATAAACTTTTATTCATTCCATCCCTTTATAGTGGAATACCATCTGAGGGTTCTTCTCAAAAATCATAAAATAACAAAAAACAGGCCAAGGACAGATTATTAACAGGAATGAATAGAAGCATTGAGAAAAGGCTATGGGATGTAACCAACAACTTAAAGGAACAAAAGGATGCTGAGAGGGAAGGGGTTTCACAGCACTGGTCCTGGAGCCTGAGTTCAAAGTAACCAGTGGTGGGTGAAGGGAAGAGATGCATGAACTACAAGGTTCGTAGGCAGGTTTAGGAAGCAGCTGAAGGGATTTTATACTCAAAACAAGAATTAAACATTTGTGGAGTTACAGAATGCAAAAACATGAATGGAAGCCATTTAGTCCATCGCGTCCATGCTAACTCTATGGAGGAATCTCATGAACCTTATTTCCCCCATGAATTCCCCTACAATTATCCCTCACACTTGTAAGATAATGGTGCCAGCAAACATAGAACAGTCACCAGGCCCCTTACCTTGGAATCTAAATGAAACATTAGATTGAAGGGAATGCTAGAGTATTGGAGTCATAGATAGAGTGATACAGTGTGGCCCAACTCGCCCACACCAGCCAACAATGTCCCAGCTTCCCTAGTCCCACTTGCCTGCGCTTGGTCCATAACCCTCCAAACCTGTCCTATCCAAGTACTTGTCCAACTGTTTCTTAAATGATGGGATAGTCCCAGCCTCAACTACCTCCTCTTGGCAGCTTGTTCCATACACCCACCACCCTCTGTGTGAAAAAATTACCCCTCGGATTCCTATTAAATCATTTCCCCTTCTCCTTGAACCTATGTCCACTGGTCCTCAATTCCCCTTCTCTGGGTAAAAAACTCTGTGCATCTACCCAATCCATTCCTCTCATGATTTTATATACCTCTATAAGATCTCCCCTCATCCTCCTACGCTCCATGGAATAGAGACACAGCCTACTTAACCTCTCCCTATAGCTCACACCCTCTAGACCTGGCAACATCCTCATAAATCTTTTCTGAACTCTTTCAAGCTTGACAATATATTACCTATAACATGGTGCCCAGAACTGAGCACAATATTCTAAATGCGGCCTCACCAACGTATTATACAACTGCAACATGACCTCCCAACTTCTATACTCTGACTGATGAAGGCCAAAGTGGCAAAAGCCTTTTTGGCCACCTTATCTACCTGCGACTCGACCTTCTAGGAACCATGCACTTGTACTCCTAGATCCCTCTGCTCTACAACACTACCCAGAGGGCTTCCATTTATTGTGTAAGTCCTGCCCTTGTTCGACATCCCAAAATGCAACACCTCAGACTTCTCTGTATTAAATTCCATCAACCATTCATCAACCACCTGGCCAATCGATCCAGATCCTGCTGCAATCGTTCACAACCTTCTTCACTATCTGCAAAACCACTAACTTTTGTATCATCACCAATCAGGCAGCTCTGGCAATGCTGGTTATGCCAAAAGTTGCTTCTCTCATTAATTAGTGTGGTTCATTATACTAAATCTCTTATTAAGTTTTAACACTGCCTGTTTGTGAGATGTGCATGCCCAGCACCACACATCCAAAGCACACACTCTATTCTGAGCCCTGTCATGGATTAAGATTAGCATGAGAGGGCAAAAGATTTGAGGATTCAACTGCAAAGTTCCTACTCACTCCTGGGAACCTCTGGAGAAGGACCATTCCAAATGATGTTGTGAACTTCATGACCATGCTTCGGGAGCATGCAGGGGCCCTGCACAAGCACTAAAGGGACCAAAGCAACTCGCAACCGCACACCCACCCCATCAACCATCTCCTGCCCCATCTGTGGAAGAGTCTGTACCACCCACACTGGCCTCATCAGCCATCTCAGAAAGCACAGAACAGGAGCGAGGGCAAGTCATCCTCGATCCCGAGGGACTGTCAAAGAAGAAATGATTGTGTAATAGTACTTTGAGACTGCAGGTGGTGCAATTAACATACGAGAAGGGAAAAGCCCAAGGAAAATATTTAGTGTTGATTCATCCTCTGTGACAATGCAAACGCATTCAGCTTATCCAATGTATTTATCTCAATCCGTTTACAATTTTATAGGGGATCAGGGAGGATAGTCACAGGATAAGTCAATTAGGACTAAGAAGAGGAGTATTATTTTAATTAGAGGTAATTCCATATATCTCAAAGGATTGCAGATGGTGAATCATTAAATATTGAGAGTTAAAAATAATAATCACAGACTCAAAGGATGTGGGAGCAAGGGGAAATGGAGTTGAGGTTTTGGGTTGTCGAAATGTTGGACCTAGCCTAAGGTTCCTAAAACCCCCATCCTCTTAATTCTAATGATCTGTGGATCAAGGGTTTATTTGCTTGCTTTCAGTAGGATAAACGTGGCGACTGATTTGTGCACAGCAAGTACCCAAAAAAACACACTGAAACAGAGATCATTGTTTTATTAGCTTTCTTTGTCATTTCCTGCATTTGATGGCAAGGGTATCAGCTGGAACAGAAGAGCACTGGAGAATTAATGCTTCGACCCACCTTCCGAGAACCTAAGTTAAATTTTAAACTTTGAAGATTGCTTGTGTTTGTTTCCACTTTGGCAAACTTTACACAATTCACAGCTCCTAATGGTCAATGCATATAGCCTGAATGTTCCTTAATCTGCTGAATTCAGGCATGAGTACATTGGGAAGTTGTTGAGGAAATCTTTTTGTGACATATATCTAAGATGTCAGGAGCCTATTTGATTTAGTTACTTGCTGCTCTTGAACATAAAGATGGATCATGAAGTGAGCAATCAACAAGATGACAAACACATCCTCAATGTTTACTGCTATCAGTCAATGGTTGCTACATCAACTCACTGGGAATCCAGACCCAAAGACACTGCACCAAGGTCCCAATGGGCAATTACATCAATGAAAATAGCCATGTTTAACCATGTTCTTTATGAATGGAGCTTTGGCAATTGACTGCTAAGGTGACACTGCGCATTTCCATTGAGAAAGACTAAGCATTTTGAAGTAAGGCACATGGAATTGTCTTGAGCAGGATCAAACTTATCATTCATTAACTATCATTCGTTGTGTTTCGATCTTCAATTTGGAGAAAGTAGATTTTCCTGTGGCTTGGTAAAGTTCCAGTTTGCATTACTCTTCTCTGTTCACTTCTCACAACTCATCGCCAAAATCTGACCAAAATCCCTGACCATCCCGTCTGTGGCTTTGCAATAAGCACGTCTGAGCACTGAACACAGTTCAGCACCTTATCCAAATTCTACACAGACCAGATCACTGCTTTCAAGCAGAGTACTATTTTAGCTTTTTTTTTAATGACCATACCATGGAGGAAAGTCTTTATTTTAAATGCTGAGGGGAACCTTGTTCAGATATCTCTGAGGCTGCAACGGCCATAGATCCCATCTCCATCCGCAGGCCAGGGACGACCTTCCATCCAGGATACCGAAAGTGGAGAGTTGTTTCCTTTGTCTTCATACGTGAAGCTTGTTTGAGACCTTGCATGCAGAACTTCGAAACCTGAAAGTACCTGTCTTCAGCAGATTACGTTCATTAATTTGGAGGGCTCATTGGATGCTCTAGATTCTCAAAAGTCTGTTTACTCATTATTCATCTGGCTTTCAAGGATCGCACTCTTCCTTCAGATGGTGTGGCTCAGTTCTGGGACATGTTTGCACACCAGCTGCAGGAGTCCAAGTCAATAATGCACATTATCCTCTCATGGTGTTTCCTGCCTTGACATTTTTGGGCAGGAACACTACCACCTCAACACCTGGAACGCAGCTCAGATATCCCTTTGTCTCTTAACTTTTGGAGTCACATTGGGTTGTTGCTTGGCTCTCTATGACATCTTTCTTCTCATCAATATCTTGAGTTCACCAGCAGTTGATTCCAATTTTGACTCGTCAAACATCTGCAGCAGTCTGCAACATTTCGGATGAGCTTCTTACAGTATCTATGGTTGGGGAATAGTTAAAATCAATGTCTAGCACATCTGAATGAAAGATTACTTCCTATTATCTTGATCTCTGCTTTGAAACCTAATATACTTATCAATACCCCATCAAATGTCATCAAATAACATGGAACATGGAAACTCCAACCACCTATACAAACATGGCCTCTGAAAAGATGCTTTGTGTCATTATTTTGTGTCAATGATCCTTGTGTCAATAAATGATGAGATTGAGATTGTATCCGTCACTGTAATCTTCCTGTCTGTGGAAGAAATGGTTGGGATTTGAATATCTACAGGACGTTGATGAAAAGCTTTTGCTGCTCTGATTATTTATTTAAGAAGCAAAGGCACGTAGAGGTAAATATGTCTTTGTGTTGCAATTCATCTGGAGTTTCCAGGCAAGCCAATTGCCTATTTCATACGAAGAAGAGGCACTTTCAAGAGTCGGTGTATAAAGGGTTCCTCTGAGCAAGCTATCTGCTTCACATCACTGAATGCTAGTGCCTGTGCTAATCAACAGAAGACGATGAGCACATTAACAAAGCCAAGCTGACTTCTATCTTTCTTCATTCTACTTCTGCATCACACCACACCATCGTCACAATCGCCGAAATCCTGAGATCACAATAATACCGTTTCATGACAGTGATTGCCTTCGCATTTTTCACACCATTTCACTGCTCCACTTTTTTAAAAAGTGGAAGGTAATTTAAGTCTGAAGATCACATGGTCCTTTGTGGCATTCTGAAGTGGCTCACTCAGGGTTATTGTATGGCCAGGCTTATTCACTTGTATGTGGAATAACAAATATTGTGCCAGAGATGCGTTCATTAATGTTTCTCTTCCCTAATGTCTAGGATATTTAATGGTCTATGACGAGATTCAATGGCTTGTTAATAAGTTTATTTGCACTTACACAGGAATACCTGCCCCAGCACCAGAATGGCACATGGAGGGTAGTGCGGGTAATGTCATTTACCAATGTGTTGACCTTTAATCTAACAGGAAGTGACGACGGTGTCTAATTTGGCATGATTCCATAGACCTAGTTGCTTACAAGCTTTTGCTTTTGTTACATTTGTTTGTTAAATGATGCACTGAAGCCTGAGGGGATTTTCCAGATACAGTGGATTCTCAGCAGCTAACTCTGGCCCAGATGTTGCTGAACAAACTTGGAGAGCTACCATTTGATTCCACTTATCTCTTTGGATGGATAATATTTGGGGCTCTTGATGATTGAGTAATTTAGTCTTACCTGAGGTCGCCAAATCTGGTTGTACAGTATAAGTGAGTATTTATCACCTCCCACGTTCAACTGGCCAGCAAGGCTTTTCTCCTCATCTTTAATATTTGTATAAATAATGATAAGAAATGAGACAGCATATCCATTAAATTGATGAAGGGTCATCTCCCTGACTGCCTCACAGTAAAGAAGTCGAGAAGGTTCCTTCACTCCCAGATATCTCCGTTCATTTCCTTACTTCTCTTCCCAGCCTTTTCCCAGTTTTTCCTTTCCCTTCAATGATGCTGAGCTTCCCGCATTATGTCTGTTTGTCACTGACCAAGCTGATTGCAGTAAACAACACTTGAATGCTGCGGAGCCAGCTGCCTTGTTTCACCCACTCCAGCCTTTCATCTTGGAAGCCCAACCATTCCAGTTACACACATAGTCACCTGAGCAACTGAATCCCTTTCAGATTAATCATACATTCAGATTAGAATTACTCGACTGTTAGAAATACGCGAGTATTTGCGGCTCAGTATTTGAGAGAAATAGAATGAGTGGCGAATCAGTAACACTGGTGGACAATCGAGGTGGTACCGTGGAGCAGCAGCAGAGTTGCTGCCTTCACCAAAGACCCAGGTTCGATCCTGACTATGGGTGCTGTCTGTATGGAGTTTGTACGTACTCCATGTGACCACGTGGGTTTTCTCCGGGTGCTCCAGATTCTTCCCACACTCTAAAAACATGCGTTTGTAGGTTAATTGGCTTTGGTAATATTGTAAATTATTCCTAGTGTGTAGGATAGTGATAGTGTACGGGGTGGTCGTTGGTTGGCACGGACTCGGTGGGCCGAAGGGCATGTTTCCGTGCTGTATCTCTAAAATCCAAAGTCTAAATATTTGCAATTGACATGGCTGAGTGGAAGCTCAGACCTTAAATGCAATCCCTGGTGCATCATTTAGCTTCCTCTACAAATGATCATTACTAACACTTTCATGTAGTGTCTTTAAACCACTGATTGGAATGAAACCCAGACCTTTATCACAGTTCCCTCATTTTCTGTGTAAACCATTGAAGGAGGAGGATGTTTCCTGTTGCGATGCCGTAACCATTTACCCCACAAACCCATTCAGTTGAAAAGTTCAACCAGCTATGGTGTAAGGTTCAGAGCTCGCTAACAACATTTTCTCCCTGTTTGGTTCACAAACTGGCCTGATACACATGTTCTCGCACAAAAATACTTCAAGGCACTATATGAAAGAAACCACAAATACTTTAACAAAATTAACCCTATCACCTAAAGATGGTAGTCGGTGATAGTACTATATTGTAAATGATGTTAAATGGTTACCAGATTAAG
Source organism: Raja brachyura (assembly GCA_963514005.1). Next base: position 18,262,985 of record OY740811.1, read on the forward strand.
CAATCAGCCACCCATTCGATGATCATTTTCATTGAGATTTGTACAGAATTATGTTTTTAATGAATTCACGGTTGATTTATTCACAAGTGAAATTAATGTCTTTATTTGTTTGTGATCAATGTCCCTTTTTGACGTCACTATTGGAAGTTGTTCGGGGACTTTGGTTCTACATTCATTTGTATAATGTATGATTTGTTTGATTAATACAGTTTTATGAGAGGAATTGTTTTTCCACCTGTTGCCGACGGAATTCCCATTTTGAGTGATTTTATTTTGCCGGATGTCCCAAAGACAATGGGAAAGTGTAATCACTGTTCTAATGTAGGAGCACGGGAGCCAAAGTGTGGGAGCAAGAGTGTTTCCCTATGAATGAGGAATGAGCACTGGTCTGTATGGCAGGAGAATCCTCCTACATGGTCAGAGATGACCACATGTGCTTCTTTTTTTTGCATCCTTTGGAGAGAACAGAAGAAGCCCTAATTTAACATTTTATCCAAACTACATCTCAGACAGGGTAGATTTCACGCGATACTGCATTGAAATGCCAGCCAAGGATTTGTATTGAACTCTCTGAAGTGGGCCAGACACTTTAGTTTAGTTTAGTTTATTATTGTCTTGTGTACAGAGGTACAGTGAAAAGCTTTTTTGCTGCGTGCTATCCATTTGCAAAAAGACTATACATGATCACAATCTAGCACTCCACAGTGTACATATACAGGATAAATGGTAAAATGTTTAGAGCAAGTCCAGTAAAGTCCAATTAAAGGTCTTCAATGGGGTAGATGGGAGGTCAGGACCACTCTTTAGTTAGATAGAGAATGGTACAGTTGCCTGATAACAGCTGGGAAGAAACTGTCCCTGAATCTGTAGGGTAGCGTTTTCAAACTTCTGTACCTCCTGCCTGATGGGAGAGGGGAGAAGAGGAAATGTCCAGGGTTAGACTGGCCCTTGATTATGGTGGTGGCCTTGCTGAGAGAGGCAGCAAAAACACTGTCTCTAACCCATAACCTATAACTCGAGTGAGAGGTGACCACAGAACCAGAGTCACCTTCGTGTTACAGCACTAGATTGGAATGAAGGCCTCCAGCTCTCTTAAGAAGCCCTTGAGCCCTTGACACATGTACTTGGTGCAGTGTTACACCTGGTAGAGCCCCTACCTCACAGTTCCAGATGCCTGAGTTCCCTCCTGGCCCCATTTGTTGTCTGTGTGGAATGTGCACGTTCTCCCTGTGACTGCATGGGTTTTCCAAGGTCTCTCAATTCCTTCCCAAAGACATGCTGGTTCACAGGTTAATTGGCAGACGTAATTTCCCCCCACTGTGGATGAATTGTGGGGAATGTGGTGGGAAATAGATGACAGGGGGAATTAAAGGGGGAATGGGATTGATGTGAGCAACAGCATGGAGGCTACGGATTAAAATGGCCCCCCATGGATAATGAAATTTTTTGATTGAGTTCACTCGACTAATGAGGCAAGAAATCTCAGAACAGTGGGGATTTCATTAGGCAGTCAAAATATAAAAAATCTAATTTGAGCTGCAGCTGAGGACTATGTATATAGTGAGGTTGTGTATATAGTGCAGTTTATTCACTTTGTTTCTTTATCAAATTATTGATAGGTAGGATTGATTGGTGTGTGCCGTTGACAGGCCTTTCATTCTCTAGGACCTACCGAATGACCGAATTATTATAGCAGCTGTATTGGGCCTTTATCCTCTTCAAATCTCATTTGATACGTTGATTTTGCGCATTAGTTTTCATCTGGCAAAAAGTGGAAAACCTGTGTGTGGGGAGGGGGAGGGAGGCCATTTTCAGGATTAGCAATCAGGGTTAGCACCTCTGTATCGTGATTCAGTAATACTTGTGTCAGCCGGTTTATTATAGACAAGGGTTTAGATCAGGTGGATAGCACAGAGAATAATATGGTTCATTTTTCAGAGTTCTGCCAGTGACTGATTGAAAGATCAATCAGAGTCTGAGATGGATAAACTGTACGCCGTTGCTATGGATTGATACCGATGTATAATCTGTAAATGTTATGTCTACAGATTCACCTGTGCAGTATGGAGCCTTCTTCCACAGTGGGGGTTATATCATTTTACCAAAACAGATGTTCCCACGGAGGTAAGCTTGCCATCGTGCTGTGGGTGGTGGCTATGTGGGTGCAGGGGGTGGGGGAGCTGCCAGGACTTTGCAGTGGGAGGGGTGAGGTCTGACTCCTCTGGAGCTTGATGCGGGCATGGGTGCGGGGGTGAGGGAGTGGCTGCATGGGAGTGTGGCACAGACAAGGTGGTGAGTGCGTGGGATGTAGGATGAGCTGTACTCCATTAGGGCACCTGCCGGGTGACCGGTGATGAGCTGTCAATCTTAAACCAAGGCAGCGGGTTGAGCGAACAGGGTCTCCTTCTCTCTGGGTTGTGGTGGGTGTAGAGGGTGGGGGTTAACCTGAATTTGGAATTAAAGGGTTTTAAGATTGTGAACTTATTTCTTTGATGTAATTGTATATCTCAGGACTCGGAGTCCTTTGACTCCTGATCCCTTGGTACTGACTCTGTCAGACGATGTGGAAACTGGGGAAATATGCTGTACTTTCAATTAATCTGGTGTCCCCTGGGCACACATTGTCATCCCTTTCCCCCCCTCCTCAGTCTGGGATATGTGGTCATTCTAATTAAACCCATCCTCCCCCCCCTTCCTCCCCTACCCAAGTTAAGGATCTTCACATTATCCTGGCAAAGGCATTTTCTGAATGTTCCAATCCACACACAGGGTGATCTTTCTTAACATCCACAGTTCGTAATCCTACAGTTGTCTGTCAACATTCCTCAATGTCATTTGGGCCATAGATTCCACATCAAAGGGATGAACTGACCCTCCACCCCAACCATGCTGCTCAAACCATGCTGCCTGGGTGAATATGGCCTCACCATGAATGTGGCCACTTGGCCTTTAGTGGAGATAGTTGGTACCCTTGAAAAGGGACATGTGCAACTTATAGCTGGATCCCTGCACTCAGTAATCGTGGGTATTATGGAAAGAGGCACAAAGCAGGTCAGGCAGCATCTCTGGAGAACATGGATAAGTGACTGGAGTCTACAGAAGGGCCCTGACCCGAAACATCACCGATCCATGTTCTCCAGAGATGCTGCCTGACCTGTTGAGTTTCTCCAGCAAACCACCTGTAAACCAGCATTTGCAGTTCCTTGTTTCTACATAGGTATTAAAATATAGAAGGTTTCCTCCTAATGGGGTTTATTGGGAGGATGACTTCTTCTTCTTCTTCTTGCGTATGGCGTGCACAGCCTAAAGTTATAGGACAACTTGTTTTATTTGATCTTATTTGATTGTGCACGCTGGGTTGATTGCATTCATCAAAATAGGGCAGACCACGTGAAGGCTGCAATCTTCCACCCCATTGGGAGGACTCAGACTACTTAAGGCAATTTATTTCTTTCCATTTAAGCTCTGATTTAATGTTCACAGTTCCCCATCTGCCCCTGAAACCATCGAAATGGAGGTTCGAACAACCACACGCGATGGCCTCTTGCTTTGGCAGGGTGTGGTAAGTGCTTCGACTGTGCCCTGACAAGCTAATGTAAATGTTTGAGCTTAGAAACTTTGCTACATTTTAATGGCATTGGAATGGTAATCACTTTAATGGTAAAAAATAAACTGTTGGAGGAACTTAGCAGGTAAGGCAGCATCTGTAGAAGGAAAGTGATAATCGATGTTTCAGATTAGGACCCTGCATCAGGACTGAGAGTGTAGAGTGAGATGGTTAGTGTAAAGACTGAGAGGGATAAGTGAGGAAGAGGCCTGTCGCTGACAGGTGGAACTAAGTGAGGTGGGGAATGATGAGTGGATGGAAAGAGATGAGGGAGTGGGGGAGAGGGAGGAGGGAGTTTCAAGAGAGAGCTAGGAAGGGGATCGGTAAAACCAGATAAAGCTGAGGAGGATAATAGACAGATGGGGATGATGGTGAATCTAGGTAAAGGGGGAGGGCGTGTGCGATTATAGATGGGGGTCGAGGAATGCAAGAGATGACCAAAGGGAGAGAGAACTGAGGTGGGATTGATAAGGGTGTGAAAGGAAAACAGAGCTATAAAGTGATCCCACCAACAATCACATCTCCCCCAACTTTCTGTTTTCCGCATGGACCACTCTCTCCATGTGTCCCTGCGCTGCTAAACCCACCCGCTTATCCCCACATGTACAGGCCAGTGTCTGCACAACACAAGGAGATGCAGTATTTGTCCATACATTGGGTTGAGAGAGAAAGGTAGATCAACCATGATCGAATGGTGGAGCAGACTTGATGTGCCCAATGGCCTAATTCTGCTCATATGTCTTATGATCCACGGGTTTTAGTTGTTAAGGTTAGAGACACAGTGTGGAAACAGGCCTTTCAGCCCACCGACAAGTGATCATCCATACACTGGTTCTATCCTACACACGATCCTGCACACTAGGGATAATTTACCAAAGCATATTAACCTTCAACCCTGCACATCTTTAGAATATGGGAGGAAACTGGAGCACCCGGAGAAAACCCACTCTGTCACAGAAAGAGCGTACAAAATTCTTACAGGCAGAACTCTTAGTCAGGATCGAACCTGGGTATCTGGCGCTGTAAGGCAAAAAACTCTACCACTGGGGTTACACAAAAAGCTGGAGAAACTCAGCGGGTGCAGCAGCATCTAAGGAGCGAAGGAGATAGGCGACGTTTCGGGTCGAGACCCTTCTTCAGACTGCTTTTGTCCTGGTGAGTCCTGGAGGTGCTCCTGGTGGCCAAGATGGCGTCGGGGGACTCAGGCCGGAGGCTCGGGCCAGAGTTGGGGCCCGGGGCCTGCGGGCGGTCGAGTCGGGGATTGTCGTTAGCTGGAAAGGCCTGGAGGCGGGCTAATTTCAGGTCCTTGGTGGAGGTAAGATGGGACAGGAATTGCTGATTGAAGCGGTGGATCTTCCGGAGGATGTAGTGTAGTTGGGGTCCGTTGCAGGTCTGGGTGAGTGAGGCCCGAAGATTCGGGAGAGCCAATGCGAGGTCCTGCTGGTGCCGGCGCATTGCAACCAGGGTGGATCTTAATGCCCGGTTGGAGAATTGCACAGTGTGGCGGCGGATGGCCAGTCGGTACCGATAGTCTGGCTGGGGTCCGAACTGGGAGGCAGGGAATTGGAGCTGGAATCCACGAGGTATGAGGTGGAGGTTTTTTTTTGTCTTGGTGAGTCCTGGAGGTGCTCCTGGTGCTCCACTCTACCACTGCTCCACTGTGCTCATTGAGGATTGAGGTGTTGTCCCTTTCCAACAGAAATTTTGATCATCTTATGGTCTTGGTGAGAGGCTTTGAAGCTCTTCCCATTTGTTCTGGCTGGGTTTGACTGATCCATTCAACACAGCACTTGCGGGCACTGATGTGTAGACGTTACAGCTGTATAAATTGTCCAGCCGCATGATCCCTTGTTCGCAAGCCTTCACTTTACCAGCCTGCTGAGATCCCTTAGACACAAGGCACCGTGAGAGGTTACATGTTCATCAGTCATTTCAGAAACAATGGGCTGTATTGCCACCAGAGGGCACATGATTCTCCTATTAGATCCCATCAGTTCATTGAGGACGCCCACACATCCAGTATTCTAGTGCGACTGAAGGCAGACACAAACTGGTGCAGTGCCGATCAGGAATGTCGATCTTACCACTGGCTGGGTAGCCACAGCTTAGAATAACATTCCACAGCCAAACTAACCTCAACATAACATTGAAAGATATAAGTCGTTGCTTAAGATCATGGGGCTATCTCGGCCTAACCACACTCCAAGACTAGGCATTGTGGGAAAATGGTGCATGTTCTGCACTGTACCCTTATTCCATTTTCCTGTTACATTAAAGTACCCGTTCCACACTTCATTTCTACATATTCCCAACTGCTGATTTTTTTTTTAAGCTTGTTCCTCGGTCCACTAAATCTCCAATAATGTGGCCTCTAGTTGTTTGCAAATGCTGATGGTCTGACATTTGTCTCACTCGTCAGTCTGAAAAGTGCTCCGAATGCAGCCTGAGCAGAAAGTTGTTTATTTTGCATTATCTTTAAAGACACTGGGTTCACTGCAGAATGCACTGTATTACAGTGTAACATGTAAAATAAAAATGTTTTGAGGTGTTAATAGGAGCAACATCGATTACTCTGGAAAATCAGGCTAGTCGCTGACACCACCAAAGTCCTGAAGGTGTCTGGTTATTGGAGTTTGACTGTGCATGATCCTTCACCATAGCAACAGTGTGCATGGCCTAGTGACGGTGGTGCATCCACCCTGCTGCTATCATCAGCACAAATGCAGCAAGCTGCAGCTCCAGCCCATCACCTTTCTTCTGCAGTTGTATTGGGCTCTGGTGAGACCACATCTGGAGTATTGTGTACAGTTTTGGTCTCCTAATTTGAGGAAGGACATCCTTGTGATTGAGGCAGTGCAGCGTAGGTTCACGAGATTGATCCCTGGAATGGCAGAACTGTCATATGAGCAAAGATTGAAAAGACTAGGCTTGTATTCACTGGAGTTTAGAAGGATGAGGCGGGTTCTTCTACAAACATATAAAATTATAAAAGGACTGAACAAGCTAGATGCAGGAAAAATGTTCCCAATGTTGGGTGAGTCCAGAACCAGGAGCCACAGTCTTAGAATAAAGGGGAGATCATTTAAGACTGAGGTGAGATAAAACTTTTTCACCCAGATAGTTGTGAATTTATGGAATTCCCTGCCACAGAGAGCAGTGGAGGCCAAGTCACTGGATGGATTTAAGAGAGTTAGGGGCTAGTGGAGTCAAGGGATATGGAGAGAAGACAGGCACGGGTTATTGATAGGGGACGATCAGCCATGATCACAATGAATGGCGATGCTGGCTCAAAGGGCCGAATGGCCTCCTCCTGCACCTATTGTCTATGTTTCTATATTTAGACATTCAACATTCCCAGTGGTGATAGAAGGATGGGAGAATTAAACTGTGTCAGTCCGTGGTCAGAGGGTTCCTAGGTAAAAGATCTTATCCATATTGGCAATAAAATCAGTGGAAGAGGGAATTGACAATTGACTGATGTATGAGGAAGGCTGCAGCGATGGAAAAGTTAAGGCTTCATTGTCCTCATTGTTGATTTTGCACTCCCTTTAAACTCGGGCCACCCAGCCAGCGGTGTTCCCAACATCACTGAGAGAGGCCTTTGGCTGATAATAATAGTTTTTCTTTTGTTTGTAGAAACATGGAGAAAGTGGAAAAGGAAAAGACTACGTGGCTCTCGGTCTCCAGAATGGTCACGTGCTCTTCAGGTAATCCCAGCTGGTGGGACATGAACATGTTTGTAGGTGATTGCGGCCTAGGCTGTGAATAAGCTGAACAGAGATATCACCCCCGAATGTGAAAGTTGTGGCTTCAAGTCTTATCCACACACACACGAGCAAAATCACTGAGTCAGGCACCCAGAGAATTCCTAAGTGAGCTCTCTGTCAGTGTTGATATTTATGTTTAGCACATTAGGCAAGGCCCTGTGGTCTCCCTCTGGTTGATGTGAAGGATTCCCATGCTACAACTCAAACAACAGCTCGGCTAGTCCAAGTGTGCTGATCATTATTTGTCATGGTTATTATCACTTTATTCTTTCAGGTTATTATATCATAATGTTACATTTTTATGTACTTTGTTTACTTTGAGATGTCTTGAAGTCATAAGGTCATTAATGATAGGAGCAGAATTACACCATTCGTTCCATCAAGTCTACTCTGCCATTCAATCATGGCTGATCTATCTCTCCCTCCTAACTCCATTCTCCTGCCTGTTCCCCAGAACCCCTGACACCCGTGCTAATCAAGAATCTATCTATTTCTGCCTTAAAAACATCCATTGACTTGGCCTCTACAGCCTTCTGTGGCAAAGAATTCCACTGATTCACCATCCTCTGACTAAAGAAATTCCTCCTCGTCTCCTTTCTAAAGGAACGTCCATTAATTCTGAGGCTATGACCTAATCCTAGACACTCCCACTGGTGAAAACATCCACTCCACGTCCACTTTATCCAAGCCTTTCACTATTCGTTAAGTCGCAAAAGGTGTCATGTAAACACATGTTTCTTTGGGTTTTTCTGTTCTCGGTGAGAAAACTGTGCTACAGCAGCGGTTTTCAGCAGCTGCAACCTTACAAAGTGCAAAATGATTCGGCCCTCCGTTGGTATTTTGGGCTAGCACTGGTTAGAGGGCAGATCTCACCAGGTACAAGTGCCAGAGGGTCTGTGAAGATCAGATTACAATGTTATTGAGTTTTATGCAAGTCTCAGCCACTGCTGCCCAAATCCCACTCCCCAGTTCCCTCGATGGGACTTAATTTTCCTGCCAGGCCGGTTTTGAACAGAGCAAATTCTGAGTGGGAAGCTCACTTGCTCAGTTATTTAGCTCTGCCCCAGCCTCAATGTACAAAAGGCTGGAGTGTTGATCAGTGTTACAATTGTTAAGTTCAATCCCAGGAGCTATTGGCAGGGACCACTGGAGAAAACCAGAGCATTGGCATTCTTCTTCCTTTCTCACCTTAGACACTGGTCAATCACGTTGACCTCCAGTTACCCATCTGAGATCAATTAGCCCATCATAACCTTGTTAAAATAACTGGTTTGTCTGATTTGTAGATCCAGCATCTGAAATCAGTGGGTCTCAAGGAAACGAAGGCCCCTTTCCCTTAAAAAAGGCCAGCATCACATGATAGCATGGGTCATCAGGCTGTTTGAGGTTAACTTAAAATTATGTATTTATGTAGGTGTGTATGAAGGAATCACAGATGCTGGTTTATACTGATGATAGACACAAAATGCTGGTGTATCTCACATGGTCAGGCAGCATCTCTGGAGGACAGGAATAGGTGATGTTTCAAGTCGGAAGAGGGGTTCCAACCCAAAACAACACCTATTCCTTTTCTCCAGAGATGCTGCCTGAGCCTGCTGAGTTACTCCAGCGTTTTGTGTCTATTTATGTAGGACCTTCAGCAGGACATCCTGACGGACATCGCTGTGAGTGAAGTGTTGCAATGTAAGAACGTGCCATTATGTTGGAGAAATGTACGCCCCCCCCACATTAAACCCCACATTCCTCTCAATCCTGGGGTGGGGAGGGTTAGCTAAATGACTGCTCTGGTTATAATGATTTATGGATAAATGTTGCTCAGGCCAGCAGCTAGAACTTTGCATATTCCCTGCAAATGATGAATAGAATAATTTTTGGTTCAACTGTGTCTTTTGATTTAATGTGCCATCCAAAAGAGGATGGCAGCACTCTCTTGGCAATGGCTGGCTTTAGTGTCCATGGTGCTCATTTCATGTGCAGAATATGCACATTTTATTGACAGAGAATCATCATGGTGTGTGACTCTGAATAGACCACAGAGGATGCTCTCCAATTCTGGTTCTCACATACATTATCAGTCTGACATTTATTATACTTTTCAATGTTGCTGCTTCATCTTACTTTCATTATCCAAGTACCACTGGCTTTCCCCCTCATATGAGTTCACACCAGGGCCGTGTTGAGCCAGGTCATTTTGAGGGTGAAATCAAGTTTATTGCTCACACAAATAGTGAAAATCTGTCATTCTCTGCTGCAAAAGGCTGTGTCGGATGGAGATAGCTGAGTTCAGTGGGATATTATTGGATATGGTATCACAGAATGGTTACAGCACAGAAGGAGGCCATTTGACTCATTGAGTCCATACTGGCTCCATCTAAGTGCAACCCAACCCGTCCCATTCCCCCCTGCCTTCTCCCCCTAGCCCTGCAAGTTCTTTCCATTCAGGAACCTATCCAGCTCCTTTCCACTATTCTCCAACAGACTCCAACTGTTTTCTGCGTAAATGCTTTCATCAAGTGGGATGCTACAATGTCAAGTCATTGGAGCTGAGGTGCAAGTCAATAATCATCTTCTCTCTGTGTTTTATTGTGTCCACACAGTTACCAGTTGGGAAGTGGTGAAGCTAACATTCTCTCAGATGATCCCATCAACGACGGGGAATGGCATAAAATAATTGCTGTGCGGTAAGAAAATATAAATTTTAGTACGTTTAATGAGTCCAATTAACACTATTCCCTGCAGCATACCAAGGCGTACTGGAGTGCAATGGAGCATACTGAGGAAGCATAGCTTGCATTTATACCAAACCTTTCACATTCTTGAGAAACACACGTAATTCACACCCATTAAAGTATTCTGAAGCAACATCAACGTCGTTAGGTAACACACAAGATTCATAAACAGCAAATAAAACTATTAATGAGGTTTGGGGTATTGTTTAGCTTAGTTTTGAGACAGTGTAGAAACATACCCTTAGGCTCACTGAGTCCAAGTCAATCTGTTCTCTCACCTGCTCTCACTAGTTCTATGTTATTCCATTTCTCATCCACTCCCTGCACACTATGGGCAAATTTACAGTTGCCAAATAACCCGCAAACCCATATGTCTTTGGGATGTTGGAGGAACTCCATGCAGCCACAGGGAAAATGTAGAAATTCTACACTGACAGCACCTAAGCATAGCTGCCAAGTAGTACGGATTTTCCGTATTTCGTACGGAAATGCGTTATGACTACGGAAATATCAATTTGCGTTGTTAAATACGGATTTTCTTTTTTTAAACGACCATGGATAATCGTTACAACGAGTCACCGCTGCACTGGCCATGTTGCAGCAAGATCGCCTTTGAATTTTACATTTTTAAAAAGCAAATGGTTTAATGAGTACTGCAGAAAGATTGGAGTCGTTTATCACTTGATTCAACTGAGACAAAAACGATTTGTTAACTGCCACTGTTAGCACTTGTTAACAACTAATAGTTAACACGTAGTTATAAAATGTGTCACCAATACATCGATCTGCATTCTTCAGTCAATATAATTGTGTTTTGACCAAGTATTAATGACGCCGCGTTCCTTTGAATAAAATTCATGGGAGAATTTCTTAAAACTTACTGTCATTAAGGGCTCTGGACCGCAAGCCTGGGCTTCTTCCTGGCGTGCAGGTACAGTCATTCACCCACGTTATTTTAAGAAGGAACTGCAAATGCTGCAACAATCGAAGGTAGACAAAAATGCTGAAGAAACTAAGCGGGTCAGGCAGCAACTCACCCGCTGAGTTTCTCCAGCATTTTTGTCCATGCAGGTTATTTAGTAATTTGTACCCGTAATTTAGGGAGGTAATATTAATTTTCTTTTAAAGTTTATGTGTGTTTTTTTCTCTCTCTCCTTCAAGGTTATTTCTTCTGTTTGCCTTTATTTGCTTCAGTTTTATTTAGTGTTATTTATCATGTTGTGGTTGTAGCTTTTCAACGATTTAAACGTATCGGATTTTTAAAATTCATATAAATTCATAGTGTCGCCCGAGGGCCAAATCCCTTCAGCTGTACCTGCAACTGAAGCTACGGGTGGATTAGTAGACCTTGAAGAGGCATTGACACATTGTTTTTATGTAGAGGGGTAATGGAGAAGGGCTCCGGACTGCGAGCTCACTGACTGAATGATACAGACGTTCTGACCTAAAATCACACACTTCAGGTCATTTATTTTAGGATAAGCCTTTCTAGAGAACATGCTACTTTTTGCTTTGCCCATCTTCAAAATATAAAATTTTGAGTTTGGCATTTAACTGGTACAAGAAGACTACAAAGCTTGGAATATCTATTTTTTTACACATTACAACTTTCTACATGTCTACCTTTTGGTATGTATGTGGCAATTGTGGCTCATGGAATTTTCTCCCACACTACTAGTTATATTCGTAACAACATATTTAAACACAGTGAAAATTTTGATCTTTCCCAACCCCTTCAATAATGCCTGAAGAAAGGACTCGACCCTAAACGTTGCCTAGCCATTCCCTCCATAGATTGACACAAAATGCTGAACTCAGGGGGTCAGGCAGCATCTCTGGAGAGAAGGAATAGGTGATGTTTTGCATCAAGCCCCTTCTTCAGACCCTCCATAGATCTCCAGCACTTTATGTTTTGCTCTTAAAATAAATCCGTGGTCCGCTGAAGAAACAACATGATAGACCATTCTGGAAGTGCAAGTCTTGCTGTACACTTCATACTGTAGAACACATCATAATACACCATGAGTGAATTAATGGGGTTAGATTTTTTTTTTTAATCTGTTGTCTAGAATTAATCGATACCCACCCTATATACCTTATATCAGATTTAAATCCGTACTTCCGATTTTTTTGTTTTATGATTTGTCAATTTTTTGTGCCTGATTATTTGGCGGCCAATCAACCGCTGTGACTAAGGGGGTTGTGTCCAATCACCGACCAGCTTCCCTTAAAATTCCTGTCCAATCAACAAATCGGTCTCCTCCCGTCCAGTCAGCCGCTGTCTCCAAGGGCATTGTGACCAATCACATAATGCGCTGGTCACTCGGCGGCCAATCAGACACAGTCTCCGAGGGGCGTTGCGACCAATCACCGACCAGCTTCCCTTACTGAGCGAGAGAGAGGGGGAGAGGGAGAGAGATATACAAGAAAGCAGCGATGACAAATAATAAACAATAAACTGTATTACAAATACACAATAAACAAGTTATGCATTCTTGTACTCTTACATGGGTATGACTGCACATTTAAAAAAAAATTCTGCAAAATGGCGCCGCGTAAGAATACTGATTTCCTCAGCAAAATACTGATTTTCAGGTACTAGAATACTGTAATCCTCTGACTGAACTTGGCTGCTCTGCCTAAGGTTAGGATCGAACCCGGGTCTCTGGTACTGTGAGGCAGCAGCTTCAACTACCTGTGTTGTTGACAAGGGTTCAACATGCCCTTCTTCGAATGTTTCAAGGAGGACTTCAACATGTCATTTTTTCAAACTCTTCTAAACTCGCCAATTAGGTCGCCTAAGTGGGACAGCCCCTTTAGTTTTTTAATTTTGCAACAGTTGTTCACAGCATTAATTGGAATGACTCTGGAGGTTGTTCTGATCCCTCCAGCTTGATATTAGTGGGAGGAAAGTTGGTTATAGTCTGAAGTTACTGAATTTTTTTTTTTTTAAAGCCAATGTTAGAAATCGTAAAATTAGAAACTCTCAGCAAGCTGAGAAATATCTGCAGAGCGAGAATCCGTGTTAATGCTTCTGGTCAAAGATGCTTTTATCAGCGCCCAGGTAATTGCTGGTCTTTACTTCCACAGTGAAGGCAAAAGAGGATATGCCCAACTGGATGGAGATGAGATTGTTTACGGCGAGTCCAAAGGTGACAAGGTCATGGTCAACACTGGTGGTAGCATCTATCTGGGTAAGCCTGGAACTTTATTTGATGGACTTCATCAGTTCACTTAATTTAATTTTATCACAAAATCGGATCAACAATATCCATTGGCAGCTGCTTTATATAAAACTGTTTGCCCATTCCCATTGGTTGTTGTGTTCAATAAGACAACAATCCTGCTCCTCTCAAACCCTGGATGTCTCAGATTGTTACAGCCGGATGATTACTTTAGAAGAGTAGTCATTATAGGTTTGGCGGAAAAGGCATGAACTCATAAGCAACCATGAGATATATGGCCAGTTGATCCACTTTAATGATTATGGAGAGATGAATGTGGCCCAGGACACGGGAAGAACCTCCTGCTCAGATGAAGCATGGGGATTATATCTGCCTGCCAGTGCCACAGTTTAATATCCCATTCAAAAGACAGCACTGCTCACATTGCAAACACATGTCTATCTGGAATATCATATAAAGTTGAAAGGGTCGGGTTCCAAATGCACTGTCTCCTGGCTCGGAGCTGCGTTGCAACAAGGGAAGCAGCTGCGTCTTCAAGCTCATCCTCATTGCAAAACGGAGCAGGCATAAATGCAGGACATTGCAATGTTTCCATTCACTGCCCATGCATTTCATGACATTTGCCAACGATATCTGTGTTGCATCAGCAGGGCTTTATTTTAATCCCAAGCATCCCGTCAGTCGTATGTTTGAGAGGTTATTGGACTTGATCCAAGCTTTTTGTTTTCAGTGGCAGAACACAGTATGGAGCCTTTCCCCATAGTGCCTTTGTGGTGGCTGCACTAAGTTTGAATTCATCCCTCAGCACGTGCTCCTGCACATTGGAATACACCTGTCTGCAACATTCAGCTGTGTTCAGCTGCTTGCATTGGAAGACCAACTGTTTTGGTCAATCCAAAGTGTATCTTGAGAGCAGTACCTCAGTTATCAAGGCCACAAGACTTGGACGGGCACAGAATTAGGACACTCAGCCCATTGAGTCTATTCCACCATTTGAACATGGCTGATCTATTTTTCCCTCTCAACTCCATCCTCCTGCCTTCTTACCGTACCTTTGACACCCTTACTAATCAAGAATCTGTCATTCTCCGCATTAAAAAATCAATGACCTGGCCTCCACAGCCATTTGTGACAATGAATTCCACAGACTCACCACCATCTGGCTAAAGAAATTCCTCCTCATTTCCATTCTAAAGGTACGCCCTTTTATTCTGAGCTGCGCCCTCTAGTTCAAGATTAAGCTATGACTAAGCAATGGAATTGTTTCCGTTAATTCTCCTTACTTCCTGCATCTGAGCCTACCTCCCAAACCAAAGGTTTCATTATTTTATTCTTCTGTTTCTATCAGTTTATAATTGGTAACACCAATTTAGCAAATTTCCGCGCTTTAAAAATGTTGCTCATTTGTTATTGTTTAGTCAAGTAATTTGTTTCAACGATGGGAGTAGTAACTCATTCACGCTATCTTGGCCTGGCTGATCCATATTCTGATCTGGTCCCTCACGCCACTGCGCTGATCGGCAAAACTTCAACAGGTGTTTCCGCCCGGATTTCATGCTTCCTTTTTTGTCTTCAGGTGGAGCTCCAGAGGTCAAATACTTCACAGGGGGAAAGTTCACCTCTGGGATTACTGGCTGCATCAGGAAGGTGATCCTTGTGAATAAAAGGCCCGGACAACATCGAGTGCAGCCCGTTGACCTGCAGGTTCATGCGGAGGGAGGGGTGAATGCCGAAGAGTGTCATTCGTAGATACTCAGGTTCACCGAAGGCAAAGTAGAGACTTCTGGGGAAAGGTGCTTTGCTGCTATTAAATTGGATTGTTTTGTGTTCTTTAATGCAGTCCATTTTAACCAAAAAAGAAATCATCGCAACGTCATCTAATTGTATTCTGTTGAATGAAGGTTTCGACAAGTCAGATTGATTTATTTTGTACTACAACAGCCATACAAGAACGCCAGCATTATCCTTCGAGGCTGATGATCCTATGGATTTAGGTTGCTCTAGCACTGAAGGTTGGAATGTAGGTGAACAAGAACAACTAGGAATCTTTTTGCTACCACGGTCTCTGGGTTTTAAGGCACACTGGCCCAGGTTTGTCTCTACTTGAGTAGGCACAATTAATTTGTTTAAGGAAAAGGTTCACAAGTTGCATAAAGTTTTGTGCTAAAAGTTTTGGATGGCTGGTCAGGATAGGTTCTTTATCATTGTAGAAGTTATACAAAAATCTGAATTGGTACCAGTGTTTCAAGAGTTTATAATTGTGTGAATTTCTGTCAGTTACATCGGCAGTCATTTCCTACACCTATGTATCGCTGGCTTACCAATTGTTCAGCAATGCTGAAATCCAAGTCTCTGCTTAAACTTGCCCCTGGATTATATGGTGCGTGTGCGTTGGTATAAAACGATGCAGAGGTACACAAGGGCTTCCAAAGAAACAATGTGAGTTAAGGATTGGGATTCGGACAGGGGAGGGAGGATCGGGATGGAAAACTGTCAAAGATGACAACACCTTAAGGAAAAAGCCCAAGGTCACTAAATATTGTTCCGTAAGGTTAGCTTCCCAATAGCGATCCAGAATTTGCAAGCCCAAATACCAACAGGCTAAAGTGAAAAACTAAATACCTTTTATTCGTTCAGTTATGTGCTGTAAACAGGTACGGTGATGGCTTTGGCACAATAGGAATGGATTGTGTCAGAGGTCTCCACTCCCAAAGGAACAAAACGTGGTCCTGTCTGCCTTATTCTTCATCCGTTTACAAAGGCACTCTGTGCAAGGTCATGGGAATGAAGGAATCCAGTAAATAGCCAAGTTTCAATCAATAAATCTTTAAAGGGCATTGTCTTAAGAAATATTGAGCTAACTGTCAGTTGTTCACGTGTACCGTGCTTTAACATGTAGTTCAGACATGGTTAAAGCTGTGACGTAAAGCTACACTGCATCAACTCCCAAGTACAATGAACTCAATGTCCTTCAACTCACAATTTGACAATGCACTGATTGTTTTTTCATATGTTAATCACTTCCTTTAGTAGGCATATGGAATTCCCAAAAGGGGAAAATGGATCTAGAAAACTTAAATCATGTGAACCTTGTTCCTTTTACTTTGAGGTGTTGTGTTGAGGTGGTAGAAAGAGGCAATCCTGCTCCCAATAGGCTTTACGGATTTGAGTGTTTTGCAAGTGAGGTAAATGGCAGGGTACATTTTGTGTGCAGATACTAAATGTTGAATGGAGAGCGATATGTTTTAAACTGTTGGTAACGTATGGCTATATGTATAGCAAGGAAGCAGTAAACTTACAGGTTAGATCAAGAAAGAAAATGTGACCTCTGGTACCAATATACCTTCCCCAAATCAGCCACAAGGCTTTAGATTCAGGTGCAAGAATACATTCAAACTGAATGAAGGATTAAAATTTTTGTTTGAAATGTGAAACACTCTTCGTGTTCCAATTCTGAATTAATTAATTGATTAATTAATGAGCCATCTTGTGAACCTTTTATGAAAAATGTTTGCTGGAGACATAGCCAACTCATTTTTAAAACAAAGTCAGAACACCCTTGCATAGTCAATGCTTTAATAGAACTACTGACCTCTCTCTCTCTCTCTCTCTCTCTCTCTAATTCTCTCTCCCCTCTCATAGCCGGGGCAATCGCACACACAACATATGTTAGTACTCTTAATATTTATCTATTCATTTATTATATGTACAGCATCCTCGAATGTTATTGTAATATTTGATCATTTTCCGTGTTTCTTTTAATCAAAGACATTCTCTTTCATTAATTGCAGTATTAAGGAGATCTGACTCCTCAGTGAGTCAGTATTTCAGCTACCTATTTAATAGTATGTTATTATAAAACTGAGCAGATTTATAACAACCATTTGATTTTGTGTTTGTGTGTGTGGAAAGCCTTAAAGAATTAATAATCTTCCTCTTGTTAAATAGACTAATTTATATTAGCTGCATTTTTGTTCACATCATTCTTTGTTAGTGGGATACATATGGCCTCACAGTAGAAAGCTGCAGTAATCAATTTCCATTCTGAATTAGAAAGATATATATGAAGAATGCCACTCCTATATACATTCACTTAAGCACTAATGCTGTGGACTACTAGAATAAGTAGAAAAAATGCAATTCTGTTCCATGGTTTTCTTAGAAATATATCCTGGAGACTGATCTCACTTCTGATTTCCCCCAAACCTTCTCGGACAGAAGCTATGATTTATTTTCTAGTCCATTTGGTGAGACGGGGCTGGAAAATGGAAGGGTCTTGGAGATGAAAGGAACACATACCCCTAGTCAAAATCATGCTTCAAAGATCAATGGAAGTCTTTCTTTGTTGGCATTTGGTACTGGCTGGTTCCAGAGTAAAAACAGCAAGATAATAGAATCTTTCAACAATTGCTAGTTGCAGTGCTCTCCTACAGTCTGTTACAAGGGGAAGTGCTTGTATCTCCTTAAACATTGTTACATGGACATTTAGAATGCAGCTTCTAAAGATTTTAAGCATTTTGTTTAGCCATATTTCATTAATTTGATTTCCAAGTACCACTGGTTAAGTATACGGTGAAGCAGCCAGATGGATAAGCAGATGGATAAGATTGTGTAACTTTCTGTGATACAATAGGGTGCTCTTGGTGTGTTGAGAAATATAATTTACTTTCAACACTTGGTCCCAGTCAAACTGATACAATAACTTTATACTTTATCACTGTGCTACAAACCAAAAACTTGCAGGCAGACTGACTGCAAGCAGCAAACTAATATATTGTAGAAACAAAGAACTGCAGATGCTAGTTTACAAAATAAAACCAGGAGTGCAGGAGTAGCTCATCAGGTCAGGCAGTATCTCAGGAGAACATGGATAGGTGACGTTTTGTATCAGGACCCTTTAGTCTGAAGAAGGGTCCCGACTTGAAACGGCATCTATCCATGTTCTCCTGAGGTGCTGCCTGACCTGCTGAGCTACTCCAGCACTCTGTGTCTTCTTCTGAACTAATATATTGTGTGCGGTGCCTGCATTCAGTCTATGTCATTGAACATTAATGAGGGGAAAATGTGAATGGAGCAGATAAAGCATGAGACACTAAGCAGACTGATTCCTTGTGTCTTTTTAAATAGGGAAATGGGTGCATTTGTCGCCTTCTAAAAAAATTCACTGGCAGAACTAATGAGATCTTCTAACAACCTGGCTAGCCACATTCACATACTGTATGTTATATTAACCCACTCAAGAACTTTATTTTTTATAAAGAATAAAGGCCTTGCAATGTAGATTGTTACACAAACTATTTGGAGGTGATTCAGTGACCTGGGCAATGGGAAGTAAGGATATGACTTAATTATTAAGATGCTGAACTTTTTTTACTGCTTTCAGTGTTAATCTCTTTGCTTCCAGACTTTTTTTAACCAGTTAGTGTGAATTTTATTAAATCATAATATACATGTGCGGGCAATGAAAACCCAGTTGGTGGTTCAGTTGCAAAATATTTTTAACAATGCCTCTATCAAAGGCAGGGACCGTTGCGGAGTTGCTAATTAACACAATCTGAGAGAAGTGAATTTGAATCTATTCTTACCCCAGAACTATGCACTCATACTGAGGGCAAGATTAAAGGCCAAGAAGATGGGTTTAGTGTAGATGGGTGCATAATTGTCAGTGCAGACACAGTAGACTCTGCTTATATGGTATATGACAATGACTATGACCATCCCAATAGTGTTAGGTAACATCACGGTAAAGCAGAGGGATTGAGTCGCCATTTGTGTTTTCACCTCTGCTGTACAAAGCAGTTGTGTTTAAGAGCTTGGGGTGTCCCAAAAGAGAGAACTTTGAAATGACTCTGAATACGACTTTTTTTCTGGACTCAAAATTGTAGGCCTCAAGATTATAAAAACTATTGAAAGAGCATTTTGAGAAAATAGATTTGTTAAAATTTGGCAGAGTTTAAATGTTTCAGGAAGTCAAAAGTACTGGAGAAACTCAGGGGGTGCAACAGCATCTGTGGAGTGAAGGAAATAGGCAACGTTTCGGGCCAAAACCCTTCTTCAGACTGCAGTTTTGATTCCACTGTAACTTGCTCTACAATCCAAATTGCTCTCAAATAATTGTGCAGGTGGTGGCTTTCTCCATGGTTTTCTCATGATCCTTCCAAGCCAAACTTGGTACCTCCTTGGTCTTCCCTCATAATGTGCTATGAACCTGGAGCCCAGCGACAGGTGTAATATAGTATGGATGCATTGTTTGTGAAACCGCACTATCTACTATCATGACCTCAAATACAAATTGGGATATTCACCAGACTTGAACATTACCACAAGCAAGTAGGCCAACCTGCTAGTACAACCCCATCACCCTCAGTAATTTTCCCCGTAACCTATTATCTCTGCATTCCCAGTAATTCTATCACTCACCCACACATTAGGGACCTTCTTTCTATCGAGTCCACACACAAGATTAGAAGTTGTTCAGCCAGAGCTGAACACACTTCTCGGCGTCTGCATACAATGGTGTGTGTCTTGTTGCTCCTTGTGTGTGGTGGTGGAAAGATTGGTGGAAACAGGGCCGCGACGTGAACGCACTTTCCTTGACCTCACATTAGGGACAATTTACTGTAACCAAATAATCCACCAACTCATGCATCTTTGGGATGTTGGAAGAAACCAGAGCCCTAGAGGAAATTCGCCCAGTCACAGGCAGGTCCAAACTCCATGCAGACAGCACCAGAGGTCAGGATTGAACCTGGCTTGCTGGAGGTGTGAGGCAATGACTCCACTCGTTGCAACACCATTCCACCCCATGCAAATGGAACTAAATGAGGGAGTGCTTTCTTTTGCATGTGAGATGAGAACAGGCAAAGAAGAGAATGGTAGAGTTTAGCTTTCTCTACCTTTGATTAGGTCACTCAATGTTCTGTGGTTCTGTTCCAGATAATAGCCGAGCAAGCAGTTTTCCAGGTAAAGTGGGTTTGAAATCGTGAGATGTGTGGTTTTTAGCAAAAACGGTCCTTGCCATTAACCTTAACATTTGCCCTTCCCTGATATATTTTTCTTCAACATATTTCCCTTCTATTTATTTCTGCTTTTTTTTTTGCAACAATTGCGATTCTAATGTTGGACCTACCAGTCTACTGTGTACATGGCTCATTCCAAGATAATCAGTCAGCTTCACTCTATATCCAGATCTTTCCCGAATCACAGCTTGTTATTTTTGGACCATTGCATTACAAAACTCCTACCTCAGTCACTGTGGCAAGAGAACACAGGATCTGCATAAGGTGCTAACAGACATGACTTATGTCACCTTTCAGGTATTCGTCTGAGGTATCCCATTTTACCAAGGCTCAGTTACTTGTCAGTTTAAAGGTGTTAAGAAATAATTGCATCCGAGGCTTTTTTAAACAGGAAAGCCCGGGTAGAGTTACTCCGCCAGAGAAGAAGCGATTCGCTTTGGAGTACAACGGAAAAATAGGATGAGGAAACGGTGGCAGCCACAGCGAATAAATCATAAGCTATTTCTTCTTTTACAGCATGACATTTTTCTATTGCATCAGGAAAAATTTAACAGGAATAAAGTGTAGCACATCTGTACACAGCTGTCACAGAGGGGTTGTAACAGTCTGGGTGGCAGGGCCTGGTGAGCAAGGTAACTGAAATAGAGTTCCAGTGGATATTGTGTTTACCAAATCAGAACTGTTTTAAGACTGTTTAAAATAGTCCAGGCAACCATGTATCAAAGATGCCAATTGTTTGGTGCTTACGCAGGTTCCTTGGGATTCCATTTGAACCTACCATTGCTGTATGTGTTCAATGCATTTTATTTAAACAATAAAAGCTTTTTAATTCACTGGAGCTGATGTTCTGTTCCATAGATTGATATTTGAAGTCTATGAAATGTTATTTGGTGAGATGATTCCAGCCTCCAAAAATACCAGGGTTGACGTCTAAGTTTGGACTGACAAATCTGTCGTACGTAGGTGATCATCTTGGCCAGACAGAAGAAAGCTCTTCTATTTCTCCAGAATTTCTCTAACTTTAAGTAACCCCGGCGTTTCCTCTCTCTCTATACCTCCCCCATCCAAGTCACACCAGCTTCTCATTTTCACCCAACAAACAGCTAACAATGACCTGTTTCCTTTATCATCGTTACTTTTTTGCATATCTTTCATTCATTGTTTTTTATCTCTCTACATCATCGTCTTTATATCTCATTTCCCTTATGCCTAACCAGTCTGAAAAAGGGTCTCGACACGAAACATCACCAATTCCTTCTCTCCAGAGATGCTGCCTGTCCCGCTGAGTTACTCCAGCTTTTTGTGTCTATCTTCGGTTTAAACCAGCATCTGCAATTCCTTCCTACACAGAAGAAAGCTCGACAGGTTTGTTTCTTTTGGGAACATTTTTCGGGTTCCTCTCCAACTCAGAAGGTTGCCATTCCTTCACTCTCATTGGGTCAATATCTCAGATGTCCACCTATGCATGTGCCCCATCCGCACACTCACAGCCAAGTGGCAAATGGAAAGGCTCGGCTTCACTACAACTACTATGGGCTACAAATACCAATGTTTTCACTGCTATCCCCATCCTCATCCCCACATTCAATTACCTCAGCTTGCCCAGTAAACATCCTGGGGATTGCACATGGCACAGAAGATGTATATCCAAGGGGTCTGATGTGCCTACCTATTAATTAGGATAACTCAACTAACAGTTAATGTTTAATAGTAAGATTAAATGAGAACTTACCTGTTCAAAGTTTGATCTTTATTTTATGAGGAGTTACGATGGGGGATTATGTGAAGAAGCGCTGTCTGGTGCATGATCGACATACTTCAAAGCAGCGACATGAAAAACACAGAACCAATAGCCGGAGTAAGATAGTAAGGCTCACATAGACTAGAACTACCAGATGATCATTTATATTATGAGGGCCGGGAGCGGAGGGCACGTAATCCCTCATCGTAACTCCTCATAAAATAAAGATCAAACTTCGAACAGGTAAGCTCATTTAATCTTACTATTTTACTTCGGAGTCACGTGAGTGACTACGTGAAGATTTTAAAGCTCTGTTTTTTATGTCGTAGATTCACTCCATACAACAGTCTGTTTCAGTCAACACAGTAGTGAGTAAATAGTATATTTTTAAAACATTGTTTCAGTTTATGTAATAAGTCTTTTAATCATAAAAGAACAAAAATAATAACCCCTCTATCCCAGGGGAAAGTTTACAACAAAAGTGATAATGATATAAAGTGATAATATAAATCGATAATATAAAACAAAGCAAACATTCAAAGAGAACCCAACACTGCGTGTCCAAACTCTGGCACCGTGAGAACAGGCTTATCGGAAAGACTTTGAAAAGATTTCTTCTTTACACCACCCTGCGGCCTCTAAAATTTGGTCGAGTGGCACATCCTGTACCTACGCCGCGGACGTAGCTGCCGCCCTGGTGGAGTGAGATTTAAACACATCAGTGTCTACTCCTACTAAATCCAAAACCTGTTTTAACCATCTAGAAATGGTTTGAACTGAGACTTTTTATGTGTTTTTTTGTGCGTAATCAGTAACGCTGTCTCACCACCCCGGAGACGCTTGGTTGCTTCAATATATTGAGTCAAATGCTTAACTGCACACAATGTTTGATCGACAGGATATGCTTTAAACATTACCTTGGTTCCAGTTTTCCCTGGTCTGCTTTGTTTGATTAGATCATAATCATAAAAGCAATGTTATCTGAAGCCACATGCATACAATCTAAACGTAACATTTGCAATGTTTGTATTCTTTGAGCTGACACTAACGCCATTAGCATTACTACTTTAAATGTTAACTTCTGCAAAGACATTGACGTAATTGGAGCCCATTGCCTAAGCAAAGTAAGAACAATGCTAACATGCCAAATTTCTCTATATCTGGGTTTGGGAGGATTTTTATTAAAAATTCCTTTCATAAACCAGGATATTAATGGATGAGACCCGATTGATTCCCGGTCAGAAATTTGTCCTAAATAGGACGACAAAGCACTATGAGCACTATTAATGGCACTATAACTTAAGTGCTGATCAACATGTAACCCAGCAAGGAACTCCAATACATTTGATATGTTCGCAGTATGATATCTTTGACTGTCTACAGAAGACTTCCCATTTCCTTATATGCGACATATATTGTTTTTTAGTGCTATTTCTCCAGGCTGAAGCTATAATATCCACGGTCCTATCTGACAATCCAAGCCCTTGCAATGGTCTGGTCAGAACCTGCAGATTAACAAATTCATATGATCATGCAATGGATGAATTTCTTTTGTCACTGGTTGTACCAACAAATCATTGCAACTAGGAATCATCATAAATGGTTCAATAATCATTCTAAGCATCAATGGGAACCATGACTGCGTAGGCCAATTTGGAACCACCAAAACGCCCGTGGCAGAGTCTTGCACTATTTTCATGAGACATTGCCCAATCAGGCAGAATGGGGGAAAAGCATAAAAGAACATATTCCCCCAATGTAGCGAGACTGCTCCTGGGTCGGGCTCCCAAGACACGTATTTGGGCAATTGGTGATTTATTCTAGACGCAAACAGATCAATGTCCGGTAATCCATACCGACTGACAATATTTTTGAAAACTTGTGGATTTAACATCCATTCTGTACTGTCTTTAAATTTTCGTGATCTGTTATCTGCCACAATATTGTCTCTCCTTGGGATATAGATAGCTGAAACCCAAATATTCTTAGAAATACACCAATGCCACATCTGGTTAACTAGATAATCACATGATAATGATCTTACTCCACCCATGTGATTGATATATGCCACAGCTGTGGTATTGTCTACTAGTAATTGGACATGCAAATCCTTCATAGTAGAACAATAAGCTTTCATTCCATAAAATACTCCAAACAACTCGAAATAATTAATACCATATGCTTGAAGAAATAAGTCCTCTTGGACAGTCCATCTGCCACCACAGCTGGTGTCATTGTCCGTAGCCCCCCCCATCCGAGAGCACTTACAACAGTTTGCAAAACCACTGCTGGTTGCTGAACAAATATGTTTTTAGCAGCTTGTGGAACATTCTCAATCCACCACTAACTCGGATAAAGCTTCCGTTGGTAATTTGTTGCATGGATCAGAAATCCTAGCCTTTTGCTGAAACTGATTTTTCAGTTGATTCCTGATTAGCATTGACAATTAAAATGTCATCAAGATAAGCCATGACAATGTGTTTTTGTGCCCTTAGCAGTGCAAGTACTGATTTCAACAATTTTATGAACAGCCTAGCCTTATATTGCCACAGCTGACCCATCCAATTAAACTTCAAATACCTGCGAAATGATGATGAATTAGTACTGAATAATATGCATCTTTCAATTCTATAGTAGCCATGTAACCTGTTGATAACAACTGCCTTGCAGTGTTGAAGGTATCCATTTTGAAATGCTTATACTGGACAAATGTATTAAAGTGTATGAGGTCAGAATGACTCTACCACCCCCATCTTTCTTTGCCTGGGGAAAATATTTGACACAAATTGTTATGGATTATTAACCGTATTTTCAATTACTCCTTTTTCAAATAAAATGTTTGCCTCTTTTTTATCTGAGATTTTTCAGGTGCAGAAAACACCAAATTACGATTAGGTTTATTCAGTACAGGTGGATCAATTTCTTCTACAAATTTTATTGTAGATCCTGAAACAGTATCTAATATAAACCGATCAGATGTTATGCAGCACCATTCATCATAAAACAATTGTAATCTACCACCAATCGGAGGTTCACCAAAAGATTCCTCTGTGATAGAATTAAGTTTTTGTACCTCCAAATGCACGTGATGGTCTCCTTTTCCCAACATATGGGTTTACATCAGGCTGTGATGTGTAATAATACCTCCTCACCATACTCCTGCCTCTGCTTCATAATCAAATCCCCTTCTCATTGAGCCAGACCTTCTTTGACCAAATATGAAAGGTTTCATAAGGCTGATAGTCTTTGCCTCTTCATCAATTTCTTTGATTTGTTTAGGCAAGTTTTCTTCGAATAAATACCCAGGAGTTTGAATATTGCTTGATCTGCACAGACCTGCAAATCTAGGGTGCAGTATGGGCCGAATGGCAATTATTCTCATACAATTAACTCAAAGTACGAGTTACAAAACAATGCCAACATATCTTTTTGAATTTTGGTCATTGTACATCCTTCCACTTGCTCCCCAAAAGCAGTGATGCCACCCGCAATAAGCTTGAAATTCTTTGGAATCATATTTCTTGCATTATTGAAGACATGGGTGCCCAAATAGTCGGATTCACCGTTGGCACCCTTAGTGAAGCACAATTCACAGATGTTTCATATAATTCTGCTGTTTCAACCATAACAGCCTCCTGAAGCTGGTGAGAAACCAATTAATGTTGGCCGCCAAGGTTACCTTCCATGGCCTCACCGCTTCCTTCAGGTATAGCACTTTGTGCCACATCAAGTACACCTGGATTTATATTCTTGTGCTGTGGTGGGTACTCATGACCAAAATACAATACACCACTTTCAGGGTCAGTCTCCTGCTGCCCTGGTACTCCTGAGACTTGCTCAAGGAGACTACCTCCAGCCCACTCCGAGGCTCTGGAGGTTCATAATCCCACATTGGTAAGGCACCATATTCTTGATATGAAACCCCTCAGGGCCTGCCTGGGAATATTCTGGGTTCTTTAACCCTTGGTTGATGATTGTTTGGAGCATCTTCTCCATCTGATCCATTCTGAGCCATAAGGCTTTTCCATCTGGAGGACTTTCACTATCAGAGTCATCAGAAACCACGGGCCTCTCAGATTTCCTTTTACTTTTCTTTGTCACTTGAATTTCCTCCATGGCTTCTGCTTGTGGAGCAACCAAAGGCTCACTGTCGGGTATATCAACGGCCACCGGCATCGGAGCCAGCTCCGCACTAATCTGCCGTCCCGACTGTTTTTCTTCACCCCGGGACGCCCGTTTTACCTGCGTTGATTTTCGGAACTTTCTCCCTTTTTATTTTTAACTTTTGGCTTTGCACGCCAGCCCTTTGCATTTGCCCTGGAAGTAAAATAAATTCACTTACCTGCGGGCCTGTTCCTTACCGCTGGTGGAGCTGTGCTCTGCAGCTCTTTCCCTACCGACAGCGTTGACGTAATGCCGATCATGCGCCAGGCGGGGCTTCTTCTTCACGTAGTCACTCATGTGACTCCAAAGTAAAATCAATTATTTACTGAGAGTGAAGGAATTCCCATGCACCATCCAAAGCCTTGTTTAAATTCATCAAAACCCTCTTCACTGTTTTCCTTTTAAATTCCCCAGGACTCTGCTTCCTGCACACCTTTTGCACTGGTCTCTCTTTTCCATGCTCCTTTACACTCGCTGGGACACTGCTTCCTCGGTTCCTTTAAACTTTCAGGACTCCAATTCCCAGCTACTTTAAGTCTTTTTTTTTCTAATTGCTTGCAAGGTAATGAACCATTACCCGCATTTAACTCTGCTGGTAAGCCATTAAATGAGAACAATTCCTCAACAGAGCAGCCCAACATTTTTCACATCAGTCAACATTGAGTAACTATCTGCAAGTACGATAAAGCCACCGATTCCTTTCTCACAGTTATCAATTTGTGCTTCATGGAAAATGTGTTTACATGTGCAGCTTGGTCACTTTCCATCGATCATCATTTTGGAATAGGAAAATCATAATTTGCTCTTTTCAACATGAAAATCTGAATGTATGTGAAATTTCATATGGTAATACCTCTGTAGGTGCATTTTGTTTTGAGGATTTATATTCAATCGTGTGGTCATGTTGAGATAATAGATTGTGCATATTTGTGCAATTTGTCCAACCTCTCTTTCTAGTTAATTTTCTCTAATCCAGGGAGTATGCTGGTAAACGTCTTCTGCACCCACTCCAGTCTCCACATCCTTGCTATCATGGTGCGACCAGAACTGCACCCATATGTGGCCTAACCAAAGTCCTATAAGGCTGCAATATGACCACCTGACTCTTACACTCAATGCGCTAACCGATGAATGCAAGCATGTCATATGCCTTCTTTATCAATCTATCTAACTGTGTCGCCACTTTGAGGGAGCTATGGACTTGGATCCCAGTATCTGTACATCAATGTTATTAAGGGTCATTCCATTTAGCTCGTAACATTTGACCTCCCAAAGAGCAATACCTCACACTCAGATTAAACTCCATCTGCCATTTCTCCGCCCATTTATGTAGCTGATCTATATCCCACTGTATACCATGACAACCTTCCTCTTTGCAACTCCACCAATTTTGGTGTTGTCTACAAACATATTAACCAACACAACTACATTTTAGTCCAATTTATTTATATATATTACAAACAACAGAGGTCCCAGCACAGATCCCAGCAGAACTCAACACTCAACCGGTCACAAACCTCCACAACCCTCTGTCTTCTATGAATATTCCAGATCAGAATCCAAATGGTCATCACTATTGGTCCATGCATCTTAATCTTCTGATTTAACCTATCTCTTATAATGCACCTTACTAAAATTAATGTGGACAACATCCACAGCCATACCCTCATTGATCATCTTTGGACCTTCCTGCGATGGACAAAACTGCTGACTTTCCCTAATTAGCCCATTCCCAAACGTGAGTGAATCCTGTCCCGAAGAACCCTCTGCAATAGTTTCCACCCATTGATGTGAGGCTCACTAACCTATAATTTCCTCTACTTCCCTTTTTAAAGAGAGGCCCAATATTGCCTGCTCTCCAGTCCTCCAGGAGCTCGCCTGTGATGAGTGAAAATATACACATCTTTGTGCAGACCTCTGCAAACTTCTCTCTTACCTTTCTCAATAACCTTGGATAGGTGCCATCAGGTCCTAGGAATTTTTCTGCCATAATGGTCTTCAAGAGTCCCAGGTTAAAAAAAAAAACATGTTCTTCTTGAACTGTCCATGCATATTAGTATTCTCCACACTAATCTCACCCTCCTTCTTGGTGAAAAGAGATGCAAAATACTCATTTAATACCTCATCTATATTCGCTGATGCCAAGCATAAATTCCCTCCTTTATTCTTGGACGGTCCTACCTTCTCCCTGGTTACCCTTGTCCTAAGTAAATATTAAACTGACTCCGTTCTATTTTCTAGAATTCGGAAGAATGAGAGGCAATCACATTGAACTTTATAAAATTGTTACAAGGCATTGCAACTTGATGTAGAGATGTTTCCCTGGTTAAGGAGTCTGAAACCAGAGGCCATAGTCTCAGAAAAAGTGAAGAGATAAGGAGCAATTTCTTACTCAAAAAGGTTTTGAATCTTTGGAATTTTTTACCTGGGATCGTAGAGGATCGGTCAATGAGTTCATTCGTAATAGAGATTGATATATTACTGGTATTAAAGGAATGAGAGTTATGGGCATTGTGTAGCAAAATAACCCTGAGGTAGATCAGCAAAAATTTCGATGGAAGACAAAGCATGCTCATGTTCTGATTTTCCCCCTAATTATTTATGCTCTTAAAAGCCACACTTACATTTTGTGACAGCAACCTCTCCTTTTGGGTATTCCTCTGATCCTTTTAACTGGCTGACACATGTGGCCAATTCCCAGCATTATTGCAAATGATTGGCCATTTGAACCTTGCCAACCTACTCTCAAAGATCCAGGCATTTGAGCCAGACTGGGAGAGGACAATGGAGGGGGGAGGAGAAAAGAAGCGAGTGAGGAAGGGAGATAAAGTGGGCAGCTTCCCTCCGAGTTGTGTTCCCCTATCGCAGGTACGAGCAAGAGAGAGCCAATGGGATAGATCCGAGACCACCAGCGCCACCATGTGGTCAAGACTGTACTACTGGGAAAGTAGCCCTAGACAGCCAGCACCTCTACCCGAGGCTATGTCTAAGTGGACGCAGGAGACCTGAAATGCCAGAACCTGTTCCTGCCCACAGACAATAAGGGACTGCACTAACACACACACACCCACAGGGCCAAAGATTGGCCACCAGGATCATCCAGAGATCATCAACGTTGCATCGCCAGGCCCAAAGCTGAGCTTCCAGGAAGTAACCTATACCGTCAGCCTCTCCTCTCAAGGCAGGGGCGAACAGCAGGAAGAAGCCTAAGAACGCCACGCATCATCATTTGAACACCAGGACTAAGCTGCAGGGACACGCCCAAGATCGCCAATGTCATCGAACATGTGCTCTGACAGCTAGAGACAGCGCCCCCATGTGGTCCTGGACTTTCTTACCACTACAAATAGGATAAACTATGTGAGTTCACCCAACTGTGATTGTCAGTATGTTCACTGCCGAACCTGGCATCTTTCCCCCGATGCCACTATATTTTAAGTTTTACATTGCATTTGTGTAGTCAACCGGAACAATTATAATAATAATGTTCAATGATTCATTTTGGTATGTTTAGTTTTTTTCCAATCATTTCAATTGCACAGACAACATTCAGTTTATGAAGTATCTTGGATGTTGCGGCTTGAAAGTTCTTTGCTGATGATTTCACACCGTGATGTGGTTTTCTGCAGAATACAGCCATATTTTAGTTTCATTTATTATTGCCACATGTACTGAGATACAGTGAAAAAGTTTTTGTTTGCATGTTATCCAGTCAAAAAAGGCTATGTGAATACAATCAAAGCCATTTAGTGCAAAGATATTACATTGACATCCGATAAAGTCCGATTAAAGAAAGTTCAAAGGCCTCCAATGAGGGAGATGGGAGGTCAGGACCACACTATAGCTGATGAGAGGACCATTTAGTAGCCTGATAACAGCTGGGAAGAAACTTCCTGAATCTGGTGGTATGTGTTCTCAAACCTGTATTTCCTGCCTGATGGGAGAGGGGAGAAGAAGGAGTGACCAGGGTGAGACTGGTCCTTGATTATGGCCAATAACTTCGATGTGGCTGGTCCAGCACAAATTGCTGGTGATATTTATTCCTTGGATCATGAACTTTTCTTATGAAGATAAACCCTTCCCATTAAACATAGAAACATAGAAAATAGGTGCAGGAGTAGGCCATTCGGCCTTTCGAGCCAGCGCCGCCATTCAATATGATCATGGCTGATCACCCAAAATCAGTACCCCGTTCCTGCTTTTCCCCCATATCCCTTGATTCTGTTATTCCTATGAGCTATATCTAACTCTCTCTTGAAAACATCCAGTGATTTGGCCTAAAATTCTACAGATTTACAACTGTGGGTGAAACAGATTTTTCCTCATCTCAGTCCTAAATGGCCTACCCCTTTTTCTTAAATTATGACCCCTGGTTCTAGACTCCCCCTACATCGGGAACATTTTACCAGCATCTAGCCTGTCCAATCCTTTAAGCATTAGCATGTTTTCAAAAAGGAGCTTGTTATCTGAATGGTCCTGGACAACAATCTTGCTCTCAACATTATTAAGACCAAAGAGCTAATTGTTGACTTCAAGAAGGGAGAACTGGGGATCAATGAACCTGCATTCATCAACGGGGCAATGGTGGAGAGAGTCAATGATTTCCAAGTTTCTGGGCATGCATAACTAAAACTCCGTCCTGGGCCCATGAAATCATAAAGAAAGATCACCTACTTCTTCAGTCAATGGAGGAGATTTAGTATGTCCCCAAATACTTTATGGAACTTCTACAGGTGTGCAGCAGAGAGCATGTTGATTATAACACTACCTGCTTCAGGAACTCGAACGCCCAGGAATGAATTGGGGCTGCAGAAGGTGGTAAACATCTCCTCCCTTGCCTCCATTAGTGAGTTGGTTTGCATCTTATCAGGATCTGTGGAGTGACTGACCCATCATACTACGTTCTTGAATTGGTAATTAGGTCATATTCTAGCTTAAGTGCTACATCAGGAGCTTTTAAACATAGGGCTACACAAGAATGAGTTACTCCAGGATCACATTGCACTGGGTAGGCACAGCAGATTTCCTTCCCAATGCAAATTTATGAAGTTGCTGATATCTTGCGACAATTTGGCAGCTTCGGGCTTTGATTTTACTGAAATAAGATTGTTTTTGTCCAGGTTTATAAAACTTCAAGTTATAGGTCAGTATTTTAACCCCCTTACTTTACTGAAGGGTTTAAAAAACACAGCCTTCATAAATCTGCAAAGTGATGTCTACAGGTTTAATGAGGGTGACTGGAATCTGAATGCCCTCTGTGTCGATTGAAGTGAACACCAGGATTTTGGTGTCATGATCCATGTCATTATCCATGGGGCTTTGTTTTTGAGTGTGAGTCCGCATTCTTCCTCTTCTTTCCCTGATCGTCAGGGAGTGCTTGCTCATTATTCGCGCAGAATATACATCTGAATGCTGACTGACCATCAAAGCACACAGTCAAGTAATTAGTTTCTTAACCACGGGAATGCCCGTTCCCTTGTGTGGAGGAGGCAAATGGACACATTTTTGTAAAGACTTTTCCTAAATGAAAGAAAAACTACATTGTCTCACCACTGAACAATTCAAATAATGGATTGAACTTTGAATGTGGATGAGGCAATGTATAAGTCTTATTGTCCAGACAAGCAAATGTTTTCCGTGCTCCACTAGCTGTCTTGTATGCCCTTTTTTAAAAGGAAATTTCTTTCCATTTTCCTGAATCATATAGAACGTAGAACAGTACAGCACAGGAACAGGCTCTTCAGCCCACAATGTCTGTGCCAAACATGATGCCAAGACAATTCTTATCTGCCTGCACATTTTCCACCTTTCTCCAAACGCTACCTATCAATGTGCCTATCCAAAAGCTTCTTAAACGCCATTATCATATTTGCCTTCACCGCCATACCTGCCAGTATATTCCAGGCACCGACATCCTCTGTGTACATCTTTGCAAGTCTCCTTTAAACTTTACCCCTCTCATCTTCAAGCTAAACTCTCCAGTCCTTGACATTTCATTCATAAGAAAAACGTTCTGTCTACCTTATCCAAGATACCTTATCGATGCCTCTCATTATTGTATCTACTTCTCTCACGTCTCCCTTCAGCCTCCAACACTCCTGAAATAAAACAATCTAGAGTTTGTGCAATCTCTCTTTGGAGCTAATACGCTCTAAACCAGGCAACATTCTCCAATCCACTTCTGCGCCCTCTCTCAAGCCTCCACGTCCTTCCTGTAATGGGGTAACCAGACTGCAAACAATACCCCCAATGTGGCTCAACCAAAGTCATGTAAGGATGCAACATGACTTCCTGACTTTTATATTCAATGCCCTGACCTATAAAGGCAAGCATACCATGCAATTTATTTTTTACCTCTATGTCTACTTTGAGGTAGCAATGGACTTAGATCCCAAGATACCTCTGTACATCAATGCTGTTGAGAGTCTTGTAATTAACTGCAGACTCTCCCCTTATATTGGACTTTGTAAAATGCAACAACTCACAGCTGCTCGGATTAAACTCCGTCTGTAATTTCTCCACCCATTTCTGTAGTTGACCTATATTCTGCTGTATACTTTGACACCCTACTAACTGTCCGCAACTCCACCAATTTTGGTGTTGTGCAAACTTACTAACCAGCACATTTATTTTTACGCCCAAGTCATTTATGTATATCACAAACAACAGAGGGCCCAGCACA
Organism: Raja brachyura; assembly: GCA_963514005.1. The sequence goes on from OY740811.1 coordinate 18,295,879, forward strand.
GATCCCTTCCCGAACTCCACTGGTCACGGACCTCCAGCCATTTTAAAACCCTTCCACCACAACTGTCTTCCATGAGTAAGCCAATGCTTTATCCAAACAACCAAGTCACCATGGATCGCATGCATCTTAATCTTCTGGATCAGACTACAGAAAGGGACTTTATCAAATACTTTACTAAAATTTATGTAGACAATATCCACAGCTCTACCCTCATCAATTACCTGGAGCGTGACTGAGGGATTTGGCTGTTCTTTTGCATGAATAGCAAAATGTTTGCAGGCAAGTAATTCAGAAGGCATGTAGTATTTTGGATTTGATTGGAAAGGGTTTAAAAATGGGAACTTTGTTGCAATTGTACAGTGTGTTGGTGGAGCCTCACCTGGAATAGTTAGGAAGGCATATGGCTGCTTGCCTTCAGAGGTCAGAGCATTTAACAGAAAAATTGGGATGTTATGTCCCAACTTTACAAAGCATTGCTTGGAGCATTGTGTGCTGTTTTGATCACCACACCAAAGAGAAGATACGATTGTGGTAGAGAGAGCGCAGAGGATATTGACCAGCATGTTGTTTTGATTGGTGGACTTTACTTATGGGGACAGATTTTTACCCTTTATTTAACACACTCATTTCCTTTCACTCTTTTTTTTGGTTCACAGTAATCAGGGGGAAAAAACACACACCAGTCAAGCAGCCTGCACATAAAATACAGAGTTTCAAATTGGTGACACAAGAGATTGCAGATGTTGGAATCTGGAGTAAAAGAAACAATCCATTGGAGAACCCGGTGGGGCAGGCAGCATCAGTGGGAGTAAAGAAATTGCTATTGTTTGTGGTCAATATCCTGCAGTCCTATGCCGGTCTGAAGAAGGGTATCAACCCGAAACGTCACCTTTTCTTTTTCTCCAGAAATGCTGTTACTCCAGCTCTTTGTGTCTATCTAGGGTTTTGACCTAATGTGCTCCTCTAGCAGATTGTTTATTGTTTCAAATTGCTATTCTGATGTGTAGAACATGCCAATTAATACAATAAGAGCTGTTTTGTTACATAGATGGTTTGTCTCTCATTTACTTTGTTGGCTCAGTGGTGTTTTCTCTGTGTGTCTGGTTCCTATTCACTGATGACAAAGACTTGGAAGATGACTCCACTGTTGGGAGAGTCTTGAACAAGTCTTGAACATACTTTCAAAATTAGAGGGAAGTCTCTGAAAGTACAACAGAGATGCGACTTTTTCCGTATCATATCTCCATCCTCACTGCGGCGTAACATCGTGGAGATGTCAGTCACCTTTGCTGGGGATTGACTTCGGGAGCTCCAACCGCGGGAGCCTGCGGACTTAACATCGTGGAGCTTGCATTCCCTTTGTCAGGGATCAACTTTGAGAGCCCCAACAGCAGGAGCTTTGACCATCCCGATTGCGAGAGCTTCGATCGCCCCGACGCGGGAGCTTCGATCGCCGGCTGCGGAAGCTTCAATTGCACCGACTACAGTTGGATCGATTGCCCCGAACACGAGAGAAAAGGAAGGAAGAAGATAATACGTTATTACCTTCCATCATAGTGCGCTGTGGTGGATGTTAATGTTTATGTAGTTGCATGTCTTGTTGCTTTTTTGGTATGACTGTCTGGCAAATCAAATTCCTTGTATGTTTTTACATACTTGGCTAATAAATGAATTGCAATTACAAAAAGCCCAGTGATGGAAGAAGGAGCTAGAAGTTGTAGGACAGGGGAAATCGGCAGTCTTCACAACCAATAAACCTACCAGCATGAAGGTAATAGGCAAAGTCTATATGGACAGCACTAGAGGTTAGGATTAAACCCAAGGTGACTGGGGCAGTGTGGCTCACTCCAGCTACTCAGGCAATACTTTGTACAGGCACAAAGGATATATAACATTGTCCACAAACTTCAAGAGGGGTATGATGGCAAGAAACATGGAACGTGTCCTCAGAATGGATCTTTATTAAATTAGTGGCAAGGTAATCATGCTAATGGATAAAGTCCTTTATGTAGTAAGAAAATCAATTTTAAATGAAAGGCTTCGTTTCAAGTGGCATCTTTCAAGAACTAAGAAACCATTTGGTGACCAATTAAGCAATTTGACAAGTATCTTTATTGTCAGGAAAGAATAAACAATTTGCAGAGAACAATTACCCCTAACTAGTGAGAAGATAAACCGATGATCTGTTTCAGTTACATTAATAGAAGGTTAAATAGTGGCCAGGGTTTCCATTCTCTTCTTCAAGCAAAGTCACATATCTTAACACTGCAGTTAGTTCTGCTCTAACACGATAGTTGTGTTCCTAAGACACCTGATGGTATAGAAAATCGCATTATAAACCCAATTGTATCAATGGGGAAAAAGAGGATAGGGGCGGGAACATGCAGACTTATTTGCCATAGAAGGCTGTGGAGGCAGTCAGTGGATATATTTAAGGCAGAGATAGATAGATTCTTGATTAGTACGGGTGTCAGAGGTTATGGGGAGAAGGCAGGAGAATGGGTTTAGGAGGGAGCGATAGATCAGCCATGATTGAATGGCAAAGTAGACTTGATGGGCCGAATAGTCTAATACTGCTCCTATCACATGGCCTGATGATCTTATGATAACAAAGGTATTTTTCCTGCAGAATTTACAAAAAGGTCTTGTCCACCGCAATAAGTTTATTTTTGCTACTGCAAACCAAAAATACCAAGGGCAGTACATCCGTTAATAGAAATGATTGCTGTCAGTTTGAATGGCCTCCTGTGGTGAAAGTAGCAGCTGTCTTCTGAAGAGAGAATGGTGTCTGATTTATGCAGGGAGGTTACATGGAAACAGGACAGCTTCATCTCCACTTGTCAATTTTCAGAATAACGAGGTGCTTCTCTTAATGCACATTGTAACCAATTTGTCCAGCGTAATGTAAATAGTGATCCCTAATGCATCACTCATGTTATATCTAATTTGTATTATGGAACACAGAGAAGGAAGGCACTGTCTGCATGGGGCTGCCCATGACTAAATGCCAATGTTAGCCTCATTAACCTGGTATCCCACCGTTGCTGTTATCTACCTCCTTACAGGTGACCTTTCAGGTGCAGGGTAGGGATCGGCTGGTCATCAGAGAGGTTGGAAAATTGTCTCCAGCTCAAAAAAAATACAAGAACTAAAAAAGTGATTACAGTTAATTTTTAATAGCAATCTTTCACATTGCTGTTTCACTTCTCCAACTTCCTTGGATACACCCCTGGATCATGAGTCAATACCACTGGTGGAAAATAAAAGCACAAGACATCACAGGATCAGAGTTGCCACCTTTACAATGGACCTTCTCCAATACTCTGGACATTCCAAATCACAAGGCAGCTCTTTGCCTTTAATATACTTTGCAGTTCTACACCGAAGATTGATGTTGGTGCTAAAATATAGGCTGCTTTTTTGATCACTCAGTTAAGTTTAGTAAGCTGCTGTTACTCCTAATACCAATAGATAGGAGTATCTTGCAGTTGCTCCATCTCAGATTATCCAATCCGTTAGAAAATGTTATACATTGTTACACATTGCATGGACCACTCTAAAGTGATTAACTCTTCCATGAATTTACTTCCAAGTAAACAACAGCCATTAACAATGGTTTATACTTATTACAATTATAAGCTATGTGTTTCATATATTTTTTTAGGACCTTGTTTCAAATCAAAATTCAATTGATGTTAGCTTTCCTACAATTGGCCAAAGACCGTTCACAACAATAAAGAAAATCAACCATGATCACATTGAATGGCGGTGCTGGCTCGAAGGGCCGAATGGCCTACTCCTGCACCTATTGCCTATTGAAATCTGTTGTTTTCCATACGAGAACATTCTGCAAATGCTCTGCAGTCAGGCAGCATTCGTGGAGAGAGAAACAGTCAACATTTCAAGTTGATGCCATTTCATAAGAGGAGTGGTTTTGAGTGGGGGAGGATACTGATGAAAGGTCATCAATCTAAAACGTTAATGTAGAGAAAAGCCCCTCTCTTCATAGATGCTGCCTGACCTGCTGAACAATGTTACAGAATTTTATGCTGCTCTTTCAGATTTCCCCTCATCTACAGGGGTTTTTTTCTGTTAGAAGGAAAGGAATCTGCATTTGCAGATTTCCAAATACAAAAAGCAAGTTTAGAAAAACTAGGACAAATTAATGCAATCTCGTATAGCTTAGAGACATAAAAGCAATCAGGATATCCACACTTTGATCCCCTGAAGAACAGGGAATCCTCTCAGTTAATAAAACAATTACTATAAGCGATAAATTAGGCCAACGAGTATTCCAACCAATATGGACCTACGTGACTGTAGCAATGATAGATTTCAGTAGTATGCAACTATTAATTACACATATTCAGAGGGAGAGAGGAGTAACCTGGACAACTGACGTCAGACGGGTACAGGGACTGTGCTGTGTGGTGTGACCTTGGCCAGTCGATTCTTGTCCGTCCGACAGCAGGGTTGGCAGGCTGTGCAGAAGGAGTTAAAACACGGTACAAATCTGCAGACACTGAGTCTCCAAACCAACCAGCCCGGTGACCAGCAGCACCAGAACAGCAGTACAGCCCCTGCAATGACTCCCAGGATGATGTAGAGAGTGAGCAGCGAAACATAGGGCTTGTTGTCTGGGAAAGAAGAGAGACATGTTTAAGTCAAAGATCCAACATAGCTGGAAGAAATTCACTCTTAAGTCAACGTGGAAACAACGTTCGCATGTACTTTATAGTATCAAGTGCCCCATTAATTTAAATGTAGAGCTGATCTCCAGCAATGGCCCTGCTGACATTTGTGGGTCAGATGGACTGCAGCTCCTGAGCAAAGCACTGGACAGGTGGGAGGGCTTATATAGACCTGATCCATAATGTTCAGGAGACACAAGGAACTTCAGATGCTGGTTTACAAATGAAGACACAAAGTGCTGGAATAATTCAGTGGGTCACGCAGCATCTCTGGAGAATATGGTAGCAGTACTGAAAGGTTTTAAGTTGCCTTTAAAGGGATAGAATTTCTACCCAGCCAAGACAAGGCTAGAGTTTGGAGTTTGCGGCCCCTTGGTTAGGGACCGACTTCGGGAGCCTCAAGCAGCGGGAGCTTCGACCGCCCTGATCGCGAGAGCTTCGATCGCCCCGACTGAGGATGGTTCGCCTCCCTGGACCGCGGGAGAAGAAGGAGGAAAGAAGATAAGACTTTATTGCCTTCCATCACAGTGAGGAATGTGGAGGAGGCGCTGTGGTGGATGTTTATGTCAAATTTTATGTCTTTTTGTGTGTTGTTGCTTTTGTGACATGACTGTATGGCAAGCCAAATTCCTCGTATGTTGCAAAATTAAATTACGATTATGATCTTAAACGAGGTGGCGTAGTGATGATAGTTGGCAATTCCAGGAACATAAGATGCTCTGTATTCCACAACGATCCACATAGGGTCACCAGTGGTATCATCCAAGTGAACCTGCATTCTCCAGCCCAATGGTCAATGCTGAGCACATAGTGGGTCCCTAACTACCAGTATTGGAGTCTGTGCCATTTAGAGCCTTTCTATGGCCACACATTTATTCAAAGGGAAAATTATCAGGTTGGAATTTAAATATAGCACCTGCAGCAGAGTCTGGATAAAGAATGCTGTTTGAAAGAGGGTGATGATGCCTTCTTGGTGTCTGGCAAAGAGAGCTAAGATTGATGGAAGGTGATGGTGAATTGATTTGCTCCATTGTGCTTGCACTGGTTTCATTGGGAGTTGGCATGGTGGTGAAGTTATCTACAAAAGAAGAAAATAATAATGGGTGATAACATCAAAATCTACTTGTGCTATCAAAAGTCTATCAAAAGCATAAAACCTAGGTACAGATAATTACAAATGTGTCACATATCCACAATAAGGCACCACACAAAATATTGTGTTTGTTAATTTAAACTACGGGAATGCACAGGGTAAGTTTTTTACAGACAATAGTAGGTACCTGGAACATGTCGCCAGGGGTGGTGATGGAAACAGATACAATAGTGATAGGCATATTCTAGATAGTCAGGGATATGGATCACATGCAAGAACAGGAGATTAGTTAAACTTGGCACCATGTCATTGACATTGTGGGCCAGAGGATCTGTTCCTATTCTGTACTGTTCTCTGTGTTTTTTGTAAGAAGGGCTGCAAGAAGAACTGGGAACTGCTGACCTGTAAGCCTAACACCTGTGGTAGGTAAGTTACTGGCGGGGATTCTGAGGGATAAGATATACATGCATTTGGACAGACAGGGGTTGATTAAGGATAGTGATTAGGCATTGTGTATGGAAGATTGTGCCTCACAAATTTGATGGAGTTATTTGAAGAAGTAACTAAGAAGGCCGATTATGTCAAAGCAGTAGGCATAAACTATAACGGCTTCAGCAAGGCCTTTAATATGGTTCTCCATGGTAGAATGCTCTGTAAGGTTAGACTGCAAGTGAACCTTGGAGAGCTAGCTAATTGGATACATAATTAGCATGATGGTAGGAAGTAGAGGTGGTGGTGGAAGGTAATTTTTTTTACTGGAGCCCCGTGACTTGTGCAATGTCTCAATAATTGGTTCTGGCCCATTAGTGTTTGTCATCTAAAATCCATGATTTGAATACAAATGTACAAGACATGGTTTGTAAGTTTGCGATTGACACTGAAATAGATGATATCATCGACATCATGAAGAAGTTTATTAAAAATTAGAGTGGGATCTTGATCAGCTGGCTGAGGGGGCTGTGGAATGGAAAAGTGCAAATGAAAGTACAAGGTTTTGCTTTTGTGGAAATCAAACCAAGGTAGGACTTTCACTGTGAACGGTGGGGTTGTAGAATAGGGGGACCTAGGAGTGAAAGTGCATTACAACCTGAAAGTGGTGTCGGAAGGTAGACAGGGTGTTGATGAAGACTTTTGACATGTTGGCCTTCAATCAGGAAATTGAACATAGAAGTTGGGATGTTTTGTGCATTTCTACAAACGGCTGGAGTATTGTTTTCAGTTTCAGTCAGTGCTATAAGAAAGATACCATAAAGCTGGAAAAAGTGTACAAAAGATGAATGTTGCCAGAACTCAAGAGGTGAGTTCTAGCGAGAAGTTGGGCAAGTGAGATGATTTTTCCTTGGCGGGCAGGAGTCTAAAGGGCGATCTTGTGGAGGTGTATAAAATCATGAAGGGTATGCATCAGGAAGATGTATTGTCTTTTTCCTAGGGTTGGGGAATCAAATAGTATCCAGAGGTTTAAGGTAAGAGGGGAACATTTAATTAGAAACTGACGAGCAACTGATTCACACAGTGGATTATTAGGTATATGCCGCCAGAGAAAGTAGTTGAGGCAAAGTAAAAACATTTAATAGACATTTGGATAGGTACATGGGTAAAATTGGTTTGGAGGTCACATGTGAACATTGTTTGTCATTTCGGTTTTTATTTCAGTGGATCTTGGTGTAGTCTAGCCAGATCTGGCAATAGCGAGGGAGTTGGATATTGTTTCTATGGCAGAAGTCCATATCAAGTAAATCACTCTCTTTTGGCTGGTGCCAGACTTCCTGAGTGTTGTTGGTGTAGCAATTAAATAGTAATCAGCCAGTCATGTAATGAGTATCCATTGTACTCTTGATCTGAGTCTTATTATAATAGATAGATCTAATGTGATAATATTATAAAGGCAAATATGATCATGGGAAGTTAAAAGATACACACGGTCAATGAATTAAATCAGATAATGGAGTTTTTTTTAATGGTAGATTTTCTTTTTACTTTTTGCTGGTAAGTTAGAATCAAATGGTGTTTTTTTAATCTCGTACAACTATTGGTTAATTTTCGTTCATGGATCTTCCTTGACTTTGTGAACAGACACCATTGAAGGAAGAAATAACATACTCTTATAATTTCTTTCCTGGCCTCTAATTGTTTACAGCCAGTGTAATGCCATTGAAATCCTCGTGTAAATATAAGAACAGTTTATTTCCACAGAGCAATGAGATAATGGCCTCCTATCTGTGGAACTTAAATTCTGCCACCTACCGCCACCATCACAATAGACAATAGGCAATAGGTGCAGGAGTAGGCCATTCGGCCCTTCGAGCCAGCACCGCCATTCTATATGATCATGGCTGATCATCCACAATCAGTGTCCCGTTCCTGCCTTCTCGCCATATCCCCTGACTCTGCTTTCTTTAAGAGCTCTATCTAACTCTCTCTTGAAAGCGTCCAGACAATTGGCCTCCGCTGCCTTCTGAGGCAGAGAATTCCACAGATTCAGAACTCACTTTTTAAATGAGGTTGGTTGAGGGATAAATGTTGGCCAGAACATTGAAGTGAGCTTACCAACATTGAAACTGTGCCATAGGACCTTCATAAGATAGAAAGGAGCTTACATTCACATCTCATCAAAAGGAAATACCTCCAGCCGTGCAGCAGTCCTTCTGAACTTCACCAAGGCAGCCCAAGTAAAGTTCTCAAATCTCTGAAGTGGGACTTCAACTCACAACATTCTGCCCCAGAGACAACTGTGCTACCACTGGATTTTTCAAACTAGGCACTGCTAAAAAATGGCAACTTGTGGTTCACTTATGGCAACTTATGACTTAACTCGGAGATTGCAGACAGGTCTGCGAGATCCAATATTCATAATTGTGGCATGATTATACCATTGCTGTGAAATTTCCCTTCTAGGCTCAAATGTTAATTTGCACCATGGACCTAGTTTTAGTCAAGCCAAATATGCTGGTCTTACGTTTACTTTTTCCTGAGGGAAATCCTGACATCACTACCATTGCCACAGTAATCAATACTCTCTGAATCACAGACCAGACTCATTGGAATACATTTTTCAATGTTGGCATTGAAAGTATGCCTCTTCAATGCACTTTGAAGATTTCAAACCTGTGATTAAGTACTTGAAAGTTTCAGATTCTGCTTCCAAGTGAAGAGTAAAGCGAGCATATAATTTTCAGAAAATGTATGCCTTGGAGGGACCACAACAAAGGTTTATTACGAAGATAGACACAAAATGCTGGAGTAACTCAGCGGGACAGGCAGCATCTCTGGAGAGAAGGAATGGGTGACGTTTCGTGGTCGAGACCCTTCTTCAGACTAATTTATTACACTGATTTCTGGGACGATCTGCCTAAGATATTGCATAAGATAAATTTATCAATAAGCAGTTGCGAGGGTGGTAACTGTAATTAGGACCGAGAGTTAAAAAGTTCATTCCACAACACTATATATTTTCCAGAGCTCCCATCCATGCCATTAATACTTGCCTACAGAATTTACAATCTACCGTTTACAAAGACGGTTTCAACCTTATATAGCAGCTGTAAATTGGCCATGAAATGCATTTAGAACCAAACTTAAGAACCCGGTTTCATAAAACCAAAATTGTTTCAATGTTTAAAGGTTTAGTACAATGGGATTAAATGGTGATATTTCCATATATCCTTACATCGTAGCAAGAGGACATTTGGTTGACTCCGTACAACCCCAATAACAGTGATGCAGCTTTGCGCACCACACCAACTGGAAATCTCATTGAGGTTCCCCGACCATTGGATCTTGATAGCAAACAGAAAATGATGATAATCTTTCCATTCATTGATACAAGTTTTGGATAGACGCACAAGAGATAAAGGAGGTCAACTTAACTTCAGATAGATTGTAGACTTTAAGGCCCATGTCCATCCAACCACATTTTACTCTCCTTCAAGTGCAATCAGAAATAAAATCGAAACCGGTTTCCAAAAGTGAATGAAAGATTTCACTGAATAAACAATATTGGTTGAGAGTTCACTGAGATCATATGATCATTGGTCATGTTCCAGGGAGTCCTTGTGTGTGTTTCAGTGATGTGACAACCCAGTGAGTCTGAGATACATCCTGACATCCCAAGGCCTTTCCACATTCTTCGGCACAGTTTAGATGCTTGATGGAATGTTCTTCCCTTGTCAGCAGCTCTCAAAGAGCTCTCTCCATATTCTAGGACAAGCAGCCTGTTCATTTGGCACCTCATCAACCATCAAAATACAAAATGTTTATCCCCTCTATCACACTGGCTGCCATGTGCACTACTGTATCTGCAAAAGGCACTGCAATTACTACTTCATTCATGCAGGCTTCATTCCAAGTGGTGCCTCATCCTGACTCAGAAATATTTCAGTCTTTCCTCATCACTGAATCTAAATCCTGGAACTTCCTAGTCAATAGCAATGCAGAGGCACTGTCCTCAGAAGGCAACAGCAGCTCACTACCATTTTCTCAAGAGCAATCAGGTAATAATAGCAGACCCTGCCAGTGATGCCCATGTCCCAGAAATGAATTAAATGGAAGTAAAAGAAAAAAACATTCACTTCAGCACAGACTTTAGCTAAACCATGTGCAAAGTTTGATATAGTTCCACATGAAATTACATATTTACTTACTGGAATATGATTCCAATAACTTTATTGAAGTGGCTTAAGTTGCTACAGAAACTTAACAATGTTTGAGAGAGCGTTAGATGTTTCGACTTTAGAGATACTGTGTGGAAACAGGCCCTTCGGTCTACTGAGTCTGTGCCGATCAATGATCACCCCGTACACTAACCTGCCCTACATACTAGGGACAATCTATAATTTTACCGAAGCCAATTAATCTACAAACCTATACATCTTTGGCGTGTGAGGGGAAATTGGAGCACCCGGAGAAAACCCACGCAATTGCAGGGATAATGTACAAACTCCATACAGACAGCACCCGTAGTCAGGATGGAACCCAGGTCTCTGGTGCTGTAAGGCAGCATCTCCAGCGCTACGCTACTATGACGTCCCTTAAAATAATGGATGTAATAATGAATTCCACTTCAAATGATGGCTGTTTGATTAGAAAATTTAGAGAATGTTAGTTACTGATAAATGATACACATATTTCATCCATGGAATATTCAGGGTTTGTCAGGACATGGTTTTCAATGTATGACATCAGGATCTTTACACCCTTAATAAAATGGTATTGGGAATGCTTTCAAAACTGTTCAGAGATGGTTCACAAAATGCAAAGAGCCTGATAAATCTGAACAATTAGCTTTTCTGGATTACCAAGTGAAGGGGTAAGAACTAGACTGCAGGACACTATTTTGTTGTGCAGGTTCAGAAGTATAACCTTGACATTCTACATAGGATGACAGTCATGCACTGATCGGAATGAGTAAGCACGAGGAATGTTAGTGTGACAAAAATGCCAAAACACTTAAGGAAACACACTCTGGTGATAGCAAAGCAATTACATTTCCTGGCCGGAGAACTTGGAGATGAAGAACTTGCAAACATCTGATGGCTCTGTACAAGATTGAAACTGATCATCTGAAAGGAATCAGAATCTGTTGGCTTGCTGAAGTCCCAAAGGCACAGATTCCAGTGATTTTTTTTTAACTGTTTGCAATCTCTAAGTCAAGTCATAACAACTGGACCGCCAGTTGCCCATAAATCTAATTCCAGTCATTGATCAGCGAACAATAAGGCTCTGTCAGTTTTGAGTATGGTGGGAGGTCTACATTTATCCTGCTGATTGTTGTGGTTGAACTTATGTTAAACAGTATAACTTCCTTTGAGGAAAGATGGAACAAGATGTGGCATTTGAAAAGTGACATAAATTATTGAGGTAAAATATGAAGGTATGTTTGTACATTGTTCCAGAGAGTAAATAATGTGCATAGTGGCAAAAAGTCTGGAAATGCTTATATCCTGAATATTATGTTTAAGAAGGAACTGCAGATGCTGGAAAATCGAAGGTAGACAAAATTGCTGGAGAAACTCAGTGGATGCGGCAGCATCTATGGAGCGAAGGAAATAGGCAATGTTTCGGGCCGAAAGTCTTCTTATGAAGAAGGCTTTCAGGCCGAAACGTTGCCTATTTCCTTCGCTCCATAGATGCTGCCGCATCCACTGAGTTTCTCCAGCACTTTTGTCTATCCTGAGTATTATGTTCCCTTTACCAAACTTCAGTCAGAATGAATCTTAAATGATTCTCCCTTCACCCATAATAAATTCATCTTTAGTATGTTGTCACATTGTGGAAATTTCCAACCACTTCAATTAATATTAAGTTTATACCAGGTAGTCTGTCAGTTTAATACTAATAGTTTAAAAGTGGTTAAATATTTTAAAAGTACTGTTTGCACAAATTGTGTAACCGGCTGTATTCCGTGATGGTGGACATCACTGACACTGTATAGACTGGGTTCTTTGTGTCAGTTCTGCACAAATGAACTTCAGTATAAAGTTAAATGTCTTCACATTGGACAAGACATGCAAGATTATTCCATATAATGTGTAGTTGGCTTACAACAGAAAGTGAAAGTAATTTTAGAAGTACAGCAACCTTGTGAACTCTGCAAGATTTAGGAGGAACAAATGATATAATGCAACAAATTTTACATTACACATCTCGTGTATTTTTGTTCTTCAGTAAGCTCCAATGTAATGTGCATTTGCATAGACTACAGAGGAAGCCACCTACACTGCATTCCCAGGCCGTCCATTCTGAAACAACATGTGGAGTAAAGAGTTGGATGTTTCCATGCCACAAACGTCTTGGACATGTGCTGTCTGCAAGATGGGCAGGGATATGGTCTTGGTGAATTTACATATACAACTCCAATAAAACGGATTTATTTTGTTTTAAAAAAATGTAGTCCCCTTCATGATATCAGCTTTTATGACTGATGCAGGAAATGCCAGATTTTTCCAGTTTTAAACTTTAGGTAAAACAAAGGACAAAGGACAAAGGACATTTATTATCACATACACCAATTGGTGTAGTGAAATTTGACTTGCCAATGCAGCACATGAATAAATATAATACACAACACCAGAGTATTTAACAAAAAACATAAAAAACATCCCCCCACAATGGTTCCCACTGTGGGGGAAGGCAGCAAAATCCAGTCCCATCCCCAGTTCACCCATGGTCGGGCCTATTGAGGCCTCTGCAGCTGCTGCTATGGCAGCCCGATGCTTCAGGACCACTCGCCGGATGATGGAGTTCTGGCGTCGGGTGAATACTCTCAGCGGCCCAGAGTGTCTGGAGCAAACATATGATCATCAAGACTTGAATCCTGTCCTATATATAAGGAGGCAATTCCAACGTATGGCTTGGACAATGAATCTCCCCTAGAGGTTGATAACTATGGGACATCTACATCAGTTCTATCATATCGTATATTAGGAGACAAGTCTGAGGACATTTTAAGAGTTTTTCTGCCTTATAAGGGGTGCAGATTTTGAAAGGGCTGTGGGGATATTAACCCTTGAAATGCAGACTGAATGTGCCTCTGAGGAGCTGCAACCTGTAGGGTAGAGATCAACAGTGTGGCAGTGGAATGAGCCTAAACAGTCCTTTCTCTATGAGTCTATTATTTCATAACTGAGCGGGCCTACTAAAAAAAAGGTGTTGTTGGCAGACTGGGCTGACAATAAGTGTCGAAAGAACCAATACAACCTAAAAATTGAATTGAACATCCTCACCATCTACCTTTTGCAGACCTATCTGCCCATGAGAGTCTTACTGGGAGTGAAGTCTTGGTTTCATGATGCAGATGGAAGAAGCCAGGGATATAGGTCACTATCATAGCAGCCCACAATCTGTAATCCAATTCATTTCTCTTTCTATGATTATCTTCAATTGGGATGTGCAATAAATGCTGACCTTCCCAATAATGTTTACTTTTCGCAAATGAATCCAAAATGTGTGCTTTTCCTGTCTTTATCTGACTATTTTGAGAAATGAATATCCTCTCATCCACAATACTAATTCCCATATTCAAAATATCCTGCGCCAATTCAATGAACAATGTGAAACACCTCAATATTTAAGATCAGATCATTCCAATTAAACCATGGCAAAGGTACAATGCAAATCTAATAATGTTCATTCAGGCATTTCATATTTACTCATGGTAATTTATTTCAGGCAGTACATCAGTGAGACACACTGGTATTTAATAATAATAAAAGAACAAAAATAACAGCGATCTGGTTACAGTGTTAACGAGAAACTTCTCACCTGGTCTATAAGACATGAAATGCCCAACAAACTCCACTCTGGGTTGTTGACCTCTGGTGACCAGTCTCAGAGAAAGGTAGTTGCCAGTTGATGAAATTGGCTTAGGAATGCTCTTCCCGCATAAAAGAGAGGTAATTGGTGGAGAAGTCCTATCCTTACCATCATAAAATTGCACGTATGATCCATCATAACAAGTGTCAGCAATCTCTTCGCCTCCGAGTGGCATGGCAGCTCTTTGCCCAGGCAAACTCGTGTACAGTTCAGACAGAGGTCCTGTTGCATTGTGCTGCAGTTGTGGAGGTGCAGTTGTGGGGTGAAGGATAGAAGACTCTCTCAGCAGGCTGTACACTAAAAAGTATCTAAACTGGAACTGAACTTTGTCCTTCGGCGAAGCAGCCTGCATTGTAAACCCACAGTCAGTTCCAACTGTGACATAATAGTACTTCTGGGCTTCTTGGTGTGAGTTGATAACGATTCCATCCGCCCTGATGGTCTGTCCACAGAAATCCACCAGATTAACTTGGAGCAACAGAAAAAAGCAATTTAATTATTTAATATTGGTGTTAACTAATGACCATAATGGTGATTAAGATGAACATCTAATCAGACAAATCTTTTCTGTGCACACTCCACTTGTTTCCTCCATCTACGATGAAAAATAAAATTAATGATAGTGTGAGTTGGAAACATTAAGATGGGCAAGTCATAAAAATACAGCCAATCTAATCATTTATGGTATTCAAGGGGGAATGTTATTTTTTTATGTAAAAAATGCTGCATTTGACCTGCAAAGTTATACAAGCATTATGGATGGAAGTTACTCTTCTCTCGTCCACATATTAATTATCATGGAACTGAAATACAGTCCATTGTGAAGCATATAATTTAATAAGTATTTGATAACATTGCACTATGATATTTAGCCTTTGTGAATTTTAAATTATTGACTTCCCTCAGATAATGATAATGAATTATTGACATAAGAGCAAATGAAAAATGAAAATGAAATGTTCTGATTGTAAGAAGTAGATGTAGATATCCCGTGGAATCCCCATAAAATACCTCAATTAATAAGAATAATGTTTATTGAAATTTCAATAAATGGTAGTTATTTTCTATGAAAATAGAAACCAAAGATCATAGAAGGCTCTGGTATCTTTGATAGGAACGACCCAATGAAACTGGTACTCTATGGGGCATACAGTAGTAAAACAATGAAGTGGTACCTTTATTAGGGTTTTGTGAGGATCCCAATGAAAGACTTGCCAGAGCTTAAATCCAGCATTGTCCCTTTCCTTACACCACAGAGCCTATGAATGACATGGAGAACATAGATTTATTGTGTTTCTCAGTATTTACTAGTGAGGTTTCCAGGGGCTGAGGGCCGTCGGGTTAGGACATTCAGAAGAATGTTTAAAACTGATCTGATTTGTTCACCCATTAGATCCATTGTTAGTTGTTTCTCTGAGTCAGATTTGCATCAGACTTTGATCGATGCATTGGAAAACATTATCTTAACAACAATCCCCTTGATACCGGATGCCCTTGCAGCACAAATTGTGCCATATCCTGCATTAAAGCTTGATTCTTGGGAGACAAGCAAGCATCAATTACAGAAAGTGTACCACTTTAAAAAAATCTTGAAGGCTGGCAAACAGTGGCGTACAATGCTTTCTCCAAAACCTCAACTTCAACAGTAATGCTAGAGTTTTGGGTAATAAACTAATAATACTGATTCATTCATTTGAAACATATGGGTACCCATAGCTATACATGACGAGATGGTGCGTTTCAGGTGGCTAAACATGACTTACAATTGCACAGCTTTGTTGCAGTGTAACTATGTGTTGACAGAGCTCAATTCATCTCCAGAACTGGATGAGAGTCACGATACAAGCAGTGGAGTACTGAGCAAGCTTTATTTTAGGGAGGGTGGAAACTGAAACTGGCTGAGATTCCTCTGAATAGTCAGGTACACTAAAATAGGATCTTCAATAAATGAAGTGAGGAAGGTACAGTCACGGGGATGGTCTTAAGGATGGTGTGGTCTTAAGGATCTTAAGGTGTGGTAACGTGGTCTGAGGTTTACTCTCAGGTGCCATATGACTCTAATATCAGAAACGGCATGGTTCAATTCTAAACATTTACCAGCAAGGGATGAGATAAAATGCTGGAGTAAATCAGTGGGTCAGACAGCATCCCTCGAGAAAATGGATAGGTGAGATTCTTCTTTAGAAACTAGTTCTAAACAGGAAACATAGAAACATAGAAAATAGGTGCAGGAGTAGGCCATCCGGCCCTTTGAGCCAGCACCACCATTTAATATGATCATGACTGATCATCCAAAATCAGTACCCCGTTCTGGCTTTTTCCCCATATCCCTTGATTCCCTTAGTCCTAAGAGCTAAATCTAACTCTCTCTTGAAAACATTCAGTGAATTGGCCTCCACTCCCTTCTGTGGCAGAGAATTCCACAGATTCACAACTCTCTGGGTGAAAACGTTTTTCCTCATCTTAGGCCTAAATGGCCTAGCCCTTATTCTTAAACTGTGACCCCTGGTTCTGGACTCCCCCAACATCAGGAACATTTTTCCTGCATCTACCCTGTAGAATCCTCTAAGAATTGTATATGTTTCTGCAAGATCCCCTCTCATCCTTCTAAATTCCAGTGAATACAAGCCCAGTTGACCCATTCTTTCATCATATGTCAATCCCGCCATCCCGGGAATTAACCTGGTGAACCTACGCTGCATTCACTCAATAGCAATAATGACCTCTCTCAAATTAGGAGACCAATATTGCACACAATACTCCAGGTGCAGTCTCACCAGGGCCCTGTACAACTGCAGTAGGATCTCCTTGCTCCTAAACTCAAATCGTCTCCTAATGGAGGCCAACCTGTCATTAGCTTTCTTCACTGCCTGCTGTACATGCATGCTTCCTTTGGTGCCTGATGTATAAGCACACTCAGGTCTTGTTGCACCTCCCCTTCTCCTAATCTGACACCATTCAGATAATAATATGCCATCCTGTTCTTGCCACCAAAGTGGATAACCTAACATTTATCCACATTATACTGCATCTGCCATATTTCTGCCCACTCACCGAATCTATCCATGTCACCCTGCAGCCTCGTAGCATACTCCTCACAGCTCAAACTGCCACCCAGCGTGGTGTCTTCTGCAAACTTTGAGATGTTACATTTAATTCCCCCATCTAAATCGTTAATATATATTGCAAACAACCGAGATCCCTGCACCGAGCCTTGCGGCACCCCACTAGTCACTGCCTGCCATTCTGAAAAGGACCCATTAATTCCAACTCTTTGCTTCCTGTCTGCCAACCAGTTCTTTATCCATGTCAATACCCTACCCACAATACCATGTGCTCTAATTCTGCACACTAATCTCTTGTGTGGGGCCTTGTCAAAGGCTTTTTAAAAGTCCAGATACACCACATCCACTGGCTCTCGCTTAGCCTTACTCTTACATCTACTCTATCCCTACTTCTTACATCCTCAAAAAAAAATCCAAAAAATTAGTCAAGCGTGATTTCCCCTTCATAAATCCATGCTGACTTTGACCGATCCTGTCACTGCTTTCCAAATACGCTGTTATAAGATCTTTAATAATCGACTTCAGCATCTTCCCCACTACCGATGTAAGGTTAACTGGTCTATAATTCCCCATTTTCTCTATCCCTCCTTTCTTAAAAAGTGGAGTTGCATTGGCTACCCTCCAGTCTACAGGGACTGATCCAGAGTCGAGAGAACATAGGAAAATGATCACCAATGCATCCACAATTTCTAGGGCCACCTCTTTGAGTACCCTGGGATGCAACCCATCAGACCCTGGCGATTTATCTGCCTTCAATCCCAACAGTTTACCTAACACCATTTTCTGACTAATGTGGATAACCTTCAGTTCCTCCACTAAATCATCGGTCCCCTAGTATTTCCGGGAGATTGTTTGTGTCTTCCTTAGTGAAGACAGAGCCAAAGTATTTGTTTAACTGTTCTGCCATTTCTTCGTTTCCCATTATAAATTCACCCGGCTCTGACTGTAAGGGACCTACATTCGTCTTCACAAAATCTTTTCCTTTTTACATACCTAAAGAAACTTTTACAGTCAGTTTTTATATTCCCCGCAAGCTTTCTTTCACGCTCATTTTCACCCTCTTAATTAACCCCTTTGTCCTCCTCTGCTGAGTTCTAAATTTCTCCCAGTCCTATGATTTGCTGCTTCTTCTGGCCAATTTATATACCTCTTCCTTGGATTTAACACTATCCTTGATTTCCCTCGTCAGCCATGGTTGAGCCGCCTTCCCAGTTTTATTTTTTTGCCAGACAGGGATGAACAATTTATTTGCCATTACATTTCCACTGTCAACCGTTTAAGTATAATTTGCCAGTGTATCCTAGCCAATTACTGACTCATATCTTCAAAGTCTCGTTTATTCAAGTTCAGGACCCTAGTCACTGAATTAACTGTGTCACTCTCCACCCTATCCGTGTTCTCGAGCAATGCTGCCTGACTAGCTGAGCTTTAGACTTTAGATCTGCAGCTGCTTGCTTCTACATGGGAAATTACATTGTGTTTTCGGATGATACTGCAAGTGCATGAATTGTTGAAAAAATAGTGGAGGCCAAGGATAGATCCTTGGGGAGCACCAGAGTTAATATGTAGCCTCAACTGATAAGCTATTGCAACTGATTTGGAGGTTAAAACACAATAGGCAAGAATGGCATCTACTGTTAAGAGTGTTAGAGGAAATTATTGCAATCAACCATGTCAAACAAAGGTGAAGAAGCAGAGAATGTATTTGTGTGTGTGCAATGGAGAGGGTATTAACTGCCACAAGCATGGATACTGGATTTTATTTATCTTTGTTAAGATCTATTTTGCCACTGTGGGGGAGTTGCAAACTGTACACGAGGAATTGAACATGCTATTTCAGATTCAGGTGAGGACATTACTTTGGCTAATATTGGAGAGAGAGAGGAAAGAAAGATAGGAGGTTGGGTGATGGGCTAGCTGAGGGTTAGAGGTGGGTTTTTTTGGGAGCAGCGGAACAGCAGCAGATTTAAAGAAGATAAGATGGGAACGGGCAGAGAGAGTGAACGGTCAACAATGGAACAGGGTCCCGGGAGAAAGAGGCGGTCGCGTGGTCTGAAGAAGGGTCCCGACGGGAAACGTCGCCTATTCCTTCTCTCCATAGATGCTGTCTCACCCGCTGAGTTTCTCCAGCATTTTTGTCTACCTTCGATTCTTCCAGCATCTGCAGTATTTTCTTAAACACAACTGTCTCGTGGTTCGATCACTATCGCCGGGGTTCCACAAAAATAGAAGAGATGGAAAATGATAACTTTCCAAGAAACATTTACAATTACGAGCGAGCTGGCAGAGAAACGTCTGAAACCTGTGCAAAACCCAGGCAAAAGTTTGCAGCGCTTTCCAAATCAGTAATCTAATAACCTGTAGTACGTCTTTTGGCCAATATAAATGCACAGTATGTATGCTCGTCAATCGAATCAAGAGATTACAAAAACAACTCAACCGCAGTCATTTATAAAGAGAATAATACATTTTCGATCAAGCTCAGAAGGAAATGCGGTAGAAAAAATAAATTAAACAAAAAAATTATAGGATTGCAATCGAGATTAGAATATAATGTTAAGGGATATTTCGATAAAGTTCGAATGGTTTGGCCGAAGTAAATACTGAAAGTCCAGAAAACAGATTTTTACTAAATTACTTTGACGGATGTGGTCAGAAATTACTGTGCGAAATACGAAATCAAACTACTCCTGAAGGACTAGCCGGATAATTACCTGTTTGGATGGGATTAACACTCAGTACATTCAGCATAAGGAATAGAACAGGCTGCAGGAATCTTTCCAGCTTTCTTTCCATATTCCCGCACGAAAGGACTCTCAGTTTTCCCGAATTCCGATAAATGAAGATGATGGCCTGCTGGCAAGCGGTTTACCTCCAGTTTCGTACTGTGATTGCTCAGTTGTCCCAACCCTCCAATAAACCCCCCATCTCTTGGAGAACGTTGAAAAAGAGTTGGTGGGACGATTATTCCAAGCGGATCTAGGTTGTTTTTGGAGGGAAGATGCGGTGGGAGATCGCAAAGGACAAGGATACGGTGCACAAAGAGCGGACTGTCTTTCTTTGTCTATTTTATTCACTAATGTGTGTTTTTGGGGAAACCATGGAAACAATGAGAGTTTAATTGAGCAAAGGGACAACCACAGTGTAGCCCAAACAATGACAAATCTTTCTCTCAATGTTAACTGCTTGACAATGCAGTGTGCTATAAATTGCAGAACTAACAATGTCACTACTGGTGGATCCAGTACGTTAGACAGTTTGAGACTTAGTGCTGACGGTGTCTATATCTCTTTATATATATTTTTGAACTGATATAAGTATTAATTTGTCGCTCTGGTCACAGAACATGTTAACCTGAACATTTCAATTACGTTTATTCACTGAAATCTGGAAAAATACGCATCCAAATGTCACACTATCCAAATGACAATATTTGCTTTGCTAATTACAGAACTATATTGGTAACTTAATTTCAAAAGGCTTTTGTGAAGGAATATTTTATGAAGGAATTTATGACAAATATCATGATTATTCTATAATGGTTCAACTAATTTGGGGTTGAATACACCTTTTATAAATTGAGGGTACTGAAATGGGTTCAGGGATTTGGCCAAATCTTCATCTTTCTCAACAAATACTGAAATAAATGCAGCTTTCTTTAATTGTTAGAAATTCAAGTCAGAAGTGTTTAAGAGTCATATGTACCGAAAACGGAACAATGACATTTTTACTTGCAGCAACAAAACAGGTCTGTAACCACAGTACTCATACAATACAATAATACAATAATTTATAATTTATAATACAATAAACTGACAAATGTTCAACAAAATGAAATTTGACATAATGAAGAAGCAACACCATGTTCTAGAACCAAGCAAAAATGTTAAACTCAAAAATGCAAATATAAGAGCATCTTTATATTTAAGGGGATGAACACATATTTTTCTAACCAATTAATCCCTTGTTGTACATTAGAGACACAAGATGCTGGATTCTGCAGCAAAAAACTGAGCCACTGGAAGAAGTCAACGCATGAGCCAGCATTGGTGGAGGCAAATGAATAGTTCTGCAGTTAGGGTTGAGACCCCACATCAGAACTGAGAGTGTAAAGGGGAGTTCGCCTGTAAACAGAGGTAAGGTGGAGGGATCAGGCTTGAGCTGGCATGTGATAGGTGGTTCCAGGTTGAAGGGTAGATAGAGACACATGGTAGAGGCAAGATTGGAGTGAGCGGCACGGCGAGGTGATAAATGGAGACAACAAAGGGCGGCAGATTATGGAATCTGATAAAAGAAAGGAAGGTATGAGTGGAACTAGATGATGAGCAAATGGGAACAGAACGGGGTTGGGGTAGAAGCCCTGTGGGTTAAGTGTCTGGGGGATAAGCAATCGTAACCAGGTGGGGGAGGGAAAAACAAGGTAAGAAAGGTATGGAGGGTTGGAGGCAGAAACCGGTAGTCTTTGACAGGACCCGGTGGATCGGTGAGAGAACGCACCCACTTTGTCTGTTCTCTCCTCTGATCAATCCAGGTCCCCTCACACACTCCCTTCTTTCATATCCTCCCTTTATTATTCCCATCTGACCGCCATCCATCCTTTTTCCAGTTCCACTCTTTACCTTCCATTTCAGAATCTGTCCTTGCTTCCCAGCCCATCGCTTTCTTCACGCTCGCCTCCCGATCTGGCTCCATCTGCACATCAACTCCTCCTCACCTAGTTACACCTAGCCTTTCTGCTTCACCGTTCCCATTCACCTCTTTATTCTGGCACATAATTCAAGCAAATGCCAATCTAGAAGTTTAGTGCATTAGTGTTTGTTCACAGGATGACATCAGGTATTGCTTGCACCAACTTGGTAGAACTGTTGCCTCACAGCTGCAGAAACCCAGGTTCGATCCTGACTTTGGGTGCTTGCTGTGTGGAGTTTGCACGTCCTTCCTATAATCATGTGAGTTTCCTCCAGGTGCTCCGGTTTCCTCTCACACCCCAAAGGTGTGTAAGTTTGTAGGCTAATTGGCCTCCATAAAACATTCTGTCTAGTGTGTAGGGAATAGATACTAAAGTGAGAGACCATACAACTAGTGTACTTGGTTGATTGCTGGTTGGCGTGGACTCCGTGGGCCAAATGGCCTGTTACCATACTGTATCTTTCAATCAATCTATCAGTCAAACGTATTTAACAGGCGCGGAATGTAGCCATACATGCAGAAAAATCTCTTTCTCAGTTATTGCATGGTTTTAGGAAGAATGCTGCAATCTGAAGTAACCCAATTTTCTGACATTGCCCTGTAAATTCTGGTTGAGGGGCTCAAAAGCAGGTAAAAGGTCCACTGTTCAAAGAGTCTAGGAAGCCCTTGAAATTGACTGTAATGCAGCATTGGTAGTACACAGCTATGGACCCATTCCTAAAGCAATGCCCAAGAACCTAGATGTACTGCTGGAACAAAATAATGACTATCTACACATTTCAAAAATAGTGAAACCTATAGAAAGCTAGTGAAGACATCAACAAATCCTTATCATCTATCAATTACATCACTCCATTCACACAATTTTGAACATCACATATCTGAATTACTCACCTTGGTTTTGCACATAATTTTAAATTAAGTTTTGAGTCTACTTTTTCATCATAAAAATTGGTGGCCAGTACTATTTGAACATTTGCAAACTTAAACTTCATACAATGTCAGTGGCTGAGATCTCAACTTACACTATAGCACGTTCTGAAAATATCCCATATCTCAGTGTTGTAGTGGAAGCTCATCTTGGTTCCCTGCTGGCTCAATGTGTGCTAACATGATAATGGAGTCCAATAGCTCAGCACATCAACTAGCAACGTTACAAAATTTTGAGATTTTAAAAATCAAATCAATTTATCCCATCAGATAAAGCATAAAGAGAAGTTTAATTTGACACCTAGTTCACTTTCATATCTTCAGTATTAAGAAAGTTATGACCATTTTCATACTCGTAAATTAGCATCTTGTTCCTCATTGCCTTTCAATTGACTTAACTCAAAAACTGTGATCTAGAACCGTTAAAAGCCCATAACTTTCTTAAAAATTAAGAGAACTCTATGAAATTTTCAGTTATTATAGATTGAAGCATTATGAAACAAATATGAAACAATCTTACTTGGATGACCTGAAATTAAAGCATATAATTAGTTAGTTATCTAATTGTAGCTAATTACAAAATTCAATGAGTAGATCTAAACATCTATCCATTTCTTAAGAAAAGATAAACTTTTTTTAAATTGCCTAAGTGTCCAAATAACATTCACACAATAATCTACAATATAACATAATTTTGAAATCTCATTTTCATGAATTTCTGTGCCAAATGGAAGGAATTTAGTGTTTAATGCCTGTAAATTAATGGCCATTTAAATCAACTAGCGAGTGGGTTTTAGTGGAATGCGGTGGATTGGAATGTTGCGGTTTGCGGTGAAGTCGGGAGGAAAAATACTGTTGGTTCATACATTTTTTTTGGACCCCATTTCGCAACATGAAAATATGATTAAAGCCTCCATAAAAACCAACTTTTAATATAAAAATAAACTGTGTACCTTTTTTTCTCCCCTACGCAAAATCCTTCCCGTTGTCGGCGCTCACTGCTTTTGATTTTTAAATTACTCTAGTTAATAAATAATCTAGCATAATTTAAAAATACCTTCATGAATGAAATGTCGGAGCGATTTTTCTTCCACAACGAAATCGCCCGACATGGATCGATTTTCCCAGTCTGCAGAAAAACGGCACTTTAAGCCCGCCCCCCTCTTTTTAAAATCTCAAAATTTTGTAACGTTGCTAGTTGATGTGCTGAGCTATTCAGGGTTTGAATCCAAACAAACTCTGCAATCATAGAGAAAGAAGGTAACAGGAAAACTCTACCGCAATGAGTGTTCAAATTCCTTTTGATTCTTATTCAGCTTCATGACATGAACATCGCTAGCAAATCAGCATTTAAACAAGAGTGCTCCCTTCATTTTATTCTCTCAAGACATCAGATATTTTAGAGTTGCAGGCTTTCCCGCAGCACAGTGGTTGTCATATCAACTTACCCCCAAAATGGAGTCACCATGAGAAATCAAAGATTGGCTGGCAATGGTTATCTTCTGACAACATGGCTGATGACTTCATTGCCCAAGTTAAGCTCACACGTAAAAGCCATATCAACTTACCCCCAAAATGGAGTCACCATGAGAAATCAAAGATTGGCTGGCAATGGTTATCTTCTGACAACATGGCTGATGACTTCATTGCCAAAGTCATGCACACGGGGAGCGGCAGAACTGCAGCGCTGCTCAAGGTAAGTTTTGTAACATACCTCCATCACCAATCTCCAGCAATCAACTAAGATTTCTGGTGCCAACCCAGGGAATTGGCAGCAGCTGAATTGAGCACAAAATGGTTGTTCTCTTGCAGAATGACATTCATGATCCTCCTTTTCCATTTCACCAATTGTTATGGTATCCCTCAGTCTCCTAATCCATAATGTTACTCATTGTTATGGTACTCATTGCTAAATCGAGCATCCAAACCCAGACCATTGGACTCAGACGTGTTATCTGTGGTCTATTCTATTTGACCATCTTTGTTGCAACCAAGTAAGCAGAATAGGATGACAAAGGCAGATGAAAAATTGGGTATTTGCAATAACAATTAGTTAATAGTTGCATAGTCTTGGTATTACTGAATGTGTAAATATGGTTTAATATATTCATTTAGTTGGATCCTGTATTCAGGGTTTGAATCCAAACAAACTCTGACATCATAGAGATAGAAGGTAACAGGAAAACTCTACTGCAATGAGTGTTCATATTCCTTTTGATTCTTATTCAGCTTCATGACATGAACATCGCTCGCAAATCAGCATTTAAACAAGAGTGCTCCCTTCATTTTATTCTCTCAAGACATCAGATATTTTAGAGTTGCAGGCTTTCCCGCAGCGCAGTGGTTGTCATATCAACTTACCCCCAAAATGGAGTCACCATGAGAAATCAAAGATTGGCTGGCAATGGTTATCTTCTGACAACATGGCTGATGACTTCATTGCCCAAGTTAAGCTCACACGTGAAAGCCATATTATCTCCCAAAAACGAATAGAACCAATCACTGACAATCAGAAATAGCATTTCCACTGCCTGGGCAGCTTTGAAGGAGTAGTGCTTGGTAGAATGAGTGCTGCTGATCTTGGTGACTCACCTGCACCTGCTTTGGGCTTGGATGGCCTGATTCTGGGCAGCAATGTCTTGCTTTCGGCAGTCGCAGTGCTGGCTCTCTAATTGATAGTCAACTTCAAGGGCGCTGGCAGGTTTATAAGTGTGGGAGTATAAAAGATGTCTGTCAGAGAAGTGTGCAACTTTGTGCAAAATGGAGGCATTATTGCTCCTGCGCAATTGCTGTGAGACCTTGCATACTAATCTAAAAACACAATGGCAGCATTCTAAGTCTGAAGAAGGGTCTCGGCCCGAAACATCACCCATTCCTTCCCTCCAGATATGCTGCCGCTGAGTTACTCCAGCTTTTTGTCTATTTTCGGCAGTATTCTACGGATGTACGGCAAGATTCAGATGCTGTGCATTAATGTAAATTGTAACATAAGACATCAGACAGTGTTTCACGGTCGTATTCACTAGTATGCATGGCCAAGATTCAATCGATTATGACTGATAATTTACAGTATTATTGTTTATTGTATATTTAGTTATTGAGTTGGTGTGTACCTATAATGCAGCAGTAAGTAAGAACGTTATTGTTCCTGTACTGGTACATATGATAATTAAACACTCTTGCTCTTATCAACCACTTCAACTTCACTCAATTTTGGTTGTATATCCTTCCATTCCTTTCACCTCGTCTATTTATCAGAAATCATCTTAAACTCATCAATGCTACTTGTTTCGGTGAATCCTTTAGTAGCACTTTATGACCACCCACTTCAATTTCCATTTAGATTAATTAGTAACAATCAACTAGATAGTTGATTCCCTGGGTTCTATCAACCCAATTAATAAATCCTCTGGATTTTGCACTTTCCAACAAGTAGAAACGCCTCTTTAATTTTTAAGACCCTTATTGAATCATTCTTCAGCCATTTCTTTTCGAGAGGACTGGCATGTGCCACCTTTCTTTAGTTTAAAAAACGTCATGTTCTGTTGTAATATTTTTGCACCTTTTCCATTGCCTATATACAGAAAATGTGATGAGTGGGCAGATGAATTTACCATAAGGTGGACACAAAAAGCTGGAGGACCTCAGGGGGGGGCAGCAGCATCTTAGGAGAAAAGGAATAGGTGACGTTTCGGGTCAAAACCCTTCTTCAGACAGGTTTGGTAGATTTACCAAAAATGGAATCTCAGTACCTAAAATGCATTCTATGATCAGTGGGAACTTTTTGCGTAGTTTGAACATAGGATAGTTAATATATAAATAAACATATTAATAACCAATTATCTTTCCGTAAACAAAAATGAAATGTCACAGATCTACAGGCTCATGGATATTGAGGATATGGTAAGATAAGATGTGATAGACAGGATTGAAATAGCCATTACAGAATGGAATAGTTGACATTGTTAAGATATATTTTAGGTCCACGTACAAGGACAGTTAATAGTTTGTAGCGATCTCTGAGAATGTTCAAAAATATAAGCAAGGAGATTAATGATGGTTTTAATTGAAGGAGTTAATCTCCTTTACTGACTGATCACTTTTGGTTTTGAGAAGTAATCAGAGTTCTTCAACAATATAACAAGTGGGGCATGTTTATTTCCACAAAGAGTGGTGGGTGCCAGGAACACACTGCAATCTTGGTTATGAATGAAATCAGTGACTGAGAGTCCACAGCCTTCTGAGATTGAGAATACCAAAGATTCATTATACTCTGAGTGAAGAATTTCTCACATTACTACCAAAATGTTTAGCCCTCACTTTGAGAGTATCACCCGATGTTCAAAACTTCTCATCCAGAGGAAACATCCTCCATGTATCTAACCTGTTGTACATTTAAGGTCACCTTTCATCCTTCTAAACTACTCAATCACTTCCCATATGACTGTCCAGCCATCCCAGGTAATAGTCTGGGGAATAATAAGCCCATCCCTCTTATACTAAGTATGTCCTTTTTTTAGGCAAGGAGACACAATTGCGCATGTGCGAGGGAGGGTTAATTCTCTCCGATTTCTCTCTCCCTCTCTCTCTCTCACTGCAGCTCAGAGCCCAACCTCGCCATCCTATAGTGGTAACATTCACATCGGGTCTCCTCCACACCCACATCCCCTCTCTCCGACACACACCCCCCACAAGACAACAGGCAGCGTGAGAGACAGAGAGTTTGTAGGGTGTTGGTTTTGTATAAGGATTTATTTTTAAATTATTAGCCAAGGTCGCATTTACTTATTTTAAACGAAGTTTGGAGCGCTTGACAATACTTTTTTTTTCTCTTTGTGCTCGTTTTCAGAAAGGGTTCAGACCGCGCCCCGCTTGGCTCCTTGCCCCCTTTGAACCAAGCCCTGTGAGAGGGAGGGAGGGAGGGAGGGGAGGTGTGAGTGAACAAGAGCGCCGAGGTGGACAGGGAAATAGGGGGGGTGGGGGGGTGGGTGGAGGAGAAATAGGGAAGAAGTTAGTTGTTCAGATCAGAAACCTGTAGGCTGGGAGCCATAATGGTGACGAGCACACCCAGTTCTTCTGAGGAGTGCATAAGAGACATCGATCGGAAGCAATATTCCTCTAGAACTATAACTGAAACCGTGTCCACATCACTTCCTCTTGGCCGGACCGCAAGACCCAAGGTTACTGGTCAGCGCTCTCCTCCACAAAGGAATCTCAAAAGGGCAATGCCAATGTAAACCGCGACATCTCCTAAAATATGCCTATTCACACACACATTAATTCTCTCTCTCTCTTTCTCTCACACACACACACACAAACAATATCATTCAAGACTGTTCGTGTAGAAGGTAACATTTGCCCAGAAGACGCCAAGAAAGGAATAAAGTGTAGGATAGGAACTGCCTGCAGATGCTGGTTTAAACCGAAGATAGACACAAAAAGCTGGAACTGACAGGGGGCGATCAAACAGCAAAATGTCACCCCGTCACCAATTCCTTCTCTCCAGTGATGCTGCCTGCCCGCTGAGTAAAAAAAGAGCGAGAATGTGATCTGAGAGGAAAGATAGTGGAGAGAAGTGAATCGTAAACTGATGGAAGGGGAGGAAAGGCGCCTGAGCGAAAGATAGAGCGGAGAAAACCCAGCAATCGATTTATAGAATGTACTTGGAAGAGGAAAAAAAAATCCCTTTGTGAATACTCTATTCACGCTGATGATGTTAGTTTGGACTGATCAATGTGGGCTGTGACCGGGCGATGGTTGTGATCGTTTACAGGCTGTAAATCAGGAAACTTGTGATCTTGTAAACGCTATTGGTTGTAAATCTACGCATCAGGAAAATCCAACGTTCATTGATTCATCTCAGAAAGCAGCGACGCACGGCCGGTTGCTGTCCTGATGTTCGGACACCCTTCCTGAAGTCTGATTTCACTTTTCAGATGCAATGCGCTATATCAGTGCTTCTTAAACTGGTGAATGGTTCACCCAAGCGCGAATGAAATTATTTTATGGAGTGAATGAAACTAGAGGGGTGGGTGAAGGGTGAATGACATAATTTATCCAGATTTTGTTTTCTATACTAAAAAAAAGACATTGCCATTAAAGTGGTTAGTAAGCACATTGGTTTTAACGGCAGTGGAGCTGGAACTTTGATATGTTTTTTTATCTATATGGTTTTCTAATTTCAAAGTAACAGGATATTTCCCCAATTTACTGTAATATAACCGTTTAGGGAAGACCAGACGAGCTAGTGTGATCATAGATTTATAAATGGCAATACTGGAGGATCGCCATATGCAACTGTTGAACTGTAACTTTATTTTGTGTAGAAATGTAGATAGCCTGGAATAAAAGTGAAATTATGCCTATAACAGGAATTAAATTGAATAAATTACAAAAATTTCCATTTAAAATAGCTAACAATCAAATTAAATATCTTGGAATTAATGTATCAAAATCTTATAACTCTTTATTTAAATCTAATTTTCCCCAATTATTAAATAAATTAAAAAATAATATTTTATATTGGAAAACATTACCGATATCAATGATCGGTAGAATAAATGCCATTAAAATGATCTTTTTACCTCAATTACTATACTTATTTCAAGCCATTCCGTTATATCTTCCTAAATTTTTTTTTTTTTTAATTGATTCTATAGTTAATAGCTTTATTTGGGATTACAAAAATCACAGAATAAGTAAAACACACTTATGTAAATCTAAGATAAATGGTAGCTTAGCTTTACCTAATATTTTTATATCATTTTTGGGCGGTTCAGATTAAGAACTTTAATTATTGGTTGATACAGATGGAACAGGACCCGGTTTGGTTAAGAATTGAAAAGGAAGATTGGTTCCCATTTGACATAATCACAATACTCCTTGCCCCTGGGGTGGTACAAAAAAAATCATATAAGGAAAACCCTATAATTTTAAATAATATACGTACCTGAAAACAAACCATTAAGACTTTACATTTAGAAACTATGCCACTTTGTTTACCAATTATGAATAATCCTATGTTTTAACCTTCGACATTGGATGTGGGGTTTAGACATTGGAGAAATTTAGGAATAATAAGGATAGAACATCTTTATAGGAATGGGAAATTTCTCTCATTTCAGGAGTTGAAAGAGATTTATGGATTGCAAGCAAATAATTTATTTAGATATTTACAAATTAGAGATTATGTCAAATAAATACGCTAAATTAAGAAATAGAGATCCAGGTTTACTGGATGAAGTACTTAACAAGCATCCAACAACAGAAAAATTAATAGCATATATATACAATATTTTTTTGGACAGGGAAATGCCAAAAACTGAATTATTCCGACAAAAATGGGAAAATGAAATTGGTTTACCTATATCAGAAGATTTTTGGGAAGAAAGCTTACAACGAATTCATCGCTGTTCATTAAATGCCAGACATACTTTGATACAATTCAAGTAATACATAGATTACACTACTCAAAAAAGAAATTAAATAGAATCTTTCCTAATATATCACCATTATGTGATAAATGTCAGCACGTAGAAGCCGATTTAACTCATAGTTTTGTAAAATGTACAAAACTTAATAACTATTGGACTGAGATTTTTAGAATTATTTCCATAGTTTTAAAGATCACATTAAGCCCTGACTTAAAATTAATTATATTTGGGGTTTTAGATTCGAACCAAACTTTAACAGTAAATCAAAGAAATTTTCTGGATTACTGTTTAATAATTGGAAAAAAATTAATATTACAATTTTGGAAGGGACCATTATCCCCAACAATTAAAATGTGGACAGTGGAAATGTTGGAGACATTATAACTGGAGAGAATTAGGTTTATCCTAATGGATAAACTTGAACTTTTTGAACAAATATGGTCTCCATTCACTGATTATATGAAGGGGTAGCTGGGCTCAGCATTGAAACTCAATAAGTACCCGGTGGAAAGATCAAATAAAAATGTTTAATTTCAGATTTATATACTCGTCTCTATATATTATATTTAGAAATTGCTCCATTCATTGATAAGATGTATACTGTTTTCTTTTCCACAAGTATAATAACAGTTTACTAGTTATATGTTTTTTTATTTTTTGTTTTTTTTTTGTTTTTTGTTTTTTTGTTTTTTGTTTGTTGTTTTTTTTATTTTTTTTTTTTTTTTTTATATATAGTAATCAAATATAATCATACTCTTTTAATTATCCACTATTCTTTCTTTATACTTTTTTCTTATTCTCTTTTTCACTCTATATAAAAAAGTGAGGCCTATATATATGGTTTGCTAATATTTATATAATTTTGGAAAGATGTATTAATAATATCTGAAAAAAATTGCTATAATATTTGTAATATGTATGGCCTCTAATAAAAATATATTTAAAAAAAAAGAAATGTAGCTAGCAAAGTTGATATTTGGTGGTTTTGTGAGCTTTCGGGGAGGGTTATAGAAAGATATTAGTTGGAGAAAAATATATTAAATCGCACACTCCATGGTTTTTATAGTTAATTTTCCACGAAATAACTGCAGTAATCAAAGCCCGAAAGGGTAGGATAGGGCTGAAGACCTTGAAATGGTTTTTTTATCATTCCAATAGAATAATTTTCCAACTTTTTTTTTCACTCCTAGTTTTTTTAACATATTTTTAGGATGTTAAAAAAGCTGAATAAAATAAACACACAAAATTAGTTCATTCGTGTATTTTGCTCATGTGACAAAAATACATTATATATAAAATTGTACACAAGGGAAAATAAGACAAAAATTACCCAAAAAACAAAGAAAATTTAGTCGAGGGTGAATTTTGTGATTAAGACTCGAGAGTGAATGGCACTGAAATAATTTAAAGAGTTCCCACGGTAGACTCACGAGTCACTAAGGTAAATGCATGGGCCACTACGTTATTACGAGTTTAAATGTTTCCATTTTTAACTTGAACAGTAAATTTGCCTCGTGTAAAATATCAAACATGTTTGAATTTTTTCACGAGTTAACAAGTCTCACGGGTACCTGCCGTTAGCGCCACGAGTCGCTAAGTTGCTCGCGCGAGTTCCGACGTTCCCACTACGTTGATTGTACGTGATTACCGCGAGTGAAAACTCGGGGTCACTCGTGGGTCAACTCGCACCGTGAGACAGGGGTTTGAGACAGGGTTTAAGACTTTAATGACCTGTGCTCAAGGATGTTCAACACTTCCCAATCTCTCATCATTTAATAAATATTCATAATTTATGTTTCTTCAGGTTTCCACACTCCATCTGTTATCTTGTTGGTCACTGATTTGGCTTGTCTATATCTTCATGCACTATATTTATATTGCCTACGCTAAACAAACATTGGTACTCATGTCAGCATCACGGTTAAAAATGTTACAGTTGGTTCATTCAAGCGTGTCC
Source organism: Raja brachyura (assembly GCA_963514005.1). The sequence continues at coordinate 18,328,047 of OY740811.1, forward strand.
TTGATGTAGGCTACGATGTGGTCTATATTGATTCCAGGAACGCTGCACAACCAAGATGAAGTGGCAAGTTGGATCAAATGCAGGTTCAGAACCAGAAGTATAACAGTCAATGTATCCTGGCGGTTCTTCGGCCTGAAACGTGAACTCTCTTTCCATAAAAGCTGCCATGCATTATCTTATCAGCATCTGCAGTTTTATTTTATTTTATTTTCCAGAAATGTGCAGAAATATCTTCTCTCCATGAACGCTGCTGGATCTGCTGAGTGTTTGGGATCTACAGGCGGTTGACTGATTCACGGCAATGTCTGCACTTGGCTCCTCACCTGATAGCGAGACAGGTTTCTCAATACTGTACGGTTTGGGAGGGAGAGTTGGGGTCAGCATAGGGTGGTCGGCTGGGCAAGGAGCCACAGTGTCCCCCTGTTGGTCGCTGAGCAGCGTGCTGGGCAGGTGGACACCTTTGCTTAGTCCGCCTTCGCCAATGTGATCTCCCGGTTGCGAAACACTTTAGATCCCCCTCCCATTCCCATACTGACCTTTCTGTCCTGGGCCTCTTTTAATAGTTACTAGACCAAGAAGGACCCATTGGGGGGGGGGGTGTGGGGGGGCAGCCTGCGGCGCCACACATACTAACCACTCCCCACACACACACACACACTAACCACTTCCCACACACACACTAAGCATCCTCCTTGATATTATATTAATATTATTAATTCGCTCCTTTTACCCCATCCCTACCCTGTGCACTCACACATAGCTCCCAACTCGCAGGCAACTCTAGAGAGGTGGGGTGGGGGCGGTAGAGAGAGAGGGCAGAGAGAGATGGGACTGACAGAGAGGGGCAGAGACAGAGAGCGAGAGAGAGAGAGAGAGAGGGGAAGAGGGGGTTGAGGAAGAGAGGTTGGAGGGGGGGGGGGGGGGTGTGTGGTGGAAGAGAGGCCGGGGGGAAGAAAGAGGCCGGGGGAAGAGAGAGGCCGGGAGGGGAGAGAGGAGCCGACCGATGAGCCGAGAGAAAGCGATCCCCAAGAGAAAGTGATCCCCGAGAGAAAGCAACCCCCGAGCTTCCGGCCTGACTGACTCATGCCCGACTTCTGGACTCACACCCGGCCTCCGAGGCTTTATTCTCCTCGCCCCGGTGATTGACAGCGGGTGCCGGTAGGGGCATTACCCTCCTGGCGACAGACAGGCGAGAAGACCAATCTGCTGATCTCACGATTTTTAAATTTTCATTACTTTTGTAATATTCCACCGATTGGAACAAAACTTGGTGCAATTGGAGCACAGTGAGTAAGGTGGTGAAAGAATCCTAGCGATGTAGGGTATCGTTTTTGTGCACATTTAAAAACAATGCAAACCATAAGAGGACAAGATGAGAGTTTTAGTAATAGTATAGAGTATAGATATGATACGATAAAATCAAAATCAAGAATTATAAATGGTTTCAAAATTCAGTGGTACTGATTTTCAGTATTCCTTACTGATAGTTGAGGCTACATGAGGTTGCATGCAAATTACTGATTTTCAAAAAATCCAGTTTCTGTGTAGTGTGTTCTATTGCATTTATGTGAGATATACCGATTTCCCCAACAAAATACTGATATTCAGCCATCTAAATACAGAAATGCTCGGTGAAACTTGGCAATAATTGTCATACTATAATAGTATGACAATAAAATAGGTACGTTTGAAAGCGATCATAGTAATGTAAATGCACCATTTAGTTTGACTTCAATTTTCATGATGGAAATTGAAGTCTAACTAAATGTTGTATTCACATCACTATTCCATGTTGAAATTGATGTGAACAATACAGGGAGAGCCGGACCTGGGGTTTGGAGCAATGTTTAGAAACCTCGACCTCGACCTCAGCACACTGCGTTCGCCCAGACCCCGGCATCTGCTCCCGCCGCCAGCCCTCTCCCTCCCTTCTCTTCTTCCCTTCCTTCTTCCCACCATCCCTTCTCTCCCTCCTTCCTCTCTCTTTTCCCTTCTTTCTCTCCTTCCTCTTTTCCCTTCTCTCCTTCCCTTCCTCCCTTCTCTCCTTCCCTCTCCCCCTTCTTTCTCTACTTCCCTCACTCCCTTCTCTCCTTCCTCCCTTCCCTCCCACACACACATAACACAGACACACCACGCACAGACAACTAACATATACACACACACAACTAAGTGAGGATGGGGTAGAAGCCCAAAAGGTAGGATGGGGTTGAAGCCCAAAATTTAATGCCAGGATTGGTTTTTCGCCAATAGTTATTGATTTGCCAGGATTTAGTTAATTAAATAACTTTTTTTTCATTTCAGTCACTAAAACAAGTGGTATTGTAACTATGTAGTTTTCAGAGGTGATCTACACATGTTGTTTGTTACTTGTTGGCTTACATGTATGCAATATTATATTAAAATGTAGCTTAAATCTGTTTTGTCCATTAACACGCAGGCACTTTTTAAGCGCACATTTTGATTACTTTCCATTCTACCATAGAGATATAATGTCTATAATAGACTTTATTTGTATTTCTATGATTCTACAGACCTTGGCTGGGAATCTGGGGCTCAGTAAAATTGTTCCCAATTGGGCCCCGCACCTCCTAAATCCGGCCTTGGCTGGAGTAACTCAGCGGGACAGGCAGCATTTCTGGAGAGAAGGAATGGGTGACATTTCGGGTCGAGACCCTTCTGCAGACTCAATAAAACTAATATCTGAGGTTCTTTCCTCATCAATAAAGTCTCCTCGTGCATCGGTCATCCTTCGTCAACATTCATACGACTGTGCTGTCCAGCTTCGGGCGGGCAAACTGCCTGCGTACTACGTCATGGCTTGTTGCGGTCGTGGACGTCACCCTCGCCGTGTGCTCCTCTGCGCTGTACGTCACGCTCACGGTTGCTTGGCGGCGCGGAGCAGGCCCGGAGTCGAGAGGCGAGGCCTAGGGCGCGCAGAGGCGGCCTGCTGCTGCTGCCGCCGCCGCTGCCGCCGTCTTGGTAACCCTCCTGCTTCCCTCCCCGCCACACTCGGGTCAGCGCGCCCATGGCCCCCAAGCAGCAGCTGGAGAAGGCGGCCTGGCAGTGGGCGGAGAGCGTCAGGCCGGAGGAGGTGCAGCAGGAGCACATCGAACTGGCATACCGCATTCGCCTGGGGTCGTGCCGGAGGGACGCCCGCAGGTATTGGGGGTGACCGGGAGGAGGGGAGGGGGGGACACACACGCGGGAAAACCGCCGCCCCGGGGGGCGAGAACGGCGGCCCGATGACCCTCGGCCCGTCGCCTGGCCCGAAGGCGGTTAGGATGACCCATGCAGGAGGAGACTTCATCGAGTATTAAAGAAGTGCAGATGCTGTTTTTACTGAGTCTGAAGAAGGGTCTCGACCCGAAACGTTACTCATTCCCTTTCCCCAAAGATGTTGCCTGTCCCACCGAGTAACTCCAACAATTTGTGTCTATCTTCGGTGTAAACCAGCATCTGCAGTTCTTTCCTGCACAGGAGGAATTTTTTAGACTCGCACCCTGCTCCCCACCGTGGGCATGTTGTCTGCAGGATCGATCGATTTGAAGCCAAAGATACGAGCTTTGCTTGAAGCTCCTATTAACTAATGCGTGGATTCATGGGTGATCCGCTTATCTACTCTAAATTCCTGGATCCACTGGCATTTGACCTCGGTGCAGATTAAGAAACCCATATATACTGTGAAGACAGACCAAAATGCTGGAGTAACTCGGCGGGACAGGTAGCATATCTGGAGAGAAGGAATAGGTGACGTTTCTGGTCGAGATCCTTCTTCAGACTGAGAGTCAGGGTAGAGGAAAACTAGAGATAAGGCTGAGTTGCTCCAGCGTTTTGTGTTTATCTTTGGTGTAAACTAGCATCTGCCGTTCGCTCCGACCTGTGTGTCTTTTGAAGTTCAAACTAATGTATTTGAGATTGGCATTCTGTTTTTGTGCCATTTTAAGTACGCTACGACTGGTATGTTTTACAGCAGGTGGCTGTAAAGTGATTGGCAGTGGTCTTTATGAACATGATATTTCCTTCCTGTTAGCTGGAAGTTTTTTTGGTCTGTGTGGAATTGACATACAATGCTGTACACTTTGAAGTGTTGGCATGGTCAGTATTTAAAGGCTGAAGGCCGTAAGACGTTACATCGTAAGTGTAGGTTGGCAAGGATATTGTGTCTGACTGAAATAAAACAAGTGCTGAAAATACCCAACAAGTTCGGCAGTATTTTTGGAGAGAGAAACATAATTGTATGTTTTAGGTTAGTAAACTTTTACACTGGTACTCACTGCACGGATACTGTCTGACTTGCTGAGTATTTTTCAGCATTTTCAGTTCACTAAATTGCTAGTATTTGTAGAATTTTGCTGGGGAAAATAACTATTTTATGTTAATATGAAGCCTTGTGTTTGGACCACACTTAGAAAACTGAACTTAGTTTAGTTTAGAGGGACAGCATGGAAACAGGTTATTCGGTCCACCAAGTTTACGCCGATCATTGATCGTTGATGCTAGTTATATGTTATCTCCCTTTCTCGTCCACTCATTTCGCACTTGGGCAATTTACAATAGCCAAATACCCTACAGATCTGTATGTTTTGGGATATGGGAGGAAACCAGAGCACCCGAAGGAGAACCACGTGGTCACAAGGAGAATGTGCAAACTCCATCCGACAGTAGTCGAGGCCAGGATTGAAACCGGATCATGACAGTGTGAGACAGCGGCTCTACCAACTGCGCCACCTCAGTTCTGATCTTGGAGATAGAGGAAAGTTCGAAAAGGGATTTACTACAATGGTGTCAGAACTGAACGTGGAATTATCAGGAATCACTGGTCAGGCTTGCATTGTTTTTTTTGGTGAAAAAACACAAAGAATTACCTGCTTGAGATTTTTTCTTATTATAAAGGAATTCAGTTACACATTTGCCATATGTTTTTACGTAGTAAGAGTCAGAAGTATTGATTCATAAATAAAGCCAAAACTCTGAGGAAAATCTTCTTTAGTCTGAAAGTGACAAGAATGTAGACTTGTTATGGCAAGGTGTGACATATATGTGTTAAAGTGCGGAAAGGTAAGTGGGACGTTGGTTTGCAGGCCGATCCGGTCGAGAGTGACGGTGGAAAGCCCTGCATAAGCCTGGGGCATACTAGGATTGGGACCTGCACCTGGGCTGACCGGACTTTGGACTGTGGTAATGGCACCAAAACATGGCGGCACCTGCATGCGTAAATATGTAAAAATAATTTTGCTGTGCAGTTGCACATGCGACAAATAAAGAACCATTGAGCTATTGAAATGAGGAAGAACGGAATTCAGTATGTTCATATGTTCAGCTGGCAGGCAGTTTGTGTGAGACAGGTGTGTTCAGTTTACATGAATGGAATGTAGTATAACATAAGGTATAATCATGTAGGTTTAGGATTATTATTGTCATGTAGCAGAGTGAAGAAAAAGACTGCAGAGTATAGTTTCTCAGCATTGAGACAGAACAGTTTGAGAGCAAATGACCAATGTTTGCAATATGGTAGGTTGGAGAATCGGGAATGTACCCCAGCTTATGAATTGACCGTTCAGGTAGAATAGGTGAAGTTGTTCTTGTGTCTAGTGATATGTGCTTTAAAGCTTCTGAGTCTTCAGCCCAACGGGAGAGGGGGAAGAAGGAATGACTGGGGTGGGGAAGGTCTTTGATTTTGTAGATGGAGTGAATGGTGGGGTCTGGTCTCCGATGGGATGGGCTTCATCCACAACTCTGTAATTTATTGCAGTCTTGGGAAGAGCTGTTCCCAAACCAAGCTGTGATGCAACTCAACTGTATTTTTTCTCCGGTGCATTTATAGAAGTTTTATAGAAGTTTGTAAGAGTTGTTGCGTATCTCCTCAGTCTCCTAAGCATGTGGTAATGTCGGTGTGCTTTTTTTGGCTGTTACTTCAATGTGGTTTGTCCTCAACAGAATATTGGTGATATTTACACCTAGTGACTTGAAGCTCTCAACCATTTCCACTTGGGTACCATCGATGATTGTAGGGGCATATACTCCACTATGCTTCCTGAAGGCGATAACTAGCTCCTTTGTCTTGCTGATATTCAGGGAGATGTTGTTGTCGTGACACCATATTACTAAGTTTATCTTCTTCACCTACTCCATCTTATCATTGTTTGAGATCATGCCCACCACAGCAGGGCTCAAAATTAGTGGTTGCCCGGGTGCCAATGGCAACTTACAGTCCCGCCGGGTAACCTAAAAACCATGCCATTTTGCCCGGTTTGGCAAGCAACAAGGACACCCGCCCGCCATCCGTGTCCGGGTCTTGGCTCTAGGCTCTCCGCTCGGCGTTAGCTCTCGGCTTTCTGTTCTGCGCTAGGCTCTCGGGTCTCCGCTCGGCACGGCCAGCCGCCGAGCACATCATCGACCGTGGTTGTGCGCATGTGCAGCCCTGCACATGCGCACTGCCACGTCAACTGGTCGGCGTCGGCCACTTTTTCCCTCCCTTTGCATTGTGGGAGTTCTGGCCAGCATTGCTGTCCAGTCGCTGCCTCAACGTGACCGCTGAAAAACAACGTAGAATCACTCCCTGGAGCTGGAGTAACTCTTGCTTCTTAGTTACCTGGTCCTCCAAAAATATTCAAAATGGAATTTAAACTGGTGGACCCACCACCACCAAACTCCAAACTCTGGAAAATTAACAGCCTATTGCATTTTATCTGTTTATTTATTGTTTATATATATGGTCTATAGTATATAGCCACACTAGAGATTTATTTTCTGTTCTGTATTATGTTTACATATTCTGTTGTGCTGCAGCAAGCAAGAATTTAATTGCCCTATCTGGGACACATGACAATAAAACTCTCTTGAATTCGACTTGAGCAAAAAAGGGTTATTGGGGGGGGAAAAAAGCTACCTTAAATTTAGTTGCATCTGGTTGGTACCTATGCTAGGGTGAAGACTATTCCATGCTTTAATTGTGCGGGGGAACTCCATGGAGCAGCCAGCATCTCTGGATAGAAAACATTGGGTGACGTTTCGGGTAGAAACCCTTCTTTACATTTCCTCTGGTTTTAGTGTTTTTAGTTTAATTTAAAGATACAGCGTGGAAACAGGCCCACCGAGTCCACACCGATCACCCGTACTCTAGTTCTATCCCACACATCAGCGACGTAAGTCAAGAGTGTTTTATTCTCTCACGTTCCAGTTAGAACAATGAAATCCTTACTTGCAGCAGTCCAACAGAATATGTAAACATAGTACTCTATAAACAATGTTATAAATGAGAAACCAAAACTCCATACAGACAGCACCCATATTCAGGATCAATTCCGGGTCTCTGGCAATTTTAGGTGGCAAATCTATGGCCAATGTACTGCCCTAATAGCTTTGAACTGAATTAAAACATATAGTAGCTGTAAAGGGGGACATAGCGTTACTTAGAGATTTAAGACTGAAAATGGATAGTTTGTTTTTTGTTTAGTAACCAGTTATCAACGTATAATTTTTTGTGTGTTGGAAATTAAAATATAGTGGTACAGCTGGTGGACTTGCTGCCTCACACGCCAGAGATCTGTGTTTGATCCTGTTCTCGGGCACTGTCTGTGTTGAATTTGCACATTCTCCCTGCAAACATCCCAAAGACACATTGGCTTTGTAGGCTAACTTGTCTGTAAAATTGCCCCTCAGTGGGTGAGGAAAGTGGGATAACAGAGCTTGTGCGAATGGTTAGACAAAAATGCTGGAGAAACTCAGCAGGTGAGGCAGCATCTATAGAGCGAAGGAAATAGGCGACGTTTCGGGTCGAGACCCTTCTTCAGACTGACGTCGGGAGAGGTGGGGGGGCGGGAAAAAGAAAGGAAGAGGCGGAGACAGTAAGCTGTGGGAGAGCTGGGGATGGGAGGGGAAGGAGGGAGAAAGCAAGGACTATCTGAAATTGGAGAAGCCAATGTTCATACCGCTGGGGTGTAAACTACCCAAGCAAAATATGAAGTGCTGTTCCTCCAATTTGCGGTGGGCCTCACTCTGGCCATGGAGGAGGTCCAGGACAGAAAGGTCGGATTCGGAATGGGAGGGGGAGTTGAAGTGTTGAGCCATCGGGAGATCAGGTTGGCTATTGCGAGTGGAGGTGTTGTGTGAAGCAATTGCCAAGCCTGTGCTTGGTCTCACCGAGGTTGATCATACGCTGAATAACCATATTTTTGTTTGGAAGTGGAAAGAGATAATAGAAATTGCATTCATTGCAACGTGTAAAAAGAGATGAGTTACTGTATTGTAATTTTGCTGCATGTCATTGTGGTATATATCATGTCTTGATTGGTGAATATGTTTAGTTTGTGACTTTATTTGAAGCAGAAATAATATGTGAAGGCTTCATTGACCATAATTCCATCTGGTAACTATGCACTTCGTCCGAGCACATTATCGCATGCGTCATCAAGCCGTCTTAAATGACCACCTAAACTGTCATTTGGCAACCTTAAAAAGCTGCTGAGGTTGCCCGGCTGGCAACAGGGAAAAAAAGTTAAGCGAGAGCCCTGCACAGTGGTGTCATCTGCAAACCTGTAGACGGAGTTGGAGCAGAATTTACCCACATGCTCATTAATGTATAGTAGGGGACTGAGAACACATCCTTGCGGAGCATCAGTGTTGAGAATTATTGTGGAGGATGTGTTGCTTATCCTCCATGATTGTTGTCAGTGGGTCAGGAAATTGAGGAATCTGTGGCAGAGGAGGATGCAAAGTTTGCTCCAGGTTGCCTGGTCTGGTTTGGAAAATCAAACGCACAGAAACAACGAAGATTACATGAAGTGGTGGATATTGCCTGGTCCATCATGAGTACTGAACTTCCCACCATCTATCGGAGGCACTGTCTCAAAAAGGCATCATCAAAGCCCTACACCATCCTGGCCTCACTCTCATTTTGTTCCCACCATTGGGAAGAAGACATGAATCTGTAAACCATTACCACTGGGTTCAAGAATAGCTTCTTCCCAACAACCATTGGGGTCTTGAACATTACACAACATTAGCACTGACTTTGGGCTTTTTTGCATTCGTATTGGGGTTTTTAATTAATTTTTTTTTTTTTTTGGTTTATAGATTATCTATAAATATTGTGTTTTCAGGCCTATAATGCTGCTGCAAGGATGAATTTCATTGTTGGGACATATGACAATTGAGCCAGCACTTTGGAAATCTCTCCTGGAGATGAGTTAAGATGGCACTATGGTGCTGAAGGCAGGGCTATAGTCAATAAATAGGAGCCTTGCTTAGGAGTTCTTGTTGTCTGGACTTTCCAGAAATTAGTTTAGGGCAAGGGAGATGGTGTTTGCTGCGCAGCAGTAGACAAACTGCAGTGGATCAACGCTATCTGGGAAGATAGAATGAATGTGCTCCATCATCGGTCTCCTGAAGCACTTCGTGATGGTGGATGTCACTGCATGGTAATCATTAAGGCACTTGTTTATCTTTGGCACAGGGATGATGGGAGTCTTCTTGAAGTAGGTGGAGACCTTAAAATAGAGCAGTGAGATGCAAAATAAATCTGAATGCCTCTGCTATTCCGTACAAGTCCTAGGGACTCCATTCAGGCCAGTTGCTTTCCACCCATTTACTCTCGGGAAGGCCGATTTGGTTTGTGTCTGCCACAATGATTGTTGGTACATGTACACCCTAGGCAGCTGACGTTCTTCCACTGACCTTCGGTTCAAAGTGAACATAGAATGCATTAAGCTCATCCGGCTGGCATCTCGTTGCCACCGATACTGCCCGACGTTGTAGCCCGTTATAACATGCAAGCCTTGTCGCAATTGATGGGTGTGCGAGCCATTGCCTAGGGACTCTAGCCTGGTCTGGAATTTTCACAGCATCCTTCATGGCTTTGCGAAAATTGTTACATGGATTTTGTTGTACCGCTCAAGTTGGCCTGGCTTGAACACGGCAGACTCGCAGACTTCACCTGGAGTAGGTCTCTCAATTTATCTATGGTTTCCTGATGGGGAACACACATATTGTCGTCTTTGGTATGCATTCCTCTACACGCTGATGAAGTTTGCGACAGATGTGACATACTCATTTAGGTTAGCTACAGAGCCCTTGAATATAGACTAGTCCACCGACTCGAAGCAGTCATGATGAAGCTCATCTGTTTCCTCAGACCAGTTGCATAACTTTCTGTACAGTATCCTCCTGCTGTATTCATGAGTTTATTGTCATATGCACAATCGCAATGAAGTACAGGAAAAATTAAAATCTTACTCGTAGCAGCATCAAAGGTATATAGACAACATAAAACACACACATATCAATTACACATGACTTCTGCAACAGCATAAATAGAAAAAAGGCCTCAATAAACATGACAGTGCAAATACAATTAAACAAACATATCTATGGTAGTTCAAGAAGTGGTCTGTGGTGTTCCGTTGCCGAGGTAGGATTTGGGTTGTGCAGGTCAGGTCAAGAACCTGATAGTTGTCATAAAGTAGCTATTTCTAAACCTCGTGGTGTGGGACTTCAGGCTTCTTGTCAGATGGAAGCAGCAAGAAGAGGATATGGCTTGGATGGTGGTGATCCTTGGAGATGGAAGCCACTGCCTAGAGGCGGCGACTAATGCAATGCTTTGATGGTGAGTAGAGCTGTGCTTGTGATGGAATGCAGAGCCTACTATTCTCTGCAGCTTCTTGTGTTCCTGTGTGTTTAAAATGCCATATCAGGCCATGATGGATTCAGTTCGGACACTTTCTACAGTGCATCTGTTGAAGTTTGCAGGACTATTCTCTTTAAACTCTTTAATCTTCTATTAAAGTAGAGGTGCTGGAATGCCTTCTTCATAATTACATCTATGTGCAAGGCCCAGGACAGGTTATTGGAGATGTTAATGCCCAGGAACTTGAAGCTGCTAGCTGTGAGCATCATTGGCCCTCATTGGCCTCCCAAATCTCCTTTTTTTAAGTGAATGAGAAGTTCCTTGGTTGTGTTGACTTTGAAAGAGAGGTTGTGCAGCACCATTCAACTAAGTGTTCTATCTCTCTCCTGTACACTAACTCACCACCCAAGATTCTGCCAATAACATCGGCAAATTTGTAGATACATTAGAACTATGCGTAACCACACAGAATAGAGCAAGGAGTTAAGCACGCAGCCTTGACATGCACCTGTGTTGATGGTCAGTGAGGAGGAGTTGTAGTTACTGATCCACTGAGGTGACTGAGGTCTACCTATGAGGAAGTCTAAGATCCCATTGCAAAGGCTCAGACCCCAGGTCCAGGAGCTTGGAATGAGTTTGGAGAGGAATATAGTGTTGAATATCAAGCTGTAGTTGATGAACAGATGTATGCGTTTCTGTTATCCAGATGGTCCAGATTGGGTTGGAGAGCCAATGAGGTAGAATCTTTTGTTAAGACATATCACTATGTTCTCTTAGGGCACCGGTATGCAGGATGACTTTTTGAATCTCTAACTGCAGAAGTAAGAGGTTGAAGATATACTTGAATACTTCAGCCAGTGGCACCACAAGTCTTTAGCACTTGGACAGGTATGCCATCTGGGAAGTTCCTTTTGGGTGGATTCACCCTCTGACGTTGGCCTCCAAGACGGATTACATGGTCATCAGGGGCTCTGGGGACTTGTGAAGTGTGTCATCATTCTCCCATTAAAAACATGTGTAAAAGGCATGGAGCTCATTCAGGAGTGTTGTGTCGTTGTCGTTTAGGCTACCTGGATTTGGCTTGAGATGATAGCATACAAGCCCTGCCATAGCTTTGTGACACGAGTTTAAACTAGAATTGTCTTTTTATGATAGTAGGGTAGTTTGCCCAACAGGACACAAGTGGTGAGTGAACCTAAGCCGAATATAATTCTCAATAACTGAATTGTAACTTGCAAATGGGTGTAAAATGGCATTTCCTTCCAAGCTGTGCTGACGATTTAGTGCTTTACATATGAGTGATCTTTGTAGATTAGTGACTGATCCCGAGCATTTGCATGCCAACAAGGTGAGCTATGTGTTGTAGGCCGTAATGATTAAAAGTTCTGGAGGGTATCATACATGTGGAAGCGAAATAAAACACAACTTTAATCTTTGTAATTTTTAAAAAAGGACATAGTGCTGGAGTACCAGTGGGTCAGGCAGCATCTGTGGAGAATGTAGATGAAAACATCCATGTTCCATCCATTTTACTCCAGCACTTTGCGTCTGTTTTTGTAACCAACATCTGCAGTTCCTTGTGTCTTCTTCTTTATGATACCTCATTACCGTTACCATTTCAGTTTCCATTAATTTCACAGCATTAATGTGTAGTTTAATTGGTGGAAAGTTAAATAGCTAGTAAAATGCCTGTTGGCAGCATAGATATAGTTCATTGAGATTAAGAACTATTTTCCCAGGCAGCCCTTTGATTATTGTTACACTGGTGAGTCAGCAATGTGTGCTCAGCTAAGTAGGATGGCAAAATGTGGTTGTAAACATTAGATCAAACTTATGAAATAAAGGAAGACACTGATGGAGGAGTTAAGTGGATTAGGCAGAATCTGTGGAAGCAAAGGGATGGTCCATGACCTGATACATCTACTCTCAAGTTGCCACCAAGTGCAAGGGCCTTCATTATTCCATATCAATCAGCATTTATTAAAATTGTAACTAATTAGAAAGATTTACAAAAAAAATCTGGAGCAATGTGTCTCTAACTTTCCTGATAGTGATCAAAACAGATTTGTTTTCCTACTTTGTGTTATCAGGACTATATTTCAGGAATATGAGTATATTTGCAGTAAATATACAGTGCCAACATGAACAGAGACCTTAGTTTCAACATTTGATACAAATATTTGGAATAGAAACAGGTTGAAGCCTTTCAACTCCTCTGTTCATTGAATAAAATCATAACTGACCCGTTGCCTTACAGCTGGATCCGGCATGCCTTGATTTCCTAATATTCAAAAATCTATTTGTCTTGAACGTAGAGCTATCTTGGGCACACATTTCAAATGTTTGCTGTTCTTTGGGTGAAGTTCTTCTCATTTCTGGCCTGATTGGCTGATACATTATTTGAGTCTGACCTCTGAGGTAACAACATGAGCTCTACCCTGTCAAGCTCTACAAGAATTGTATGTTTCAATGAGATTACCTCTAGATGTAAGCATAACGGAATGGGATTGATGGGGTTGCTTTGAGAGCTGACATACACTTGGTGGGTTGAATTATGTCTTGCGCCGTGAGTAATATAAACACAAGCAAATATTGCTTTTTTTTTAAAAAAAAGCAGGCTGCTTAATCTTTTCTCGAATGGCAAAACTATCATTCCAGAAATAGTTCTGATCGAGCATTGCTCTGGTCCCTTTATCACAAGTGCATCCATTTAATATACAATGAACACTTATAAACAGAATTTCAAATGTAGTATCACCAGGGCCTTGTGTAAATGGAACAAGACATCTCTCTCATGTATTCAAATCCTCTTGTAATATAGCATGACAGATTGTTTGTCCTTTTAATTTCCTGGTGTAATTGCATGTCAACTTGCAAGGATATCGGGTCCTTTTGAACTCCAAACATCTTTCAGTCTCTTACCGGTCGCAAAATACTCCCCTTATTTGTTTTTTTTCCCAACTAAGTAGATGACCTCCACCTTGTATTCCATCTGCTATGTCCTTGGCAATTCATGTAATCTGTTTTATCCTCCTGAATCCTCTGTGTGCATCAACAGGAAGCCAGCTTTCTATTATATATGAACTAATATTTTGCATACATATATGTACGCGCACATATGTGCTTATATTTATTTCATGCTTTCCTTCAATAATTTATTTGACTGCAAACAACAGGGGCCCAGCACCAATCTCTGTGGTATCCCACTAACTTGAAGATCCTAACCTTAATATAATCCACTCAAACTCTTTATTTCATATCTGTTAACTTGTCCTCAACTTGCACCTGTATATTACCCCCAATACCATGTGTTCAACTCCAAATACACTACATCAGCTGGTTCCTCCATATTCTGCTAGTTGCAACTTCAAAATACTCTTAACAAATTTGACCAACATAACTCTTTCACATCCATGTTTACTGTGTCTTTTTACTATTTTCGAACTGCATTGTTACTTCCTTAATAATATATTCTACATTTTCCTGCTTCTGATATCAGGCCAACTGAGCTATCATTGCCTAGTTTACCTTTACTTCAATTTTTTATTCTGGGATTATATTTTCAATTTCTCATTCTGTGGGCACTTTTTTGGAATCTAGAGAAATTTGAAAAATGACACCCAGTGCATCCGGTATCTCCATAGCCACCAGCTGTAAAAGCCTGGAATGTAGGTCAACAAGTCCTGAGGGTTTATCACCTTTCAGTCCCATCATCATTAATTTTTTACTCGCGTTAGTTTCTGTAAGTTTCTCATTCAGAACATGTCGTTCTGTACTGCTTTTTCTGGAAACTTGTGTAAGACAGGCAAAAACATTACATTTTCCTGACATTTCCATATTCTTAAGCATGATTTGTTTTAGCCTGTAATTAGCCGATTATATTAACATTAGCTAATCTTTTGCTTAACTCTGCCAAAAACTGCATCTAATATACACCTCTTCATTCTGATTAACTAGGACGTGTTGTAGTTAACTAAAATTAAACTATTATTTTCCAATTTTCAGACTGGCATGCACATTTTTTTAATAGTTATTTCCATAACTGCACCTTTGTTTCCATTAAATAAAATCTTGTTAACCCTGGGCCCCTCCATTTGCATTTAGATCTGATAACCATTTTTCCTCATTGATTCTGCTGCGAAATGTTTTCAAGACATTTTTTAAATAAATGTGACCCCAGTGTTTTCATTCAGACCATTAATGTATATGGTAAAAAAATAAAAGTACAAAGTGGTACTCTGCAGGACTCTAATAACAGTGAGAATTATTAGTATTAAGGATAATCATTCATCTTCAAAAATGTGCTTCTAAATTTCAGGATTTTCTTTTCTGTCCTACAGTACTCTGTCCTGCATAATAACACATAATTCAGCATCTGGCCACTTATTAGTCTAGATTGTGAGCTGGGTATATAGCCAGGGCCAGGTTTCAGACAGAGGGGCGGGAACACCAGTGGTCAAGAACATGTACATTTGCCGCTGGAGTCTGGCTCCAGAGTGCTTGTGTGTTTGGCCTGCCTTGACAAGGTGAAACGTCAAGCTGAAAGCCGATTTTATTTCCTATTTCTTTAAACTCACCAGTTTCACTGAAAAATGTATACACTGTGTAACATGCAAAATAAAGTGAAATAAAAATATGCTGTGGTATTGATAGAAATAGCAACCAATAGTCTAGAAAATCTGCTAGTTGATCACCAATGCCCTCGGAGTGCCAGATTATCAGAGTTCTATTGTATATGTTTAATATCTTGCCAAGTTTTTTAAACATAAATTATATCAGTAATCTCATCTATGTTGGCCATCACTGTAATAAACCCTATGATGTACTCAAAATGACCATGTAGTATTGTTTCTAATAAGACAACTGTGAGGTGGTGGACGTTGGGAAGATGTTCTGGTAGGACGTATAGAGTAGATGGCTGAAACCTACAGAGAGTTGAGCTACTGGGGGACCTTGGGGTGCAAATTCATAGCTTGCTGAAAGTAGCGACATAGGTAGATAAGGTAGTAAAGAAGACATTTGGTATGCTTGATTTCATAGATCAAGGTATTGCTGATAAGAGTTGGGACTTCTGTTGGAACTGTACAAAACATTGGTTAGACTGCATTTGGAGTATTGTGTACAATTGTAATTGCCACACAAAAACAAAGGGTGTGGTAGCAATAGAAAGAATGCAGAAGCGATTCTTCCGGATGTTGCCTGGAACGGTGGGCTATAGTTTAGTTTAGAGATGCAACGCAGAAACAGGCCCTTCGGCCCACCGAGTCCGTACCATCCAGTGATCCATGCACATTAACACAACTAAACACATTAGGGACAATTTACACTTATACCAAGTATACAAACCCAAGCCAATTAACCTACAAACCTGTACATCTTTGGAGTGTGGGAGGAAACCGGAGATCTCGGAGAAAACCCACGTGGTCACGGGGAGAAAGTACAAACTCCGTACAGACAGCACCTGTAGTCTGGATCGAACCCGGATCTCTAGCGCTGTAAGGCCGCAACTCTACCCCAGCGCCACAGTGCCGCCCCCTGCTATATCTTGTATATTACTAAAAATCTGATCTTGACCACTTCGCGTTGTTCTGTATATTGATTTTAGAAAAAACGCTGCCACTTACGGCAGTGATTTTTGGCCATCTTACTCGGAGTCCCCCTCCACTGCGCAGCACAGAGGATTTTTCCCATCGATTAAAAATAAAAGAGTTGTTAGTGTTTTAAAAAATGTTGAGATTCTCACTCCTGAAGGCCATGCCCCTTCCAAAGGGACTATAAAACCCGGACGTGTTGAGTGCCTCAGTCAGTCTCTGCAAGATGAGGGCGCGAGAGGGGACGTCTCTCAGTCTGAGCTGTGAATAACACTAAACACATGTTTACTCAAGTGTGAGTGGTTTTACTTACCTATCAGTGCCCTTAATGTGATTTGAAAATATAGTTTGGAAATGCTAAAGTTGCCTTGCCTAATTAAAGTTGCCTTGCCTAATTAAAGTTGCCTTGCCTAATTAAAGTTGCCTTGCCTAATTAAAGTTGCCTTGCCTACTTAAAGTTGCCTTGCCTACTTAAAGTTGCCTTGCCTACTTAAAGTTGCCTTGCCTACTTAAAGTTGCCTTGCCTACTTAAAGTTGCCTTGCCTACTTAAAGTTGCCTTGCCTAATTAAAGTTGCCTTGCCTAATTAAAGTTGCCTTGCCTAATTAAAGTTGCCTTGCCTAATTAAAGTTGCCTTGCCTAATTAAAGTTGCCTTGCCTAATTAAAGTTGCCTTGCCTAATTAAAGTTGCCGCCTTCACTCCTATATAATTAAAAGTCTAATCTTGACCACTTCCTGTTTGGGCTTTATATTGATTTTAGAAAAAACGATACAACATACGGCTGTGATTTTTGATCCATCTTACTCAGAGTCCCCCTCCGCTCATCAGGTGCCAAGGATTTTTCCCATTGATGAAAAATAAGAGTTATTAGTGCTTTAAAAAAAAAACGTTGAGATTCTCTCTCCTGTCAATCATGCCATGAAGGCCATGCCCCTTCTGGTGGGAGGAGAGGAGGGACTGTAAAACGCAGAAGTGTGGGCTTGGCTCGGTCTCTGCAAGATGGAGGAGAGAGAGGTCACGACTCGCTGTCTTTAGTGGCCTTGCACCCTGCTTGAAATGGTATGAAACTGCACTTGAATTTGGTGGCCTTGCACCCTGCTTAAAGTGGTAAGAAACTGCACTTGAATTTGGTGGCCTTGCACCCTGCTTGATATGGAATTTCAAGGAATAGCTGGGAGTCAACTGCCAGCCCACCAGCCGTGAGTGAGCTGCCAGCACAACGGGCTTGAGTGATTGAGCCGCCAGACCAAGAATCTGTTCGGCCCACTATGTCCATACTAGCCCTCTGGAAACCAGTCCCTTCAGCCCACAACACCCATACTAGCGCTCCAGAAAGCCACCCCCCCACCACCACCACCACCACCACTGGCCACCAATATTGGAATTGGTGTTGGGGAATCAGCCCTCCCGTGCGATGCTGGGACCCAACGGGTCCCACTTAATGTAGTATAGTTATATATAGTTCTGAGGAGAGATTGAGTAGACTGAGTTTATTCTCACTGGAACATAGGCGGCTGACAGGTTTATAAAATTATAATGGGCATAGATAGGTATATAGTCAGAATCATATTTTCCCATGGTAGGGGAGTCTAAAACTAGAGAGCACAATTTTAAGGTGAGAAGGGAGAAATGTAAAGGAGAACTCAGGAGTATGTTTTGCTCAAAGTACGTGGAGGTTAACTGGAACAAGTTGCCAGAGGAGATGGTAGACACAGATAACAATTACTACATTTTAAAACCGTTATGAACAGATACTTGGATGAGAAATGCATGGAGGAATAAAGGCCTAATGCAAGCAAATCCGATTAGTTTAGCTAGGTATCATAGTCTGCTTAGATGAAGTGGTGTGAAGGGCCCAGTTCTATGCTGTGCGATTATTATTATATCGTTATTATTATTATTATTATAGAGATGTGCCATAACTAATATATTTTATTAAATGCAAGGTGAATTTTTATTGCCACCATCTGGTACTGATTCTAGAAATTATTTTGAGTTGGTCAGAAAACAATTTATGGTGCAGAGAAGAGAAATGTTTAACTGATCATACTCTTATAGTACTTGTGTTAGAGTGCATTTTAATTTGCTCCAAATGTAATTAGTGACGATGGGCACAATTTGATCAAATCAGTAATTGTTGCTGATCCTGTCTAACTATAATTAAATAAAGACACAATGAACTACAAAGCTGGTTTCCAGCAGTGCTGGAGTATTTGGCTGTTCAGGCAATACCTCCGGAAGACTGAGATAGGTGACATTTCGAGTTGGAAACCTTCTCCAGTCTGAAGAAGAGGCCCGACTCAAAATGTTGCCTATCCGTGTCTTCTCAATTCATCTCCGAAGCAATTTATCTAGAAGTTAAACTAGGATTTATGCAGTGAATGACAGAGCCCTGGGGAGTGTTGTAGACAGTGAGCTCCTAGGGTACAACTGCCTTACAATATGTATACCATCAGATTAGCTATCTATTTGTCCATCAAGCACACTAAGTCCTATGTTCAACTGTCTCATATTATTGAAAAAATTGGCTCCTCCATTCTTCTATCAAAGCGGATAACTTTACTTTCTACATCATATTCACAAAACCATGTTTTTTACCCATTCACTTTCACGGTTCTTTTTCTACTCATGTCATTTTCACAATTTTTAGGTTCCTAAATATCTTTATATCATCATCAAGCATCAATTCAATATGGCACCAATTTCATTCATCTAAATTGTACAGATTGCCAAAGCCCTTGGAATGATCCCGTTACACATTATTGGTTTTAGCCTGCTAACTTGAAAATTGACTTTTTAATCCATGCTCTCTATTTTCAGTTCTTTTGCCTCAATAATAGGCATGAAAATATATAATAAATGATAGGATCTTAAGAAATGGAAAGGAATAGAGCAGTCTTGGAGTATATGTCTACAGATCATTGAATCTGCTAAAAAAAAAGGGAAATAAAATGGTTAAGAAATTATCTGAAAGGGAAACAGGTCTATCATTTCTGGCACGCTTGGTTCCAGAGCTTTGTCGTGCTATTGTCATATGGTTTTGCTGGACCAACAGAGGTAGAGTATTCAGGACAGTTTTTGTTATGGTTCCATTAGCATAGGTGAATAGAGATAAGGATATAGTCAGGGACAAAGTTATGGGGAGAGATCGACCAAACTCATTAATTTCTATGGAACATTTGGTGGATGTGTATAAAATTGAGAGACATGTGACACACGAGTCAATTACTCGGTGATGTTCATTTGGCTAATTGTTAACAAGATTAAATGGGAATTGATTAAAACATTTATAAGACAAGGGGTAATGGGGTTTGGCACACACTGCCTGAAAGTATGTTGGCAGCAGATATGTGAAAAGTACCTGAATTAACAGTCGGAGCTGCAATGAGCAAGGCTAAGGCCTAACAGCTAGAAGGTGGTAGTGGCTAAATGGCTTCATTTTTGGTTGGACACAGTGAAGCAATGATGATTATCTCTGCAATCATTTTCACTGATTTAATATATAACAGTTACTGCTACTAATCCAGTTAAGACTTACTTGGAAGGTCTCATGTGCCTCTGTTCAAAAAGTTAATGCTGAAATGGATAATTGAAGCTTATTTGCATTATTGAGGATGTTGAATTTATCCTTTCTCTTCAGGATCAGTCATGGACTTTAAAGCTATCTCAATTCCATATCCCTGTTCTCTCCTCAAAGCCTTGATTTCCCTTGTGATCTTGCAACGATTGCTCTTCTCAGACAGCACCTCACTAACAACCACAAATAACAGGAATGACAGTGTCCATAGTCCTTGAACTTCACTGAAGTGCACCTCAATTCACCATGTGACAGTTCCAAGGAAAAAGTAGGGAGAAGCACTATATATAGAGATTTTAACCACACAAAAGCCTTTGTTTCTCTGATTATGGAACTTTATTAAACATGGCTGCCCTCAGAAAAATTATGTTGATTGGGTGGTGACAGACAAGGTGTGAACTAAGCCAGTAGATTCACAACCAACTCAACTTCAGTTGATACTATTGTCAAGCAAGCCTGTGTCATTGCCCCAAGGTTTTTGTTTTTTAAGTGCTTCTCATTGCAATGTTACACCCTGGCTCCAAAAGGCTTCCTGCTCGGGTGGAGTTCATCGACAGGCAAATTGGAAATTGTTTAATTACGTGGCAACTCCATCCTGGGGCATCAAGCTACAGTAGGCAGATGATGTTCAGAGGTAGAGTTCCAAGTCACTAACTCATTTATTAAAGCAAGTAAAGAACCTTTCCCAACCTGCTTGAGTACTATAGAATTGCACCCTGACTCACAGAGCCACATTCCACATCTCTGGGACCATTTTGCCTCCATGCAGCAGCACAACTTTGGCCATCTCAAGTCCTCAGATCCAGTAGAAAACTACTTGTCTACATTGCAGCAGTGACCTCAGCTCCCGTGTATATTTATGAGATACCTACAACAGGCATATCAAAGCTCGGGAGAGATAGCGCCAATGTTATGTCCAGAAAATCCTCCAAATCCACTTGAAGGAAAAGAAGACCATAAATCATGAATGAGTTAATGACTTGGAAGTATTTTCCAAAGCCAAAGCACCCACGACCAAGACTACATTTACATTCAGGCAAGGTTATTGGACAGGCCCTATTGCTCATGTGCCCAAAAGAGCCACTCTTTTCCAGCCTGTGTTACGTCAAAATATTATTCGGTTGATACAGAAACTGGAGTACAGGTGCATGGTTCCCTAAAAATGGTGTGTCAGGTGGATAGTGTGGTGAAAAAGGCATTTGTCATGCTTGCTTTAGTCGGGGAGGTTTGAATGCAAAAACTGGGACATCACGATGCAACTGCAAATCATGAGACCACACGGAGTACAGTGTGCAGTTCTGATTGCCGAGCCATAAACAAGATGTCATTAAGTTTGAACGGTGCAAGAAAGATTCACCGGAATGTTACTGGGACCTCCATGCTTGAGGTATAGGAAGAGGTCTGCTGATCCCAAATTAGCCTCATCCGTCATCTCAAACTCATGGAATTACATGTGATCGTTATCCTTAAGGGAATGACCAAGGAGAAGAATGTGGTTTCTTAAATATATGGATTGCTGAAGATACAAGTAGTTCTTGATTAACAGGTGTTTTCATAATGCAAATTGGATATATTGTGATTGATGCATCGGGGAACACTATTTGTATTAGTTAGGCAAATTTGTTCTAAAGTAATTTTGATTGAGATCTGGAGAACCACTTAAAGTCACATTTAACAACTTATTTTTTTGCATGGATGCTCAACATAATAACATCTGATCATTATTTATAAATTCACGCAAGCTTCTCCTTTATTTTATTTTTATCTTTAATTTTTCAACTTGTAATCCACTGAAAATTTTAACTTTTCAGCATCACCTTTGGGAAGGTTCTACATTATGGACTAGTGTGGGATTTGCGATCACACAGAATCCAACGTGAGCTTGCTAATTTGATTCAAAATTGGCTTGGAGGAAGGAGTAGTTGTTGAAGGTTAATCTCTTGCTTGGAGGCCTGTGACCAGCGGTGTGCCACAGGGGTTGGTGCTGGGTCCACTGTTGTTTGTTATATACATTATAATTTTAATGGCAATGTGATCAACTTTGTTAATAAATTTGCAGATGACACCAAAATTTGTGATATAGCAGACAGTGAGGAAGGATATCTAAGTTTAAACAGGTTCTTGATCAGTTGGGAAGGTGGGCCAACAAATGGCAAATGGAATTAAATTCTGACATGTGTGAGATATTGAACATTGGTATGTCAAACCGGGCAGGACTTGTACAGTAAATTGTAGAATCCTGGAGAGTGTTGCAGAACAGAGAGATCTTGGAGTACAGGTACATAGTTCCCTGAAAGTTACAATTCAGGTGGACAAGGTGTTGAAGAAGTCCTCATTAGAAAGGGCATTGAGTACAACAGTTGGGACAAATGAAACAGTCGTACAAGTCGTCTGTGGGACCACACTTTGAGTACAGTGCAGTTCCTGTCACCCAGCTATAGGAGGGATATCATTAACTTGGAAACTATGCAGAAGATTCACCAGGATGTTGCCAGAATTGCAAGCCTGAGCTCCTGAGCTATAGGGTGAGGTTGGTACTCTCATCTTGCTGGTCCATAGGGAAGAAGGTACAGAACCGTGTACCTGATTACCGTGATCTCCAAGTTCAAGATATACATTTTATAGAATAGGTCACTAGATGGGGATTAGGGATGGAAACTCCAGTTGTTTCTCCATCCTGACCTTTTTTCCTGATTGTTTCCTTCAATGTTTTTTGTCCTGTAGAGTTAAGAATCAAATAGAAACTATTTGGTGTGCTGAGCTCAATGTTTTGCCTATTGAAATGATTTGCAGTGAGATAATTCATTCTAGCTTCTGGAATTTAAAATTAATCAGGAGAGTTTAATTGACATATGTACCAGGAATAGGACAATTCAATTCTTACTTGTTGCAGCTTTGAGGGGCTCCTTAATGCAATAGATCAACAAATATATCTACCATAATCAATAGTACAATAAATTGCATAGTATTGGGTGGACCGGACGATGACAGTTCAAAAGTTGAAGTATGTAGTGGAACCAAAACAAAGTCCATCTTTGTTAGAGTTAGAATTGTGGTTAGGATTGTAGCCTGATAGTTGTTGGGGGAAAAAGCAATTTGTCAACTTGAAAATCACGATCCTCAAGCTCCTGTACCTTCTTCCCGATGGTGCCAGCAAGATGAGTGAGTGGCTGGGCTGGTATGAGTCTTTAATGATATCTGCAGCCTTTTTCAGGTAGTGTATTCTGTTGATCCCTTTTGATGGTTAATACCCATCCTGGATTTGGCAATGTCCACTACTTTCTGCAGCCTCCTTTGTTCCTGGAGTTTGAGTTACTGAACCAGGCCAAGATGCAACTAGTCAGTATGCTCTCCAACGTAAATCTAGAAATTCATTAGAATATTTGAACAACATAATCAGTCTCAATCTTCAAATTTTCTATGGGAGTGGAGATGGTGATGAGCATTTTTTTGTGATTGAATTAGTGTGCTAGGCCCAGGACAGATCTTCAGAGATATAATGCCCAGGAACCTGAAGCAGTTGATTCTGCACCATTGTCCAGTCGGCAAAGACAGGTTAAGGGATCCTCGGTTTCTCTTTCTGAATTTCAATCGGATAGTAGGAGTTTCATGTTTTCTTCCTAAAACAGTTTTTTAATAATTGCAAGATTCACTCAAGGTTTCAATTTTATTTACACATTTTCATTTTTATGTTTGCTTTTCCAATGTAGACGCAACTGTAGGGGCAATCCCAACTGTTTAGTGGGTCTTGGTGAACATGTATGGCTGGGGGAAATTGATGAAAATAGCTTCCACAACATTGATGATCCCAATTCGGAAAGGAGATGCAAGGTGAGTAAGTACAGTGCATTATGGAGAAAGATTAGTGCAACATTACAGTGTTTAGAGTTCCTGCTCTAGGTATCAAGGCCCAATCCAGCACATGTACCTGTCTGTTTCTTAAACTTTGGGATAGTCCCAGCCTCAACTACCTCATCTGGCAGCTTGTTCCACACACCCACCACCCTTTGTGTGAAAAAGTTACGCCTCAGATTACTATTAAATCTTTTCCCCTTCACGTTGAACATATGTCCTCGATATGGTCCTCGATTCCCCTACTCTGGCCAAGAGACTCTGCATCGAAATAAGTATCTTATTATAAAGCATTGTTCAGTAACAGCTGCTGATTAAATGCCCTTGTGACTATAGCCACCCCTATTTAAGTCATACATTAATTAAAGTTTAAAAAAAAAATCATGCTCTCATGATATAGTTAAATGTTCTTCATATCTGTGGTTAAGCTTCATTACCATTGAATCAGTTGGTGTACTCAAAATATTAACAACACTTACTTCACCTGCACTAAATATACCAATTGTAAATTACATTTTTAAATTGTAAATGCATGTTCAATGATATAAGTATTGAGATCACACATGCTGAAAGTTTTCTATTATTTACCATTCAAATATAATTAGTGTTTTTTGGCTCTCCTGGTGGACAACACCAAAAATAAAGTGAGACCTTAACGTTGCATTTTGATTCCTTGTATAAGCATGCATATCATTGATTTAATGCTTAATTTTTTATAATTTTTACAAGATCAGATGTCTGTAAAGTACTTCATTTGTATCTTGTAAACTCAGTTGTTTGGCAATTGTAGAAACCTTGAACATTCTAATTGTTTGTAAAAGAACCTTCATAATCCAAGTTATTTTCCTTTCTCTCCAGAATACTTTTGTAGGGCTAACTAATCTTGGAGCTACTTGTTATGTCAACACCCTGCTTCAGGTTTGGTTTCATAACCTTGAATTGCGACAAGCATTGTATCTCTGTCATAGTCCTCAAAAGGAGACGGGGATTGGAGAAGGGATTGAGGAAGATGCAGGTGAGTATTAAGGAAAACTGAGTAAACTTCAATTAAACGACAGTAAAGTCACCTCTAATATTTTAATATACAATTTTAATCTTGTGAGGGTGGGCCAGACTCGCCATCAACTGTAGTTCAATAATATGCATTCTTGAGACAAATATATCCAGAATTTGATCTGCGGGACCCTCTGTTAATTTTCATTGGTGGTTTAGATTAAACGGAAAATGTTACCGCAGTGTTGTGCTAAAGTACTTTATTTGTTGAGTATTTGATCTCAGTCAAATTGAGTGGAGAGGGATTGAATGAAAATGAGTGAAAAATCAACCTCAGGAGCAGGATTGACAGACTTAATGTGAATCAATTTCTAATTTTGCATTCTGCAATTTTCTTCAACGATAGCCACTTGTTCATTAAATGTGTAAATCCATTGCCTCTTGATGTTTGAAATTGAACATTGCTGTGAAAGTTAATTAGAAAGTGTGGATGTGGAGGTTGGTGATCATTTGTAACATGAAGCCCCTATTTAGTTTTCTCTGAATCATTTCAAATAGTGTGTCTGAAGGCTGCATGACTCAGCAAGTATGACAAATAATGTGGTCTTCAAATTGCAAAATCTTACGCCAATGCTGTTTACACACATCCCTGAAAAGCACTGCCTTTTTGTGACGTTTTACATTTTATGGGCATTTTGATCTGTCTTGTCCCTACTGAGTTTATGCCCCATCTAGGTCTCCTCTTTCTATATATCATCTAATGCTATCCACATTGCATTGTATTACCTACCCTTGGTCAAACATAACGGCCTTCATAGCATGAATTGCCATTAAGACCTAATCAATTAATTGGTCCAAATTCCTTTTGAATTTACTTTGCATGGTTACATGGTCTCAAAGTTTTGTGACTGTCATATTTAGCGATATGAAATATCTATAAAATTACCTGCCAACATTCTGTTTTGGTCCACTGTGTGGAGGGCTAACAATTACTATGTTTAATTCATTATAAATAGTAACTTCTGTAGGTGCATGTGCTTGATTGCAACTTGCCATTTATTTGATGGCAGTGTTGACGTTTTTGAGTACTGAATCTGCAGCTTTTTGGTAAATACAAGTATGTTTAGTTGAGAGATATGGCGCGGAAGCTGGCCTTTCGGCCCGCCGAGTCCACGCTGGCCAGCAATCTTCGCGCACTTACACTATCCTGCACACTAGGGACAATTTACAATTATACCAAGCCAGTTACCCTACAAACCTAAAAGTGTGGGAGGAAACTGGAGCACCCAGAGAAAACCCACGCAGGTCATGGCGTGAAAGTACAAACTCTGGTGTACGCTCCTAATCCTAAAAAATAATCTTTTTAAAAGATCAGCTGGAGTTTGTCCAATTAATGAAAATGTTTGGATTATGCATAAATGATCTGCAATGCAAGATTTACCTATTTGCATCTACAAAGCCAATCATTTAAAGTTGGTTACTCTCTGTACTCTTAGGATATATAAATAAAACATACATTCATCATTGTATTGCAAACAGTTATTTAACGTTGTGTGTTTTTGCCACAGAGTTTGAACCGCAGTCCATCTGTGAACACCTTCAGTACTTGTTTGCTTTGCTGCAAAGCAGTAATAGACGATATATTGATCCTTCTGGATTTGTAAAAGCGTTGGGCCTGGATACAGGACAGCAGCAGGTAAGTAGAGTGGATTGGGGTAACTGGTTAGTTAAGATATATTGTCCATGTATTTTTAAAGTCTCCAAATTATTAGTAAACATCCTTGTTAATCCTGCTCTCATTAGAATGAATCAAATTAATCTACAAGACTTCCTGTTGGTAATTTATTTTAGGTAGTTGATTGTCATTTTCTGAGCTAGATTCCAAGTTAGAGTATATTTCGTGCTTGGATCATTGGTATATGTTGCAGACTGCGAGGACATAAAGAATCAGTCTGGTGTAGCAAGGAATTTACAAAAATATCAAAAGTGTAATCCAACAGTCCTGTTAATGAAAAGGATATTCATTTATGCTGGAAAACTACATTTCCATGTTTTTTTGTAAGGCTGTTCACTATAGTGGCTTAACAGACCAGCAAACCACTGTTTTGTGGAGAATTAGATACTATTTAACATATTGCTTGTGATACATTTTCCACATCAAGCTTTTAAGATCTTTGACGATTAGAATTATAGTATTATAATTTTGCAAAACCACCTTGAGTTCTTTAGTTTTAGGGACAAAATGCCAGACTAAATTCAAGGAAATTATTTTCTAATTTGTTAATTTGCTAGTGCCTTATTGCCCCTGGACTGAGTGGTCGGTTTTACGAGGGCAGATCTGCGTTTGCTTAATTTAATTTATGATTGCACATTGGGCAACCTGGTTAAGGATGGCAGCTTTCCTTCCGTGAATGACATAAGTAAATCAATCCAATAGTTTCATGGTCTCTTTTACTGAGACTAGTGTTTTTTTCCTGATTTATTTAAAGCTTTAAATCAAATCATTCTGCTGCCATGTTGGGATATGAACTATTATCTTCGAACCTCAGGATAAGCGTTCAGTATCTTAACTATTACGCTTCCAAGATTAAGAGGCCCCAATCTGGTTTTCTTGGGAACCGTCGCCATAGACTTTAGTTCAGTTTAGAATTGCAGCATGGAAACAGGCCCACCGAGTCCACACCGACCAGCGATCCCCGCACATTAACACTATCCTACACTAGGGACAGATTTTACGTTTATACCAAGCCAATTAACCTACAAACCTGTACATCTTTGGAGTTTGGGAGGAAACAGGAGTAGCCATTTAAAACCCACGCGGTCATGGGGATAACGTACAAACTCCGTACACACAAGCACCCGTAGCCAGGATCGAACCCTGGTCTCTGGTGCTCTAAGGCAGCAACTCTACTGCTGCGCCAACATGCTGCCCGATCTGGTTTCAAAATTCATAATTGTGTTCAATTAATCACAACATTATTAAATCAAATTCTATTTATCTCTAGTGTTTCCTGTTTCCCACTTTTCTGATGTAACCTTTTCTATTCTTAGCATTTTCTATTTTTATTTATTCCGTTGCCCTGTGTTATTTATGGTTGCGAAGACGTAATGAATAATTACATGATTACTATTAGGAATATTGATAGTATTGTGCTTTTTACAATTTCATGTCCTGGCGAACTATATAGTAGCTCAGAAGATGATTTATATCTCAATTGCTAGATATTTTAATCTATTGTAATTATGTCTACAGGATGCACAAGAATTTTCCAAGCTTTTTATGTCATTATTAGAAGATACATTATCAAAACAGAACAACCCAGATGTACAGAATATTATCCAGCAGCAGTTCTGTGGACAGTATGCATATGTCACAGTGTAAGTGAACGAGAATTTTTTTGAAGGGCCCGGTTTCCATGCTGATCTCTGAACTAAATTAAATAAAAGGAGGAGCTGAAAGAGGTGTACAAAATTATGAGCGGCATAGATAAGGTAGAAATGCGAATCTTTCTGTATTAACATAATCCCATATGATCAAAGGTATACGTTTTAGGTGAGGGGTGGTATTTGGCAAGATTAGATGGGATTTAAGGAATAATTTTTGCAGCCAGAGGTCGATTGAAGTCTGGAATGCACTGGTTGAGATGCTGGTGGAAGCAGGTAATCTCACAACAATATGAACTCTTAAAATGGCGAGCCATTTTGCATTTGTCATTATAAATATTTCTCTTATCAATGATTGTCATGTCAACTATTTATTATGAGCTTCATGTGAACAAGGAATTTCATCGTACACTGATGTATATGACAATAAACTAATCTGAATCATGGAACCGTGCTGGAAATACATATAGATCGTCAAGCTCTTTTCAGTGTATTTATCACTGCAGGCTTTCTGGAACCAGCTGCATTCCATATACTCACTGGAGCAATAAGAACAGACTGCATCATGGGTCCAGACAACACAAAATCCATCTTAGATTCTGGCACTGCAAGGTCTGATGACCCTAGATTTGAAGGGGGGAAGAAATGGGGACCTTTATCAGAGACAGACCTGGCCTTAGTACGCCGTAGGCAAGCCAGGTGAAGAAAAGCTAAGCACCAACTTCCCAGAAGAGAAATCACACATTAGCACTACCCCAGGAGATTTGGATGAGAACAATAGGAAAGCATGTGTTGTGATGCTGAAACAAATGCAAATGCTGAAACAAGACTTGCTGGCCATCTTTCATGACAGAATGTAAGAGATTAGATATCAAGGACATGTCCAATGTTATGCAAAGTTCATGCAGAACTCGGTTGTTCAATTTCCACTCTGTGCCAGCCACTGTGGTTGCTCGCATATTACAAATACTGATGGAGCTGTTTTCACAGAGGCACAGGCGGAGGCTCCTTAGTCCTCCTGTTCCAGTGGAGTATCAGGCTGATGCAATCAAAGCTTATTTATTGTCACCTGGGAGCAGTTTGTTGTCTTGAGAAAGCAGAGTGTTTATGTCCAAGCAAGCACACTGAGAAAATATATTAAATTCAGGTATACTTTAGGCCCACTTCGATCAAACTGACCATGATAGCTTAGTTTAGAGATACAGTATGGAAACAGACCCTTTTGGCCCACCAGGTCCGCTCCGCCCAGTGATCCCTGCACATTTACACTATCCTGGGTTCCCAGAGAAAACTCACGCAGGTCGTGGGAAGAATGTGCAAACTCCGTACAGACAGCGCCCGTAGTCAGGATCGAACCCGGGTCTCTGGCACTGTAAGGCAGCAATTCTACTGCTGCGCCACTGTGCCGCCCAAATGATGATACATTTGTTTTCACAAGAAATAAAAAAACGCTGAACATTTAATGCACTTTCAATCGCAAATATTAAATACTACCCTGCATTAGTTTTGCAATCATTGATTTAGTTTGTAAATAATATTGACATTGTTTCATTAGTGCTTGCACTGTATGTTACTTAATAAAATACTGTAGTTTTTCTTCCCAGATATATTGCAGTGGACAAATGGCTTTGATTTGGCTAATTTGGTTTATGGGGATAAGGTTGTAAAATTTTATTGGATTCTGCAATATGGGCAGTGAATTAGTGAAAATCTACTTTAGTGCACGCAAAATCTTTATCTTTGCCTGCACTTATTATACAAAGTGAGTAAGCACTTTCCGCATGAATTTATGGAACATCACTAGAAGGTATACACCTACAAAAAGACGACCTGTCAATTAAAAAAAAAAAATGCATTTTGGAATTCAAACTGAGTTCCAGATAGATAGTTTATTACATAGAAACATAGAAATTAGGTGCAGGAGTAGGCCATTCGGCCCTTCGAGCCTGCACCGCCATTCAATATGATCATGGCTGATCATCCAACTCAGTATCCTGTACCTGCCTTCTCTCCATACCCTCTGATCCCCTTAGCCACAAGGGCCACATCTAACTCCCTCTTAAATATAGCCAATGAACTGGCCTCAACTACCCTCTGTGGCAGAGAGTTCCAGAGACCCACCACTCTCTGTGTGAAAAAAGTCCTTCTCATCTCGGTCCTAAAGGATTTCCCCCTTATCCTTAAGCTGTGACCCCTTGTCCTAGACATCCCCAACATCGGGAACAATCTTCCTGCATCTAGCCTGTCCAACCCCTTAAGAATTTTGTAAGTTTCTATAAGATCCCCTCTCAATCTCCTAAATTCTAGAGAGTATAAACCGAATCTATCCAGTCTTTCTTCATAAGACAGTCCTGACATCCCAGGAATCAATCTGGTGAACCTTCTCTGCACTCCCTCTATGGCAATAATGTCCTTCCTCAGATTTGGAGACCAGAACTGTACGCAATACTCCAGGTGTGGTCTCGCCAAGACCCTATACATCTGAAGTTGAACCTCCCTGCTCCTATACTCAAATTCTTTTGCTATGAAAGCTAACATACCATTCGCTTTCTTCACTGCCTGCTGCACCTGCATGCCTACTTTATTATAAGGTTCCTTTATAAATTGGCATCCTTGCGCGTCAGGCGATATCATCAGTTAACAGAAAGTCTCATCTTATTTATTTTCCCTGAGCAACATGACTTTTTTCAATGTTTGTTGAAATATTTCAAAAGAGGCTAATGCTCTGAATTTGCTAAAATAACAATGATGAAGCATTTGCTGTTAATTGTATACAATTAGAATAGCAAATTGAGGTAACAGGCAGATGTCCATTGCAGATGGAGTTAAATTGTGTTCAGTTGCTTTAGTGCAAGTAGCATATTTACTATTGAGATATTTTGATGATGTAGAGTTGCTGTTTCTTTATCACCTATATGGTTTCAACAGTAATATGCTCATGCCGATCTGCATGTTGTGTTAGTGTTGGATGACATGCCATTTGAGATAGCAAGTCTTCCAGTTATGCTTCCTTGCTCTAGCACTTAATTGCTTTCCTTGGCTTTTCTCAAATTTACATCTGGGTGTCTCTAGGCCGGTGTAATTAAAGACAATATCTAGAAACAATGGCAAATTTGCTGAACTAAATTTGGGTCACTTTCTATTACAATGGTGTTCCTTATTTCGTTGACAATACTGTATACCTACTGTTATAAAACTTGTTCTTCAAAGTTGAGCAATGCCACAGAATTTAAATACTGCTATTATCTATGAGGCATCAACTCTGGATGAATAGGAGCATTGTTGATTGTCAGTTGTTGATCCAAAGATTAGGCTAATGTTGCACTGCAACTTAAAGGAGGTGCTGTCCCTTTGGAGATGCTCTCTGTTGCAGGAACAAGTCACTCCATGCCCTATCTAGCTTCTGAGATGGATGTAAAATATACTATGATTCTACGCAAAAAAAGGTTTCTTTATTGTCGAGTAAAGATGAGTAACAAGTCATTTAATCTTGGAATACATGTTTTTCCTAACAAATCAAAGTATTCCCAATGATTCTTACAGTAATGCTGTTGCATAAAAGAATAATGCCTAGCCATGAGGAGGTATCAGGGCAGATACTCAAAGACTTGCTGAAACAGGGATAGGTAGATTTAAGAAGGTAGATTCCATGGGTCATGACATCATAAGGTACATTTTCAGTGGCAGTGTGGTAAATTGGGGGTAAGCTGAAGGCCAGAATTAGAAGAGCAGAATTACTGCTATGGAGTTTGTATGTTCTCCCCGATTGCTCTGGTTTCCTCCCACTTTCCAAAGATGTGCAGGTTTGGAGGTTGAATGACTTCTGTAAATGTACCAAATGTGTAGGATGAAACTAGTATATGGGTGATCAGTGGTTGACATGAACTTGGTGGGACAAAGGGCCTGTTTCCATGCTGTATCTCTAAACTATCCTAATCTATTTTATTTTTTCCATCTTCCTGTTAGTTGGAATGGATTGGAAAGAGAGAGAAGGGAGGTGGAGGCCCAGGAGGTGAGGGTTATCTAAAATTGGAGAATTCAATGTTCATACCATTGGGTTGTATATTACCAGGATGGAATATGAGCCTTAAATTAAAGACAAACTACTAGAGTAACTCAGCTGGTCAGGCAGCATCTCTGGAGAACGTGGATAGGTGACATTTCGGGTTGTGACCCTAATTTCCCTCTCCTTTCTCAGTCCCCGTGTCCTGAAGGACTGATACATTTACAATACCTTTCCCTTCACAGGTGCTGCTTGACCCATTATGCTTCTCCAGCAGTTTGTTTTTTGTTTATGGACCTCTTAATTTCCTGATTGTTCTTTCCAGCACTCCTTAAAATCGACTCCTTGTTCATGAGTTTAGTTATCTGTCCTAACCAAACATTTTTGAATGACCAAGTAGAATGTCTGAAATAGCTGTTAGTCAATGTTAGCTTCCCTAACAGGGCAAGTATTCTGATAAAACGTTGAAAGCCAGTTTGAATGAAAATCCTGTTAATGTAGGAAAGAATCTCATGTTTGTTTGAATCAGGACTTGGTATTCCTATAAAATAGACGTTAAGTTTTCTGTATGGTCCAATATTTAATAGAATTTCTGTTTTTAAAACAGTCATTAGTTTAATGTCCACTCAATCAGAAATCTCTCTTTACTTTCAGATGTAATCAGTGTGGCCGTGAGTCTAAGCTGTTATCCCGTTTTTATGAACTGGAGTTAAATATCCAAGGACACAAGCAGCTGACAGATTGCATTGATGAGTTTCTGAAGGTACCTAGGCATATAGCAATTAAGCCAAATAAAATCAACTTTACTGTTATTAAGCATTTGTATTTTGCTTCCACATTCACTGTATAATGTAGGTATGCTTGTACTCAATTTCAAAAATTGGGAAGTACAGATAATTGGGAAGCGTGCAAAAGATCTCAATTGGATTTGGGTAAATTCTGTTAAATCCCATCATTATCATTAACGTGTGATTATGTCCATGATTGTCATCTTCATTCAGGTGTAATTTGAAAAATCCTGCCAATGGAAATGCTCACCCTGAAACACAATATTGTGCATTTAATAGCTCCTTCCTTATTAGAAATTACATTAAATCCATATTCAAAGTATAAAGTTGTATTCAATATTAATAGTTTTAATTTCAATGTTAATAGTTTTATTTGGGATTATAAAAATCATAGAATAAGTAAAAAACATTTATGTAAGTCAAAGATAAATGGAGGATTAGCACTTCCAAATTTTTTATACTACTTCTGGGCAGTACAGATTAAGAATATGAATTTTTGGTGGGTAAATACGGACCTGGAACCAACGTGGCTAAAGATAGAAAAGGAAGATTGTTTGCCTTTCAACGTAGATTCAATTATTTTTGCCCCAAAGGAAGTTCAAAAAAAAACTTATTGGGACAATCCAATCATTTATAATAATAGACGTATTTGGAAACAAATAGTCAAGACTTTACAATTAGACAACCTTTCATTTAGATTACCAATTATGAATAACCCATTATTTAAGCCCTCCACATTGGATGGAGGGTTCAGACATTGGGATAATTTAGGAATTACAAGGGTAGAGCACCTTTATAGAAATGGAAAATTTCTTTCATTTCAGGAATTACAAGATATCTACGGATTGTCTTCACAGCATTTGTTTAGGTATTTCCAAATTAGAGATTATATTAAATCTAATACACAGGATTTTAAAAATAAGGAACCAGGATTATTAGATGAATCGTTTAACTGGCATCCAACCACAGAAAAATTAATAGCTTATATATATAACATCATTATGGATAATGAGAATCCAATAACTGAAACATATCGTCAAGCATGGGAAAATGAAATTGGATCACCTATAACCAAAGAAAATTGGGGAGAAAGTCTACAACGAATACACCGGTGCTCGTTAAATGCTAGACATATATTAATACAATTTAAAGTATTATATAGATTACATTATTCAAAAGCCAAATTAAATAGTATATTTCCTAATCTCTCCTCTATTTGTGATAAATGTAAGAATTTAGAAGCAAATTTAACACACAGTTTTGTTACATGTCCTAAATTGAATTATTATTGGACAGAAATTTTTTAAGTAATTTCTGAAGTTCTTAAGGTTAAATTAGAACCTGACCCAAAGCTAATAATACTGGGAATTCCAGAGGCTAATTTGATATTTACACCAGACCAAAGAAATTTCCTTGATTATTGTTTGATATTGGGGAAAAAAATAATATTGAAATTTTGGAAGGGAACATTATCCCCAACAATTAAAATGTGGGCATCAGAGATGTTGGAGACGTTGCAGTTGGAAAGAATCAGATTTGTCCTTTTGGACGAGTATAATTCTTTTCAACAGATATGGTCTCCATATATACAGTATTTAGAGAAGTAGCTGTTCTTGGCATCACGGCTCGACTGACACCCTGCGGGATTTGATGAAAATAATGTATTGGTATACCAGGATATATGCATGTCTTTACTGATATTATTATTTGTAGTTGTTTCATTTATAATATATTGTGTGGCTTTTAATTGATATATATACATAATATGTCTTTTTTCTTTTTCTTCATTTTTTCTTTTTCTTTTATACCAAATAATTATTAAGGAATTATAATTTTATTGATTAATAATGGTATTTCTCTATACCCACTTTTATTTTCAAAAAAAAAATAAGATAATAATCATTAGAGTACAAATATTGATTTAAGTGGATGTTTATAACTCAGTTTTAAACATTGAGAATTGTTTATTGCTAATAAAAAAAATTATTCAAAAAAAAATAAAGTTGTATTCACGTTTAAACACAAATGGGTAGGGTGCATGATACAGGTTCTAAGAAGCGTAGTTGGGCTCTGTGTGGTGACAGGACTAGTTGGAGCAAAGCAGAAGATCTTGCCAGAATGGAATTGATAAGCTGCATCTGTGGTTTAAAATGCAAAATACAACAACAAAAAATTGTCGGAAGAGAATAGCTTGTTTTGTGATGAGAAAAGAGAAACAAAAATAAACAACTAAGTTCACTGGTGGTCAGTGCACAGATGATATCCAAAGTGGTGTAGAACTGGTACCAATGTTAGGGATCATTTTACAGGATGCAGCTTGAACCTGTGTTGCTAAAAGATGGACCAGTTGATCAAAAGTTGTATTGCAGCAAAGGCAGAGTATTTTCATCCAACTATTGTAGGATTTCTAAGAAAACATTATTTGAATGTATGCAAATTATACAAAAACTAATTATAGCTCCATTGTTCATTGATTATAAATGCGCTGTCCATTTTTCACTGGTATAATTTACCTATCTATGGAGTATAGAAGCAGTGTGCGAGCTATTACACATACTTCGCTCAGTAAATTGGAAAGTGGCATCTTTACAGTTTTAGATTTTAGAGGCTTTTGATAAAGTTTCCTGTGAATGATCCCTGAATCTCACAAAAGCTACAGGATGGCGTAAATTCCTTGTATGTGAATACTTGGCCAATAAACATATTCATTCATTCATAAAATGGCTAAAGATTGGTTAACACGAGTACGATGGGGGTGGGGTGATGTTTCAGCTTCCAGTGCTGCAATGTAATCATGACAATGTCTCAATCTCTTTCCTGAGGAGCTTTAATATCTAATTTGTCCACCTCCAATCCCAACATAATTTATGATTCCCTGAAAGCCCTGTCCCACGGTACGAATTCATTCCAAGAGCTTTCCCGAGTTTGCCCTGATTCGAACTCGGAGATTTATGGTAATGGCCACTCGTCGGTACTCTGGGCTCTCGTGGACATTTTTCAACATGTTTTCAACACCTCATTTTTCTATTTTACATCTTTTGATTTTAAGTATATTCCAAATGTGCTATCCTTGTATCATGCTGCACCCATCTCTTTTATCATCAGCATATTTTTCAACATGTTGAAAAATCTTCACGAGTCTTCCCGTGCTTACCTGCCATTAGCGAATCTTCCTGAGTACCTGCCGTTAGCAAAGAGACGTCCCCGGGCACCGACGTACCCGCTACGTTCGTTCTCCGTGCTTACCGCGAGTTTGATTTTTTTTTAAACTCGGGAGAGCTCTTTGAATGAACTCGTACCGTGGGACAGGGCTATTAAGATACAAGATTTAAATTCAGACCTCATTTTTCTATTTTACATCTTTTGATTTTAAGTATATTCCAAATTTGCTATCCTTGTATCATGCTGCACCCATCTCTTTTATCATCAGCATATTTTTCATCTGTGTGTAGTTCCCTCCTTCAATCCTGGTAATTAATTTCTTGTGAAATTGGCTTAATCAGAACATCATATGAAACTCCATGTGATATTTGGTGGAAGAAGTTAAGCACATCTCTTGAGGTCATGCAGCAACAGTCTCTGTTGTTGATTGGTGTTAATTTCTTTTAAATGAAAGTTCAATTTGAATTGGGATGCTGAAACATAAAATTCTCTGTCAATTTTTGATGTTGAAGAACTTGCTATGTAAGAAAAAATTCAATTGTATATTAATAATAATAATAACTTTATTACAGACTCGGGGTCCAGACAAGGGGCAACATTACATTAAAAATGCATTGCATATCAAATATCATAAATATTATATACAATCATGGTAAATCACATAAAAACATCATAATTTATATATTTAAAAAACCCACAATACTTAAGTTAAAAATCCAGAGTAAAAGATGATCAATGTCGTACAACGAGACAACGATACCAGTGTCTCCACAGCTGGGATTCGTAGTGTGTAGAATTTGCATTACGTGGTTTTTTCCATTTTCTAATTTAACATTTTATTTCAGGAAGAAAAGTTGGAAGGGGACAATAGGTACTTTTGTGATGAATGTCAAGATAAACAGAATGCCACCAGGAAAATTAAACTACTTAGCCTCCCAAGAACACTCAAT
Organism: Raja brachyura; assembly: GCA_963514005.1. Next base: position 18,364,971 of record OY740811.1, read on the forward strand.
TTACAGCTTTTGAGGTTTGTCTTTGACAGGTCAGTTATGGTCAATACACTGAACCATTATCAATTTCTACTTTGCAGTTTTCGGAGCCATGATATATTGTCTAACAATACTTTGTGAAATCTATATTGAAATTCCCAGTATGGGTAAACTTTTCAATGTGGTTTTGATTATGTATTTATAATTTGTGAATTATGGCAATTGAAGTTTAAGCATGCCAATGACCAGATTAACGTTTTCATGGATGTGAAGTGATCTTACATGTAGCTTTAGAATCAAATGGAAATTACAAATCAGATGTTTTGAGGCAGGGTTTGTAAGAAGTTGTAACTGGCGGTCATAGAATAAGCTCCTCTTTCAAAGTGCCTATTTTCTCCAGCATGCTCACCCTGTTGATGGACTGATGTTCCGAAACCTGTTGTGTGCCTCTTTTAACCTTTCTCAAACAGCAGTCCTCCACGTAGACATGGCATGGGTTTAGCTGAGAAATGTATATACGGAATACTTCTGTACAGCATTTTTACAGCTGAAACATGACGTCCCAATTAATTGCCTCACCAACGAAAGCAAGCTTGCCATCTGCTTTCGCCACCCTGAAACTAATAGAATTACGGTCATTGGTCTTAAAGGGCTTCCCCTTTGACACTTGCTCAGCCACATTTCCTGACAAGAGATTGAATGTTGAAATTCTCTAGTTTTGTTTAGTTTAGCAGTACAGCGCGGAATCAGGACCTTCGGCCCACCAAGTCTGCACCGACCAGCGATCCCGGTACACTTACACCGTCCTACACTCTTGGGACAATTTTACATTCATACCAAGCCAATTAACCTACTATGTCTTTGGAGTGTAGGAGGAAACCAAAGATCTCTGAGAAAATCCACGCAGATCATGGGGAGAACATACAAACTCAGGGTCTCGACCCGAAACGTCGCCTGTCTCCTTCGCTCCTTAGATGCTGCTGCACCCGCTGAGTTTCTCCAGCTTTTTGTGTAACCCTCGATTCTCCAGCATCTGCAGTTCCTTCTTTAACACATCAACATCTGTAGTCAGGATCGAACCCAAGTCTCTGGCGGAGTTGTAATGCAGTAGCTCTACCACTACACCACCCTTAGTTCAGTTAGCTGGGTGCTGCTTCAGAAAACTATCCTGGACTGCACTAATGCAGTACCAGTCAATATTAAGGGGGTTGAATCTAGTCTTATAACTCTTTTATTCTTATACCTTTCTTGGATTTTCAAAAAAAGGAGTTCAGATTTGGTCTGAAATGTTGAATGAACATCTTGCCTGCATTATTTCCCCAAATACAATACAAAGTCTTTCCAAAAATCTTCAACCATCCAGTTGAGATGAGACAATCAGTCAAATACTTGTATAACTATTAGATGCTGCTTTAAGAATTTTGAGTAGCAAAAATCAATAACCACACAGGATTTGGTTAGACTGTTGATGCATTATTGAAGCTCTTTCTTTCCCATACTTCATAGCAATTTGTTGTTTTGAAGCAGAAAAATTAATTTAAATGTTTTATAATTGTTGCTAAAAAATCATGGTTCGCAAACCATAGTTAATGTCAGGTGTTGCACCAAGATTGCCTTGTTTTTAAACTTCAGTGGATTTATTCTGACCACTTGGTGAACAGAGGCAGAATAATAGACTATGCCTTCATTGATGTATAATTAGTGGGGTTTTTTCAGTCCTTCCTGGAGGCCGAAGTAATTTGTATTTTATTTTTGAAAGAGTCAAGAACAAACATAGGCAGAAATAGATGGTACTAACCGACCTAACAGCGAGATGTAGGTGCCTGGATCTTGCTGCCAAGGAATGATGCAGAAATGATACCAGCATTGATGAGGCATTTGGATCTATACATGAACAGGCAGGGATGGAGCAATGCAGACCATGTATAGAAAGATGGTATCAGGGTTGCAGCAGACATGATGGGCCGAAGGGTCTGTCCTGTGCTGGACTGATCTTTTTATCCCCAATTTTATTGGCGAAAAAGATGAAAGTAGTGAGTAGTTTAGAGGAAAAGTAGATATTAATATTTTAAGTGAATGAGCAAACACACTGGCAAATTGATTTGTGCATAGTTATGTGCGAAGGGGGTGCTTAGAGACACAAGGTTCTGCATCGGTGACCACCCAATACCAACAGTGTCTTAGCAACCAGTAAAAAGCCTGGGCAGATGGTACAATGCAAGTTTCAAGGACAAAGAGCAGGTGCAACAACTAAGGCAAGAAATTGTCAACGGCCTGGAGAACATCAATCAGACCCTACTGCCTGGGAAACTGAAGCTCTGGTGCCTACAGTTTGGACTCCTGCCTCGGACAATGTGGCCACTGACCATTTATGAAGCCCCAATAACAACTGTGGAGAAGATGGAGCGAACCATAACTTAATACGCGAAGAAATGGCTCTGTGTCCCACGATGTCTAACTAACATCGGCCTCTATGGCAAAGGGGTCCTGGAACTACCTCTCACTAGCCTAACAGACGAATACAAGTGTTCTAAAGTAAGACTCCAGATGACACTGAGGGACTCTAGAAACAAGACCATCAGTGCTGTTGCGCCGCCCCTAGTAACTGGCCGGAAGTGGACACCATCTGATGCAGTACAGCGAGCTTCATCAGCCCTGAGGCACAAAGACATTGTGGGACAAGTGCAGCAGAGAAGAGGAGGCTTTGGCCTTACGACAAGTAAGTCAACTTGGCGAAAGGCCACAACATCAGTGCGGAGGACATTGGCGGTTGAGGAGGTGCGGCGACAGGAGGGGGCCGCAAGAAGTGCAAAGGCGGCCTCTCTTGTCAAACAGGGGCAATGGATGCAGTAGGAAGCTGTGGAGCGGGGGAAGATCTGCTGGAAAGGACTGGGAAATGGAATCAAGCACGATCAGCTTCATCATCAGGGCGACATATGACGTGCTTCCATCACCAAAGAACCTCCATCAGTGGTACGGCGAGAATCCAACCTGTGCCCTCTGCCCAACTCCAGCGACCCTCAAACACATCATGGTAGGCTGCAAGACCAGCCTCACGCAAGGGAGATACACGTGGCGGCATAATCAGGTACTAAAAAGCCTGGCAACAGCCCTTGAGAACAGGCGGTGTGCGACCAACTCCTTGCCTCCGAGAGCAAGCAACCCACCCTTAAGGGCAACAACCTTTGTCTGAGAAGGACAGAAAACACTTAAACATCCTTCCACCAGATCAGAAGAAGGAAACCTGTGCAGGACCCGTGACTGGAGGATGCTGGCGGACATCGGCCGACAACTAATCTTTCCACCTGAAATTGCTTCAACCAACCTCCGGCCAGACTTGGTGTTTTGGTCCCCTTCACGGAAGACTGCTTACATCATAGAGCTCACAGTTCCATGGGAGAACTCTATGGGAGGACTATGAGCGTAAGAAGCTGCGCTACGCAGAGCTTGCAGCTGAGGCAACGCAGCGTGGCTGGAACACCAAAGTCTATCCAGTTGAAGTGGGGTGCAGAGGATTTGTTGCTTCATCTACCATCAGACTGCTGAAGGAGCTTGGAATCCACGGTCAGGCTCTGCGGAAGACCATAAGATCACTCTCAGACGCGTCTGAAAGAAGCAGCTGTTGGATTTGGCTCATGCGGAAAGACCCATGCTGGGCTCCAAGTACGTCATGGTGAATCTTTGGGGCAGTTTGACACGGGACACGCGCTGAGGGCTGATCATCCTGCAGCGGGCCGCCCTTGTGGAGGGTGTATAGTATTAAACGGCCAAAACACCCAGTGATGCAAGGGTACACTACTGATGATGTGTCCTGTGCCCAACTGTCCTGAAGGTTACCCAGGCCAAGATATACGTATACGTATCTTTCCTCCCCCCCCCCCCCGATGTTGAGCGTCTACCACTCTCAACAATCAACGGATGTCGTGAAATGCTCCCCACCTACTGGCATAAGGGACTTCTTAACATCTTGTCCTGTGTATTTGATTCTGAGATCCAATTTGGATCTGAAAAGGATAGAACTAAATACATCTCAAATTTATAGATACTTTATAAGCTGGTCACAATGGAGATCCAAAATGACTGGGGGAATGGGTAAACGTAAGAACACGGATGCGTATTTGACAGATGCAGGGCAAAATCAGAAAACCTAACGGAATGCAGACCTGGAGGTCTGGAGTGCAGCGACATTGAACTTGTACTACCAGCTCCCCAGTTTGGATCTTTTGTTCATGAATGACAATTGCTGTTAGTTCAATGGTTAATATTAAATCTGAGATTGATGTATTTGGAAACTGAAAATATTAAGGAATTTGAGATAAGGTGAGTACTCTGGTACCTGACTTAGTGCTCGGGATGCAATCCAGAAATGAGAACACGTGGTATTAGTGCTAAAAGGCATTTTACAGGCATGTGTTACTAACGTTGTCGTGTCTGGAATCTGTCATGAGCCTTATCCCTCAGTAATTCTATTCAGTCTACTGCCAGCTGCCCCACAACTATTAAACAGTTAAAATGACTGCATAGGTTTGTGTGGAGTGAGCTACCAAAATAATGTGTAATGGATACTTGAGGATTGGAAATAAGCAGGCTGACAGGAGTGGTGCAGCATCTTGGCACTCGGATATATCCTTGCCGGTGCAGTGAGTGCAGCCAATGCTGGGGATCGGGAGTGGCAAGAAACAGTCAGCAGGTCATGCAATAGCTGTCGAAAAAGAATCTGAATGTGTGCAGCATTTTCTGCTGTTAATGCGGCAGTGAGCAGCCCTAGTGGATATCTTTTTTAAAGTACAGGAGGTCAGTATCTATGAATGTTGGGACTGCGACCAGGCGTTCTAAGGATTCAGTTCTTTGCTGGGTGCCATTGTCTATTTACATAGGTCACACTTCATCCATGATCTAATTGAATGGAGGAATGGGACTAATAGCCCTGTCCCACGGTATGAGTTCATTCCAAGAGCTCTCCCGAGTTTCCACCAGTCGAACTCGGAGATTTACGGTAATGGCCACTCGTCGGTACTCGGGACTCTCGTGGACATTTTTCAACATGTTGAAAAATCTTCACGAGTCTTCCCGTGCTTACCTGCCGTTAACGAGTCTTCTCCAGTACCTGCCGTTAGCGTTAAGAGACGTCCCCGAGCTCTGACGTACCAGCTAAGTTCATTCTCCGTGCTTACCACGAGTTTGATTTTTTTTTTAACTCGGGTGAGTACTTGGAATGAACTTGTACCGTGGGACAGGGTTCAGGGTTAAGAAGCTTATTATTTTTATCTTCACATGTTCATATTTTTATTGTGCTTTTGTGCGCCACACCATCACCTTTGTTTGCTTGTCAGAATTTCCATCTATATTAGGTTGTTAACAAAGCTAGCTGCTTGAGTTCGAATCTGTCAATATTGAAGTTGTCAAATTTTAACATTGCAGGCAAACTGGTCATAAGAAAAAACTAAACTCCTACATCAGTTTTCCTGAAGTTTTGGACTTAACTACATATCTTGAAAGGAAAGGTAAGGAGTGATTTAATATTTAATTATTTCAGTGATAATGTTGGACTTAAGTTATTTCTTGAATTCATTGTACTTTGGGATATACTAGGAACTGCAGATGCTGGTTTACAAAAAAAGACACAAGGTGCTGGAGTACCTCAGCAGACCAAGCAACAGCTGTGGAGAACATGGATGGATAGGTGATGTTTCAGGTTAGAAACATCACCTATTCATGTTCAACAGAGATGTTGCCTGACCTGCTAAGTCACTCCAGCACTTTGTGTCTATAATTTATTTTGATCTTGCATAATACCGTACATAATTCTTCTTTCTGGAGTTATTTGATTTTTCACTTCTATTATAAATTATATAAGTTGTCCTTTTCCTCAAAGATTGCAAAAATTCCTAATTGAGAATTCGAAAGTATGAAGGGGTTTGGTAGGAAATAAATAGAGATGTCTCCAAGGAGAATCCAAAATTAGAATTATAACTCCATGATGATCCCTAATGATAACTTCACCCAGAGAGTGGTCAGCTTGTTTCAATAAAGTTCCTGGAGAATAGGATATAATTGTTCAGTGGAATAGCACATGGAGGAAAAGGGTGCAGAATGCAGAAATAGATGATGTTGGATGTAGTGAGGAGGAAGGAGCCTTGTGATGAGCCAGGATCATTTGCCCTGAATGACCTGTTTCTGTGCTTTAAGTGCTGTACAAAATAGCATACGTTCATTTAGAGTGAAGTCTTGTTCAATGAGTGATGTACTGTTTTTGTCAGTTCGACACTATCTACTCTAAAGTACCAGAGAAATCCCTTTAAGGAATAATGATTCGTTATCTCCTTATTTTGGATGGAAAACATTAATAAGCACACAGAAACCAGGTAATGAAATGTTGAGATACTTGGAGCTGTAGTTTCCATAGCAACACATGTGTTTTTGTTCTAAATGGATTTTCTCCAAAAGAGAGGGAATAAGGTTCTCGCTGTGTAATTGTCACTTGTTTGAATAAATACCAAGTGAGAAAATGAAATATTTTTCCATGTTGCTTGTGACTACTTCTGTGCAGTTTCCCAGTGGAGGAGTAAAAATGAGAGAGAACCTGATGAACCCAGTCAGGCAGTTCAAAATCATTTGATTTATCTAGTAATGAACTGGTTTTCTGATTTATCTAGTAATGGTCCGATTTTCTTTTTCTGATCTCTACATGCTTGTGTGTACATACTTGCAATGTAAATATTTTAACTGCCTGTAACATACTAAAAATAATTGCTATAGGTTAATGTGTTGGTGTTTAACTTGCTTGGCACTTGACTAAATTATAATCCTGCAGAGGTGTCAGTACTTTCAATGGCTATCACACCAAGCAATCTAATGCACATCAGTCAGGAGCCTTTCATGGAACTTCTTTATGTACTTTTATCCGCGTGTGGGATGGAAATCACAGAAAACAGAGTACTAAAAATAAAATATGAGATTGCCTTTCTGCACAAGTGCTGTAAAAATAATTTATGTGTGTGTTGAGGTTGGATGAAAGCACATTAAATTCAGGCAAGGTTTCCTTGGTAATCCAGGTCATCAGTGTCTACAAGAATTTACTTAGACAAGCAACTGAAGTAAGAGAACTTTGTGTTATTTAACACCAGACTCAATGTGTGGTTGAAATACTAATGATGTCTATGAACTGTATAGCAAATCTGAAGCCGAGAAGTATTTACTGAAAGCACTTTTACCCCTTCCTGGAACTCCAATATTGTAGTTGAGTTTGTAGCGGTAACTTAAGAAGAGTTAATTTAGTAATAGATATGGGCTTTCATTATTTAGATATGAGATCATTTTTCATTTACATTACTTTTAAATAATGCAGTAGTCATATGGCCAAGGCTTCCTCAATAGGTAGCCAGTTTAATAGTTGTGTCATCAGTGTACCAGTATAAAAAGCTGACTTGGTTATAATTGCAAAAAAAATTATGTTGAAAGAAGGTAGATTTAGTAAAATATTTTTCTTGTTATATAATGAAAATATACATCAATTTGCTTCAGGATAACATCAAACTGGATTTTCTTCTCCTGCAGTATTTCCATTCCTACAAATCACAAAGTAGTTAAAATGATTTTGTTTGTCTTAAAAAAAATTACCAGCAATGTTCACTGGTAATTTCATGACCACATTTGCAATATCATTATGCTGTGAAAGCAATGTTTCACAGACGACTTGTCATTTCCAACTGGAAGTAAAACTATGAAGAGATTCTGTCTTTGATGTGAGAAGCCTGCATTCCATTTCACAACGCTGTGTTTGTCAACCCAGCTGCCACGCCTCAGTGACAAGGAGTTGAGGAGGCTACATTCCAACTTAAAAGTGACGACTTTGAGAGCAGATTCCTGCTGTAATGCTAAAATTAGTGATGGTTCAATGGTTCATTTATTATCACGTACCAATGTTACAGACTTTTTTTTTGCATCCAGATCAGCAAGATTATTGCCATACATAATAAGTACAATCCCCAGTTAAGTATACAATGCATAGAAACGGACCATTGTGTCCATATGCAAGAGTCGCCATTTCCAAAGTCCCAGTTGCAGATGACCATAAACGGCAGTTGCAGCTGTCGCCTCCATGCGGATCACCAGCAACCCATCGTCCTTCTCCTTGCCCGTACGCCTTCAGCCTTTCGTGCCCCAGGAATGCCTCCCGCAGCCGACTTTGAGGGCACGGAAGGTAAGACCCCCTGTTCCCTCTTACCAGTCCTTTGTCCATTGTCCACTGCTGTCACTGACTCCCTCCACCATATTCTCCGGTTCTAGGTCTTCGACAACTTCAAGCATTCTGTTATTAACTGGCCCATGTCAAGGCACAATATATATATTTTTTGGCTGCACTAGATAATATTATTACTGCGCATCATGAGATTTGCATTCTGCTTTTGCCAAGTGCTTTTTGGTCGAAATTTGCCCCCTTTTTTTTAGTCGTACAGTGTGGAAACACTCCCTTCAGCCCACTGTCTGCATCAACCATCTAGACCTCTGAGGCACTCCATTGCTGTAATCTGAATGTATTTATAAAATAATTAGCCCTATATATGTAATGCAAGGCCAGGTACTAAGACCTTGAAAGGATACAAAGTGCTGGAGCAGCTCAGTGGGTCAGGCAGTTGCCCCAGCACTTTGTGTCATTTGGTGTAAACCAGCATTTGCAGTTCCTTGTTTCCACTGAGAACTAGAAAGTAGAACTACAGGTAGTTTCAAAAGCTCCTTTATTGTCAGCATAGGCACAAGGAGCGAATATCAGCAGTGCACGTTTCTGTAATTCTCTATGTGCCACAGATCCTTTGAATCATGATAACATGTTCTTCTTGCCAGTCGTGATTTTATTCAAACTTGTGGGGAAAATGCATTGGGTTCTTTGACTTCCTGTTAATAGCACTTTATAACATTTGTTATCAAGGACTGGATACAAGATCATGACAGGTCTGTATCGGGATGAATATACCTTTCTGGAAGAGCTTTTGTGCACTGTTGAATATGAGGCATATAATGAATGTTAGAAATGCTACCTCAGTGTTTTTGTGCACTGACAGAAATGCCTTTCCCCTCTCTCTCCCTCCCCCCCCCCCCGCCACGTTTTTATTCCCTGGTAGATATTGGCTGTGTTTATGAGCTAACTGCGGTGCTGATCCACAGAGGGGTGAGTGCATATTCCGGCCATTACATTGCACACGTTCGAGATGACAGGACCGGCGACTGGTATAAATTTAATGATGAGGAGATTGAGAAAATGGAAGGGAAGAAGCTGCAGTTGGGGATAGAGGAAGACCTTGGTGAGCAACCAATGGCTGATGTTGGGTCACATTCAGAAGTTTTACAAATATTTTTGTGTATAGAATGCAAGTACACTTTGGTTCTTAATTGTCAGGATTGCACATTATGTTAGCTTGGTGGTAAGTCAGGCAATCTTTTTTTGGCTTCTGCCACAGCAACTCTAAAACTGGGCACCTGAGTGCACATGGTGTGTAGTGGATCGCAACTCCTAACTCGTGTCATACTATTCTTCTTAACACATTGGATTGTGTGCTGAACAAAATGTTCCACTGCAACTCCAGCTCAATCTATCGCACAAATTAAATAATTATTAATTTGGTCAGATAACATTTAACCCAACCAGTGATGGATGAGCGCGTGTGAAAGGATAGCCAGTCTGAAGAAGGGTCTCGACCCGAAACGTCACCTATCCATGTTCTCCAGAGATGCTGCCTTACATTTTGAGTTACTCCAGTTCTGTCTTTTTTCTCTCTCTTGCAAACCAGCATCTGCAGTTCCTTGTGTCTTAGTTACTCATCTAGTATAGGCTGTTCAAATCAAAGAAACTATGTTCTGCTGCAAGCTCAATAACTGATCAACATTGCAAGATATAAAATCAAAGTATACTACTACTGAAGGCTGCTCTGATGCAATATTAAAAAATCAAGGAAAAAAAACATTTACTTATTTCTGCCCCTTTTAGAAGTCTTGCATATTATACACCACAGGGAATTAGCAGATGACATAGTCACAGATATGGTTATAGATTCAAGCCTTTCAGCCCACTTAGGGCTGATTAGGGAGAGCAGGGGCTTGTGTGTGGAAAATTGCCTCATTTGACTTTTTTTTAAATAAGTATCCCTTGAAGAAGGCATGACCAATGACGAGGTGGTGGTGTTGGAGACAGTAAAGTAGGTTGTCTGGATCGGCTGGGAGGGATGGGTGGTGGGCGTGCGATGGATGGAGTTTTGCTCAGATGGGTACGAGGTGTTGCATTTTGATGAGCTGCACCAGGGCATGACATGGTGAATGGTAGGACCCTGGTATAGTATTGAAGAAAGGAGAGATCTATTACCCAACTCTTAGTGACAATACTTCCAGCGAAATAATCAGACTCAACAGAGTTCTGTTTCCAAATTATTTTTGTTATTATGTTATTTTTACTTCTGTTTGCTAAGCTGGGATGTTATCTGCATATTTGCAAGCTGTCCATATTTGTGATGTGGGGTTCCCCTGCCTTCCAGTCCAGATGTGGGCCTATTTCTTTACACTTTTTCTACTAGTCTTCCAGAGGCTTTCTTTTTTTTCTTCCTACCCTGCCCTGTTCTTCATTTTTACTCACTTCGCATTGATTCTCTTCTGATAAGACTTAGTTGCTTATCGTGTCATGCATGCTGAAGGTCCGTATCCATACTTCCTTATCCATACAAGTATGTGTTTCTTTAACCACTTCAAATTCCTGCTTCTGCCATTCCACAATGCCCACAACTATTTGCTTCTGTAATTATAAGAATGAATGTTATGCTTTTGAAATTCATCAGACTCCCTTTCACAAAATGTCTTTTTCCAAAACATCCCCATTTCTTATTGTGTTCTCCTAATGGTTCACAGAGGGATTGTTCTCAGGGCTGTAAAGCTACCTCTATTTTCGCAGTTAATGCTGACCAGGTGCTGATCGTGTGATACTAATGCTTCACTGTGATTCTTTGTTCATGATTTACAGGATCTCTTTCTAGTCAGCAGATTATCCCCCCCCTGATCCTGATCGGGTACTTAATATCTTGCCTCCGGCTACAGACGTATGGGAAGAAATGCATAGTTCCCTGCAATTGGCGACTCGGGTGAAGAAGACATTTGGCACGCTTGCCTTCATCGGTCAGGGCATTCAGTACAAGAGTTGGGTTACAACTACAAGGCATTGGTGTTACAACTACAAGACATTGGTGAGACCACACTTGGAGCATTGTGTGCAGTTATAAGAGTCATAGAATTATACAGCATGAAAACAGGCCCTTCAGCCCAACTTGTTTATGTTTACCAAATTGCCTATCTGAACTAGCCCCATTTGCCTGTGTTGGCCCCTTTCTTATAAATTATGTACCTGTCTAAATGTTTATTTAAACATTGCACTCTGTCTCTACTCTTTCCCTGGCAACTCATTCCACATACCCACCACCCTCTGTATGGAAAAAGTTGCCCCTCAAGTCCTCTAAGTGTTTCCCTTCTCGCCGTAAACCTCTACGCTCTAGTTTTAAACTGTCCTACCCAGGGAAAGGACTGTGTCCATTCACCTTATCTATAACTATCTTGATTTTAAAGGTCACCCTTCTGCCTCCTGCACTCCAGGAAAACTATTCTCAGCGTGTCCAGCTTTTCCTTATAATTCAAGCCTTCCAGTCCTGGTAACATCCTCATGAATGTTTTTCAAACTGCCAGCATAACGCCATCTTTCCTATAGCTAGCCAACCAGATCTGCATACAATATTCCAAGTATGGTTTCAACGTCTTGTACAGTTGTAATATGATGTCCCAACTCTCGTAGTCCTTGCCCTGATTGGCGAAGGTAAGCGTGCCTAACGCCACTGCCTTCACCACCCTGTTTATCTGTTTTGCCACTCTCAAGGAACTATATATTTGTAGAACAGGGAGATACGGGTGCAACATTCTCCAGGACCCTGCCATTAACTGTGCGAGTTCTGCCCCGTGTTAATTTACCAAAATGCAGCACCTTGCACATTTTGAGTTAAATTTCATCTGCCATTCCTTGTCCTACTCTTCCAATTCATCTAGATTCTGTTGTAATTTTAGATAATGTTTGTCACTATCCACCATACAACCAATTTTGGTGTCATCCACAAAATTACTAACCTTGTCATCTACGTTCCCATCCCTTGGTTCCTATCAACCATCAGGCAAATGTGTATCCTATTATCTACCTCCCTAGATGCCACGCGATCTAACCTTCTGGCCCACCCTTAGATGTAGGACATTGTCAAAGGTCTTGCCAAAGTACATGTGGACCGGTCAACTATTCTTCAGAAAACGATCATGTATTTGAGGCACAATTTCCCACGCACAAAACCACGCTCACTATCCCCAATCAGTTTTTTGCCATTAAATTGCCAGCAGATCTTGTTCCACTGAATCCCCTCCAGTAACTTTCTCACCAATGATGCAAGGCTCAACACCTGTAGTTCCTTGGCTTGTCTTTGCAGCCCTTCTTAAACATCAGCCACAACTTTGTAGCCACCCACAATGTAACTTGCTCCTACCCTCTCCTGCTGTGCATCATTGGCCAGAACATGTGCCACAGATCTGGATGCTATTGCTGCCCTCCTCCGGAAGGCCTACTCCCACCCCCCCAAGATTATCTAAACAAGATGCTGATTAGCAAGGGGAATAGTAATACGAAAATCATCCAGTCGATGTCGCCCCCCCCCCCTATCTTTTCTGATGTCTCTCAATTACCTCTATGCTTGCACCTTGGGTGTGACCTTCACAGATGCTCCGAAGAGAGTCTAACTAGCTCCAGTTGATACAGTTAGTCAGGAGCTGCAGCTTGACATACTTCCCACAGGTGTAATCACCAGGGACAATGGTAATTCTCTGATCTCCCACATCCTGCTGAGGAGAAAATGACTACCATAACTGCCATCTATAAACCATCAAGGCTACAGTGTAATGTAACAATCCAATCTCATTTTAATTCAACACTGCTCGACCTCCACGCGCTGCCAGGACTGGAAGCAGATACGATTTTCTAGAGACATCGATATGCAAGGGTTGGAGAGATATGGTTCACGTGCAGGGCGAGGAGATTAGTTCAACCTGGCTTCATGCCTGGCACAAACATCGTGGGTCAAAGGGCCTATTCCTGTGCTCTACTGTTCTATGTTCTATGTTAATATGTTTTCAAATTATATCACCTTAAAGCCACACAAAATATTTGTTAGGCTTTGTGATGTGTTTACAAGTCTTATAGTTGAATAATGTGCATTTGACTTGGTGTCTCTGGAAATAATTGCATTTCATGTTGTCTTCAACTCAAACTATTTTGAAGGGGTGTAGTTAACTTTGGAACATTTTGTGTCACTAGATAAAGCAACTATATATGCTTCTGTTGCAGCAAAATTAAAGAATGATAGTTAAAAATATCATCCTCGAATCCTACAACATTTGAAATGAATTACTCAAAAGTGATTTTTCTGGTACAGTTCAAGTCTTCTGTTCGTACAAACATTGAGGCTTAATGTTCTTTTTGTAGCAGAGCCTTCAAAATCACAAGCACGAAAACCTAAATGTGTTAAAGGTGTCCATTGTTCAAGAAATGCATATATGTTGGTGTACAGACGAAAAGTGGAAGAGTGCAAAGAAAAGGAAATAAGCGTGCAACTCCCGTGTAAGTATCTGTATGTCTATCAATGGTTATATCCGTATGTTCAATACATTTTCACGTTGGTTACCATTAATGCTATAAATTGCATTTGTGGGATGTTTGAAAATGTCAATGTCCATCTGAAATTTAAGGCCGTCTTTTGTGAATGATTTTCCTTTTATGTTCACACTGCTAAACTTGGAAAGTAATTTATAATCAAAGCAAAATTATTTCCGTAGCAGGTAAAACCTCCATTTAGCCAGCCTGCCCTGCTGAATCTGGTGCTTTCCCCAGGGCCAGTTTACTTTGCAACTGCCTAAGTTGCTACAATTGTACCATTGTCAGTGAACTGGGCTATGGAATGCTGGACATGAGGGAAACCTTGGTATTCCTGGCATTCAATGTTGTTTTCATACAGTGGGCATGTATGTTGAATAATATTACCCATTCATTTATATCTCCTAATCTACTTCCTTGATTTGGCCAAATAGAGTGTCACTTTTGATGGAATGTTCTGTAAGTGCTTTGTTTGTTCAGAGTTTCTTCCTTCCTGATCCATACGCCAGCCAGTTATATTCTTTGGCGTGGTGAAGTATTTTTCAAGAAAGATAATATTTGTCATCAACCTGCAGCCATTGATCCTATCGTTCAATTCAGTCAATACCAACGCTACCAAAGCTTTGAGTCTCCCAGTTGTATACTCCTTCCCTCGGTGCCTCTTTTCTTGTTTAAAACTCTTAATTTACCATAGTTTTTGATGGTTGTCAATATAAAAAGTTGGCTGTACCATATTTGACAAAACAGATATGTGTAGTTTTGCGACATTAAATATATTATTAAAGTAAATGTTACTATTACTATTCATGCCTCGAGCATTCTGAAGAAAATAAACTTAATTCTCTTCCTATTGTTATATTGTGCAATTTTATTTTTATTGGTTGAAAAACAGTAAATCCATGATTTACCCCATTTCCTCAGGTATTTTCCTTCCCTTTTTTTCAGCACATTTACAGAAAATGGTTGAACGCGACAATAAAAAATTTGAAGAGTGGTGCATGGAAATGGCTGAGATGAGGAGGCAGAGTGTGGACAAGGGCAAAGCCAAGCATGAGGAGGTGCAAGAACTCTTTAACATGTTACCAACTAAAGAAGGTCTGTGAATTTACTACAATTTTTTTAAATGTGCAAACATATGTGAAAGATTGTATTGCAGGGAAGCTTCTTAGCATGTAGTAATATTTGTATGCTATACTGGGTCAGTAATGCATCCTGCATTAGATAGATGATGATAATAGTCCAGATTGTGTTGAGGCAGTGGGTTGTTGCAAATGTGAGGAGTGCGGTTTGCACTGGTTGGCTCAAAATAGAAGCCTTATTAGCAGGTCTGGGTGTTCAAATTTGGAGGTAGGTCTGGATATCATAACCTAGTTGGTTGTGAAGATTAGTTGAAGATTTGATCCAGGGGAGTTGTCAGGAGAATGCATGAATATGCCTTTTCAGCACACGGGTGATTTATGAATGGAAGTACCAATTCAAATTTCTGAAATTGAGTGATTCAGTCTGGAAAAGGTGGCAATTGTGCTCTTTTTGGAAATTACCAAATTTTTACCATTGTTTAGTGATTTGAATTGATGGCAAAAAAAATTCAAATATTAACGTAGAAGTTTCATTGGCCATCTTTCCTATCTATATCCCTCATAATAAATCCATCCTATCCATTCTCCTTATACCTCAGTTCTACATTTTCGGCAACATCATGGTGAATCTTTTCTATGCCCGTTATTTTTCCCCACATTTCTTATTTACATACTGTAGCGACCAGAACTGAATACAATGATCCAAAAGTGACCAAACCAATCTTTTTTACAGCTACACATGACATCTCAACTCTTATGCTCAATGTATCAACCTTTAAAGGCAAGCATACCAAATGACTTTTTCACCACACTATCCACCTGTGTCACCACTTGCACCCCAAGGGCTGTCTGTACATCAATGTTATTAAGCTTCCTACAATTTACTCCATATATTTTACCAGGATTTGATTTCCCAAGGACATAACCTTACACTTGTTGGAGTTAAATTCCATCTGCCACCACTTTGTCCAACTTCATAGTTGATCCATGTCCTGCTGCATAATTAGACGATCGTTTTCACAGTCTAGAAGCACTCTACGACACCACTAATTTTCATTTTGCCTGAATAAGTACTCATTATACTAACTACATTCTGATTCAAATAATTACAAACAATCTGTAGACCAATTGTTCCAGACTTTTATCAGAAAATTATCCATTCACCATAACCCTTTGCTTCCTGTCACTTCAGATTGCCAATGTGGCTTGGATCCCTTGTGCCTGAACCTTCTGGATGAGACCTCCATACCTCGACAAAAGCCTTGCTAAAGTCCAAATAAATCACGTTTATTGCTCTGCTATCAGATTTTCTTATTTACCACCTCAAAAATGCAATTGGATTTGCGAGGCGTGATCTGCCTTGCACAACCCTCCGTGCTAAAACTCAGCCCCTGCCTTCCAAGTAAACATAAATCCTGTCCCTTAGAATTTTCTCCAACAACTTCCCTATCACTGAGTAGGGCTTGCTGGCCTGTAATTTCCAGGTTTATCCCTACTGTCCTTTTTGACTTCTGACATTGCTCTTTGCTAGAATATTATCAAACAAAGTCTAGTCAAGCAATACAGAGAGGTATTGAGGCACATGGCCAGAAACTTGTTCAGAAAATTAAGTTTTAGAAATGGAAACAGATGTGAAAGTGTCGTAAGGAAATTACAGAGCTTAGGGTCTTGCCAACTGGAAGCATCAGCAATAGTGGCATAATTAAATTAGGAAACGAAGATTGAAGTGGTCAGAATTAGAATAAAAGTTTAAAGAAATTACAAGAATCTTATCGAAACTGCAAGAAATTTCTCCTTACTTTCCAATCGTGTCATCATTGTGCAGCACGAAATTGCCCCTTTAGCCCATGGCATGCATGCATGCCAACCTTTTTGCCATCTGATTGTGGTTAAAGAATTATCAAATAGAAAACCTGCTCGTATATTTGAAAGGCATTGATCTATTTGTGTTTTTTTGTCATTTACATTGAGATTAATTGATAGGCATAATAAAGGCCATTTAAGACCTATAGATTTAAGTTGACACCAAAAATGCAAAAGTATGAATGTCAATATCGGCAACTTGGACAGGATGGTAGTTTTCCATTTTACATCTGCTATGGTATCATGACAAATAATTATATTCAGAGGATTTCAGAATATGAAAGCATTTTCTATAAATTAATACAAGACAGTAACAAATTACCCATGAAAAACCAATTATAATGGACGACTATGCATAACTTGCAAAAAATAAGGGAATGTATTTATTGCTTGCTGTTTTAAGAATAAATTCAATTTTAATAGGTTGGAAAGTGTAGATTTACTACCTGCCCACCTTAGTACCCCAGTAGGTGACGTTTCGGATCGAGTCCCTTCTCCAGACCCGAAACATCACCCATTCCTTCTCTCCAAGAATGCTGCCTGTTCCACTGAGTTACTCCAGCATTTTTTGTCTATCTTTGATTTAAACCAGCATTTGCAATTCTTTCCTACACATTAGAGCCACAATAAATCTTCTTGTGAGTTTTCATAAGTTACAGCTCGTTGCTGTGTGCCATGTGCTTTTTATTTTATTTTCTTGCTGCTGCACATGAGCTGTGTGGGTTGGCCACACTCTGGAGGACACTGAATTTAGGCTCCTCAATGCCGTCCACAAACTTGGGATGGCCAGTATTGTAAACTCCTGAGTATCTTGTTTAGGAGCAACTAAATGCAGTCCGACATCTCCGTGATAAAAGATCGACACAAAATTCCGAGTGACTCGGCGGAACATGCAGCATCTCTGGAGAGATGGAATGGGTGATGTTTCGGGTCGAGACCTGTCTTCAGACTGAGATTCCTTCTCGACTGAGATTCCTTCCCTGTAAACTAAATACGATTATAGAGCGACCGTGACATGTTAGATTGTTCTACAAGCCTGTTGGTGGTTTTATCAAACTTATTCTGTCAATTCTTTTGGTTACCCTAGCCACAGTGCACTGATTAGTTCACATCACTGAGCTAATGGTTCCTTGATGAAGAATGTACTCACATATTCCTTTGGGCGTTCCTTCCCTGTACAATTGGATACTGCCTGCTGTTGGCCAGCAGTTTTGCCCACTAATTTCATGTGTTCCTTCAAGGTTGCGTTGCTAGTTGAAAACCAGGTGCTAAAAGTTGACCTTTTTTTTGTTTTAGGAGAATGCTATGAATTTCTACCAGTGGACTGGCTACGAAAATGGTTGGATGATTCAGCGGTAACAAAGCCAGTTGATAATTCTCATCACTTGTGTGTACATAACAGACTTATTCCTGATAAAATCTGTGATGTTAAAAGGATTTCTCAGAAAGCAGCTGATATCTTCTATGCTAGATATGGAGGTGGCCCCAGATTAGATGGTAAGTAGTTCATTTTCATATAACGCATGAATCATCCTGCTTTGACCTCTGCTTTAGCTTCCTGAACCATTTCACTGCTTCATAGAAGCATGAGGAATAACACCCCAACTGGATATAATTTAATCTTCTGAAACCCACCGTTTCGGATATTCAGCATTAACGTAATTTTAAAATGTTCACGTAAATTTAGTTAATTTCTCTGATTCCAGCAATGACTGCCAAAATTTCACATGTGTTCAGCAGCCAGTACATCAGGAAATTTAGCATTACGTAATATTCCTCAGAATGAAACACAATCAGTGATCAACAATCAGGGCCACGAAGATCTGCAGAGGCTAGAATCTTGAGCAAAACACAATGCTGGAGGAACTCGGAGTTCAGGCGGCATCTATGGAGGAAATGACAGGCAAATATATGGGTCAGGCCCCTTCTTCAGATCCATCTCAAGAAGGATCCCATCCCAAAATGGCACCTGTCCATTCCCTCTGCAAAGTTCCTCCAGCACTTTATGTTTTGTAGCAATTGTTATATCCTGTTTTGAAGTTCAGAAGGCTTACTACAGGTACTACGGCCTTTTATGTGCCAGTTTCTAGCTCGTTTTGTTTAATCTGAATGAAGTTAAGACTTCATTTTATAATAAACGTGGCATGGGTCTTATCCAAATGCACCACAGTTTGGTATGGCAACTGCTCTGCTCAGGAACGCAAGAAATTGCAGAGTTGTGAACGCAGCCCTGCCCATTACTCAAACCAGCCTCCGACCCCAGGCCTTGGGTTTTGATGGTTTGTTAAGTTGAGCATAGTTGAATTTAAAATACCAGCCAAGGAGGCAAACAACGATGTTGGATGGTGTTTAAGAACACGCACTCATTTGATGTCCTTTCCATGCGAGTTAAATGTTTTTGAATAAGGTTGCTTAATTATCTCAGTAATTGTTTTAAACTGATGGAGTGCTTCTTTTGGAGGTCACATGCCCAGAATGAATTTTAAATTTGCAAAGATGACTGATATGGAGAATAGATAGTACATTTTGATGCAGCATTTAATTTTGATGTAACAGTCTTTTTGCCACATTTGAGAAAGCTTGCCATTGCTGTCAATTATTTTGACAAGTGGAATTTAATTTTGCTTTAAGCATCATCAATACAAACTTTAAAAAGGAACAAGTACCATAAAGCACCTTCTTTCGGTCATTCTAACTGACTTAAAATGCTTCTCAGTGTTTCATCTCGGTGTTTGAAAGCTGCCCTTTCCACTGTACCCTGCCTTCTCTTCCCGTCTGCTCTGAATGCTGGCTTTTCTTTCTTTGATTTATATGGTTATCTCCTGCTCCTTTTTATTCCCCTTATTCAATTTCTGACCAACCAACAGCAAACAAGCAAGGTAGAATTTATCTGATCTTTCCTGGTTTCATACCAAGCATTGTGAGAAGCTCCCTCTCATTTATCACATTTGGTTAATTGATTTCTCTAACTTCAAGTAACCCTTGCTTTCCTTGTCTCTCCATTCCTCTCCCACCCAGTTCCCTCACTAGTTTCACTGCCCTGATTAATTTGACTGTTTGTATGCCTTGTTGTCATCTTCCCCTCAACCAACAATGAACCATTCTACTTTTCCTTGATCATCGTCTGCTTTCATCCGTCTTTCCACGCCTTGTCCTTCCATATCTCTAGTTTCCCTCTCCCTGACTCTCAGTCTGAAGAAGGATCTCGATCCGAAATGTCACCCATTTCTTTTCTCCAGAGATGCTGTCTAATCCGCTGAGTTACCCCAGCATTTTGTGTCTATCACCTTTGGCTTTTCCGTTCTCTCCAAAATTTGTTCGGCCCAATTTTAAGTATGAAATCTTGAAATTTAAGTAATCATTTGCAAAATTATCTCATGACATGTTCCTTGTGTACTTATGTTTATCAAAAAATTGTAACTTCGACTCGGTTTATTTGTTTATGCATGTGTTTTCTGCAGCAATGAAGTTATTGGATGTGCATGGTATCTGATTGTTACCTTCAGCATTGGAGCATTTTCACTCTTTAATCTTACCCGTGATAAAACCTGAATCTTGCAGAAATTGGTGCTAATGTTGAAACAATAATATCCAAAATTAGAGAGCAGGTGTGCTTGTGTAGCATAACTATGTTTTCAGCTCTTTACTTGTGAAATCCTTTGTCTGTTAAATATCTGAATGTATGCTTTAAGCAAAATGTTAAACGTCGTTAATCTGTTCATAATCTTTATTTAATACTTGGACATCTAAAAAATGTAACGTATATGAAATTTGTAAGAAAGATCAACTAATCAATAATTGTTCTTATCCCTAGCTTCTGCTTTATGTAGAGATTGTGTCATGGAGAAATGTAGGATACTTAGATTAAAGAATCAATTAAATGAAGATTACAAGATTATCTCCAATCTAACCAGAATCACACTACAAAGGTATTTATTACTTTGAAATTATCCTAATTATTTCCAAATCACTGAAAACCATTGCTTATTGTTCTGATGGGAGTGTTGGATTATTAGTTTTAAATGCACTGATATGCTTTGTGACATTGTACTGCAGGTTTTCATTCCTGATTTTTCTTCTTCATGCAGCAACGGCAACATCCCTTTGTAAGGCTAACATTTAATGCCTATGCCTAATTGCCCTTGAGAAGGTGGTGGTGAATCTCCCATCTTGAACTGCTGCATTCTTTGTGATGAAGGCACACCCACAGTGCTGTTAGGTAGGGAGTTCCAGGATTTTGACCCAATGATCAAGGAATGCAAATATTTTTCCAACTCACAATGGTATTGCATGACTTGGAAGAAAACGTGAAGGCAACGGTGTTGCCGTGTGCCTTCTGTGCTTGTCCTTCTAGATGATACAGGTTGTAGATTTGGGAGGAGCTGTTCGAGATTTTCTTCCACGCCTTCACCTCACTAGTGACACCCTAGATTTCTTTGGCATAGTGCTGTGGAAGGAGGAACGATGGGGTGGGTGAAAATTAATACTTTCCTGATTCGACCTTCTAGCATAAGAGAGCAACTTAAAATAGGAAACTTGAACCAAGCAATACATCAAGGCCCTAGTCTGATTAAACAAAATGATCTGCACATTACCATGCATATTTTTGTTGTTGTTGCCCTTTGCTATTTTTCTGATTTTGGAGTCTTTGAGTTCTTTATTCAAGCAATTTTCTACTTCACTGTCAGTATTTGAGATTCATCCTCATTCCGAGTTTGTTTGATTTGGCAATATAATTGTTAATTTACAGACAAAATTACATATTGTCAAAGATCACATCTCGTGCAGTTAACGTTTACAGGAATATATTGTAGTTCAGACCATTTTGTTTGACTGCATCAATGATTGAGTGCCATTAGGCTTTATAGCCAAGGAAATGTAGATTTGCCGGTCGCTGCAGGACTGCAAGCATCTTTTGCCATGCGAGAAATTGTTTCTCGGCCACATTTTCCAACTTGCAAACTATTCGAGCTGAGAAACGTTCATATGAATGGAACCCTGTTGTAACCGATGCATGACTTGTAAGGCTTTTGACAAGGTCTAATGTGGAAAACTGGTTCATAAGGTTAAAACTCAAACAGTAGGGGTGCCAGCACCAATCCTGTTTTACAGCACTGGTCACAGACTTCCAATGCAATACATAACTTCTACAACCACTCTCGGCCTCCCTTTAATTCAAGCTAATTTTGAAGCTAATTTGCCACTTGCTGAGAATTCCATGGTAGTACTGCTTTTGTTTTGATTGATAACTTTCTTGCAATGAGTCTTGACAACTTTCTGTTAGGTTAAAGAAATCGAAATAGAAGACTTGCTCTTTTTGTTGGATCAATTCCTAATCCTGACCATCATCAACTAAATTGTGCCCGTACATTTCTGACGATAAAGTATTTAATGGACTTTAAAGGTTGCAATTTAAGTATAATTGCAGTGTTCATAGTTTTTTTTTATTTAGAAGGTTTTAAAAAATACCCATGTCCACAAATCAATATTTTCTCAATATTTTGTAATCCCAGCCTTTAGATTTTAGATTTTTTTTTTTTTAATCATCAACATTTTAATCTAAGTTCCTATTTGTCAGGGACAACTAGGAACTCAGATTAACATTTAGATGAACTTTCTTTCATAGTAAATCAAATAACATGGACACTGGTTTTGAGGAGTTCTTCATAACAAGCACATTGCTTCACAAATGCCATGCTTACCTGTGAGTACCTTTTGGAATTCAGAACTCAATTTTGATTCAAAGTTATCTGCCTATAGCAGAGAGCAAATAAATGTATTTCTGCAGCACACTGCAGTCTAAAAAAGCTTCAAAGCCCTTTCCTGCCAACAATTTTTTTTTTTTGGTATGTAGCTACAGTTGCATATGAAAAATAGCATTGATAGTGTACATGTCAAGATTCCTCACACAGCAATAAGATAAATAATAAATAACCTGTTGAAGAGGTCGGCGTCAAAAGATTTTGGGGCAAGTCCCACTCTGGAAATTTGAGACTCTAGCCTCTCATTGGCACTCGGGCATGTGATGAGCCAGGTTTAGATAACCCACCTAACAGTCTAATTGTAATAATTATAAGAATTAGCTTAATATCAGCCAGAGAGTCAGTCATCTCAGAATCTGATTGCTTTGGCCCAGCATGTCCATGCCAATTGCTTTTGCCCATATGATATCTGTGTGGTTTACACGTTCTCCCTGTGTGTGGGTTTCCTCCCACATCCCAAAGACGTGCCGGTTTGTAGGATAATTGGGCCTTGGTTAAAATTCCCCCTTGTGCATAGGGAGTGGGATAATGTAGGACTTGTGTGTCTTGATATTCGAAGTGGAAGGTGGGCCGAAGGGCTTGTTTCCATGCTGTATCTCTAAATTAAACTAAACTAAAGCAACTCCAATAGACTAGCCATATCCACCCCTGCAACAGTTGCTCTCCAGGTTTATGATGACAAAATATTTCCAGAGCATAGAAATACACTTCAAGGACATTTATAACATTGTTTTGAAAAATTGTTACTTCCTGAAACAGGAAGCCCTGGCTTGTAATCATTCAAAATGGCAAAGGAGCATCTGTGAAGACACAGAGCGCTTTGGGTCTCTGCCACAGCTCGCAGAGACCGGTTGCAAACAGGAGAAGAAGTACTCAACATCTATACACACGTCCACCTGTTCTGTGAAGCATCATGAGCCCTACTTATGGCAGTGTACATGGAACCTGCATGGGACTCATTGATCAACTCGGAAACCAAAGAACTGGAATGGAAGCAAGTTCTTCTCGGTCCTGACGAACTGCGTCAGGAAAAGGAACGTAAATTAGTTCATTGAAAATTGTCAGCTGATCAGCGATAGTGAGGGTGAATTGGTAAATTGGAGGTCATTCTATTTAAATCTTAAGAGGTGATTAAATCAATGAACAGGTATAAGATTTTAATTTTTCGCGAGATCACATTACTTACCCAGTGAGGCATAATAACATGTTTGTTGTTTTTTTTATAGTAGCTGCTACAAATCAGTTAATCTGGCATCAACCCTCTCACCTTGTTCCTGTACATCTTCTTAAAGTTGTCTTAAGGGGCAATGCATGAAACACCCCATTTCCTCATTCATTTTACTGGAGCAGGAAGTTCCTCAGATGAAATGTCATTTCAGCAATACTCCATGAACTCTATTGTAATTTTGAACTTATGGAAGGACAATAGCATGCATTTATCTTAGCTTGGTTACCTGTCAGAAACTCTTACATTATTTAGATCTCTAACTTTTTTTTGACAAACAGATCAGATTACGTAATTCTAAATGGTGATGACCCCAACCTTTTATAAAGCTGCAGTATGTTTTACACCACCCTGATTGATCATATTAATGGCAGTGACAGCTGCTCAATCCTTATTTTTTATGACTTTGAAGTTCGAAATTTCCACCAAAATTGAATGCAATTTTAACAGCGCACAAAATTCTCTGTTCCCACACACAGCTTTTTTCTGTAAAGTTGGTCAGCAAAAACTGCAATTGACTACATTATAGTTTCCAATGACTGCATGTTGTTGCAGATTAAATGCTCACCTGTTGTAACTTTAATCTATTACGAGGTAGTCAAAGCCGTACTTCAAATCTCTTTCAATCTTTCAACACCAGGGGTCGCAGAAGTCTATTTTTTTCAAATTTCATTGGGAGATTCTGTAAATTATTCTCACCTTGAATGTACGGAAGTGTTTTGGCACATTGTAAGATTGTATAGGCAACTAGATATCCTGAAAGTTTTGAAATAATATTTTAAGAGATTTTAATAAATTTGCTGTTTGTATGAAATGCATTTTGGTTTCATAGAGAGCATTTTAAGGGCTTCAGAGCTTGGAATTACAAAACATTTAAGTTATTTTCATGGGTTAATGTATGACCCATTTGGAATAGCAATGTTTATCTTTTGAATGTCCTCATTTTTAAATGGTGTTTTTCGATGTTAACACAATGTTTGACTCCAGACAGTGATGCAAAATTTGTTTTTGTCTGCAAGACTTTAAATATAATTTCCATTAGAATATAGTTTTCATAAATATGAGGCAGGAGCCTGTTATGTAGGGTGATAATTAATACTCTCTTTTGCTATGACCATAAGCTGAGCAAAACAATTAATTGGAAAGATGACTAATGCTCATTAATAAACCCACGTTATTTCATTCAAGGCTATCAATGGAATGAAAATTGTGCAAATTCTATAAATTAGTAAGGATCTTTTGCACCTTACTGCTTTTGACATGGGTATGGCAGGGTAAATAATCCTACCTTAAATACAAATCTTCCATCTTTTATTTTCTGATGTCTTGTTCACTTTTACTAAACCAATTTAGATTCAATATAGTATTAACAGTGAAATTTACACTGTTGTGAAATCACAAACTACTTTGAGAATTAGTGATTAATGTTTTTTTTAAGTAAACGATGCCTAACAAGTTTTCAACTTTTGTGACTTTCCTAGCCATGAAGGATACTGGGTTGGTAAAGCTTCGCTTCGAAGCTGGCGTCAACTAGCACTCGAACAGCTGGATGGAAAGGACGATGACTCTGATCGTACTGATGGGAAAAGCAATGGAGAAGGTCCAAACAATCTGCATGCCAAAGGTATTTTTCCAAAATAGATTTTTAAGTGTACACCCATGCGTGCAGCTATTTAATTGTCATAGTTAAGTTTGTGATCTCCAGAAATGAGGAAATGGCTACTTCAAAAATATAAAGTCACTTCCCTGTGGGAAATTTGTAAATACTTGCAACGTAGTATGCTACTCTTCTGCAATATATTTGTATTGGTTATAAACTCATGATGACTCAGTACAGCATCTTCAGATACTGTGGGAATTTATCCAGTCCTGACCGAGTCTGGGAGAAATGTTTGATGTTAATCAGATCCATTAAAAAGTATGGCACTAGAACCTTTACCTATTTCAGTCATATTATAATCTCTCTTCAGAAGTGGAAGATAATAAATTTGAAATGTATAGCATTGTGTTTGAGCATTCCAGAAAGTAATAAGCATGAAAGTCTACCTTCGATTTTCCAGCATCTGCAGTTCCTTCTTAAGCATGAAGTACTAAACATGGCAAGCCTAATGTTGACACCAAAAGTCAGCTTTGCCAAACCTGGATCCAACAGGAGCACTTGTTGAGCAGTAAGCAGGTGAAGATGATTGGTACTAGAATGGTCCTACAAGATGCTTGGAAGGTCTTAATGCTTAGAAGTTCAGAAATGCAGTGTGGTCAGAAGGAGAAGATGTTAACCTGGCACATAGGAATCTCATGATTTTTTTGTGGGTAGCACATGTCTGCTGGCTTACAAATTAAGGCCATGACATTTCTAATGCAGAGATCTCATTAAAATTGCAGCGAAACTTCAGTGACCTCATCAGTGACTGAAGCACGTACTTGAAAAATGACCTTTTGCAAAGCAAAATACCTAGAATAACTCAGCAGGTCATGCAGCATCTCAAGAGGACATAGAGAGATGACATTTTGGTTGGATTTTCTTCGTCAGACCAACCCGAAATGTTGTAGGAAGGAACTGCAGATGATGGTTTACAGCAAAGATAGACACAAAATGCTGGAGGAGCGGGACAGGCAGCACCTCTGGATAGAAAGACGCAGGGATGCTGCCTATCTCGCGGTCTAACCTGAAATGTTGCCTATCCAGCTGCCTGATTCGGTGAGTTACCCAAGCATTTTGTGTTTTGCTTACGATTCCAGCATCTGCAGTTCCTTGTTTTTCTGTGCTATCATTTCCACTGAATGAGTAGAATTAAAGTCTATCCATACAATTGAAGTGCATCAAAATATTGATTCAAAGTATCTTTCACTTTTGATAGAAAACAAATAATATGACCAACCTTCCTTCTTCATAGAATCCTTGTTCCCACAGTTGCTGAGTCAATGTAATCAACTATATTCCATGGCTGCAACTGATATCACAAATTCTCACAATTTAAATTTTGGAGCTGACAATAACCAATATCATATGTGCTTGTATAAATCAGTCCAGACCCAGATGAGCAAAACCCAGGTTCATCAGTTCATTAGTGATAGGAGCAGAACTGGGCCATTCGGCTCATCCAGTCTACTCCGCCATTCAACCATGGCAGATCTATCTTTCCGTCTTAAGCCCATTCTCCTGCCTTCTCCCCATAACCCCCGACACCCTTGAAAATGTTTTGGATTACATAGATAAGGAAAAACTTTTTCGCCAACATTATACATTACAATCTTAGGTAACTGTTTATAAACAAGTTCTAAAACCAATGTAAAGTCCTGCCTCTGATCAGTATTGTTCAGTATTGGTACAACTCCAGTATTATTGCATCTGAAATCTGGCATTTTTCACATAGCTCGGCTAATAGCTTCCCAATGCTGTGATAAATGTAATTTAAAAAAAAAAACCTGCAGGTGTTAGATAATTGTTGATTAGGCAGCAACTGTGGAAGGAGAAACAGAGTTAACATGTCGGGTGAAAGATTCTGGGAAAGAGATAAAACAAAATAGTTTTAACTTGTAGAGAAGGTATGATAAGGATAGACATATCATGGGGAATATCTGTGATTGTGTAAGGCCTGGGTTGCTTCATGGATATGTTTTAGAGGTTGCAAGAGAAGTGGGTTAATGGAGGCAGTTCGTTCGCTAGTGTGTCAGACGACATATAGCTCGCTGTTGGCCTCTGTCGTCATCCAACATGTTGACAGAATTGGTCGCCTGACACGTCACGGAGTGCATCGTGTCGTCGTTTCCGGGGATCGCCACCAGGAGGCTTCTGTCATGATCCCCATGAGGGCAGTAAGAAGGTGATAGAGTGAACAAAAAAAATCACATATTGCAAAGAGCAGATCTGTGGGACATGCCCAGCACTTCAATCTGCATCAATATAAAGAAAAACTTAGCCAGTCTCCTAGATGGTGGACTTAGAACTGAAATTGGCAGTTTGGGTACAGTTGAGTTACCTGAAGCTAGAAAATTTGATGCTGACTCTGAATGGCTACAGCAGAACCAGATGGAAGATAGTATTTTTCCTCAAGCTCGAATTGGGCCTCGTATAACAGTGCAGAAGTTCCCAGACAGATCAGAGTGAAAGAGGGCTGGATAATTAACAGAATATTGTTGCAGGAAAACTTTGTAACTTAAATAGTTTGTTTTGAAACTTAGCTTGTTGGTTCACCTGCACCTCATTTTAGATTGTTCATCATGGGTTATACTGTTTAAGTAAGCATTTAAGCTACACACATAACCTGACTTTCATATACTCTTGTATTTAGTGTATTTGTGTTGTGTAACTTGAGAGGAACTCTTTATCTTTGTATCCTTGTATCCACATTTAATGTTGTAATTTGTTCAAGGAGATGATGAAATGACGGGAGAGAAAGAAGAAGGTGAAGACTTGAATTTCAATGAAGACCTTGTCTGTCCACATGGTAGGTAGAATGTGTTAAATGAAGTGAAATTCTTGTAATTCTTTTGAATTTAGGAGCAAGGGAGTTCTACAGCAGTTGTACAGGGCCCTGGTGAGACCGCACCTGGATATTGTGTGCAATTTTTTTTGTCTCCTAATTTGAGGAAGGACATTATTGCTATTGAGGGAGTGTAGCGTGGGTTCACCAGGCTGATCCACGGGATGGCGGGACTGACGCATGATAAAAAAATGGGTCGACTGGGCTTGTAATCGCTGGAATTTAGAAGGATGAGAGGTGAACTTATAGAAACGTATAAGATTCTTAGAGGATTGGATAAGATAGATGCAGGAAAAAGGTTCCCGATGTTGTGGGAGTCCAGAACCTGGGATCACAGTTTAAGAATAAGGGGTAGGCCACTTTGGACTGAGATGAGGAAAACCTTTTTCACCCAGAGAGTTGTGAATCTGTGGAATTCTCTGCCACAGAAGGCTGTGGAGGGTAATTCACTGGATGTTTTCAAGAGAGAGTTAGATTCAGCTCTTAGAGATATGGGGAAAATGCCAGAACAGGGTACTGATTTTGGACGATCAGCCATGATCATATTGAATGGCAGTGCTGGCTCAAAGGGTACCTTTTTCTTTGTTTTTAAACCGGAGCACCTGGAGGAAACCCACACAGTCACAGGAAGAATGTGTAAACTCCAAACACACAGCACCTGTAGTCAGATACAAACCCGGCTTTCTGGCGCTGTCAGGCAGCGACTATAACTCTGTGCCACTGTGCCGCCCTTTAATCTTCATGCACATTAATATGTGTACATTAAAAACAGCAGATAACCAGGGAGTAGATAGGATCAGATAGGTAAAAGAAAGAATTTATGCTAGAATCAGAGGATGTACGTGAGGTACTTTGCAACGGTATTCAGCAAGGAGAAGGATAATATTCTGAAGAAAGGTCTTGACCCGAAACGTTGCCTATTTCCTTCACTTCATAGATGCTGCTTCACCCGCTGAGTTTCTCCAGCATTTTTGTCTACCTATGGATAATAGTGAGATCAGTGTGGTGTATACTAATATGCTGGGGCAATTTCAGATCAAAATGGCATCTCGTTGCAGGTGAAGACAATTAAGGCTGATAAATTCTCTGGGCCTGGGGGATCTATCCAAGATTATTAAAAAAGGCCACAGAAGAGAATGCAAGGGCCTTTTTGAAGATAACTGTATCCTCCAGTCATAGGCGAGGTTCCAGAAGACTGAAAACCTCAGTAACCTCAAAAAGACAGTAACCAATATTGTTCCTTTATTTTGGAAAGGATGCAAACATAATCCTGGAAACGATAGGATGGTGATCTATTGGAGAGAATGGAAAGGCCAGAGTGGGTATTTATACAAATCCTTAAAGACGGCTAGGAAGGCTGATACAGTGATTGTAACACACTTGAGATCATTTTGTTTGCAGCATAGAAAATAGGTGCAGGAGGAGGCCATCCAGCCTTTCGAGCCAGCACCGCCATTCATTGTGATCATGGCTGATCGTCCCCTATCAATGACCTGAGCATGCCTTCTCCCCATATCCCTTGACTCCACTAGCCCCTAGAGCTCTATCTAACTCTCTCTTAAATCCATCCAGTGACTTGGCCTCCACTGCCCTCTGTGGCAGGGAATTCCATAAATTCACAACTCTCTGGGTGAAAAAGTTTTTCTCACCTCAGTCTTAAATGATCTCCCCTTTATTCTGTGGCCCCTGGTTCTGGACTCGCCCAACATTGGGAACATTTTTCCTGCATTTAGCTTGTTCAGTGCTTTTATAATTTTATGTTTCTATAAGAGAACCCCTCATCCTTCTAAACTCCAGTGAATACAAGCCTAGTCTTTTCAATCTTTCCTCATATGACAGTTCAACCATCCCAGGGATCAATCTCGTGAACCTACGCTGCACTGCTTCAATCACAAGGATGTCCTTCCTCAAATTAGGAGACCAAAACTGTACACAATATTCCAGATGTGGTCTCACCAGATCCCTATACAACTGCAGAAGAACCTCTTTACTCCTATACTGAAATCCTCTTGTTATGAAGGCCAACATTCCATTAGCTTTCTTCACTGTCTGCTGTACCTGTAAGCCAACTTTCAGTGACCGGTGTACAAGGACGCCCAGGTCTCGCTGCACCTCCCCCTTACCTAACCCAACCCCATTGAGATAATAATCTGCCCCCTTGTTTTTGTCACCAAAGTGGATAACCTCACATTTATCTATATTATACTGCATCTGCCACGCATCTGCCCACTCACTCGACCTGTCCAGGTCACCATGCAACCTCCTAACATCCTCTTCACAGTGCTCACTGCCACCCAGCTTTGTGTCATCCGCAAACTTACCAGTGTTGCTCTTAATTCCCTCTTCCAAATCATTAATATATATGGTAAACAGTTGCGGCCCCAACACCGAGCATTGCGGCACTCCACTCGCCACTGCCTGCCATTCTGAAAAGGACCCGTTCACTCCTACTCTTTGCTTCTGGTCTGCCAACCAATTTTCTATCCATGTCATCACCCTACCCCCAATACCATGTGTTCTAATTTTAGTCACCAGTCTCCCATGCGGGACCTTATCAAAGGCTTTCTGAAAGTCTAGATACAGTACATCCACTGGCACCCCTTCATCCATTTTACTTGTCACATCCTCAAAAAATTCCAGAAGATTAATCAAGCATGATTTACCTTTCATAAATCCATGTTGACTTGGACTAATCCTTTTACTGCTATCCAAATGCCCCATTATTACCTCTTTAATAATTGACTCCAGCATCTTTCCCACCACCGAAGTCAGGCTAACTGGTCTGTAATTCCCAGTGTTCTCCCTCGCTCCTTTCTTGAAAAGTGGAATAACATTAGCTATCCACCAATCCACAGGAACTGATCCTGAATCTATTGAACATTGGAAAATGATCACCAATGCGTCACTATTTCTAGAGCCACCTCCCTGAGGACCCTGGGATGCAGACCATCAGGCACAGGGGATTTATCATCCTTCAGTCCCATTAGCCTACCCAATACTATTTCTCGCCTAATGAAAATTTCTTTCAGTTCCTCTGCCCCCTTAGATCCTCTGTCCGCCAGTACATCTGGCAGATTGTTTGTGTCCTCCTTAGTGAAGACTGATCCAAAGTACCTATTCAACTCTTCTGCCATTTCCTTGTTGCACATAGTAATTTCACCCGCGTCTGCCTTCAAGGGACCCACATTTGACTTTGCTACTCTTTTTCCGTTAACATATCTAAAGAAGCTTTTACTGTCCTTCTTTATATTCTTGGCCAGCTTCCCTTCGTACATCATCTTTTCAGCCCGCATTGCCAGTTTTGTTTCCTTCTGTTGTCCTATGAAAGTTTCCCAATCCTCTGGCTTCCGGCTACTCTTTGCTGTGTTATACATCTTTTCTTTTAATTTTATTCTATCCCTAACTTCTCTTGTCAGCCACGGTTGCCTCCTACTCCCCTTAGAATCTTTCTTCCTTTTTGGAATGAAATGATCCTGCGTCTTGCGGATTATGCCCAGAAATTCCTGCCATTGCTGTTCCACCGTCATTCCTGCTAGGATCCCTTTCCAGTCTATATTGGCCAGCTCTCCTCTCAGGCCTTCGTAGTCCCCTTTGTTCAATTGCATCACTGCCACTTCCGATTTAACGTTCTCCTTCTCATATTGCAGATTAAATCTAATCATATTATGATCACTACCTCCGAACGGTTCCTTGACCTCGAGTTCTCTTATCATATCTGGTTCATTGGACAACACTAAATCCAGAATTGCCTTTTCTCTGGTCGGCTCCATTACAAGCTGCTCTAAGAATCCATCTCGGAGGCATTTTACAAACTCTCTTTCTTGGGGTCCTGAGCCAACCTGATTTTCCCAGTCTACCTGCATATTGAAATCCCCCATCACCACAGTGGCATTACCTTTGTTACATGCAAGTTTTAACTCCTGCTGCAACTTGCACCCTACATCCGGGCTACTATTTGGGGGTCTGTAGATAACACCAATTAGTGTCTTCTTGCCTTTAGAATCCCTCAACTCAATCCACAGTGACTCTACCTCGTCAGTTCCTAGGTCTTCCCTCGCAAGGGATTGAATTTCATCCCTCACCAGCAGAGCTACCCCCCCCACCCTGCCCACCTGCCTGTCCTTTCTATATGATGTATAACCCTGAATATTAAGTTTCCAGGCCCGTTCCTCCTGCAGCCATGTCTCAGTAATCCCCACAATGTCATATCTACCAACCTCTAACTGAGCCTCAAGCTCATCTACTTATACTTCACGCATTCATATACAATACTTTTAATTCTTTAAGCATCTCACCTTTCACATCGATCCCTATTACACTTGGCCATACTCTCCTATCCCTTTGTGATCTTCCTTTCCCGTTAATTCTGGGGTCATTAACCATTCCTTTACTCTCTTTCCCTTTAACTCCGTCCTTGACTATCCCATTTGACACCCCACCCCCCTTATTCAGTTTAAAACCACCTGTGTAGCAGTGGCAAACCTGCCTTCCAGAATGCTGGTCCCCCACCTGTTAAGATGCAATCCGTCCCTTTTGTACAGTTCCCCCTTACTCCAAAACAGATCCTAGTGATCTAAGAAACTAAATCCCTGCCCCCTGCACCAGTTCCTCAGCCACACATTCAGGTCCTGTATCTCCCTGTTCCTGCTCTCACCAGCACGAGGAACTGGAAGCAAACCGGAGATAACAACCCTGAAGGTCCTGCTTTTCAGCATTTTTTCGAGCTCTCTAAAGTTACGGTGCAGAATATTCATCCCCTTCTTTCCGACGTCGTTTGTGCTGACATGCACTACCACTTCCGGCTGTTCACCTTCGCCCTTGAGGATTTTCTGCACTCTGTCCGTGACATCCTCGAATCCCGTCTGTTGCCGCAGAAACTCCTGTCCGTACCTCTCACAATGGAGTCTCCAACTACAATGGCGTTGGCCTCTTTGGTTTTGGCTCAACACCCCTTTTTGCTTTGCAAGCCAGTCCGCCGCTCAGTGTGATAACTTCTTCTGTCCCGACAGCTTCTAAGTTGGTGAACCTGGTCACAAGAGGTACAACACGCAGGGACGTTTGCATTCCATGTTTCCCTCCCTTTCTCACCGTCACCCACTGTTTCTCTTCCAGTACCTTAGGTGTAACAATCTTACTGTAGGACTTGTCGAGGAACGACTGAGTTTCTCGGACGAACCTGAGGTCATCCACTTGCTTCTCCAGTTCCCCAATCCTGCAGTGCAGGATATGAAATAAAAGCAATAGCAAATGGTAAACCAGCCAATAGATAGAAAGTGGGGAACTTTATCAGAATATTACTGTGGCCTAAGAACTTCAGTTTGAAGTACTTGGGGGGGAAAAAAATTAGGGCAGTTCTCCTTGGAGCAGAGAAGGTTAAAGGGTATGTTTTCTAGATAGAGAGGTTTTGGTATGGTAGAAAAGGTAAAGTTGCTCTTTCGTAGATTTAAAAACCATTAGTAAATGATCCAGCTAAGTGTTGATATTTTACACAGCTAATGGAAGCTGATAATAATGTAGGATTATGAAATGGATGGCAACAAGTGGTTGATAATGGGTTAGGGATAATAAGGAATGGTGTGAGGAGAGGCATTTATAGAGACTACTTTATAGGGACAACGTGGATGCGATTTGATGAATGATCACTATCTGTGTTTTGAAAGAATTGAGTAACAAAGGAGGCGGCCATTCGGCCAGAGTAGTTTCCATTTTTCGTTATTGGGGGTCACATTGGAGCAAGTTTCTTGTTGTAGTGTTCAATTTTTAGTTCAAAAAGTGATTCCAGGTTAAAGTGGATATATAATTGTTTAGAATCGACCATTATTACTTTAGTGAATAAGAATCTGTTGAAACTAGTGAAACACCAAGTCGTTTTCTGACATGTCATTCCCAAAAATTGATTTCATCCACTAAAAGAGGTGGCTGAAGTGCTGATATGCTGCTATTAATTTTTAAATGTCAATGGTTAGTTTGTGTCAATAAAACTTGGTGATGAAGTGTGATGAGTGACTTGGCAATGGTAATGTCATTCGGTGTCAATGGGGGATGGTTAGAAGCTCTCTACTTAAAGATCATTGTTTTATACTCGTGTGACAGAATATTACAAGCCATTTATAAGTACGAGCCGGATTGTTATCCGTATCATAGATGCAGGTTCAGACTGCTCCATGTCTGAAGAGTTGAGAGCGAAATGGAATTGTCCGCATATATCCTAGTTTCTCATCTTGCGGACAATGTTGAAACAGCAGAAGAAGCATATGTCTATGTAATCCATCGAAGAACCCCTACAGCTGTGTCCTCGGGTAGAAGTGACTGGGCTACGAGCATATGAGTACGATTCTAGGTGTGGCACCACAGAGCAAAGTATTTATCTTGATTCCCTCTGACCATTTCACCAGCGTCTTAGTATCTCACACTATCAAAGAGTTTATTTTATGAGGAAGTAACTTTCACTCCAGCTTGTTTAGACCAAATCCTGGGAGGAATCTGGAGTTTATTGTCCCATGGTGACATCCATTCTATTTTCATGCACCCATCGGGTAGCTGCTTTGGTCTGTTTTTAATCAGATGAAGATAGTAGTTGCAGGCATGTCACGCAGTCATATCTATAATGCTTCTAATGTGATTAGGGAAACGGTGAAGAATTTCCATGTTGCACTTTGGGATATCTGAATGATCGGTGAAACATTTGTGTTTGCTATTTAACAGAATGAACAGAACGATTTAATAATTTACACATTTTTTTTCAACAGGTGACTTATGTATATCTGAAACGGAAAGAAGACTTGTTTCTGATGAAACGTGGCATAGACTAAAGGCGTATTTCCCCAAATCACCCGTGTTCATACATTATCATTCACCATGTGTCCAGTGTCAGGTAACAGCAGTATTTTTTTTTAAACTTCACTCTAATTATAAGAAAATAATATTGTATAAGTATTTCTTTACATAGAAACATAGGAAATAGGTACAGGAGTAAGCCATTCGGCTCTTCGAGCCAGTACCGCCATTCAATATGATCACAGCTGATCATCCAAAATCAGCACCCCGTTCCTGCTTTCTCCCCATATCCCTTGAATACATCCAGGGAATTGACCCCCACTGCCTTCTGTGGCAGAGAATTCCACATATTCACAACTCTCTGGGTGAAAATATTTTTCATCATCTCAGTCCTAAATGACCTACCCCTTATTAGAAAATAGGTGCAGGAGGAAGCAATTCGGCCCAGCACAGTGCCCTCTGGTTCTGGACTCCCCCAACATCGGGAACATTTTTCCTGTGTCTTGCCTGTCCAATCCCATAAGAATTTTATATGTTTCTATAAGATCCCCCTCTCATCCTTCTAAATTCCAGTGAAAATAACCCCAGTCGATCCATTCTTTCATCATATGTTAGTCCTGCCATCCCAGGAATTAACCTGTTGAATCTACGCTGCACTCCTCAATAGCAAGAATGTCCTTCCTCAAATTTGGAGACCATCTTACTTGCACAGCGAGATGAATACTGGAGTAGAGCAAATTCATTCATGATTTCAACAGCATTATTATAGAATTGAAAAATTGTCCTTAATTGAAGATGATAATGACTCACCCGAATAGCACGAAAATTGTCAGTTTGCCCAAATTCGTCCATGCCACCAAGATGCCCCATCTAAGCTAGTCCCGTTTACCTGCATTTGCCCATATCCCTGTTAATCTTTGCTATCCATTCATATGTCCAAATGTCGTTTAAATGTTGTTATTGGATTTCTATCTGCCAACTTGTTTCATACACACATTATTCTCTGTGTGGAAAAAGATGCCTCTCGGGTTCCTATAGCTCCTCGCATTCAATAGACAATAGGTGCAGGAGTAGGCCATTTGGCCCTTAAGCCAGTACAGCCATTCAATGTGATCATGGCTGATCATCCCCAATCAGTACCCTGTTCCTGCCTTCTCCCCATATCCGCCTGACTCCGCTATTTTTAAGAGCCCTATCTAGCTCTCTTGAAAGCATCCAGAGAACCAGCCTCCACGGCCCTCTGCGGCAGAGAATTTCACAGACCTTTTCTTTTCCTTCTCCTTTCCCACATTCCTTTCCCTTCTCACCTTAAACCTGTTGCCTCGAGTTCTTTACTTCCTTAGCCCGGGGGAAAAACACTGCATTTGCCCTGTCTATTCACCTCAAGATTTTCTATAACTCCATAAGATTGCCCCTCGGCTTCCTGTGTTCCAAGTAATAAAGTCCTAGCCCGCCTGATCATTTCCTATAGCTCAGGCCCATGTGTCTTGGATCTTCATGCACTCTTTCCTGCTTAATGGCAATTTTCTTAAAGCAGGGGGACAAAAACTGAACACAATACTCCAAATGTTGCCTCACCATTGTCTTGTACAACAGTAACATAACACCCCAACTTCAATGCTCATTTCCTTGAATAATGAAGGCTAATGTGTCAAAAGCCGCCTTCACCATCATCTGCCTCAAAGCCACTTTCAGGGAACAATGTACTTGTACTCCAAAATCCCGCTGTTCTGCAACACTCCCCAGGGCTGAACACTGAAGGTTTTACCCTGGTTTGACTTCTCATAATGCAACACCTCGCCCTTATCTGAATTAAACTCCATTTGCCATTCCTCAGTCCACTTTCCCAGTTGATCAAGATCTCTCAGTAAACTATATTAGTCTCCATGCAGTAAGAAGAACATTCTGATGGCACAGATTTAATGAACCTTGTTCTGGGTATCCCACCTACATAGAATAGTATTTACTTTGTAAATATGATTGTAACATCTTTGTAACATGATCTTTTGTTTAGGATAATGCAAGTTCATCCACCCTCAGTTTAGAATATCTCAAAATTAAATTTTAGTCTGTGTCATGTGTTCCTGTCTCTTTTGCCAGTAAAAGCTACTTTCTTTAGACTTTAAAGCCAAATGCCTCATAATTTTGAATACCCCTAATAAATCTTTTCTGAATCTTATTTGCAAAATGGAAAATGAATGCATATTCTCCAATCTCTCTATGTAATTAAAAATCCTCGTCCCTAATGTCCGACACATGTTCTCTGCCCTTTCTCTCAGGCATGGATATCCTTCATTGAGTATATTGAGGCCTAACCAGTAATTTATGAAGGTCTGTCAGCTCTGCTTTGAAAACTCTAAACCTCCACTCACCCACCCAGTTCCGAGGAAGGATTGTTGGCCTAAATGTTGATTAGGGTTGTAGTTAGTTAACCGGCTGGATTCTTCTTGCATTTCTGTTTTTGTTTACAAAAGCCCAGTCTAACAGCAAACTTTTCGTGTTTTTGGAAAAGGTGTTAGAAAAGGAAGGTGAGGAGAACGAGACGCTGAGCAAAATGATGGCAAATGAGCAGAAATCAGCACTTCTGTGTCTTTTTCAAGATAAAAATAGACCTCTCCTCATCAAGTGGCCTGAGGTGAGATTATTTCTTGTCCTGCTTTTGCTGCATCTGGCATGTGAAATATTGGTGTACATCTTAATTATAGTTGTCCAATTGCCTATCAGTAATAGAAAAGTTAAATTGACTCATTTTTGCCTTCTAGTAGAAGGATTGAACTTGGTTTCTTGGTTTATAATTTTTGTTGTTTATCTAGTTACAGTGAAAAACTTAGTTTTGTGCCCTATCCAGGCAAATCATACCATGCAGAACTACATCAAAGTAGTGCAAGAGATGAAGAGAAACAGCATGCAGGATATAGTATTACAGCTACAGAGGAAGTGCAGATAAAAGAAAAAATGCAAGGGCAACAATGAGGCTGATTGGGAGATCAGTAATTCATCTTTAGCATGTGAGGGAACCGTTCAAGTCTGGTAATAGTGGTGAAGAAGCTGTTCTTGAATCTGGTGGTATATACTTTCCAATGGGAGAGAAGACAAGAAAGAATGACTGAGTTGTGATTGATTCTTGATTATGTTGGTTGCTTTGAGGCAGCATGAAGTATAGACAGGTTAGATGTGAGAGAGGGAGACTGGTTTGCATGATGGACTGGTCTGTGTTCAAAAGTCTGCAATTTCTTGCAGTCTTGGGCAGTTCAGTTGCCATTCCAAACTCTGATGCATCCGGTATACTTTCTGTGGTGCATTTAAAGAAATTGCTATGTGTTATTGGAGACATTTCGGATTTTCATAGCCCACCGAGGGAAAAACAGTTGATCTTGTTTCTTGGCTGTAGTGTCAATATGGTTGAGCCAGGGCAAATTGTTGACGATATTTTAATCTAGGAACCTGAAGCTCTCGACCATCTCCACTTCAGCACTAGTAACACAAACTGGGAAATATACCCCACCCTGCTGCCTGAAATTGATGAACAGTTCCTTTGTTTTGCGGACCTTTAAGGGAGAGTTGCTGCCTTGACACCATGCTACAAAGCTCTGTATCTCCTTCCAGTACACTCTTGTGCCATTTGTGATCTGGCCCACTAAGGTGATGTCACTGTAAACTTATAAATAGAGTTAGAGCATAATTTTGCTGCACTGTTGTGAGTGTATATGGAGTTTAGAGAACGGCTGAGTATGCAATCTTGTGGGGAACCGGTGTTGAGAATTATTGTGGAGAAGATGGTGTTGCCTCCATTTACTGATTGCATTCTGTGTGTCAGAAAGTCGAGGTTCCAGATGCAGAGGGGAGCGCTGCATCATAAGTCCAGAAATTTAGAGATGTTTGGTTCGAATTATGGTGTTCTATAGTCAATAAATAGATGACCTTGTTATCGAGATGGTAGGCATAAAATGCTGCAGTAACTCAGCGGGTCAGGCAGCATCTCTGGAGAGAAGGAATAGGTGACGTTTTGCAAGATGTTTCAGTGGTGAGTGTAGAGCCCAGGAGATGGCATATGTATCATGGACCAGTTGTAATAAATGGATTGCAGTGGATGAAGGTTATCTGGGAAGCTGGATCAGCCTCACAAAGCACTTCATGATAATTGTTTTGAAAGCTGATAACAAACATTGTAATAACAGAATTTATATGAACTTTATCATTCTAGTCACTAGGTATTGCAGTATAGATCAAATTTAAAGTCACAACAAATGCTTTTGCAACATCCCTCAAGGACCAGTTTATATCCAACTTAATGTTGATTGTTGGGAAACTTCTCATACTTAAAATCTTGCTGTATTGAATTTTGACATTAATGTCAATGTGGCTCGGCATTATCCACGGGATGTCAACGTGTGCAGTTTAAACATGGGACAGGAAGGGACTGAAATGATTATATGACTTTCTACATATTAGAAAAAAGTTGTTCATTCTTTCATTTGAAAATTGTGTGCAAAATTGGTCTTGTGAAAATTTGAAAAAGGTTATGATTGTAAAGCGAGGTTCTGTTTTGCAAAGAGGAGGTTTTAATGCGAATTGAATACTGAAATGCTCTGTCAAAACTTGGCAGCTCTGCCTTTGGCCCACTGAGTCTGCACCGACCGATGATCACCCTGTACACCATCCTACACACGAGAGACAATTTACAATTTTACCGGCCAATTAACCTACAAACCTTTGGAGTGTGGGAGGAAACTGGAGCACCCGGAGAAAATCCATGTGGTGTAAACTCCGTAAAGGCAGCACCCGTAGTTTGGATCGAGCCTGGTTCTCTGGTGCTGTAAAGCAGCAACTCAACTGCTGCACTACTATGCCATCGTGGATAACTTTTTCATTGTAGCTTCTCTATTTTAATATCAGTGAGCACAAAGTTAAAAAAAAACAATGGAACTGATTAGAGTTGCATTGACTGAAGGACAATGGAAATACGTTTTAAACCATTTTCAAATGTTGTAAATGTGGTTCATCTATATTGGTTGTTCCGAGATAATCCAAGTATCCAGCAAAGGACTGGCTCCGGCTTTTTTATTCTCCTCATGAGTTCTGATCGTTGCTTGGGGGTCACCAATACCAATACATTTTTTTGTTCGCCACAGATATTACCTGAGAATTTATAGCAATTTTGTTAAATAACACGGTATTGTGTTCAACCAGGATACCCGTGGGCTTTCGGGAAGAATAAAAGTTCTTACAATAAGATTGATCAGAGGCAAAGTATTACTACAGAATATATTTTTAAATATTTATAATCATTATGGCAAATGTTTTTATTAAAATGTAGTCTCAGTTCCCATTCCAAAGATGAATTAAAAAACCTTTTTGGCTGACCTGATTAAATAACAGAACCTTGTAAATTTTGATATTTACAGTTCCTTAATTTGTTTTCCAGGAGACTGATGTTCTTTATGTTGTTTCCCAGTTTTTTGTTGAAGAATGGAAGAAGTTTATCAGGTGACTTTTTTAATATCCATTCTGCTGTATTATTTAAATATTATGTGGCTGTTTGATGGAATCAGCTGGTGCTGGAAGATGAAAAATAACTTTTGTATTTTTTAATAATTGGAATGGTATCATTTCTATCTCCAAATATTTGTTCCCATTAATCAACTCAACAAAGAGACAGCAAAACCCAAAGGGATGCACAAGCATCATTTTTGTCTTTGCCCATACAATGCACTTTGGTCAAGGAGTGCACCTTGGTTGGTTTTCTCTCATCAACATTGACAGAATTACAATTCTTATTTTGAATTTTTTTTTAAGTCTACAAACTTGCTATGAAAATTCTGTCAGAGCCATTGCTGCAGATTTCTCATTTTCCAAGCCATTTTGTTTTGTGTTTGTTCGTCAATGGGCTTTTAAAAAAAATCAGATTGCTGGCCTCATTTGGGGCTGAAGGTGATATTCCAGGCCCGTGTAAATTCCCATACACTCAGCGATGAGTCGAGATCGTGCATCAGCTCCCAGTGTTCTGATTTTGTAAAAGGCAGTATTTTTCTGTATGCTTCAAAGCTTAATTAGATACTGCAAAAATTAAAGTGGCACTTGAAACAATTAGGAATCCAGCTCTTGAATCCATTTCATTATATTATTTTAATTCTACCTACACTTTCATGGTCATTGCAAGCAAATAATTATTTTGCCCACAATTAATTAAGTCCTTGTATATTGACTGGAAACTCATTCCACACAATATTTTGTCAAATGCAAATTTCAGCAAGGTGCTTTAATTTAATATGTGGTCCCCATTGTGTAACAATTTAACATTAGGTTACGTGAACCGATTCATCCCTCTAAAGAAAGAAATCAGCGTATGCATCACTTCTTACAACTAAAGCCTTTCACTATCCAGACTCATTAAAGCTAATCGTCCACGAACCCATCCAAAATGGATTGGTTGTAGAAAGGGGTAGGTTTTGGGGTCGGTGAAGAAGAACAGGTGACGCATTGATTCCTTGATGAGCAATTTCATTTCCCTGCTTAAGGATAGTGACCCGAGCTTGTAATGTAGGTAATGTCAGTGGGCATGGGATGAGCGGTGGTGTGCACAGAACTAAAAAGCTAATTGACCATGGAGCTCTTGGCAGGAAGAAGCAGATATAAGCCTATAATCATATTGATCTTGTGCTATTCGAATGTACTCCCAGAACCAATATAATTTGATCTGTATGTAACTTTATAGGCAAGATACCTCGTCATGTTCTCGGATTGATCTTGAGAATGTGTATATATTAAAATGTTGGTTAAATATGTCATATTATGCTTCTTGATTCTTAATTGAATTTGTTGCTATAACTTGATATTTGACTGGTTAACCTCTTTCCAAAAACAGGAAGTAAATCTTTCTTAAATGTCTTCTAAAATTAAAAGCTATAAATTATTGACCCTTGGCAAACAAACAATTTTTTAGTTCATGAATTTCATTGGATTAGTTAAGCATGCTTGACTTTTATTTTATGTTCATGTTGACACTTACTCTAGAACTCAATTAATTCACATGTACAGCCTGAGATGTATTCAAATGATGAGAGAGGCAAAATTTGTTCTAATCACTCCTGCACTTTGAATAAGTTTACTTGTATTAATATCCAGGTAAATTTTCAAGCAAAGTGAGTAGCCCAATTGAGGTTAGTTGATAATCATCCAATAACATTTCTAAACCTTTATTGCACCAGTAGATTGTTTTATAGCGGAACATTGATAATTAGTAATTAATTACTCCATGAAATAATTTAACGTACTTTAAACACAATAGAATGCAGCATTTAAAAGCAACAAGTAAATATATGACTAATATATTACCCCAGTGTAGTGTTATGAGCTCTCATTTTCATTTCAGCTCAATCTCTTTTCTCACCCTTGTGATTTTTGTTTTATATTAATGGAATGAGGGTGTTGCTAGAATGTCAGTATTTATTGGCCTTCAGAAGGTGTGGTGAGCTGCCACCTTTAACCACTGCGATCCTTCTGGCGTCGGCACTTCTACGTGCTGTTATGTAAGGAATTCTATGATTTGGACCAGCAGTCATGAAGAAATGAACACGTATATCCAAATC
Organism: Raja brachyura; assembly: GCA_963514005.1. Next base: position 18,407,440 of record OY740811.1, read on the forward strand.
AAAATGTTTTCTAACTAGGTGGAGCATAATCTGCCAATCTACCTCCCAAGCAGCTTTGGCAAGTAATTGTCTGTATGTGGAGCTCGCTACAGCCTTAATAATGCACAGTGAAAGAACACGTTGGTCAGTGGATTGACTGCAGGTCAAATGGATACTTTATAGTACTCTGATAAAATCCTCTATAAATTTCAATATGTGGATAGATTATTGGTGCAGTAATTGGCCAGATTTGACTGGCTTATCCAGACAGGATAGTTTTTCATATTGTTAGATATGTGAGCATTGGATGCATGCTGGATAGAGGAGCAGCAAATTCAGAATATTTGAAGTGTAAAATTGCTGGCTGTGCTCAACGTGCCAGGCAACGCTGTGGAAAGAGAAGTTTCAGGTTGACGATCCGTCACTAATTCTGATGAATGTTTCTTTCCAGAGACACTGCCTGAACTGCTCGCTTTTGGTAGCAATGTTTGTTTTTAGCTAAAATATCTGGAATATCTTTAAAAAAATAAAAATTATTCTGCATGCTGTATATAGATCTATAGCCTTTGTTGCATCCAATGGTCTTGTCTGTTTCTTAATGACACACATAGTGAACTGAATTGGTTGGGAACTAGCTTTGTGATAATGGGGGAATAGGAAGATGGTGAAATTCCTCATTTGTGGCCTTTCTGCTTATTGCATACTTCCAAGTTTTAAACATTGGAGAAGACTCCTCAGTTGGCCAATGGCATATTGTAGTTAAAATGTTAGATCTGTTTATTGGAACCTGCAGTACTGATTGAGTAATATGAATTCAAATACCTCCAATCAACAAGGAATTTAAATGAAATTTAAACATAATCAGGATTTTTTTTTGTAGCAAATGTTTTTTCTCAATAATGGTAATCATGTCGCTACTGAATTCCCTTCAAAACCAATCTGGTTGATTAATCTCTTTCAGGAAAGGAATGCCATTTATCCAGCCCAGATCTAATGCAGTTACAAAGTGCTGAAGGAACACATCGGGTTAGACAGCATGACAATAAACTAAACAAACTCATCCATGCAGGAAATGAACAGGTGACGTTTCTGGTCGGGACCTTACTTCAGGCTGATCTGTCTGAAGTCGGGTCCCAATCTGAAATGTCTGTCTATTCTCTTCACACGTGCTGTCTGATGCACTGTGTTCCTCCAGTACTTTGTGTTTCGATCAAAATTACAGCATCTGCTGTTCCCTATGTCTCTAATACAAATATGGTGGCATAGAGTACACTGACTTGATTAAGCTATTTATGATGGTTGAAAGTTTTTCTGAAATTAATTCTTATAGTACAAAAGTTCAATTGGAAAAGAATACAAGTTTCTTTACAGCTAAGCATATATGTCAACATTTAAGATGTAAAGCACTGAAATTGTCTTTTCCACTATCAGCCTCCTGCAGAACTGGTGGGGGGGGGGGAGTTACAAGAGCAGAAAGGGTGGCAACACGTAATAAATGAGAAAAAGAGACGCGTAATCAATTATGTTGCGCAATGTTTGTGTTAAATGCTTTGATCTACGTCTGGCATAATAAATCATTTACAATTATGAAATGTGAATCCTTGTGTGTAAGGTAGGAAGGCTAAGAATGTTCACAACGTTGTGGTTGAATACCAGAGTTTAACCCTTTGGCAAAATGGAACCAATGGTGATAGCGCCTGTGCTGGCAACTTGTCACCGTTGGTGAGTGCTGAACAGCATAGGGTCCGCTTTCCCAGTATTGCCAATAATTAAGTTACCTCAGCCTAGTATCATGATGATTCTGCATAAATGGAAGGGATGTCATTACAAAGCCCTACCAGTATCGCTGTGCTCAATTTAATGCCTTTGACTCCAGGCACAGATTGCCGAGCAGAAGCAAACTATGTAAAGCAAAAATCCGAATAAAGATATTAGCATATTTTTTCCGTTTAATTTCAGAGTTTGATTAATTGTTTAAATTTAGAGTTGTCCTTCACTGTAGAGTGTATTACATTGCTGTAAATCCCTCCTCTGTCTACTTTCATTTGGTTCTGTTTGCTGAAGGAAGCCAACGAAATGCAGTCCTGTATCATCTGTGGGCAACAATGCACTTCTCTGTCCGCATGGAGGCCTCATGTTTACAGCAGAATCAATGACCAAAGAGGATTCGAAACAGTGAGTCTTACTCCATCATTTGCACTACATGTGCCTATTCTGTTTTAGACAACTCGTGGTTCCAATATTTTGTGTTTTCTTAATATGTTCCATTAATAAACTAATAAAAGTGTTGAATCGGATCACTTGTTTCGTCGCCATATACATGAAAAAGGTTGCCTTCATATGAAGGAGATTCTTAAGAGACTGAAATGCAAAGTACAAGTTAGGTGTTAATTGTATCCTGCCTTGATCAGACCTGCAATGAGGTACTGTGTTCATTTTGGGCAGTACTCCTCAAACTATCTTCTTGAGTGCAATGCATATTAATAGCATTGCACTGGTGCTTTATATATTTTAATTAGGACGATTGATTGCATGAAAATGGCCTTGACTTCTTTCAGAAGATTTATGGGATCCTTTAATGAGATGTTTAAATTTTTTTAATACCCTTTGAAGATAATTTTAATAAATTATCATCTCTCACGAAAAAAAACAAAAGCAAGGAGACACCTTAAAGTTAAAGGCAAGCTTTTAAGAAGTAAATTCAGAAAGATGTTTTCACAAAAAAATTGTAGAAATTTAGAATATCTTCCCCCTCCCCTTTAAAATCAGTGGAACTTTCAAGATAAAGATAGTTTTTTATTAATTATGGACATTGAAAAGTATGGAGCAATATCACAGATGGAATTGAGATGTGGATTGGCCATAACCCAATTGAATTCCAAATGAAGAACTGTACTGTTGTTTGTAGAATTTGGGAGCTATGCATTCACTCTAGGCTTGCTTCCTAGGGACATGCTTCCTCCTCCTTGGCAGTAATCTTAGATTTTCCCTTCAATCAAAAAATCCATAATCAAGTGTAAACTGTCATCCTTAAAGCTTGTGGTACTTCACCCTTAATGCATACAATACTCCAAAATAACCTATTTCCTTAACTTGGTAAATTTTGTTCTAATGTCAGATCCCAGCATTAAGGTCTCTTATGGTACAAATTGGACAGTACCAAATACAATTTTCCGCACTGCATTGTGAAATCTTTTAGCTGTTTCCTTATGATTCCTACAGTCCCATAAGTAGTCTACAAAGCACCGGGTTTTGTAAGTCTTTGCTCATGATCGTTTGAATGAATGTGTGCATTACAAGAACATGAGCTGGGGCTTGGCTTGGGCGCACATTATGTGCACATTATGGGCATACAGGGTGACGCCTGTATGGTCGTGAGTAGTGGCCCAGAGAGTCGGACTTTTTTCTGGTCGCGCTGGATTTCCAACGTATTGAAAATTTTCGACAACCTGCTGAGACTGCCGGCAAGTAACTAAACAAATCACGTAAATGGCACGGGCCCTTGAAGGAAACTTGTATTTTATAGTCTCTATAGTGTAGTAAAACATTGCAAGTGAATGTAATCATTCTGTTTCTAAACTGTAAATGTTCCTAGATAGTTCACCCATCTTGACCAACACATGATATATATCTTTCTGCTTTATTTTGACCCTATGGTTTTTTATTGGCATTCATTCCACTCGGGTGGTTTAGACGGTTGAATGCTCACACTTATGCTTCTCTGCTTTTTTGGTATACATCACCAAAGGGTCTTCCTCTTCCAATTCCCCTATTCCAAAACACTGCAGGAGTACCTCAGCCAATAAGACTCCAGCAGTTCAAAATGTTCACCGTTATCTTTTTAAGTGCATTTAAGAATAGACAATTAACCTGGCCTGGGAAATGGTGCCAACATTTCAAATAAAAGTAATTTAAAAGAACACTGCAATAGGTTACATTGACACAAAGTGCTGGACTATTTCATCGGGTCAGGCAGCGTCTCCAGAGAACATGTATAGGTGACATTTCAGGTTGGGACCCATCTTCAGTTCCTGACCCGAAACATCACCTATTCATGGTCTCTGGAGATGCTGCTGACCCGCTGAGTTACACCAACACCTTGTCTATTTTTTGAAACCAGCATCTGTAGTTCCTTGTGTGTACAGGTTATGTTGATATTGTTATGCACTATTGATTTTAAGGACCCCTGAGGTTATTCATTTGCAATGCTCCCATTCAAGTAACAAAGTTCCAAAGTTTAAAAAAAACCGCAGGGTTGGAATAATTCAGCAGGCCAATTCACCCTCCTTCAGATTGTCCCAACCTGACATGTTGCCTATCCATCTCCTACCGAGGCCTAGCTAGAGTGGACGTAGAGAGGATGTGTCCATTAGTGGTAGAGTCTAGGTCCAGAGGGCACCGCCTCTGAATAAAAGGACGTACCTTTAGAAAGGAGATGAGGAATTTATGTAGGTAGAGGGTGGTGAATCTGTGGAATTCATTGCCACAGGTAGTTATGGAGGCCAAGTTATTGGGTAATTTTAAAGCAGAGATTCAAACGTTATGGGGACAAGGCAGGAGAATGGGGTTGAGAGGGAAAGGTAGATCAGCCATGATTGAATGGTGGGTTACACTCGATGGGCCGAGTGGTCTAGTTCTGCTCCTTTGCCTCATGAACCTTTGCTGCCTGACCCGCTGAGTTACTCCAGCACTTTGTGTCTTTTGTTTATAAAAGGGCATCTGCAGTTCCTTGTATCACAGTACTAATGTTCTTGCCTTTGCTATCAAGTTTTTTATTGCTTTTCATCATCCTGACTTAGCAGCCTCCAACCCCCAGGATATCAATGCTCCTCCCGTTGTGGTTTCCTGCCCTTCACTATTTGGCTGCCTACGTCCAAGGGCTTTGGAAATTTCTCTCTATAAACATGCCATCATTCTTCCTCATTTCTTTCTGAAGTCCTATCTCATGACCAACTGTTGACTATCTTCTCTGAATTTCTCTTATGTGCCTTCATGCCAAAAAAGTATTGTACGCTGATTCACTTTGGAAGCATCTCAAGATATTTTAGTATAATTAAAGCAAAATATGATTTAATTTGCTGTTGCCATTGCATACAGCACTTAAATGATTAATGAGTGCTACCTTTCTTACTTTTTGTGAAATTCTATATCTAAGCCTTCCTGTTCTTTTTCTGATGACAATGTATGTTTTGTTAAATGTTTAAGGTTAATAGTTTTTCAAACCCACTGAATCATGCAGAGAGTCTGAAGCTTGTTTAAAATTGCAGTTCTGATACCGCTGACATTCAGCAACTATTAACAAACGGATAGAGAATCTGAAGAAAGCAATTATTTCGTGCTTATGTGTAGCACGGTGGTCTAGCAGTAGAGCCACTGCCTTACAGCACCAGAGACCCTGGTTTGATCCTGACAACTAGTGCTGTCTGTACAGAGTTTGTACGTTCTCCCCGTGACCTGTGTGGGTTTTCTCAGAGATCCTCGGTTTCCTCCCACACTCCATAAAAACGTACAGGTTTGTAGGTTAATTGGCTTGGCATTGATGTAAAATTATTCCCAGTGTGTGTAAGGCAATGTTAATGTGCGGGGATTGCTGGTTGATGAGGACTCGGTGGGCTCAAGGACCTGTTTCCATGCTGTATCTCTAAACTAAACTAAATTATGGTATCCAAATTTCTGTCAAAAGTAGAAACACCTCCAGCAAACAATGAATTTCTTTCCTTGTTTGTTTCACTTCACAAGGCACACATTTTTGGGAGACCGTTATGGTTATTCATTATTTTGTGGGGCAGAGGCTGAAATATATCAAAACAATAATAGTGGAGATGGCTGCAAATATCTGGAGTGGCCAATGACTTGCACAAGCAAGAAAAAAATAAACAAGGATTACCACTTTCATATGAATAGCTGGTATATTTAATGAACGACCACTTTGATTTCAGGTCAAAGATGACATTGGAGTTTTAATGTGGGTGATGTACTGTTCAACATTGTCCACACAGCCTCTTAAATTTTGAATGTTCGATGTTTCATTGTTTTAGATGGAAATTTGTTCAAAATTCAATAACCTGTATCTTCCTTTGCACAGTGTAGCTCTGATATGGCCAAGTGAATGGGAAATCATCCACAAATTATTTGTTGTTGATAACACGATTAAAGTAATTCAATTGATGAAAACTGGAGAGACTGGAACAGTACAATTAGAATATAAGACCATTCCTGGTAAGACAATTTCCCTTGGGGGTCGGCATGAATTATTTTTCAGATTGAATCATTTTCGGTGTATTATGCATTAAATTACATTTACATTACACCTTAAATACATGGATACAAGTAAAGGAAAATAGTGAAAGTAAAGTAAAGGAAAATCCCAAGTGATACTGCAGCTGTATTAATATTAAAAGGGTGGAGGGGGAAAAGATAGGTCCCCTTAAAGATCAGCATGGTCGTCTTTGTAGAGGCAGGGGAGAAATCGAGGAGGTCCTTGCAGAGACGTTTGTATCATATTTAGCCACCAGTGAGGATCCAGAAGACTGGAGGTTTGTGAGGGGCAGCAAAGACAAGGCAGGAAACTACAGGTTGGTGAGCCTGATGTCAGTGTGGGAAGGTTGTTGGAGGGGATTCTTAGGGACAGGATCTACCAGCATTTGGACAGGCATGTCTTTGTGAATGGGAAATCACGTCGCACAAATTTGATAGATTTTGTTTGAAGAGGCCACCAACAGGACTGATCAGAGGAGTGACATTGCCAATATGGACTCCACAAAGGCCTTTGACAAGATCCTGCATGTGCTTAGCCTGGGAGTTTAATGTTAATGTCGATGATCCTTTCTATAGCTGGGCATGTAATCCAAAGTGTGCAAGCCTATAGGTTTCAAAATTAACTTGAAGGAAGCAGTCAGAGTAGTTGTGAAGGGTTGCCTTTCTGATTGAAGCCTGTGACCAGTGGAGTGCTGCAAGGGTCAGTGTTGTGTCTACTGTTGTTTGTTATCTAAATTAATAATTTGGATTTGCAGATGACACTAAAATTGGTGCTATAGTGGACAGTGAGAATATCTAAATTGACAACACTCTCTAGACCGGTTGGGAAGGTGGGCCAAGGAATGGCAATGGAATTTAACTCTGACAAGTGTGATGTGTTGCACTTTGGTATGTCAAACTAGAGTAGGACTTGGTTACCATTAGTAAATGGTAGATCCCTGAAGAGTGCTGTAGAATAGAGAGATCGGGGAGTACAGTGAACCCCTTAAAAGTGGCAGGTCATTTGGACAAGGTGGTGAAGAGACGTTTGGCATGCTTAACTTCATTGTGATGGGTATCGAGCACCAAAAATGCGACATCATGTACAGGTCGTTAGTGAGACCGCAATTGGAGAAGTGTGGAGTTCTGGTCATTGGGAGGATGTAATTAAGTTTTAAAGAGTGCAGAAGGGATTCACCAGATATTACTTGGACTTGTAGACTTAGGATTTAATGGTGGGCAATAATTGTGTCCAATAATATCCATGTCTGAAAAATTAATTAAAAAATATAAAACCCTAACTTGGCATATGTTATTGAAAATAATTTTATTTTTTAAAATCAAAAATGCGTATTTTATGTTTAAAAAGTATATGGCTTTTTCTTTTCTTTTTGACATGTAGGTCTGTGTGGAGAATGTAGAGAAGGATTACTTTGCCAACAGCAGAGGGATTTAAGAGAGTATACTCAGGCCACGATATATATCCGTAAAGTGGTGGAGAGTATAAAGGTAAGAATTTTTTTGCAAATTATATTCCTGAAAAGGATCCTGTAACTTGACTAATGGCCCCCACTGAAAGCAAATTCTACTTTAGCCTCGGGAATGGGTAGTGCGATCTCTCACAATACTTATGTAATTTGCAGTGCACTTATTTGTGTATGTTCAATTGCAATATGGAACTCAGATTGTTGATAATCTTGCACTTTGATAAGAGTGTAAATGAAGCATCAGTGGAAATTGCTTATTTGGGAAATTAATTAAATTATTAACTAATTGTGTATTTGTTCCTGCCGCAAACCTGATTAATGCTCAATAGAATTAATACAATACTCTGCCATGTCACTGCTGAAAATGTATAACTGACCCAGATAAGCTCAATGATATTTTGCTTCTGAAATTGTTAGGAATTTGTTCATTATTGTCTCCTGAATCAAATTGATTCTGCAGTAAGTCTATATAGCATAGATTACCAAGAAAGTCTGTAATAGGTAATGAAGAAAATCACCTATTCTTGAGATTTAATGGGTAATGACATTGTTCAATTAAAATCTGAAAGCAATCTGGCAATTAAAAAAAAAGCCCAGTGCCCAGTATTCGTGCTAAGATTTGCTTCCATTGACAAGCATTGGTTAGGTTAGGCCAGTATCTCCCTTTGTACACACTTTGCCAGATTCATTCTGATTGCTGTCACTGATGCATTGATATTTTTGTGAAATAGCCAGTTAAGAAAATATTGTTAAATGTTGAGACCAAGCATAGGCTTGGCGATTGCTTTGGTACACAATAACCAACCTGATCTCCCAGTGGCTCAGCACTTCAACTCCCCCTCCCATTCCGAATCCGACCTTTCAGTCCTGGGCCTCCTCCATGGCCAGAGTGAGGACGACCGGAAATTGGAGGAGCAGCACCTCCTATTTCGCTTGGGCAGTTTATACCCCAGCGGCATGAACATTGACCTCCAATTTCAGGTAGCCCTCACTGTCTCCTCCCCTTCTCCACTCTCCCTCAGCACTCTGGCTCCTCTTCCTTTCTTCTTCCCCCCCCCTCCCCCCACATCAGTCTGAAGAAGGGTTTTGTCCCAAAACGCTGCCCATTTCCTTCGCTCCATAGATGCTGCCGCACCCGCTGAGTTTCTCCAGCACTTTTGTCTACCTTCGTTAAATGTTGAAAGTTAGATTTAAACAGATTTCAAGGGCATAAATTGTTCCTTTGAAAGGTGCATTTTTTTGTAGAAAGCAACATTTGGAAGACTTTTTTTACTGCACAATAAATAGAAGATGGAAATGAAAACTGAATACTGATTTATTTATGCACACATAATGTGAAATAAACTTGTTTTAATATCCATGGGGTACCTGAGCTATGTATTCCATATGACTGTGCAAAATGAGATACAGTAGCGTTTGAAATCGTTTTTCAAACTATGTAGTAAAGCTCGTATTTACTTAATCTTAATTATAGGTTGTTTTTGAATTGTATAACATTCCGTCTTTTTTTTCTAAACTCATTAGGGGCTAGATTAGCAGTCAGTTTTGAGTGTTGGTATTGTTTTTCCTGTTGGGAGGAATAACATGGGAGGGATTATTACACTCTTTCCTGGGAGTGAATATTGCTGATAGGGAGTGTGGTGGTAGGAGAACTGCTGCCTGAGTGAACATTGTGTTCAGGCTGAGGGCAGCACATATCAGGAACAAGTATAGGTGTGTTCAGTCACATCTTTAGTATTTTGAAGGATGTCTGGCCAGTTCTGTCCTCTCCCAGTGTTCTTGCATTATAAAGCAGAATAATTGTATTCTGCCGAGACATATGAAACTGCAGGTGCTGGAATCCTGAGCAAAAGACAAATTGCTGGAGGAACTTAATGGGTCAGGCAGCATCTGGGAAGGGAAGGGACAGGGTGATGTTTCGAACCTAAAGAATGGTCCCAACCAAAGCATTGCCTTGTCTATTCCCTTCCCAAATAATGCCTGAATTCCTCCAGCACTTTGTGTAAATGTATTGTCGGCCTGGCTTTAAAGTGCAACAGAGGTTATTATATGATTATGCCACATGATCATTGTATTATTTCTCAGGTGATGAAAGAAGGTGCACCAGAGCTCAATCTGAGCGGTTCTGAGGCTGAGGAAGAACGAGAGGAAGGCAAAGTGGAAGGAGAGAAGGATCCTGATTTCAACCAGGTAGGATGCTATCGATTCTGTTTGAAATGGTGTGTCATGAACAAGTGACTGCAAAAATCTTTGAGGGGTCCAACTCTGATGAAAGATCATTGACCTGAAATGTGAGGCTGTTGCTCTTCCCATAGGTGCAGCCTGACCTGCTGAGAATTTCCAGCATTTTGAGCTTTTATTTTCGATTTCCAGTATCTGTAGTTATTTTCAAGAATCTCTGAGTTTTTTTAAATATAGCCTACAGTGTAACCAGAACTTGGATTGGTCTCAACTGGGATGCATAGCAGCAATCTTAGATATTTAACATCAGCACTTTAAGACCAAGCGTTACATTTCCACAATGGGGTACATTTGTATTCAGCTGATACAGTACAATCATAATGTTGTGTGATACTCAACTAATGTACGCTGGTCAGAGTCATGCAGCATGGCATCGGGCCCTTTGGCTCAACTTGCCCACGCTGACCAAGATGCCCCCTCTACATATGGCCCACCTGCCAATGTTTGGCCCATATCCCTCTAAATGTTGCAATCCAGGTCAACGCAAGGGGTGATAATTATTGCAAACTTTCTGTATATTTGTAATGGAAAAAGTACCTTCAAAAATACGTTTTGATTTCTTTATTTTGAATGGCATGTGAAATGTTCTGAAATTATTTCTCTCCATATTCTTCCCCTCCATTTTCCATGCACAGTGATACAATGGCTTGTACATGTCACAATGTACAGTGTCAATTTCAAAATGGTTAATTAATACACTTGATATTTGGAACTGTATAAATGAGTTTAAGTATTCTCCAGGAGCAGAGCTAAGATACATCATTCAGCTGGGTCATTAAAGGCACAGTTTAAGAGAATGTTTTGACTTCATTGTAACCATCATTCAGTACAAATTGGACTACCTTGAGATTTTATTCATTCTGGCAGACAATTGTATTGTCAATTAGCATTGTTAAACACAAATTAATGTTCAAATACTCTTTGATCAGATATATTTGATTTTATATAATATGGTTTTAGAGATACAGAGGGGAAATAGGCACGTCAGACCACTGAGTCCGCACTGACCAGCGATCCTACACACACTAGGGACAATTTGACATTTACACCAAGCCAATTAATCTACAAACCCGTTCATCTTTGGAGTGTGTGTGGAAACCGAAAATCTCGGTGAAACCTCACGTGATCACAGGGACAACATACAAACTCCGTACAGATAGCACCCGTCGTCGGGATCGAACCTGTATGCGCTGTAAGGCAGCAAATCTACCGCTGCGCCACTTTGTCATCCATACAATTGAGGATTTTTCAAAAAGTAGAGGAACATGTGGAATTTATATCAGACCCTTCTAGACAAAGTAGTCAACGGTAAAAAAATTTGCACAGAATTAAATAGAGATGGCATTTGCAGATTAGGCACAAACTGTCACTCCATGTTCTGCACAGATTAGATGCACGTAGAATTGAATGGTTTATTTTTCCTTTTATGTCAATGCATACAGAGATACAGTTGTAAACTTCTGTTTCAGAGTAATGGAGCTAAGCGGCGGAAACTGGCGCACCCTTGTATTGGCAGTAGTAGTAGCACGTACTATAAACAGGGGATTCGACGTAGTACGCGGCATAGAGTTCGAGGGGAAAAGGAGCTCATTGTGTCGGCCAATCAAACTCTCAAAGAGTTAAAAATACAGGTAAATATATTTTAATGTGCTTTTAAATAGAGTTTTGGGTATTGTGACTCCTTGACCTTGAATATGCCTCCTTGACCTTGAATATGCCTTGAAACGCATCCATTTTAGAAAAGAGGTGCTTGAAGCCTTAAAGCATGCAAACTGGGTAAATCTGCAGACATTGGACGATAGGGAGGAAATAGGCTAGGGTCCTGGCAGATTTGTTTGTGTCATCATTAGCCACGATTAAGGTATCGGAAGACTGGATGGTGGCTAATGTTGTGCCTCTATTTAAGGACAACCCAGGAAACTGCAGCCCAGTGAATGCTAAAATCAGTGGTGGCAAAGTTACTGGAGGATATTCTGAGAGATGGTATCTGCCTACATTTGTAAAGGCGAGGACTGATGAAAGATGGTCAGCATGACTTTGTGTATGGGAAATCGTGTGTCTCATATTTTTGAGTGTTTTTTTGGAGGGGCGATGAAGAAGATTTAAATAGCAGTGCAGTAGATCTTGACATTGTGGACTTTAGCGAGGCCTTGACCAGCTAACCCTTGGGAAGCTGGACAGTAAGGTTAAAGGCATGTGGATCTGTAGACAAAAATAACTCGCATGGAGCCCTTGGGTGATATTCAGAATAAACTTTTCTTATTACAAGTTGGCCAACGTATTCGCCTGTCCTGGGCCTGTTGCTCTCCAATTCAAAGCATACATTATTTTGATACTATTCTCTACCTACCTTTCCCCTGTTAACACTACTCCGCATGCACAGCAAGTATATAGGATGCGGTAAATTGTTTTAGCTACACTTTAGACCCACCGAGTCCGCACAGAACAGCGGTCTCTGCACATTAACACCATCCTACACCCATTAGGGACAATTGACACTTATACCAAGCCAATTAACCTGCAAACCTGAACGTCTTTGGAATGTGGGAAGAAACCGAAGATCTTGGAGAAAATCCACACGGTCATGGGGAGAACGTACAAACTCCGTACAGCCATCAACTGTAGTCAGGATCGAAAATGGATCTCCGGCGCGGTAAGGCAGCAACTGCTGCGCCACCGTGCCGCACAATTCTTGAGCTCTAACGCTATACATACTGCAGTATTGAGAGGATCTACTGATACAAAACTCAATTGTTTTTAGGTTAATATAAAAAGTGTTGTGGTGCAGCTTTGTTTTGGTTGCACTAAGGTTAATAGTAATGATAGGTCCATTGGAAATAATTCAGTTTGTCAGAAATATTTGTTTATATAAATTACAGTAAATGGCATTAATGCAGTGCAGTATTAAAGAAAAGAAAAATCGACCATTAAGCAAATCTGCAATTTAAAATTGTGTTATATAGGATCTAATGTAATACAAAGTACACTGATGTACAACAATGTTCCAATGAATGATATCAAGGGGGTGCCAATGTTATAACATTCTAATTTCAAAAGCAGTAGTCAAATAAACTATAATTTATTTAAAAAATGCACTTTGTCAAGATTGTCTGCCGGAGGAATCCCTGACTTACAGCTGCCTCGATAACTTTTCCTCTGTAGATCATGCACGCATTTTCTGTTGCACCGTTTGACCAGAACTTGTCAATGGATGGACGGATGCTAACTGATGACACAGCGACACTGGGCAACCTGGGGGTCATCCCAGAATCAGTGATTCTATTAAAGGTACATTTATTTGACCATTAGTTACTTTTTTTCACTGTTAATATCAGCTTGCTGCTGTTTATTTAAAAATCATGATTTATTGTTTGTATGTTTATTTTAATAGTCATTAACTTTACTTTGTATTAATTAACTTTGTAATTTCTTATAGTCTGGCAGCATTCTGTACATCTGATCTCAGCTTTTGTTTAAGATGAACAATGTATGATGAGATGCTCTTGCTCACCTGTACTGTCTATAGTCTATTCAAATTACTTCAGGTTGAAAGGTCTGAAGAGGTCTAATAGTGAACATTTTTATAAAATGACAGGCCTGTTCTGATTTTTCAATCGTATTAGTTTATAGTTTGAAGAACGGCATGGAATTTGGCCCTTTGGCCCATGAAGTCCATGCTGACCTTTGATTAATGGTTCACAAGAGTTCTACGTTATCCCACTTTCTCATTCACTTCCCACATATGGGGGCAATTTACAGAGGGCATTTAACCCATGTCTTTGGGATGTCTGAGAAAATCTGAGCAAACTCGCGTGGTCACAGGGAGAACATGCAAACTCCACACAGAAAGCATCCAAGGTCAGGGTCAAAACTAGGTGTCTGGTACTATGTGGCAGCAGCTCTACCAGTTGCACCACTGTGTCGCCCTAATCATCTAATCAATTTCCATAATTTTCTCCCATATTAGCCGTCAGTTGTGTATCCAATGTATTGTAAAATCATTCTACGTGGATATCAATTTCAAATAGCCGTCAAAATGTTACTTTATAAATTTAACATGTATATCAAGTTGATTTTTAAATAGAGGGCAAGTAATTCTAACCTAGACCCTTGGAATATATCCTGATCACTGGCCTGGTTTTCTTTTATTCAGACATACAGCGCCCTCCATAATGTTTGGGACAAAGACCCATAATTTATTTATTTTCCACTGTACTACACACATTTGTAATAGAAAAAAAATCACATGTGGTTAAAGTGCACAATGTCAGATTTTATTGAAGGCCATTTTTAAACATTTTGGTTTCACCATGTAGAAATTACAGCTGTGTTTATACATAGCCCCCACCATTTTAGGGCACCATAATGTTTGGGACACATAGCTTCACGGGCATTTTGTAATTGCTCGGGTGTGTTTATTTGTCTCCTTAATGCAGGTATAAGAGAGCTCTCAGCACCTAGTCTTTCCTCCAGTCTTTCTATCACCTTTGGAAACTTTTATTGCTGTTTATCAACACGAGGACCAAAGTTGTGCCAATGAAAGTCAAATAAGCCATTATGAGTCTGAGAAACAAGAATAAAACTGTTAGAGACATCAGCCAAACCTTAGGCTTACCAAAATCAACTGTTTGGAACATCATTAAGAAGAAAGAGAGCACTGGTGAGCTTACTAATCGCAAAGGGACTGGTAGGCCAAGGAAGACCTCCACAGCTGATGACAGAAGAATTATCTCTATAATAAAGAAAAATCCCCAAACATCTGTCTGACAGATCAGAGACACTCTTCAGGAGTCGGGTGTAGATTTGTCAATGGCCACTGTCCACAGAAGACTTCATGAACAGAAATACAGAGGCTACGCTGCAAGATGCAAACCACTGGTTAGCCGCAAAAATAGGATGGTCAGGTTACAGTTCAACAGCAACCGCAGTTCTGGAAAAAAGGTCTTGTGGACAGATGAGACGAAGATTAACTTATATCAGAGTGATGGCAAGAGCAAAGTATACCACCTCATGTGTGAAACACAGTGGTGGGGGTGTTATGCCCAGGGCATGTATGGCTGCTGAAGGTACTGGCTCACTTATCTTCATTGATGATACAACTGCTGATGGTAGCAGCATAATGAATTCTGAAGTGTGTGGACACATCCAATCTGCTCAAGTTCAAACAAATGCCTCAAAACTCATTGTTCCGTGGTTCATTCTACAGCAAGACAATGATCCCAAACAGGGGGGGTACAAAAAAACCTAGAGAAACTCAGCGGGTGCAACAGCATCTAAGGAGCGAAGGAGATGGGCAACGTTTCGGGCCAAAACCCTTCTTCAGACCTTGAGACGATGATCCCAAACCTACTGCAAAAGCAACATAGTTTTTCAAAGCTTAAAAAATTGTAAATTCTTGAGTGGCCAAGTCGATCAGCCGATCTGAACCCAATTGAGCATGCCTTTTATATGCTGAAGATAAAACTGAAGCCCCCAAAACAAGCATAAGCTAAAGATGACTGCAATACAGACATGGCAGAGCATCACCAGAGAAGACACCCAGCAACTGGTGATGTCCACGAATCGCAGACTTTAAGCAGTCATTGCATGCAAAGGATATGCAACAAAATACCAAACATAACTACTTTCACTTACATTATATTGATGTGTCCCAAACATTATGGTACCCTGAAAGGGGGGGACTATGTATTAACACTGCTATAATTTCTACATGGCCTTTATTAAAATCTGATAACCACATGTGATTTTTCTATTTGAAATCTCAAATTGTGGCGTATAGAGACAAATAAACAAATGATGGATCTACGCCCCAAACATTACGGAGGGCACTATTTTCATTCTCGCTTGATGTAACTGCGTTATCTTAAAAAGTTTGTGCCATAAATTTCACAACATTTCTCTTAATCGGTTCGCCTGCAAACCAGTGGCCCGCTTTAAAAAGCTTTGATTTTTGTAACAAAAAAAAATTAGCCGTTATAATTATCTTTTAAGTGTTTGCAAATTTCATGCTATATTTGGAGTCCACCCATAAGCCAGGTAATTCCAACTTGCCAACAATTTTATTTTCTATTCTCGGTCAGTATTTCAACATAACTTTCTCCTGCTTTTGTGCTGCAATTTAAATTGTTCAATCATGGTTTTCAATTCCATGTGAAAATCACAATAAATGCCAAGGGTGAAGATTTAATTTAAAGACATTTGACTGATTATAAAAAATGTTACTGAGCTAAGGTGCAAGTGTATGTAAATATTCTAATTTCATTATCTTCTGTACTTAAGGCTGATGAACCAATTGCTGATTATACAGCAATGGACGATATAATGCAAGGTATGAGATTTTATTAGTAGATTCATCAATGTCACTTGTCAATTCAAGAAGCATTTAGACAGGTACATGGATAGTACAGGTTTAGAGGAATATGGGCCAAATGCAGGCAGGTGGAACTTGTGTAGATTGGACGTATAGGTCGGTGTGGGCAAGTTTCATAGAATCATAGAATATGGGTGCAGGAGTAGGCCATTCGGCCCTTCGAGCCTGCACCGCCATTCAATATGATCATGGCTGATCATCCAACTCAGTATCCTGTACCTGCCTTCTCTCCATACCCCCTGATCCCTTTAGCCACAAGGACCACATCTAGCTCCCTCTTAAATATAGCCAATGAACTGGCCTCAACTACCTTCTGTGGCAGAGAATTCCACAGACTCACCACTCTCTGTGTGAACAAAGATCATCTCATCTCGGTCCTAAAAGACTTCCCCCTTATCTTTAAACTGTGACCCCTTGTTCTGGAGTTCCCCAACATCAGATTAAAATGTTGTTTGGCCGAAGGGCTTCTTTCCACGCTATACACTTTGACTCTGACTACTCAACTTAATTGTACTACAAAGTAAGTAATGGTAATTTCAATAGAGGATTATAATCCATAAAATTGTCATTTTAATTCCTTGAATTTAATGAATAAAATATGAATTATTATAGTTAACATTTTTTTATTTAAAACATCGAGTTTTCTGTGCTGATTTGTAATGTTTTTTGATACGCAGTTCTTAATTAACTTTTCAACTTTTTTTCAGTGTGTATGCCTGAAGAGGGTTTTAAAGGTGAGATTTTCTTTTAATGTTGAAATATTTGTGGCTCAACAGTATAAATGAATCTCTTTTGCAATTTATCTGTCCGGTTCTGTGGGTACATAATGTCCCCAAATGTGGCAAATGTCCATGCCCCAATATTTTTTAATCTGAATTGTTAGTTCAAGCATTGATATTAATAATATAACCAGATTGAGATGCATGTGATTATCTTGCCAGCTATCAGTAATGCTACAACAATTTTGGATGTTGCTTGTTGTTATTTTTGTTGGTAAGATATAGAGGATTATATTTAAAATGTAAGGAGAGAGTTTAGAGTTAATGGCATGACCCTTAACAGCATTGATGTGCAGAGGGATCTTGGAGTGCGAGTTCAAAACTCACTAAAGGTGGCAACACAGGCAGATAGTGGTAAAGAAGACATATGGTATGCTTGCCTTCATTGCTAGGGCCATTGAATGTAAGAGTCAGGAAGTTATGATGCCAGTCTATTGGACTGTGGTTAATCTGCATTGGGAGTATTGCGTGTAGTTCTGGTTGTCCATTACAGGAAAGATGTGGAAGCTTTGGTGAGGGTGCAGAGGTTTACCAAAATGCAGCCTGGATTAGAGGGTTTCAGGGACAGGGAGAGGTTGGATAGAATTGGATTGTATTGGATGAACAAAGACTGCATAGACTCGGTTTATACTCTCTAGAATTTAGGAGATTGAGAGGGGATCTTATAGAAACTTACAAAATTCTTAAGGGGTTGGACAGGCTAGATGCAGGAAGATTGTTCCCGATGTTGGGGAGGTCAAGGGGTCAGGACAAGGGGTCACAGCTTAAGGATAAGGGGGATATCCTTTAGGACCGAGATGAGAAGGACTTTTTTCACACAGAGAGTGATGGGTCTCTGGAACTCTCTGCCACAGAGGGTAGTTGAGGCCAGTTCATTGGCTATATTTAAGAGGGAGTTAGATGTGGCCCTTGTGGCTAAGGGGATCAGAGGGTATGGAGAGAAGGCAGGTACGGGATACTGAGTTGGATGATCAGCCTTGATCATATTAAATGGCGGTGCAGGCTCGAAGGGCCGAATGGCTTACTCCTGCACCTAATTTCTATGTTTCTATGTATTCTCTGGAATGTCAGAGGTTGAAGGGAGTCTTCTGAGAGACATAGATAGAGTAGACAGTCAAAACCTTTCTCCCAGGGTGTAAATGTCCAACACTAAAGGGCATAGCTATGCGGTGAGAGGGGAAAATGTAATGGAGATGTGCGGGGCAAGTTTTTTTTACACGGATGGTAGTGGGGGCCTGAAGGCATTGTCGGGGGTGGTGGTGGAGGCAGATACGATAGTGGTGTTTAAGAGGCTTTTAGAAAGGCACATGGAAGCTCAGGTAATAGAATGAAATGGATCATGTGCAGGCAGATGAGGTAAGTTCAGCAAGGCATCATGTTCGGCACAAACATTGTGGGCCATAGGGCTCGTCCCTGTGCTGTCCTTTTCTATGTTCTATATTGTAAACATTCACTTGATTGCTAATAACATTATTTGACTGCTCAGAAAGATACTTTAAACTGCTGCCTGGTTCTTGTTGCAGGTACTGGTCTATTGGGCCACTGAAGTGATAGACCTGCTGTAGACAGCTGGGTGGACGTTGTGCAGTAGGAAGATGCACGGGGGTAAAATCACTCTGACATTGCACCACGCATACAAGGATGCACACTGACTTGGTTTATACTTTTAAAAAGAAATGACCAGTCTAAGTTTGCTTGCAACTCCTGCAAAGAGCAGTGTCTAATATGTGGTTCAAGAACAATGGAGGAAAAGAATCCCCTTTCCATGCTGCCTTGGCATATGATGATGACCAGATAATTGACTTATATTAGGGGGAAAATATTCCCCTCAATTCACTGTCTAAAAATGTGTTTGAAGCAAAAGTGGTTTCATGATGGCTAATCTATCCAAGCAGCTTGAAGTAAAGTTCCCTCCATGGGCACTCGTAACTGTTGGTAAATTGTTATTGGCCACTAGACAGGTAATAAATTTTCTGTGTGATCCCACCACACAGTTGATTTCTGCTTAGAACGACACACCAAATTGACCTTAAAATTGTGTAATATTGAGTTAATTTGTTTAATAAAGATTAACACATCAGAGCTGCATTTCAGAATGTGTAATATGCAAGAACAAAATGAATAGATTTAATATTCTACAAGTATGAAAGAGTTCCCCAAGTTGGGTTGTTCTTTGCAACTTAAGCTGCATACACAGTGAAATAGTTGCCTGAATTATTACATCAGTAATGTCTCCTAACGTGTTCAAATAATATTGTACTAGGACCACTGAAGTGCTGTAAATAAATGCAAAGCTTCCTGATTTAATACATTTTACTGTTTTGTTTTCTTTTGATACAACCTTTTGCTTGAAAAGGAATTGAAAGTGTGCTACAATAGTTTTTTCCAAATCCTGTTAAAAGGGTTGTGCAAATTGCGTTTGTTGTAGAAATGCTGTGGTAAGAATGACAAATCCACTAGAATTGTTATATTGCTTTACTGTACTAAATAAATGAACAGATGGTTACAGAAAATGTGATTTCGTTTTTGTTCAGGTCGGGCCTGAAGGCACTGAATATTCAGATCCCTCTATGTTACAACATTGACAATGATGAGTAAATATTTGCTATCCTAAATTGATTTCCCATTGTCAAATGCCATTGAGACTTGTCAATTGTGATATTACTGGAACAAGCATGGACAGCACCTGCCGACTGTTTCCGTTCTGCCAACAGAACATACTAACCTCTTATATCCCAAATTTGTTTTCTAATAATATCACATTTTTTGTGTTAATATCCAATAATGATTTGTCTTGTAAGTGAGTGGTTGTGAACTTTAGTTGAAATTGATGTGGAGTAATTTGCATCAAATCTCATATTTTGTGCTTTCATTCATCCATTCTCTTACAGGGCATCTTATTTGTATTTGGCACCTCTGGATCAAATGAATAGGCCAGCAGGAGAACGCAGCATGTTTAAAGTAAGAACATAGAGTAGAAGCAAGGAATTGCAGGTGCTGGTTTACAAAAAAGAACACAAAGTGGTGGAGTCCACAATGGATTGGTGACTTGTTGAGTTGGGATCCTTTTTGAGACTGCCCGACTAAACTGCCAGTCGAAAGAAGGCCCTGACCTGCTGCTCAGGAAAGTCACCTATCCATGTTTAAAGTAAGTTTTGCTTCAAAATGTTCTAAAAAAAATTACAATGGCCGTTTCCTTTTTCTTACTATGTCATCTCAGTAAACCATGGTGGTCTTACAGATGCTGTTAAATGTCCACCACTCGCTGTCTGGTTTTGGTGTGCAATGGAAATACCATGGTACAGTCAAACTCTAATCTTCATTCTGAGGTTAAATGCATGATTTCCCTAATCCAGCAGCAGTTTTACTGAATAGTAGTTTGTCAAATCTGGTAGGAAAAGCTAATCGTTGCAGAACTTGCACATTTGTATGTGATGCCAGGGGAGGGCTGTGGCGGGGTTTGCGTGGATGCTGTAATTGGTCTGTGAGGAATAAGGGCAGAAAATCCTAGAACATTTAATAACCAAAGGTGGGCGTCTTGGGAATTGATTGATGGAGATGATTCAACGTCTTCAATAGGAAAAATGTTGAAGTTTGAAGCATTTTCAGTGAACGTCGAGGTAACCAAGGAAACCGTCTCTCCAACCTATTTCATTTTGGTGGGTTTTTTCCCTCATCCCGTTGCCACGTCTACGGTGACAGTGGGGCCTTTGCTCCAGTCATGTAAGTTCCTCAGCGATAGTTTATTATCGTGTTCCCTATTCCTGATCAGAAGCAGTATTATCACCGTGACCCTTTATTTCATGTAGTTGCAGAATATTCAATGGGAGGAATTCTGGCACAAACTAATAGCTGGTGCTAGAGGAATCTAGTTCTTTATTTCCAAGTCTGGGTATGGTCTAATTTCTATCCAGTTCTCTCTAAACTAGAAACCTTACCTCTGCCGTCTTCTTGCAATACATCTCTGACCCATTCCCTCTGGCGACTGTTTGCATACCTGTGTCTACAAAACAAAGAATCTCACTCGGGCATGTCACATGTGATAATAAAGTATCATTCATTCACTAATGAACATCATGCATTCATCAAAGCAACAGTAGAGGTTGTGTTTAAGAAGGAACTGCAGATGCTGGAAAATCTAAGGTAGACAAAAATGCTGGAGAAACTCAGCGGGTGAGGCAGCATCTATGAAGTGAAGGAAATGGGCAACGTTTTTCGGGTCGAGACCCTTCTTCAGACTCCACTGTGAGGTTGTGTTCAGGTTAACTTTTATTTCATTCCTTGTATGATGCCTTCAGCTGGGAGTTTTTCTTTTATTTTTATACTTTATAACCATTCTGCGGTATTCCTAAAGCTGTATTAGAAATAACGGTGAAATGTCTTTCACTTTATGTCCACTTTGTTCTGGATGTTCAGTCTATGTCCAGAATATAGCATCTTATGCCCTGCGATCTTGTTTTGTTTAATATAGAGATGGTGCGAAAACAAACCTTTTCGCCCACTGAGTCCGCTCCGACCAGCTATCCCCATACACTAGCGCACACTACACACTAGAAACAATTTACAATTTTTACAGAAGCCAATTAACCCACAACCTGTATGCCTTTGGAGTGTGGGATGAAACCAGAGCGCCCGGGGAAAACCCACGTGGTCATGGGCAGAACGTACAAACTCTGTACAGACAGCACCCATAGTCTGGATTGAATCCGGGTCTCTAGTGCTGTGAGGCAGCAACTCTATCACTCCTCCCTGGTGGACATCTCTGTAAACACCATGGTATTGCAGCATTAAATGAAACGTTTGTACTGGTAAGCTGAATTATTAATTATAGTCAATGAACACTGATGTACTGGAGTTATGATTTCCCAGATTTCAACGAGAGTCTTTCCCTCCCATGTTACGTGTGCGCCATCTGGATTTGCACCCATTTCTCCTTTTTCCTCTTTCCCCTAAACTCCTTATTCTGGCCTCACAATACATGCCTCCTCTATCCTTAGCTTGTTCGCACACTTTTTGTCTTTTCATATCTGGCCTTCGTCCATCCATCTCCCAATCAACCCTTCAGCCCCCCCCCCCACCCCTCATCTCTATCTATCACTTGCCAGAATTTGTACTTCCCCACCACAATCGGTTTGAAGAAAGGTCTCAACCCGAAATGTCAACAATCCATGTTCTCTGGACATGTTATGTCAGCACTTTCTGTCTTTTTTTTTGTGAACCAGTATCTGCAATTCCTTGTGTATACATCATCCCAAAAAGTATTTGATTTATTTCCACGAATAGCGTCTGATCTGTGTATTTGCACCTTTGTTTTATGTTTAAAATTTCCAGCATCTATATGCATGGGTGAGATGGATGCTGTTTATTTTAATTCATCACATCTCTGAAGCACCCTTGATGCATTACGATTGATTTTCCCCTTCACAGTGGAGCACTGGAGCTGTAAATAATCCTGCAGAAAGTGTTTTTTAAATTTTAATTACCTGAGCCACCTAAGCAAGAACAACAATTTGCATCCCTGGGGAAACCACCCCCGCCATGGAAACGCCTTAGACTTGTTTTATTCCACAGTGGATAAAGCCGTTCTCTTGCTATGCTCACTGAAGCCTGCCCTTTTGTGTGTATCAAAGATGGGTATCAAAAGGGCAGCACATTCAAAAGACGTAGAGGTTTGTAGGTTAATTGGCTTCTGTAAATTGTCCCTAGTGTGTAGGAGAGAAGTTGTTCCAAATCATCTCAGTTTTAAATGATCAGCCACTTTTAGCTTATGTCTCCTTGTTCAAATTCTTCCACAGGTGGAATAATCTTGACATGTACCCTCTATTGTCCCCTTCAGATCTCTTCAACTCCAAAGAATATAGATCTAATTTATTTAGCTACGCGTGTTAGAGCAACCCCCCCCCCCCCCCCACCCTCAGTAATTAACCTCGTGACTCATTTGGACTACCTCCAATGTTATTATATTCTTTCTTAAGGTAACCAAAACTACTTGGCATTCCTCACACATCCTGTAAAATTGTCTCATCATTTCCCTATTATTTTAAACTCCAACCTCCTTGCAATAAAGGCCAATGTCCCTTCCTAACTACTTGTTACACATACCTATTTAATTTCTGCAATTCTTGCACATGAATCCCTAAATCGCTCTGTACTTATCTGTAATCTTCCACCATTAGTTGATAGTTTGCCTTTAGCTTCCTCTTACATAACATTTCCCTGATTTGACACATTTTTGCCTGCTCATTGTCTATCTGATGTTGCAGAATTCAATATCATCATTTTGACATGCCCTTCCTCCTATGTTTGTGTCATTGGCAAACTTGGATACTTTTCACTATGCTTCCCTCTGCCAGATCATTAGTGTAAGTAGCAAATAATTGAAGAAGCAAAACTGATCTTTGGAGAATTCCACTAGTTAATGTTGTTGCAACCAGCTGTCTGTCTTCCTTGTTGATAACCAATCTTTATGCTGGCACACTCCCCCCAATTCACCCATGGTATTAGTTGGGCTGAATAGTAAGTTTGCAGATGACACAAAACCTGGAGCAATGGATAGTGAAGAAGGTTGTCAAAGGATAGAGCAGATTATAGATCAGTTGCAAATATGGGCAGAGAAATAACAGATTAAATTTAATCTGCACGTCTGAGGTGTTCTTTGGTAGGCCTAATGTAAGGGGAAAGTTGACAGTAAATAGCAGCACTCTACAGAGTATTCAAAGGTCAAAAGAGTTTATTGTCATGTGTCCCTGACAGGACAATGAAATTCTTTCTTTGCATAGCACAACAGAACATAGTAGGCATTGACTACAATTATATACGTAAATACACACATGAATTAATAAATTAATAAAGTGCAAACAACAGATGGAGGGATATTAATGTTCAGAGTTTGTCCGAGCCAAGTTTAATAGCCTGATGGCTGGGGTAACTGTTCCTGAACCGGGTTGTTGCAGTCCTCGGGCTCCTGTACCTTCTACCCGAAGGTAGCAGGGAGATGAGTGTGTGGCCAGGGTGGTGTGGGTCCTTGATGATGCTGCCAGCCTTCTTGAGGCAGCGACTGTGGTAGATCCCCTCGATGGAAGGAAGGTCAGAGCCGATGATGGACTGGGCAGAGTTTACTACTTTTTGTAGTCTTTTCCTCTCCAGGGCACTCAAGTTGCCGAACCAAGCCACGATGCAACCGGTCAGCAAGCTCTCTACTGTGCACATGTAGACGTTAGAGAGAGTCCTCCTTGACAGACCAACTCTCCGTAATCTTCTCAGGAAGTAGAGGCGCTGATGAGCTTTCTTCATAATTGCATCTGTGTTCTCGGACCAGGAAAGATCTTCAGAGATGTGCAAGCCCAGGAATTTGAAGCTCTTGACCCTTTCAACCATCGACCCATTGATATTGAGTATTGATGTTTAGCTATATCTTGGGGTGCTAGTCCATAGTTCCCCGAATGTGGCAACAACGGGTGACAATATGGTAAAGAAGGTTTGCCTTCATCAGTGAGTAAAAGAATAAGGAAGTCATGTTGCACCTTTATAAAACATTTGGAGTATGGTTTGCAATTAAGCCTTTGGAGAGGATTCACCGGGATGTTCCTTGGATTGGAGTGTATTAGCTACAAGGAGAAATTAGACAAGCTTGTAGTGTTTTCTTTGGAGCATCAGAGGCTGAGGGGAAACCTGATAGAAGTTAATAAAATTATGCGGCAATATTTTCAGAAACATTTAGACAGGTACATGGATAAGATAGGTTTAGAGAGATATGGACCAAACACAGGCAGGAGTGACTAGTGTGGATGGGACATGTTGGGCAGGTTGGCTGAGAGGCTTTTTTCCATGCTCTATGACTAGATAGAGTAGACTGTCAGAGTCTTTTTCCCAGGGCACAAATGTCAAATGCCAGCAGGCATAGCTCAAAGGTGAAGGAGGGAAAATTTAAAGAAGGCATGCAGGGCAAAATATTGTTACATCGTAGGTGCCTGCAATGTGCTGCCAGTGGATGGAGTGGAAGCAGGTACAATAGACGAGTTTAAGAGGCAGTTATACAGACTCACAATGGTGAAGAATGCAAGCAAGAAAGTATTTTGAATCTGGACTTACTGTGAGACCCCTGACGATTGTATACACTTCATTGCAATAAGTTTAAAAAGACACGCAAGACTAGCTAAAATTCTCCTGTCCTGGCTACTTTCTCATACATATTCCCTACACCCTCTCTAGTTTTATCATATCCTCCTTAGAATACGTTGGCGAGAATTGTACGTAGAAAATAGGTGCAGGAGGAGGCCATTCGGCCCTTCGAGCCAGCACCGCTGATCATTGTGATCATAGCTGATCGTCCCCATTCAATAACCCGTGCGTGCCTTCTCCGTTTTTTCTCACCTCAGTCTTAAATGACCTCCCCTTTATTCTAAGACTGTGGCCCTTGGTTCTGGACTCGCCCAACATTGGGAACATTTTTCCTGCATCTAGCTTGTTCAGTCATTTTATAATTTATATGTTTATATACGTAGTAGTCTAGTAATTGCCAAACTAATCTGGTGTGTAGTTATAACTGTCATGTTCTTAGTTAATATAGGAAAGTACCTAATATACCTTGTCCACCACTTAATCTACCAGTTCGACTGCAGTTAACTAACAATATGTATGCCCTAATTGTCACAATTGCCTAAAAGGTGCGTACTGCAACATAATTTCCGATAGGATCGTTAGTCTCCCACCATTTTTTAGGTGTTCCCTTGCATCATTTGACCGCCTCACATGCCTTTAGGTGGACACTTTAAATAGCCATGAAATGGAAGGTTCGGTCCTAATGAGGGCAAATGAGATTAGTGTAAATGGGTAAAAAGATCGTGATAGACATGGTGGGCTGAAGATAGTTTCCTTGCTGAACAACTTTGTACATTCATCACCTCTGTGCATGCTGCCTAACCTGCTGAGTGTTTCCAGCATTGTCTGTTTTTATGTCTTTCTTCACATGCTTATTTGTAGATCCACCTGCACTGCATAAATCACTCAAGGAATGAATCCCAGACTCAATTAGTGAAGTCTTGCCTCACCATCTCCCTACTTCCTGAGAGATGGCACATTGCACTTGAAGTACTCTGGACTCTGCCCAGAGAGGAGATCACTCTTGTTACCCTGGTGAAAAAATGTTATGCATTGGCCCATCAATCTACATTGATAGTCCATAATCACCATTGTAACCAGTGCAGTTGAGGAATGGACATGTGCAGAATGGTTTGTCAAGTTTAAACAGTTGCATTGAATGTGCTGGGAAGAACCACATTCTCAGGCAATGCCTTCCATCTCTCATAAAAACATCGAAAAACAGGGTGCAGGGGAAGATCATTCGGCCCTTTGAGCCATTCAATATCAGTGCCGCATTGGGGTGGAAGATTGCAGCCTTCACGTGGTCCGTCCTGTTTCGACGAATGCAATCAACCCGGTGTGCACAATGAAATAAGATCAAATAGAACAAGTTGACCAACAACTTGAGGCTGTGTATGCCATACGCAAGAAGAAGAAGTACCCCATTCCTGCTGTTTCCCCATATCCCTGGATTCCTTTATCCCTAAGAGCTAAATCTAACTCTCTTGAAAACATCCAGTGAATTGGCCACTACTGCCTTCTGTGGCATGAATTCCACAGATGCATAACTCTGGGTGAAAACATTTTTCCTCACCTCAGTCCTAAATGGCCTATCCCTTATTCTTAAACTGATCCCTGGTTCTGGACTCACCCAACATAGGGAATATTTATCTGCATCTAGCCTGTCTAATCCTTTAAGAATTGTATATGTTTCTATAACATCCCCTCTCATCCATCTATATTCCAGTGAATATGAGCACAGTCAATCCATTCTTTCATCATATGTCAGTCCTGCCATTCCGGGAATTAACCTGGTAAACCTACGCTACACTCAATAGCAATAATGTCCTTCCTAAAATTAGAGGACTAAAATGACACATAATACTCCAGGCACGGTCTCACCAGGGCCCTGTACAACTGTAGTACATTTGCTCCTAAAATCAAACCCTCTACCAATGAAGGCCAACATGCCATTAGCTTTCTTCACTGCCTGCTGTACCTGCTTACTTTCAGTGACTGATGTACCAGCACCTCCGCTTTCCTAATCTGACACCATTCTGGTTTCCTGTTATTGTCACCAAAGTGGATAACCTCACATTTATCCACATTATACTGCATCTACCATGCATCTGCCCACTCACCTAATCTATCCAAGTCACCCTGCAGCCTCATAGCTTCATCCTCACAGCTCACACTGCAACCCAGCATTGTGTCATCCGCGCACTTGGCGATGTTACATTTAATTCCCTTATCTAAATCGTTAATATATACTGTAAATAACTGGTGTCCCAGCACCGAACCTTGTGGCACCCTACTAGTCTCTGCCTGCCGTTATTAAAAGGACCCGTTAATTCCAATACCATGTGTTCTAATATTGCACGCTAAGCTCACTCATCATTCTCCCTCTGTGTGCCTTGTAATCCTCAAGTTCCTGATCTCCCAGCTGGTCTATCGAGAATATCTATCTTTTGTTTAGTTATTTGTGCAGGAACCAGCCCTTCGGCCCACGGAGTCCGTGCCGACCAGCGATCCCTGCACATTAACACTATCCTACACTCACTAGGGACAATTTACATTTATACAAAGCCAAGGGCCTGTCCCATTGAACGAGGTAATTCAAGAGTTCTCCCGAGTTTCCCCTGATTCGAACTCGGAGAATTACGGTAATAGCCGCTCGTAGGTACTCTGGGCTCTTGTGGACATTTTTCAACATGTTGAAAAGACTTCACGAGCTTACCGTGTTTCTCAAGTACCTGCCGTTAGCGTTACGAGCCGCTAAGAGACGTCCCGAGCTCCGACGTACTTACTCTACGTGCTTACCACGAGTTTGATTTTTTTTTTAACTCGGGAGAGCTCTTGGGTAAACTCGTATAGTGGGACAGGCCCTTAGCCTACAAACCTGGATATCTTGGAGTGTGGGAGGAAACCGAAGATCTCGGAAAAAAACACGCGGCCATGGGGAGAACGTACAAACTCCGTACTGACAGCACCGGTACTCGGGATCGAACCCGGGTCTCCGGTGCAACTCGACAGCTGCGCCGTCTCTTCCTTAAAAATATTTTGGAGTTATTAAGCTTTGTTTCATGAAATTTGGGACCACTTATTTAGAAAGAGTTTTAGATCCTTCCCCAAGAAGAAATATCCCCTCTCCATCAAGTCACCTCCCACACTTCATGTGTAGCGGTGCTTTTCTGTCTGGAGGTCTGAGACCAGTGGAGTTCTGCAGGCATCTGTGCTGGGACCTCTGTTGTTTGTGACATATATAAACGACTTGGATGTAATTGCAGATGGTTTGGTTGGGAAGTTTGCAGACAAAACCAAGTTTGGAGTTGTGGTGATAGAAATGTTAAAGGATACAGCTGGTCCTGGAGACGGCTGGCAAAATGGCAGACTTGAGCTTAATTTGAGCAAGTTAAATGTAAAGAAAAAGTATATAGTTAAAGAGAAGACCCTTAAAACCATTGATGTGAGAGGGGTCTTGAGGTCCACAGCTCAATGAAAGCGACATCCGCACAACCTCCCTGCGGCTCAATAACCAATTTTATTTTACTCCCGCTTCCGATAGAGTCTTGGACTTGAAACATTAACTCTGCCTGCTAATTTTATTTTAGATGTCCGGCATCTGTGGACATTGTAAGTGTCTTTCCATCGGCTGGAGCTGAACCTTTCCACGCCATATGACCCGAACATCAGCCCATGTGGCAGGGTTAATGGGAAGAGTCCCAAGCTGGAGGGCCAACCAGCATCTCTGAAGAGAAGTAATGAAGAAGGGTCTCGACCCGAAACGTCACCCATTCCTTCTCTCCAGAGATGCTGCCTGTCCCGCTGAGCTGCTCCAGCATTTTGTGTCCATCTTCGAAGATAGGCACAAAATGCTGGAGTGACTCAGCGGGACAGGCTGCATCTCTGGAGAGAAGGAATGGGTGACGTTTCGGGGTTGAGACCCTTCTTCAGGGCTGTGGTTCCTTCCGACACAAGCGGGAGGTGTTGCTCAAGACTCCATGCCGCCCGAAGCTGGTGTGTAATTGCAACGAGGATAATAAGGTCGCTGCACGCCGCGTTTCTGTGGGTGCAATACTAGGTATCTGAGTGTCTCGGGTGACGGAGCCACAGGGGGACTGGCAGCCACACCCCGACCGCTGGCTCGCAGCGTCACACCCCAGGCGAGGTGTGCAGTGGCTCCAGCTCCTTGCAACAACCTGCCTGGTTGAATGCAGCCCGAGTGAGAGGATCAGCAACACGCGTCAACCACAGGTTGCCCTGAGAATTAAAAACGGCTTTCGAAAGAAAATAGAAAATGCGTGGATTTCTGGAGCAGCCGGCCGCATCGGATGGAGATTGAGTGACCTCGTCCACGTGTCCCGGGTCCGGACCGAGCACAGTCGCTCTGGGTGAGGGACCCCTTTCCTCTCTCGCCCTCCCAGCTGTGAACTATGGTTGAAATGCAACAGTTTTGCTTCAAGCGGCGTCGTATTTTAAACTCCTCTCCTGCGAGCTGCCGGCTGTGGGGAGCCGGGCTCATTGATTCCGCCCCGTCCATTCAGCTTGAGGCTGGGGCTACAGGGTGTGGTTCACGCCGCTCCTGTTGTTTCCCGGCGGCTCTGGGACGGCCCGGGCCCGGGGGGGCTCACTATAACCCGCTGCCGCTGGTACAGGCAGCCCCCGGGGGCTGGGAGTCTCCGCTGGGCTGGGCGGGGGGTTTCAGGGGCTGGGTCGCCCGGAGTTACCACGGAGATGGTGGTTCATTTGTGTTTGGGCGGAGAGAAGAAGAACAGAGGATGTGGTGGTGGAGGAGAAATGCCCAGCGGGTCAGTCGGCGTCTTTAGAGAGACGAGCAGCGGTTTCGACCCGAAACGTTGCCTATTTCCTTCGCACCATAGATGCTGCCTCACCCGCTGAGTTTCTCCAGCAGTTTTGTCTACCAGCGTTCAGCTTGCGGGTCAAATCCTGAGGATTTCAGGAGAGGTGTATGACCCGCAAGTCCAGCACACAGTGCAACGACCGGAATATCCTCTCTCCACAGATGCTGCCTGACCTGCTGAGTATCCCTGGAATTGTTTGTGCTCTGCTTAAGGTAGAAGGCACAACGCAGCCCCCTCGTACCAAGGTTGTAGTCACAGGCCGCTGTCAAGCCGGTATATTAGTGTCTTCCCCCCACGGTGTCCACCTCTTGTTACAAGACTCTGCTTGTTATCGGACCAAGTGCCGCGAGTGTGATGGACGCCCGTTTGTTGCCAGGAAGCGGACGACTTTTTTAAAGCTTAATGATCCCGATACCCACATCCCGTGTTTCCATTCCATCTGTCCGGCCAGCGGTCCTCATTCTAAAGAATAAAGTGTCCAAGGAAAACCTTCAGTGCAGTTGGTGAGTATTGTAGACACTGGGCTGGGAGCGACAGATGGAGTGAATTGGAGAGGATTAAAGGACGTTCCCGTGCAATGATCAGCATCTAGAGCGTTTATTATACAGCAAGGTAGTAAATACACTCTAATATCATGTATTAGAAGACTGGATGTTATTCGCGAACTTGTATAGGACCAGGGATGTGCTGCATGTCTCTATCATCCTCCTGTGAATTCTTACTCTCCCTAATTGTTGAGTTTATTGTTGTCACCTGTATTGAGGTACAGTGAAAAGCGTCTGTTTGCGCGCTATCCAGTCCAAGGGAAGAGTCTCCATGATTATGATCGAGCTGTCCACAGTGTACAGATAAAAGGTACAACATTTAGTAGGGTTAAGTTCACTAAGGATGATTAAAGGTCTCCATTGAGGTAGATGGGAGGTCAGGACTGCACTCCTGCTGATGAGGACTGTTCAGCTGCCTGATAACAACTGAGGAGAAACTGTGCCTGAATCTTGTGCTGCCCTTTCTTCCAGACTCAGCGTCGTGTGCCACTGAAGGTAATGCAAGCCGCTTGCATGAAGTGGCTAAAGCAAGTTGAGTCATTGGCAGACTGTGCAGTTTTAGATATCTATTTGATACAACAGTACTGTGTGCGGGTGCTGGCAGCGTGCTTTAAGGTTACTTCTTTAGGTTTCAGTGGGGTTAAATGAACTGTGGTTGAGATGAGAGTTGCAGTAAATAGAATGTGACATACTCTGACACCTTCCTGCAGCACCATTGTTGTTTTTCTCCTCCTGATGTTGACTCTGCAATTATTGATCTCTCCTCTCTCTGTGTTGGTACCCAGGGGATCACTGGCCCCATAAGGATGAAACATTTGTGAAAACACAAGTGGCTGTGGTAGCGAGTCTCCGGCTTTTTGTGTCTATTTTAGGATGAAACAATTCTTCATTTCACACATCAGCCAGGGTTTCCATTGTAATGGGTTTAAAAACTTCAGGCCTTTCTGATTCAAATCAGATTCAGATTCAAAACTTTATTGTCATTGTGCAGTGTACAAGTACAGAGACAACGAAATGCAGTTAGCATCTCACCCAGAAGTACGAACGCAGAATAATGGAACAGTAAAATATATATATATATGTGTGTGTATATATGTATGTGTGTGTGTATATATGTATATGTGTGTACATATATGTATATGTGTATATATATGTATGTATATATGTGTGTATGTATGTATAAGTATGTGTGTATATATGTATATGTGTGTATATATATATGTGTGTGTATATATATATATATATATGTATATGTGTGTATATATATGTATGTATATATATGTATGTGTGTATATATATATATGTATGTGTGTATATATATGTGTATATATATATGTATGTGTGTATATATGTGTGTATATATATATATATCATGTGTGTGTGTGTGTGTGTATATATATATATATATATATATATATATATATATGTATATATATATATGTATATATATATATGTATATATATATGTATATATATATGTATATATATATATATGTATATATGTATATATATATATATATATATATATATATATATATATATATAATATATCCATCCCCCACAGGGTCAGCGATTCCTTATTCTGTGTCAAGCCCGATTCTTGTATCTTGTTAGTCGCCATAAACATCGCTTTTAAAAGGTATAGATTAGATGTAAACCTTGCAGGTGAGCTTTAAGGATTATATTTGAGTCACAGTATTAGGTCTTTGTGATGGAAAAATGAGATGTGGAGAATGTTGGTTAATTGTAGTCGTCCTAATGAACACACTGCTGTGTAACACTGGACTGATAGTGTACTATGATTCTAAACAATTTAACCCCTCCTTTGCCATGTGTGCTTTCACCCATCCATGTTTGTAATCTGGGATTTATTGGCAGCCACTATAATTGTTCCATTAAAATACTTTTGATTTCATTTTGATGTATCATTCGTCACTCTATTCAGCCTCTCCATCAAGTAGACAAAGTTCCTAATGGGGCTTCCCTTTAGAGAGGCAGGGTGACAGGTCTACAGAGTAATGTAGAAACAAGGAAATGCAGATGCTAGTTTACAGAAAAAGACACAAAGTGCTGGAGTAATTCATAGAAACAAAGAAAATAGGTGCAGGAGTAGGCCATTCGGCCCTTCGAGCCAGCACCACTATTCAATATGATCATGGCTGATCATCCAGAATCAGTACCCCATTCCTGCATTCTCCCCATATCCCTTGATTCCGTTGGCCCTAAGAGCTATATCCAACACCCTCTCAGCGGGTCAGGTAGCATCCTTGGAAAACATGGATAGGTGATGTTTCAGGTCGGGACCCTTCTTCAGTTCACCTATCTGAAGAAGGGTTTGCCTCCATTATGAATAGCCCACTCCTTATTTTGAGAGTGATCCGTAGCATTTAATTGAAAACTATCATCCCTGACATTGCATTTCTCCTTCAGTGCCGTACAAGATCATACCTTCATCATATGGTCCAGTCTCCTGCATTAACTTAAGCAGGGGAATGAAGCTCACTGCACTCCCCTTGATGTGCCCTGTTCAAAACAAAATCTTGCGAATGTCAATGAGGTAAAATTGAATTATTTTAAACCCTAGAAATGCAGCCCCGGTGTACTCCATCTCTGTCCTTACGGCAAACCTTCCATCCCAGGAACGAGCCCGGCAAATCATCATTGCACCCTCTCTGTGCCTGTATGATGTTCTAGGATCCTTACTAAAATGGTGCTGTGTAATGTAGGATATGATTATTAAGTTTGTGGACAACACCAAAATTGATGATGGACATTGAAGAAAGTTGTGCAAGATTACAACGGAATCTAACTGGGGAGTATTGTAGAACTGAGAGACCTAGGGGGGACACAGATAGGTAGGGTGGTGAGGTTGGAAGGCAAGAGTGGATAGGCAGGAACTGTTTTTCCTAAGTGTAGAAAGCTGCGGGATGAATTTCTGGTGGTTGATAAAATCATGAGGGGCAGAGATAAGGTGCATTGTCACAGTCTTTTTTCCCGGGATAGAGGAATCTAAAGCCAGCAGGCATGTAAACACAGGCATGTAAAGTCAGAAGGAAAAGATTTATAAAGGGCAAGATTATCCTACGTTGTACGGTGGATAAATGGATAAATGTAGAGATTAGTGCAAATACAAGGTTTGCCAGGATATGTGGATGGAATAGATTTAGAGGGATGTGGTCAAAAGCAGGAAAGCGGGGCTAGCAATGATAAACACCTTGGTTGGCATGTATAGATTGGGCTGAAGGGCCTACTTCCATGTTGTATAACTCTCTGACTCTAAACTGAAAGGACCCTGTCATCCCCCCGCTCTTTACAATCTGGCCACAAACTAATTTTCGCTCAGTGGAAGTATATTATCATGTGCTCCAGCCTAGGTTTGTGGGACCTTCGTGAAAACCCGACAAATGAAAAACATACATGCACAGGTTCCCTCCCCCATTCATTAGTCACATTTTTTTAAGAACCTCTAGGTTAGTCAAACGTCCTCTCAGAATCTGAAATAAGGAAAAGGGACAACAGTTGAACTTTCATAAAAGATTTAACACATTTTTAACGTTTAGGTTTCATTTGCCGCTCCCACTTTGCTTTCATTGTTTCTAAATATTATTGTTTTGCACTTTGATCTTATTCAGTGCTTTAATGAGTCATGATTACATTGCGTTTTTATATCTCAGTGATTTTATTTTGTGGCTAAATGAAGATGTGGGGAAAAAAGAATTCTTATGAATTTCATTGAGGTAAAATCTCATTGTTTTAAACTCTAGAAATGCGACCCTTATGTACTCTATCTCCACACTAATGCCAAACCTGCCATCCCAGGAACCAGTCTGGTGAATCATCACTGCATCCCCTCTGTGCATGGAATACTGTATAAATCTCTTTTACTCAATCCCCTTTACTAGCCATCACTCCTCCTCTCTGACTGCAACTACACTGGTCTGCCAGATCAAGTTTGTGACTGCCTCAGCTACAAATCTTGGTCGGGGTGGTGAGTTGCTGACCATGGATAGAGGCTTGGATAGAGTGGATGTGGAGAGAATGTTTCCACTAGTGGGAGAGTCCAGGACTAGAGGTCATAGCCTCAGAATTAAAGGACGTTCCTTTTGGAAGGAGATGAGAAGTAATGTCATTAGTCAGAGGGTGGTGAATCTGTGTAATTCTTTGCCTCCGAAGGCTGTGGAGGCCAAGTCAATGGATATTTTTAAAGCAGACATGGATAGATTAGTACGGGTGTCAGCGGTTATGGGGAGAAGGCCGGAGAATGGGGTTAGGAGGGAGAGATAGATCAGCCATGGTTGAATAGCAGAGCAGACTTGATGGGCCGAATGGCCTAGTTCTGCTCCTATCCCTTATGACTGCATGAGTTGTGCCGAAGGACCTGTTTCCATGACTCTGGGACCGTTGTCCATGAAATATACTAGTCCAGCGCAACATTATCTGAGGTTTCCTGCATTATGAAAGCAATTTCTGTCCGAATAATGAATAACATTTTGTGGGAGATTATAATGGACAGACTGGTTGCAGTGTTTAGTACAAAATAATGTTGCCCACAGTTTAGAGGTACTTCATTGGCTGTGAAACACATTGGGGCATCTGAAAGCAACAACAACACGTGTTTTGAAGCTGGTAGTACTGGTAGTACTGCTACTGCTAAATGCTAATTCACATGTACATTTATGCGAGGCAGCTGTTCCCATTCACTCTCTCTTCAATTATGCGAAGCTCAGTTGGGGAAGGTCCTGAGTGGGAAGATGGGTTGAATGTTATCCACGTGGAAAATGCTTATTGGATCTTGCACGACAGAAACTGGTGGGTTACACAAAAAGCTGGAAAAACTCAGTGGGTGCAGCAGCATCTAAGGAGCGAAGGAGATAGGCGACGTTTCGGGTCGAGACCCTTCTTCAGAAACTGGTGTTGCGGCAACGTCATAAAATAACTTTGTGTCATTGTTTCCATCTGTTGCACAAACTATTTTCTTAAAAGTGTAGTATTCTGTCTTTTACGTGTTTACTGTGGAACGGTGCCTAAGGTTTCTCTTGTTCACATTTAAACACTTATCAATAGGTGTGTTGGAACTTAAAATATCATATGTGAGCTTTATTTGTTTGGAATGACTAATTCTGTGCAGAGTTTCCAGCAGGACTCTGAGGAGTGTTAAGGGCCTGTCCCATCAGCATGCGACTGCATGCGGCTAGCGCGATCTAACTTGGTCGCTTGAGCCGTAAGGCCTCGCGGGGTCGGTCTCACTTCGATCATCGGAGGCTCCAAAAGACTGACACTGTCCAAAGATTCTGCACGCCAACGGCCTGTCGTTCCGCAGCCGTATAGAGGGCGTACGGAGCATCTCGATGTCGTACGCAGCGTCTTGACGGTGTACGCGTAGCACGTGGCGTTGCGCGATAACGTTACCACCCGGTGTGCCGTTGCGTGATGACGTCACCGCCTGACGCCGTGCAACGCCCAAATTCAGTCGGCCCGCCTCCTACCCAGCTGATTGGTGAGTATGATGTCGGGACCAGCCCCGCACAACTCCATACGCTTCCGCGGCTCGAACTGGGACCGGCCCCGCAAGGCCATACGCCTCAAGCGACCACATTTGGTCGCACTAGAAACAGGGCCTTTAATGTGCAGCGGGATCTTGGCGTGCAAGTCCACAGTTCCCTGGAATGGCAACACAAGTAGATAGGTGGTAAAGAAGGTGTACTGCATTCTTGCCTTCATCGATCGGGGTGTTGCATCTAATAAACAGTCATTGTGCATCTGTATAAACCTTGATATTGACACAAGGTGGTAGAGTGACTCTGGGTCAGGCAGCATCTCTGGAGAACAAGGATGGGTGACATTTTGGGTTGGGACCCTTCTTCAAACTCTGAAGTATAAATCAGCATCTGCAGTTCCTTTCTACACATATAAAACTTTGGCTAGGCTTCATTTGGAGTATTGTCTGCAGTTCTGGTCACCACTGTGGGAAATATTTAGCGGCATAGAGAGGCTGTAGTCAAGGTTCACCAGGATGTTGCCTGGATTAGAGAGTATGGGTTATAAGGAGAGGGCTGGAGAAAAAAAGGTTGATTTCTCTGGAAAACAGAGCCTGAGGTGACCTGAAAGAAGTATATCAAATGTTGTTGGAAAGAACTGCAGGTGCTGGTTTAAACCGAAGATAGACACAAAATGTTGGAGTAAGACTGAAGAAGGGCCTCGACCTGAAACATTACCCATTCCGTTTAACCAGTGATGCTGCCTGGCCCGCTTAGTTACTCCTGCATTTTATGTCTATCTCAGAAGTATGTAAAATTTTGATTGGTATCTGTGGTGCAGATAGCCAAGTCTTTCTTGCGTGGAAGTGTCAAATACCTCTATGGAGAAAGTACAAAGGAGATTTACACGATACGTTTTTTAATTTGGATGATATAACACGGAGAGTGCTAGGTGCCTAGAACGTGCTATCAGGGGTAACAGTGGAAGCAGGTACGATAGCAATATTTAAGAAGCTTTTAGACAACACAAGGCAGCGGGTGAAAGGATTATGGACCATCTGCAGTCAAGTCTGATGAGTTTAATTTAGCTTCCACGCACGCACGTGCACGCGTGCACACACACACACTCACACACACACACACACACTCTCTTCTCCTGCGCTGTACCCTTCTATGTTGTGCAGCAATACCAACAGTTTGTAGCAATAAATAAAATAAAACTTGGCCCTTTAATAAAATAAACCACGATCGTGTTCATCAGTGCAGTCCCAGCGGTTCATTGCTGAATCTATTAGACGTCATTTTACTTGAGGTGGCTACTGGACAGCTGTAGATTGCCTTCACTACTCATTGGCAGATGTTTGAAAGCTGCCCTTTAAATTGGTTATTAATGTGTTGTTATAGTGGGGTGGAGGAGCAGCCTCTGTACACAATCTTTTCTGGGAACTTCCTCAAAGGATTCTCAATTTGCTGTGATTGAAAGAGCTGTGATTGAAAGTGCTGGGGGTGGAAGATTGCAACCTTCACCTGGTCTGCCCTGATTCGACTAATGCAATCAACTCGACGTGCACATACGGAAGATCAAATCGAACAATTTGTCCAACAACATTGGTCTGTGCACGCCACACGAAAGAAGAAGAAGAAAGTGCTAATTATTTTTTAGCAGTTGGGTGATCATTTTCCGACACGCCTCCATCTCTTGTCAGTCGGTAACACTGGCTTTTTGCACTTCAATCTGACTTATTTTGAACAAGCCCAAAAGATGAGACAATCTCTCATTGGGCAACTGCAGAGATTGTTCAAGTAATTTTGCCTAGTCTACTGGGTTTTGAGGGACACTATATTCACTGACATTCTACCTTCACCAATGTCTTTGGAACTTGTATATTAACGAAAAAAATATTTGAGGTCCTTATGGTCTTTTAAATTAAAATAAACAAAATATTCTTTATTTAAAATAAACAATTATTTTAGTGCTACAATGCCAAGGTAAATAATAAAAAAGGTTATCAGTTAATCAAAAGTCCCAACCCAGAAATTGATTCTTTCCCTCGACAGATGCTACCTGACCCCACTGGTTTCCCCCAGCACTTTGTATTTTCCTTTTGATACTTGAACTGTAGTTGATTATTAATGGATATTTTAATGCATGCACAGGTGCACTATCATTGTTCAAACACCTCTGAATGAAATCTAACTGTATGATTGTTAGACAACAGTTTTGTTGGTGAATTTATTTGAGGCTGTTTACTTACAATTCATCAAAAAGAGGTTGGTCGACGGCCAGTATTGTCCGTTTCGCTTTAAAGCCACACCCAGTGAGATATGTTTTTTTTTAATTTGGTAAGTTAGTGGTAATGTGCACGCATCCAGCTAGCTTTTTTTTTATTACCCCAAGGGTCTGCAGATCAATAGAAATACCACAGCCAATGCATTGCAGCATTCTCTCACAGTCCTCCAAAGGCATACAGGTTTGTAGGTTAATTGGCTTGGTATAAATGTAAATTGTCCCTAGTGTGTGTAGGATAGTGTTAGTGTGTGGGGATCGCCGGTCAGTGCGGACTCGGTGGGCCGAAGGGTCTGTTTCCGCACTGTATCTCCATATCCTGTCACGCACATTCAAAGTTAAAATAGATCTGCCCTTCCTTATATGACATGGTATTTAGAGGAGGCAGCACAAGGGCAACTAAGCTGTAAACCACCTGTAATCTTTATCTTGATGTTCACGAGGTTACTTCTGACTATCTGGCCCCTCGTCGAATGTAACATCAGAATATTTCATCTCTGTAGTTGTTGGGTTCAACTGAACAACTTGTTCCCCATGAGGCGGCATGGTAGCACAGCGGTAGAGTCGCTGCCTCACAGCGCCGGAGACCCCGGTTCGATCATGATTACGGGTACTGTCTTGTTCTCCCCGTGAACGCGCGGGTTTTCTCCAGGTGCTCAGGTTTCCCCTCACTCTCCAAAGATGTACAGGTTTGTAGGTTAATTGGCTTTGGTAAAAATTGTAAATTGTCCCTAGTGTGTAGGATAATGTTAGTATGCGGGGATCGCTGTTCGGCGCAGATTCAGTGGGTGAAAGTGCCTATTTCTGCGCTGTATCACTAAACTAGACATACAAACTATTTTCCAACCCCAAAATGCTCATTAATCATTCTTGTCCATTTAGAATTGAAGAATTTCAAGTTCAGTTTGTAGAATGTCCCACCCCAGGACACTTTGGAGGCTTCATCAGTGATGTCTTCAAAGCTGGGTGTTAAGGGAATCAAAGTGTTAAAGGAATAAGGCCAGCAAGAGGATTTGAAATAGAAGTTTACCTGTGTTCTTGTTGAATGGTAGTGCAATGTAGAGGGGCTGAGTGGCCTAATCTTACGATTGGTGCCTAAAGGGCCTGTCCCACCAGCATGCAACTCTATGCGATGAACGCGATCAAACCGGCAACGGGGGCTGCGCGGAGGTCGGGTGATCCCCGGTACAGGGCCGTTCCCACCAGCATGCGCCTGCATGCGGCAAGCGCAACTAAACCGGCAGCGAGGGCCGCGCGGAGGTTGGGTGAGTGGCGCAAAGCGAGGCGAACTTGAAGCAAGTCCAAGGTAAGTTCGCCAGGACTTAGAGGGGTACACAGAGAGGGGCACCGAGACACACACACATACAGGGCCACGGAGCCACACACATAGAGGGTCACGGAGGCACTTACAAATAAGTTCACGGAGGCACGATGTCCGGGTGGTGTGTAAATGTCGAGGCGACTGCGAGCCGACAAGCCGTTGCCGCGCGGGATTTTTAGACATAGTCGGTTTTTCGGAGCCCCACGCGGTGTCGGGACGAACTCCGCACAATTCCGCGCGGCTCCGGCGATCGATGTGGGACCGGCCCCGCGACGCCGGACGGCTCAAGCGACCACGTTAGGTCGCGCTAATCGCGTAGAGTTGCATGCTGGTGGGACAGGCCCTTAAAGTTTGAATACATATTCTCCACCAAATCATTTTGTAGTGTGTTTTTATTTTTGTCTTCTAAAAATTCTTCTGGACCATTTTTTTTTTTTAGTGAACTCCACGGCTCTCTCTGTTTCCATTAGATTGGTGTCCCATTGCTTTAACTCTGGAAACCACCCAGTAATCTACTGTAATGTAGTTATTCTGCATAAATGAAATGGTGTTCAAATATTGGGGCAATTAAAATTGTAGCAGAGGAGGTCATAAAAATAATGGGCCTGTCCCACTTAGGCGATCTTTTTTTTTTAGGCAACTACAGGCGACTGATTTGTCGCCACATGCTCGCCGGTGGTCTCCTCAGTCGCGCAAAAAGTCGTAGCGCCTTTCTGGTCGCCGCTAAATTTTCAACATGTTGAACATTTTTTGGCGACAGTGGGTTTGATGCCAATGAGCGTAACTTGACTTCTCCTGACGTAGGTGCTGTCGTAGGTTGTTGCCAGGGTGACGTAGGTTGTCGCTGGTGTTTCGGCGACCTGCTACGACTATGACAGTCGCCAGCAGTTGCCTAAAAAATTGCCAAGTGGGACAGGCCCATAAGGCAGAGAGTGAGAAACTTCGAAACATGTGGATTGTATCCTGGATACATTGAATGGATACAGTGAATCGCAGTGCTGGCTCGAAGGACCGAATGGCCTACTCCTGCACCTAATTGTCTATTGATATAGAAAAGATTATATCAGTGACCTTAAGAGGGAGAGAGAAAAGTGAACTACGTTAAAAGAAAAAGTAAGTACACTAATAGTAGATGACAAAATAGACTCAATGAATGTTCACTCCATTTTCATTTGAAAATGGGATTGACTCTCAGAAAAGAAAGGGTTAATAATAGCATGATGTCATTACGGAATGAATTGATTTTGAAGCAACAAAGGGGATTGATAAAAGTTGATGTGGTTAATATTTAATGAATAGACTTAAAAACATATGGTAGTTATTTAAAATTGGACAGTGGCTTTGTGTTACGTAATTAGTCAAGGACAGAAAGTGAAGAGTCATGCTGAATAAATGCTTTCCATATGAGGAAGAAATAAACAGATGATGTACCTTGGAGAAACGGGCTGTTTATATATTACTGACTATTACATTGCTGACAGGTTAGCACGCAACAAAAAGCTTTTCACTGACACGTGACAATAAACTAAAGTGTAACTGAAACCGTGCAAGGGTAGATCGGTCTTAAATTCTAATTCTAATCGAAGATCATTTACTTAAGCATTAACATGTATATCTTCACAAATGTTGCCTGGCCTTTGATCACTTCCAGCATTTGCAGCTTTCTGCTATTTGATAATTATTTCATGATTTACATGAAAATGTGTCTTGGAGATGGTAAATAAAATTCTATGGTGACCATTAGTGAAGAAGGGAGCAAGGAGATTGTTGGGAACCTTGAACACAATGATATTCATGGTCAGTGAGAGCAAATATTCAAGCAGGTTACTTGCATGCTGGCTTTTCCACATGGACTACAAGGGTTTCAAAGTACTAGGCCCTCCATACTCATAGTGTTAGGACAAACACCTTCAGGCAGTTTAGGTTAGTCTTGGTTAGAGGTACAACATGTAATGAGCCTTTCGGCCCACTGAGATCATACCGATGATCGATCACCCGTTCACACTAGTTCTATGTTATCCTACTTACTCATCAACTCCCTACACACTCAGGGCAATTTACAGAGGCCAAGTAACCTACAAACCCGCTAATCTTTAGGCTGTGGGAGGAAGCCGGATCACTGGGAGGAAATCCACACGGTCACAGGGAGAACATACAAAATCCTAATTGTTGTAATGGCATCAGGTGTGAATGTAACATGGTCCCACCAAAATATGTAAAATATCTGCTTCACTAACAAATTCAGTGACGGCAGATAGTCAACTGTTATTGCAACTTGAAAGCAGGGCAAGAAATGCATTAGATGTTGCTGCTGTGGTAACTGTCTCTTGATATTTATGTACTTGAAGCTTCTAGGTTATGGCAGGAGTTGCAATCAACACCTTGCTGTTAATTGTACAGTGTCCCCCTTTGTTAAATCCCTCCCCACCTATGTTCAAGACACCTCAGACACTCTCCGTTGGCTCCGCAAATTCCGTTGTCCAGGCCCCCATCCTCTCATCTTCACCATGGACGTCCAGTCACTATACACCTGCATCCCCCACCAGGATGGTCTCAAAGCCCTCCGGTACTTCCTCGACCAGAGGAGCAACCCATACCCATCCACTGACACCCTCCTCCGCCTAGCGGAGTTGGTCCTTACCCTCAACAACTTCTCTTTTGACTCCTCCCATTTCCTCCAAACACAAGGCGTAGCTATGGGCACACGCATGGGCCCTAGCTACGCCTGCCTCTTTGTCGGGCACGTCGAACAATCTTTGTTCTCGGCGTACCAGGGCCCCACCCCCGACCTTTACCTCCGTTACATTGACGACTGCTTTGGTGTCACCTCCTGCACCCACGCAGAACTGACTGACTTCATCCATTTCACAACCAACTTCCATCCGGCACTCAAATATACTTGGACCATTTCCGACATTTCCCTACCATTCCTTGACCTCACCATCTCTATTGCAGGTGATACACTCCTGACTGACATCCACTACAAACCAACTGACTCCCACAGCTACCTGGACTACTCTTCCTCCCACCCTGCTTCCTGTAAGGACTCCATCCCCTATTCCCAATTCCTCCGTCTACGCCGCATCTGCTCCCAGGATGACGTGTTCCACACCAGGTCATCGCAAATGTCCTCGTTCTTCAGAGAACGGGGTTTCCCCTCCCCCACTATAGATGAGGCTCGCACCAGGGTCTCCTCCATACCCCGCAACACTGCCCTCTCTCCCCATTCCCCCACTCACAACAAGGGCCGAGTCCCCCTGGTCCTCGCCTTTCACCCCACCAGCCAGCGCATACAACAGATAGTCCTCCGCCAGTTTCGTCACCTCCAACGTGACCCCTCCACTCGCCACATCTTCCCATCTCCCCCCCTGTCTGCCTTCCGCAAAGACCGCTCCCTCCGCAACTCCCTCGTCAATTCTTCCCTTCCCTCCCGCTCCACTCCTTCCCCGGGCACTTTCCCTTGCAACCGCAAGAGATGCCACACTTGTCCCTTCACCTCCCCCATCCAATCCTTTCAGGGACCCAAGCAGTCATTCCAAGTCCGACAGAGGTTCACCTGCACCTCCTCCAACCTCATCTACTGCATCCGTTGCTCCAGATGCCAGCTGATCTACATCGGTGAGACGAAGCGTAGGCTGGGCGATCGTTTCGCCGAACACCTCCGCTCGGTCCGCAATAACCAACCCGACCTCCCGGTGGCTCAGCACTTCAACTCCCCCTCCCACTCCGTATCCGACCTCTCGGTCCTGGGCCTCCTCCACGGCCAGAGTGATCAACACCGCAAGTTGGAGGAACAGCACCTCATA
The DNA here is from genome assembly GCA_963514005.1 of Raja brachyura. The sequence goes on from OY740811.1 coordinate 18,450,913, forward strand.
TTCCGCTTGGGGAGTCTGCATCCTCTGGGCTTAAACATTGAATTTTCTCAATTCTGTTAACCCAGACTGCCTCCCCCCCACCTCTCCCTCAGCCCTCTGGCCCTGACATTCCTTCTCCATCTCCCCCCCCCCCCCCCCCCCCCCCAGTCGCACTAGCTTCTCATTTTCACACCACAAACAGCTTACAATGGCCTGCTTCCTTTATCACCAATACTTTTTTGCATATCTTTCACTCATTGTTCCTTATCTCTCCACATCACTGTTTATATCTCTTGTTTCCCTGATCCCTGACCAGTCTGAAGAAGGGTCTCGACCCGAAACGTCGCCTATCTCCTTCGCTCCTTAGATGCTGCTGCACCCGCTGAGTTTCTCCAGCTTTTTGTGTAACCCTTGCTGTTAATTCTTGTCTCTGAGGATTAAACAGCGAGGAGAGATGAAGTTGGGGTTATATTCCCTGGAGGGAAGATTTGGAAATATTTGGAGAAACAATTTCAGGTTGGGGTAGGTGAGATGTTGAGTGGGGGGTGGAAAGGAAGATAATGTGGTGGATGGGACTGCTTTGCTGGGAGCAGCATGAACCTGAAAGCCTCCTCAGTGGCATAACAATTAAACAAGTAAGTTAAATTACAGCACAGATGGAATAATTCCTAGCATTAGCCATCATCAGCTGACAGCAATTGATCACAGTTTGCTGCTTATAAACATGATTGATTGGTTGACAAAAATCTCAAGGAAGGATGGATGTCCAGAGATTGGTGAAAAATCAGTCTCATTGTACATTGTATCAGACACAAGGGGCTTAACTGTTTACTCCTGTTCCAAACATTACACATGAAAATAGGATGTGTAGGAAGGAACTGCAGATGCCGGTTTACACCGAAGATAGACACAAAATGCTGGAGTAACTCAGTGGGACAGGTGGACATCTCTGGAGAGATGGAGTGGGTGACGTTGAATCACAACCTGAAATGTCTCACATTCCTTCTACCCAGAGATGCTGCCTGTCCCGCTGAGTTACTCCAGCATTTTGTGTCTATCCAAATGAAATTAGGAACCAAGGTAGATATGCACACTACTGAAAGAAAATGTACCAGCTGCCTCCTGGCTCAAACAGCTGATACAGTAGATGATCTCAATGGCAACAGATAGTTTGACACTTGTTCAGCACATGATACTTGATTTAATTAGATGAACAAAGGGAACCTGCACAAAGCAAGGCGTTGCTTTGAGAGGGAGCGTGGGATGGGGTGGAGGAGGTCATGTTTGCCCTTCTGGATCTTTAAGAAGCAGCTCAACTTAGGGAGTGCCAAATTATGTAAGATATCCGTGCTTCATTAAAAGACGCTGTGACTGCAGATAAACAACTGTAGTTGCAAACTGAGATTAGGGCAGCAATTGCACTAGACGTTTCTGCCACAGTGACTCTCTCTTGGTGATAATGCAGTCGAAGTTTCCAGGCTACGGCTGGAGCTATAAACAATGTTTTGCAGTTCAGCGTACAGCTGCTATCGGGTGTTCCATCACCCAACGTTGAATCAGTCAGTGCCTGCATTTAGACATGGATGATCTCCCTAAAATAGACACAAAATGCTGGAGTAACTCAGCGGGGCATGCAGCATTCCTGGAGAGAAGGAATGGGTGACATTTTGGGTTGAGATCCTTCTTCAGACTGATGTTAGGGGAGTGGGTGGTACATATATACGGAAGTGTATAGATAAGGAATTAGAAGGTGTGAAAACAGGACAAAGGGAATGGAGATCAAGGAACATGTCGAATAGATCAGTGTTAGTTACCTCGTTGGCTTGGTCTCCAGGCCCACCAGGGTGTGAAGTGGCTTGAACATCAGCAGGTCCACCACAGATTAGTGAGGAGCCTTATGGGCCTGTTCCACTTAGGCTATTTTTTAGGCCACTACAGACGACTAGTTTGTCGCTACATGTTTGCCGGTGGTCGCCGGGAGTAGTCTGCTCAGTCGCGAAAAAAGTCTTTCTGGTCGCCGCTAAATTTTCAACATGTTGAAACATTTTCGGCGACGATGGGGTTGACGCCAATGAGCGTAGCTTGATATAGGTGCTGTCGTAGATCGTCGCCAGGGTGACAAAGGTTGTTGCCGGTTTTTCGGTGACCTGCTACGGCTATGACAGTCGCCGGCAGTTGCCTAAAAAATCGGCAAGTGGGACAGGCCCATTAGGCTGACCTGTCCCAGAAACCTGACAGCCAGATGAGGCCTGCCTTGCTTCTGCCAGCTGTCAAATGGCACTAAATATTTTTGAATATGGAGAAATTATAAAAATGTTGTAAAATAATAATTTAATTAAATAATTGAAATGTAAAATTCAATATATAATTGGCTAAAAACCTGTGAGATGTAAATTAAAATGGAAATAATTTCAAGGAGATTTGATTTCTCCACCACTCAGACGTTCCATCTGCCAAGGAAATCAGTGCAGTGCTGTCAACGGACCGGTTGTGATCTGGTGCAGAATCTAAGGGCTGTTTTATTTTCTTTCGCATGTGTTGGATTATGTGGATGTTGTGAACTCGCCTCCACTTACGCTGTTCTTTTCAGGACTGCCATTTGACCAGCGAGCTGTCATCCATTTTGATAATATTTTTTGCAGTATCCGCACTGGTTGCTGAGTCAGTCACCACACACTGTCATAAGCTTGTTTGCTACAGCTTGTATTTGCTCAGTGAATCATAACAACTATCGTCTTGGATGTCCATTGGGAACAGCTCTGATAACAGTTCAGGTTATTTTGGATGAATACGTTTCCCATTACAAGTGGCACAGCGGTGCAGCTGATAGAGTTGCTGCCTCTCAGTTCGATCCTGTCCTCGGGTGCTGCATGTGTGGAGGCTGCACATTCTCGCTCTGACTCCTGACTCTGACCCCTGTGCTCCTTCATCCTCTTGTATCCCAAAGACGTGCAGACTGAAATGAATTGGCCACTGTCAATTACAGAGTGTGTAAGTGAAAGGTAGAAGCTAATGATGGAAACGTGAGGACAGTATAATAGGATTAGTGCAAATGATTACTTGATGATTGGTGCAGACTTGGTCATCTGAAGGCCTAATTCTCTCTGTATAACTCTATGCAGCATGCAATGGTGTTTAATTAGTTTAATAATTGTATAAGAGTGGGAAAAGGACACTGGTGTTTTTTCAGGGTTCTGTCGAATGCAGTTATGGTCATTGGATCACAGGATACATTGTGCAGGCACCCTGCACTGGAAGAAGTTCAGGGTAATGAAAACAATCCGGTCAGACTCATGACTGTTCCTTCAGTATATTTAACGTGAGGAATTCCCGCACATATTATACTTGGCTGAAATGAAGGGCTAAAGTGGGGATGGGGAGGACAAAGAGAAGCAAATCAAACTGCCAGCTCCATCTGGAGCAATATGTGGTGCTGTCCTTGTGGCGTTTGCATGTTACTCCTGTGACAGAGTGGGTTTTCTCTGGATGTTCCAGTTTCCTCCCACATCTCCAAGACATGCAGATTTATCAATTCATTGGCCTCTGTAAACTACACCAAGTTCTGGTAAGGTGGTAGAATCACCTACACATATACTAGATCTTTGGGGTGGGGAGGTCTTTGAAGGCGTGCAGTGGGCAGATGGGCCAGTTTCTGTGCTGCATCTCCCTGTAACTACATGTCAATTCTTCTATGTTTTGCAGGTCCAGCCACTCTGTGATTCATTCTAATGACCCTCCACTGTAACTTCAGCATCTCAAATCGATGTAGTAAGTCTCCTGTTTAGTTTTGAATCTTTCCTGCAATTTCATGCTCTGTGCCAGCACTTGCAGTTAGGACTCTGCTGGTCCAAGTCTTGCGCTAGTGTGGAAACTGGCATCTGTTGCCCCGTTTTGCTGAACAGTCCTTGTCTGCTTTTGCATTTAGATGCAAGAACCTAAGCACCAATAGGCCACTCGGTCCCTGTAGCTTGCCTCGCCATTTAAAAGGTCTGATTTGCCACAAAGCTAGAGACTGGCGTGACCAACTATCTATCTAATTGGAGAACCTCAAACTATCTTTAATGGGACGTTACTGGATTTTATCTTGCACCAAACGTTGTTCCCTTTATCCTGTGTCTGTGCACTTTAGATGGCTTCATTGTAATCATGTATAGTCTTTCTGCTAAGTGGATGGCACACATCCAAAAAAACGTGTCCCTGTACACGTGACAATAAACTAAACTAAAAAAAAAAACTATTTCTGTGTTGGTTCCCCATGGCCCTGAATTCCCTGTTCTTATAAATAAATTCTCAGCTCTCTCCCAGTGACCCAGCTTCTACAATCCTTTGGGGAAGCAAATTACAGAGAGTCAACCCCCCTTCCCCCCCCCCCCCCCCCCGGGAAATTGCTTTGTACCTCAGTTTTAAATGACTGCTCTCTAATCTTTTAACATTATCCCTTTATTCAAGATTATTCCACCAGTCAAAACATCTCAAAATCTACCCTGTCCTGGCCGCTAAGGATGTTGTGTTTGAAAATTGACAAAGGATTTTATTACACGATGTGAAAGATGGCAGAGGAATCCTCCCCTCCCCTGCCCTCTAATTAAATCTCCTGCAGCACCATGATAACCAATTACCCAGTTATCAGACCTGGGTCATCACCCAATTGCCCAGACCAGAGGTCTGATGGAGGGTCTCGCCCCGAAACGTCACCTATTCCCTTTCTCCAGGGATGTTGCCTGACCAGCTGAGTCACTCCAGCATTTTGTATCTATCTTTGGTATAAATCAGCATATGCAGTTCCTCCTTATGCATACTCAGTTGTCACATTGTTTTATCAAGAATTTTGCTTTGGCAATTTCTCTGCTATGTGTCTTAACATTGACACACTCATTGGTTGGGGAGCACTTTAAATTGTCCTGAGTCAATATTGGGAGCCACCTATTTGATTCATAACTAACAAATATTTACAATTTGCACCACCCAGCTGCAATTTCTTTGATCAGCTTTTATAAATGCTGGTTATAATGATGTAAAGGATGGGGTAGTTCAAATCTCCAATCGTGAAAACTAATATTCAGGGAAATTAAACTTCAATGGAAAAAATTAAATGAATACTGGACAAACTTAGTGGGTTACGCAGTGTCCATGGAGGCAAAAGTTGGATGTCAGTGTTTCAAGTTGAGATGCTGCATCCATCCAGGCATCAGTTTTTTGTTTTTATTTTAACTTCTATTATCTACATTTTAAATAATGTTCACAACTGCAGCTGATACTTCTCTTCCTCCCATCTCAGATGTGAATGGTATAAACAATGGGATTATTATTATCCCAGTCATCCTTGGCATCTCCTCTGTGGTTCTGATCACGATAATCATATGGAAGACTTGTAAAATGAAGCAAAAGAGGGAACGTGCCCCAGTTATCCTCCTGCAAGGTGTGTGGAACTATTACTTTGTGATAAATGATGTGAATAAATATTATCACTTCTGGGGTCCTATTAGTGCATCGATCTATCCTCAGTACTATTCATGGCAGTGCCCTTAAATAAAGCACATTCCCTTAAAGGCTAGATCGGATAGGTTTTGAGGAGTATTAAGCCAAGTGGGACCTGTTCAATCCCTGTCACAAAGGAGGCCTGGTCCCCCAACGCAACCATTTCCCCAACGCACTATTCCACCACTCACCCATAGCCCCCCACTGTGCAGGGGTGGCTCATTTCCCCTTATCCACCAGCACTCCCTCCCCCTCCTCTTCAGCCTCCCGGTTTTTAAACTTAAAGAAAAAAGTGGAATTGCACACTGCCAGGACTTAAAAAAAGAACCCAATTGCATTTCCCTTGTCCCCCACCCCCACCCCTACTCTTTTTAAACTTTAAAAACTTGCTGCCAGAACTCAGTGTTCTGTGATTGCAACATTGTTGTGGGCAGGGCCAGCAAGGATTTGGATTTTTGACACTGAGAAGTTGTGAAGAGTCTAAATTTTAAGGTTTTAAATATGAATAACTTGTAAAATATAACATCAATCTGAACGAAACTTGATACAAGACACCATAGGACGATGGTGAGTAAGGTGGTCCAAAAATTGTAGCGCCATCCTGTACCGTTTTGGCGTGATTCAGGCCATGAAACACACGCGCGCGGGATATTCCACCATGACACCGGATGCTCTAATTTCCTCCCACACTCCAAAGGCGTACAGGTTTGTAGGTTATTTGGCTTGGGTAAAATTTTTTACTGTAGGATAAAGCTATGGCACCGGGCGATCGCTGGTCGTTGCGGACTTGATGGGTCGAAGGGTCTTTTTCCGCGTTGTATTGTATTGAATTGCACAGATCACATCCTATAAATGTTGGTTTTAAACTTGATTCTATCTCTAGACAAATCTGAGCCTGTCCGTCAGCTGGAGAATGAAAATGGATCTGTGTCGATGGCAACTGAACGGATACTGGCAACCAAAGACCCTTCTCTGAAGCAGTGGGAAATTTCCCCCGAACACATAGTTGGCAATTTGGAATATATGCAGAGTGGGAGTTATGGCCCAATGTATATGGCCAACATCCTCTCTCTGGATGGGTCTGGAGAAGTCAAAGCTGTGTTCAAGTCTCTTCATGGTAAGTAAATAATATCCTTCACATTTTGTGTTTCTTTCTATTCCCTTTGTGGCAACTTATCTCAGTTGTGTTCAAATGTGGGGTTGGCTGTAGAAGTCTACTTTCTATAATTTTATGAATGCCGTTTTAAATATATTTATCTGTTTTGTCGATTGAGACGTGTGATCATGATTACCCTAGTCCGAGCTCAACATCTGGCACCCAGTTGGTAACTCAGTCACTGGACTTAAACATCTGGAAGATTAAGGTTGGGGTTTATTCTTTCACGTTTAGATGCTCACCCCAGTCAATTTCAAGAGATTAAGCACTGGTCTGGGGGGGGGGGGGGGGGGGGGGGGAGGCAAGAAAGAGAAAGATCCCATAGAACAAATGCTGCATTGTAGTGCAGAATTTAGTATGATGGCTACAGAGAGGGTGCAGGTTAAAAAGAAAAGTGCAAGTGCCGGAACAAGGTATATTGGAAGATCAGGAATACATCCTTATGGGAGATCCAAACAATAGTCTCATTCAAGTGGGGGAAGAATCTGTTCTTCAATTGATTGTACATGGTTTATTTTGCCCAGGAAGAGGGGATAAGAGTGAATGACCAGGGGGTGAGGAGTTGATTCTTTTGGTAGCATGAAGTATAGATGGACTCAAGGGGGTGTGGAGGGGGGTTGCGGCAGGTGGAGGCTTCTGGGTTTGTGTGATGGACTGGGCCGCGTCCACAGATCTCTCTATTTTCTTGAGGCCTTGGGTTGAGCAGTTGCCATACCAAGCTACGATGCATCCAGATTGGATCCTTTCTATGGTGCAGTTTATGAAATTGGTCAGGAGTGTTGGAGCCACGCTGGATTTCCTTAGCCTTCTAAGAAAGTAGAGGTGTTGATGTGCTTTCTTGGCCTTATTGCCAATGTGCGTGGATCGTGGCAAATTGTTGGTTTCTTTACACTTGGATCTTGAAGCTCTGGATGGTCTCCTCTTCAGCACCGTTCATTCTGATTCCACCTCGCTTCCCGAGGTCAGTGTCCAGCTTTTTCATTTTGCTGATGTTGAGGGGGAGGTTGCTGTCTGGAAACCATGTTACTAAAGATAGACACAAACATCTGGAGTAACTCAGCGGATTAGACGGCATCTCTGGAGCAAAGGAATAGGTGACATTTTGGGTAGAGAAGAAGATCTCAACCAGAAATGTCACCTATTCCTTTTCTCCAGCAAGAGTGCGGTGGTCTTGGTGGGCTGCTGTTACTCAAGCCTTTGCCTGTCTTCAGTTTAAACCAGCATCTGCAGTTCCTTCCTGCCTGCACTCTGTCTCATCGTTGTTCGAGATCTGGCCCACTTCTGTGGTGTAATCTGCAACTTTGTAACTGGAGTTGGAGCAGAATTTGGCCGCACAGCCGTGAGTGTATGGGGAGTACAGTAGGAGCTGAGGCCACAGCTTTGTAGTGCACCAGTGTTGATAATATTCACGTCTGAATTTTCATTACCTCATTTTATCTGGGAGTGGTGGGTTGGAGATTTTGTGGTTCTTTTTTTAATTTTTATTTTACACGTGTGGTTTGTTTGTGATGCGGAAAGATTTCTGTATTTTCTTTTCTTTATCAAGCTTATTTTTTATTCCGACTGAGATGCCATTCATACGTTTGGCCTCGTGGACCAGTTCCTGTGAAGGGAAAGTTGTCGGCCAGAGTGCCTCATTTTGAAGAGCATGAAGGACCTTTAGTGGCAATGAAGGAAATTGCACCTTGTTCTAATTTCCGGTTGCAGCTAAAGATTCACTTTACAAGCGATAACATGTAATGTAACTCACTGGACATCAGCCAGTGAACTCGTGAACATTCTGGTGATAATATCCTTTGTAGCAGTGACTTCAAATTCAAATTTAATTTCCTCCCCCATCCTAACACTCTTGTGTGCATCGGTCCCAACATGGCACTACCTCGTCTCTTACTAAAATTCTCATTCCCTCCAAGTCCATGTCTCTGCCTCCATCACCTCCCACAACGCGTCCAGAATCTTGCAGTTCTTCACTCTGCCCCTTTCTGCATTCTTGATTTTGTTCATTGCACCACTGGCAGCTTTGCCTTCAGCTAAAATAAATACAAAACGCTGGAGTAACTCGGTGGGTCAGGGAACATCCCTGGAGAGAAGGAATGGGTGACGTTTTTGGGGTCGTGTCCCTGCTTCAGACTCAGACTGAATTGTGTAGATACAAAAAGATAGAATGGGAGACTGAGAGGTCAATTCAAGAATGTGATAATATTGGGGAAGAAGCTGTTTCTGAATCTGGCACTATGTACTTCCAAGCATTGCACTGCAGGTCTCGAATCATCAAGTGCTCCCCAGATACGTCTTGAGCTCTAAGGGTTTTTTGCCTTAATCACCCTTGTACTGTGAATAACGACCGGTACAATCTCATCGATTGTTTGGTGGGAAATAGATCCTTGGCTCATTCGTCACCATTTATGCATTTTTATTTATAATTAGTTTTTTTTCAAGCTATAAGTAGTAGTTCAATAAATGACCATAGAAGATAATTAAAACCATTAAAAACCGCTGTGAAAGGATTAAAAATATAATAACATTAGCACAGGTTGTAGAGAGTTTAAAGAGCTAAGCAATTCCAAAAGTTGTGGGCGAACAAACGGTTTGAGGGATTGCATGGAAAGAATATCCCCAATCAAATATTGTACAGAGTGCGGTGGTCTTGGTGGGCTGCGTGGCTCCTTTTTAGTTCCATATTTGGTCTATTGGCTGGTGGTGGAGGTTGTTCTTCTTAGTCCCCGTGTCTGTACTCCTGGGTGCTGGGCTAAAAGCAGAGTTTTCAGTAGAGGGAGCTATAAGCACGTTTAAACGATAGATTACATTGGCTGCTTGGACAAAACCAACAGTGAGGTGTATAGGAATTGATTTTTATTTTGTTTTGCTGGTGCTGACTTGACTCTTTTCCCATTCTATGAGCAGTTTGTCTCTGTCTTAACTGGGCATGAGTTTCCTGAATCACTGGTACTATTATAATGTGTAAGAGACGTTTGGATAGGTGTATGTAGAGGTATGGGCCAAATGCACAGAGGCAGGACCAGCGTAGATGGGGCATCTAGGTCAGCATGAACATGTTGGGCCAAAGGGCGTGTTTCCGTGCTGTATGACTCTATCTCGCTGGGATGTCGCACCAACAAGTGAAGCTCGAGTCGGTTGTGAAAGGCTGATGCTGTTCAGCAACAGGCGGGGAGAACAGTAAACCTCCACGCAAGCTGCCTGGCCAACGGGAGTGTTCCTCCAGATCCCACTCATTTGCACGAGACCCTTTCGAATAGGGTTATGTGGAGGCTACAGAGGCAGTGACAGGAGGTGCTTCAGCAAGTATTTAATGGGTTCTAGTAGTTCAAAGGCATCGTCACGAAATTGACATTTACAAAGAACTCTTCGCCAAAAAGGACAAGGACACTTGCAGTGGGAACATAATGTAACATCTCCAAATAATTCTAGTAGCGTGTTGAAATTTTGATGAGCTTTTCTATTCAAATTCCAAGTCTGTCAGATATGGCCATGAACAATGAAGCATCGTAGCAAAAGGATTTTGGAACAGTTTTCTTGATTTATACAATTCTGTGCTTTTTGTTACATTAGACAACGCAAGTGCAAAGGAATTGAGGGACTACCTGGACCTGCTGAAGTTCCACACAAAGATCTGTAATCATGAATCCATTGTGAAACTGCTGGGCTGTCAAACGGAGAGAATGCCCCTATACTTGTTGTTGGAGTTCGCGAATGGGGGAAACCTATTGCACTCCTTGTGGAAATGTCGTGAGGTTTGCAGATGATTTATTGTATCTGTTTTTTTGGAAGAAACACATTTTAAAAGTTTGCTTCACTCATTATGGGTGAGCCGAATTCGGCTTGTGTTATGTGATTATACTATATTTGTTGGAAAATTACCAGCAGAAATATCCCAAACAATTTTTATTTTGGTAATGGTTAATGAATCCATGGATTCACCAGCACCGCATTCCACCATTGCGCTGGGGTTGGCCATTGACTTAAATTTAAATCAGAACACCATTCATTCAGCACCAACAACAATAGACAATAGGTGAAGGAGTAGGCCATTCGGCCCTTTGAGCCAGCACCGGCAGACAATATGATAATGGGTGATCATCCACAACACATTCTAGACGAAACTGCACCCCGCCCACCACCCTTATGCCCCTGTCCCACTTAGGAAACCTGAACGGAAACCTCTAGAGACTTTGTGCCCCACCCAAGGTTTCCGTGCGGTTCCCGGAGGTTTTCGTCAGTTTTGACCATTAGGGAGACTGACAAAAACCTCCGGGAACCGCACGGAAACCTTGGGTGGGGCGCAAAGTCTCCAGAGGTTTCCGTTCAGGTTTCCTAAGTGGGGCAGGGGCATAACTATCCCTTCCTTCCACTGGCATACCTGTGGCAGAAGTCTGCAGAACCCACCACAGTGATTTTCTGTACCTCGCTCAACTACAGTTCCCAAAGCAGAGACTACCACAACGCGTCCCCAATATATTGCTGATCCTCCATCAGCACTTATGGCTCTGTAAGCTTGTACCAAGTGACATAGCTCAATCCCAGAGTCCATCTTAATGTGCAGACAGGAACTGCAAAATATTAGTGGCCAGTGAATTGTGTCAGAATTTATCTGCTGTACCCTATTTATTATTGTAAAATATTATTTATTTTCTCTCCCCATGTGTAGACAGAAGCTCAAGTTGCAGAAGGAGAACTTGAACTCACTGAGAGAAATGTATATAGCATTGCAAAGCAAGTAGCATGTGGACTGGTAAGTTTAACCTGTACTTGTCAGAATAATTTCTACCGAAACTAGCTAAATATTATAAGTTACTCAATACAAAAAGTATTGGGACAGCAGAGAGTATCTGAGTGACAAAGAATCTGACGCCCTTTTGTCCACTTTTCACATTTTGTCTTTGTCACTTAAGGGCCTGTCCCACTTGGGCGTCATTTACGCGACATCGTAAAAATTGGTTGGCGCGTCGTGATGCGCATGGCGCGTGGTGAGGCATGGTGGCGTATGCAGTGACGCACGGTAACCCGCTGCGCCCCAGGATTTTGGAATGCTTGAAATCCTCGCAAGCATGGTTACGCACAGTGACGAATGAACATTGCCTATGCTCATTTATTATGTGTCAACGTCCGTAACCATGTGCTGCCCGTACGCCATCAGCGCACCATTTGCGCTTCATTTGAGCACCGCACCACGTGACCACCTGGGTATAAAGTGAGCGTAGTTTTGAAAATGGTTCACTGGAAAAATCCTTGCCACGGAGATCGGACTAAGTACGAATGACATCGCAAATGGCTCCCAAAAGAAGCAGCGCCCTCAAGAGCATTTGCCGTGCGACTGTCGTACTATAGACGATTTTTGCGCGACAGTCACTGCCAGCCCGTCGTGTAAATGACGCCCAAGTGGAACAGGCCTTTTGCTCCACCCATCTGCCGTTCACCACCCCGCTCCCCCCACCTCTCACCTTTATATCTAGCTATTACTTGCCAGTCTTTGCCCAACCTACACCTCTCTTTTCCTGCTATTTCCCCCCCCCCCCCCCCCCCCCTTCTCCACAGAGTCTGAAGAAGGGTCCTGACCTGAAATGTCGTCTGCCCATTCATTCCACAGATGCTGGCTGACCCGCTGAGTTCCTCCACCACTTTGTTTTGTGTTGAGTCTAACCTACGGAGACTGTTAGGAGTTGGTCCCTACAGGAGTGTTGGGGAATTGCAGTTTAGTGTTCACTTGTGTACACGGGGCACAGTTGTCAAAACTACAGGTAGCTGGCCACCATCTCTGGGACTTCATTGGCTCAGATATATTTCTGTTAACTTTGAAGTTTTTAATTTTATCAGATGAATGTAGCTTTGTAAGTTAATTGGCTTCAGTAAAATTGTAAATAGTCCCTGATGTATAGGATAGTCTTGGTGGACGGGGTGACCGATAGTCGGCATGGATCCGGTTGGTTGAAGGTCCTGTTTTCACAGCTGTATCTCAAATGCCTAAAGTCGATGAACCACAGAAGTCGAACTCTTTGGTTTGACACAGTTTTAAAGATTACTTGCCATATACTTGCCATATACAATTCCCTGTCAAATCAAGGGCATTATGTCCTCAAGAATACTTTATTTGGTCTGTTTATGTTGGTCTGTTTTGTGTTTCAACAAGGCAGTTATCTGTCAATAGGGCTTAATCATGGAAATATTGCTGAAATGGAAAACAGTATTTTCTGTAGAATTGGCCCATTTGCACATTGGAGTTGCTATGCCCTTATCGGAAGAGTTGAGAACTTTTCCCACCAATTAATGCGTTGCTGCTCCTTAATTCTTAATGCATCTTCCCCAATCTATGTGTGCAAGTCTTTTTCAGGGAACCCTGTCTTTTCATTTACCTCTTCTGTAAGTGACTCCTGTAATTCCAGGTTGTCACCGATCCTCTGATCCACAATGTGATGTTTTACTTTGAAGGCTTTGAACAAGGATTCTTAATTATTTTCTTAATCATATTGTTACTCCTGTGTTTCTGTGAGTTTTTGAGGATTCATCCAGAATTCTGTAATGTAATTTTGCTCTAATCCTTCACCTTTAGCAAGCTTTCCCTGTGCCATCTTTGGTTCAAGGAGAGAATCCCAGCATGCCCATTCAAATCTTGTGGCCAAAATCTCCCATCTCTCAATCTTTCCAGTAACTTTCTGTACTTGGTCCAAGACAGTCACTTCTTCCTTGAGTTGGGTGACTAGAGTTAGGGCATGTATCTCTGGCTTAACCTGTGCTTTTTACAAGCTCAATGCAAATTGTCCATATTTGGATTCTTCGCCTCTGTTTCTGAGTACAAAGATCCCATATGCTTAACGACTTGCTCTCTTGATATTCCCTCCACTTTCTAAGATTTACGTCCCAGAACACCCAGCTCTTTACGCCCATGCCATTTATGTCGCCTCTTTTTATGCTTTCTCATCACACGTTTTCCTTTTAAATTGCACCTGCCTCTTGTGTTCACATTCAGCCAGTTTTCCTATGTCTTCTTGCAGGAATTAATCAGTGCCAAACCTTTAGTGTTTGAAGGGCACAGCATTGATTGATTCCATGACCAGTTTAAAGGATATTGACTGGCACTGCTACAACCTCTGCTATGAATCTGTCAGACCGGGTAATTCATCGGAAACTCCATTTGGCTGCCAGTCGTGGGTCAGTGCACACAATCCTGCCTCTGGTTCGGAAGCTTGTAGATTCAAACCCCACTCCAGTGATTTGAGTAAACTGTGCACCTTCTGGTTGTCCTGTACTTCAGGTGAGGTTGTAACACGACAAAAGATTTTCTGCTGAAGAGAATGGTCTGAAGATCATTCTGAGGAAAGGTCTCGACCCGAAACGTCGCCCATTCCCTCTCTCCAGAGAAGCTGCCTGTCCGGCTGAGTTACTTCAGCATTTTACGTCTATCTTCGTTTTTTTATTTTTTTTATTTCAAAATTTACTTTATTCGTGAAATAAATATATACAAGAGTCCATCCTACATCCTCGGAGGCTATGCATACATTCAATAGTTTACCCAAATCACAATTTTACCCCACGCCCTTGCCACTCATGTGGCCCCCTTCCCTTATTTTGAGGGGCGTCTCCACCACACCCTGCCCCCCATGTTCAGCAGCGGAAGGACCCTAGATTATGGTCTTCCCCCACCGAGCCTTGGCGTTGGCTGCACCAAGCTTCAGTGCGTCCCTCAGCACGTACTCCTGTAGTCTGCAGCGGGCCAGTCGGCAACATTCCCCAACGGACATCTCGCTCCGCTGGGTGGTCAACAACGCTCATGTTGACCAAAGAGTTGATGACCTTCCAGCAGCACTCGATATCAGTCTCTGAATGCGTCCCTGGGAACAGTCCGTAAATCACAAAGTCCTCTGTGACGGAGCTGTTCGGAATAAACCGTGACAGGGACCCCCTGCAGACCTCTCCAGACTCTCTTTGCGAATCCGCACTCTGCAAAGAGTTGGGCAACCGACTCCTCTTGCAGTTCCTTCCTAAAGATGTCCTGATGACCAGTACACTGGATTCTTTGATAGATTAACTCACTGATGGCCCTGTTGGGTCAGAGTGAGCTACTGCGACACATCAAATGTGATAAAACCGCAAACGTATCAAAGAAACAGGGTAGAGACTGAAGAATGATCAGCCATGATCATATTGAATGGCGGTGCGGGCTCGAAGGGCCGAATGGCCTATTCCTGCACCTAATTTCTATGTTTCTATGTTTCTATGAAAGGTCTTGAAATATCATGTTCTCCAGGAATGCTGACCTGCTGAGTTGATCCAGCACTTTGTGGCTGTATTACCCCCTCAAAAGTACATGATTGATTATGAAGGGTTTGAGATCTCCTTGTAAATGTCAGTATTAATGCGTATGAAACATTGACCTTGCTTCTCTCTGGAATGGTGTTGACTGACCTGTCAGGTTCCAGTATTTTCTATTGTTCTATCAGATTTCAAGTGGACATTCTCATGCTAATTTGTTTCCTCACACACATTTCTCTAAATGTTTTTTTATTTTTAAAAAAAAAAGCAAAAATGCTGAAAAGGGGCAATTGCCATCTTGAAAATAATGTATTTTTAGGCCAGGATTTTATTTTCAGAGTGCAATGCAAATTTTGAAGCACTGGATGTAGTTGGGATGGGAAGGTTTGGCCAGCTTCAACATCCGCCAAGATTCCAGTGCGTTGCCCTTGACTAGATGGTTGGTCTCCATTGTATTGTGCAGGGGTAGATCAAGGACAGCTAATTCACCAGAAACAGCAGTGAACTGATTGAGGGTTGGAAGAGGTAAGATTCTGATGCGTTTTGCACTGTGTGTAGTAAATGGAATTGAAAGGATCGTGTTTAGAATTTACATTTTCTTTCTATCTGCTTCTTCCAAGAATATCTGTTCAATCGGGTTGTGGACGGGAGTACTGTTCATGTTTAATAAGCTGCTGTGACTCAGTAGAAAGCAGGGACTGATGATAGAGAATTTTAATATCTCTGTGGTGGTGCGTAAACTAATTTCAGAATTAGCTGGCGTGAGGGTTTCTGAGACAAAGCCTCTTTGTTGTCTTCTTTGATAATGTGATGGCAGTTACCTCATTGAAAGCTTCCAGCTATGAGCAGAGATGGAAATTCTGGCTCTTCTTGTCATCCACAGATTAACTGCTGTTCATTTTCCTTAGCAGAATTGTAGTTCTGTTTTCACTAAAACCCAGTTGAAAACATTGCATATCCAAAACTCTCTATTCAGACTGTGTATCCATTTGGAACAGGAATATCTGACTACAAAGCACCACCTAATCCACGGGGATGTGGCCGCCCGGAATTTACTGATCCACGACAATCTCACCATTAAACTGAGTGGCCTGAGCCTGGCCTTTGATGTTTACAAGACGAGGACTCTCTCATCCCACAAAGCAGCCCAGGTTCCCATTAAATGGCTTGCACCCGAGAGGATAATGAAGCTGCCAATTACGGAAAAGAGTGACACGTGAGTATAAGACTGCTTCCTATTGGAATGGAGTGGAGAGTTCAGTGGGGTCTGAAGTGTTGTGCGATGTATTGTAGGTACCCAGTGTGGACAGGAACCTGCAGTAAAGATTATGAATGCAAGTGGGACATTGTTGGTCATTGTCAACAGCCGTTCCTTTCTGACTTGCTAACATTTGTAGAGTATTTGATATCCATTCACTGAGGGAGAGAGCTCAGTTCAATAGGTACCAGATTTGCATCAGAAAATATTAAATTGTTGACTTAGTTTCTAAACGGTTACATTATCTGTAGCTGTTTGAGTATATTTTAAAATGCTACCTAGGAACCCAATGACAAACTATTAGAGTATCAATGCTGTATTGAACATAACTCCCCTGTCCCACTTAGGAAACCTGAAGGGAAACCTCTGGAGACTTTGCGCCCCACCCAAGGTTTCCGTGCGGTTCCCGGAGGTTTTTGTCCTCCGGCAACCACCTTCAACGAGCATCGCGGCCGGCTTCGACTAAAAAATTACCGATTTTTAAAACGGAAACCATTTTCGACCATTAGGGAGACTGACAAAAACCTCCGGGAACCGCACGGAAACCTTGGGTGGGGCGCAAAGTCTCCAGAGTTTTCCGTTCAGGTTTCCTAAGTGGGACAGGGTCATTGGGATACATATCCATTGGCTTTATAAGAAAGAGTGAGTGTGATTCTGTATGATGAACAACTGCATTTTTATTTATTCACTTTTTTATTTGCAGGTGGTCTTTTGGAATTCTTGCCTATGAAATAATTACTCTAGGTATGTACACAGCCTAATTAACTGCAAGTATTATACATTCATGATTCAATACTTAGCATCTTTTCCAGTGATTTTGCTAATGGACCCTAATGACAGTAAATTTCACTTTATCATTATCCAATTTAAAGGATCCAATCTAAATTCCTTTGAATATTTGGAAGTGTAGCAACTGCAAATGGTGCCTATGTCTCCATTATTCATCTGGGATTATATATCCACTGAGTTATGATGCTGGGATGGAAGTTTGCAACCTTCACGTGGTCCGCCCTGTTTCGACTAATGCAATCAACTTGATCTGCACAAACAGAAGATCAAATAGAACAAATTGCCCTGCAACTTTAGGCTGTGCACGCCACACGAAAGAAGAAGAAGATGATGATGCTGGTTCGAGGCTGGGTTCATGGTGTGGGTGGAAAGTAATGAATGTATAATTGTCAATGGAAACCATTTTGCATTGTAACCAATTCTATTGACCTTTAATTTCTCTAATCAGAAAGGTATAAGATTATGATGGTTGCAGTGTGTTTACTGCAAGCTGTTGGTTCAAAGTGCAGGTTTGACTTGGGGAATGTTGCTGAGCGAGTGATAGTTCACACACTGTTGTGCTTCTATCTAAGTAATAATTACTGATTCTCTGACGACTTTTGCAGGTTCCCCTCCATATCCAGAATTTCAGCCTCTGGAGGTTTTTCCAAAACTGCAAAGAAATTATAGAATGTCAAAACCATCTAATAGCAGCAATGCACTGTAAGTACTTTCCCATTCACCAAATGAATTGAGATCTTTGCAGAGCCTTTACAATAGACAGTCAATAGTATGGAATAGATTGCTTAGTTGTTTGAGCCAGTATGGCTTCTCACTAATAGCTTTAAGAATGTCACTCAAAAATGTCAAAAAAATCAAAAAACTTTGGAGAAGAGACGCTTTTATGCAACAAAGAATGTGCGCCTTGACTTGATGATACCAAAATGGCTAGCACTTCTGTTAAGATCATGTTCTGTTCTGAATTCCACACCAGAATAATTTCATACCTAATCAAATCACTGTTGACTAGATTACTCTTCAGCCCTGGTTAAGCACTAAACTACATGGTTACTGGCTATAGTTAAGTGGAGACACATGAGACTGCATATGCTGGAATCTAGTGCATCAATCTTGAGTGCTGGAAGAACTCGGGATCAGGCAGCATCTGCGGGGAAATGAAGAGGCGGTGTTTCTGGTCGAGACTCTACTTCAGACTGGTGGTCTGGTGGTATTTGGCTGCTGATCTGTTTCCCACTAGATCAGCAAATGTAATCCATTAGAAAGGTATCAGCCTTGGAGTTGTGCAGCGAGGTGGTAATGTGTCAGGGTGATGAATTGACCACCAGTGATAATTTAGCCTCTTTAGCAGTCAGATGGAAGGTGGCAGAACAGATTACAAGTTTCAGCAGGTGAGCAAACAGTCGTATTTTCCAAAAAAGTTGCATCTCAGACATTTTGGGATTTGGAGTATGCACTACTATTTCTACGTGCCCCACAGTCCTAGAGCCCAAAAGGAGTTGGTTCTCATCCGGTTACTGGAGAGTGATGTCTAATTAATCCTGCAGCTTGAGTGAAGAGATTGCAGGAAATTAGCTTGCTCCCCCTCAATTTAAAACTCCTGGAAGTGACAGAGTGCGGCAATGCAAAAGTTACAGTCGAGTGTTGGGTAGGCAACTGGTGCACCAAGAGGAAACCTGCAGAGTCATGGGGAGAAAGTAAATGGCCCATGTTAAGGGTCGCAGCACTCAAACAGCTTTGTTTGATGCAGATTTAAAAAAACAACAATATTGCAGAATTCAATCTGTTTTCATTCCCTATTTTAATCTCTCAGAGAATTGTTTATTTTGAATGGTGAGCGCTGAGGACTTTGTTCGGAAACTGGTTGGCTTAGTTATCGAACACTGAGCTAAGTGAAAATGCACAATTAGAATGAAGCAGTAACACGTGTGATTCATGGTTAATGAGGTCAGTGGATATTCAGCTGTCACATTGTTGTGCTCAGGAGCTTGTTCAGGCCTGTTCTTCCATCACTGTTTCCATTGGAATTCAATACTAAATGCAGCTGTATTTTTGTTTAATACGGATCAGGAAATATTTTTCCATTCACCATTCGTTAATATATTTCTGCCACATAACACACATATACGAAAACTAAGATATGCTCACCATATATATATCTCGTCCCCAGTCCCTCTGCCATAAAGTCATATTGATTTGAACCGTGACCTAGGAACCTGTAAAATCATACGTTGTAACTTTGTTTGCCATTTCCCTTCCAGATATGATCTGATGAAACACTGCTGGCAATGGAAGGCGTATGATCGGCCAAGCTGGTCAGAGTTGATCAATAAACTCAATTCCTGGATGAATACTGCTGACAAGGTTGAATTGCTAAAAGTAGCTGATGATCTGGACCTTGACCAATACAAGCAAGCTGCTGGTGTTTTCTAGCAAGAACTACTATGCAAAAGCAGCTTGGCTGGGACCATTTTATAACTGAAAGTGTTGAGGCAAATGCTCATTACCGGTCACAATGAGTATTAATCTCAGTCGCAGAATACTGCCTGCTATACAGACTGGGAATTTGTGCTCTGGTTGGCCAAACTGTGACTGGATTGGATTATGCAGTGGATTAACCCAACATCCTGTTGTGACTGATGACTTGGAGAAGCTCTCTTGGGCTGTGGTAACCCAGGATCTTTCACTGCTGTTGCTGAAATTCAGTGATGGCTTGAATCTAACACAAAGCCACTTGTACAACCAACACAGCACTCTGATGTTTGACGACTGAGGGAAGACGAATCTGCTGGAGGACGACATGGGCTGTTGCAATCGGAGAGTAAAGTGCAGTGAACTCCAGAATATAAGCTTGTGTGTACTCGGTTCATGATTAGTGGGTGAAAAGGTTTCTTAGTTAAAGGAGAAGAAATGGTAACATACTGTTACACACAATTGACTAATCTGTCTGCTGTGAAGTTCAAATATGTAACATCAGTTTCGTTTTGACTTCACCCCCTGCACTTATAAAACAGGCTGCTACTAAAAAAAATCAGAGGAATTCTATAGGTCACCGTGAATCTTCAAATGTAGGAGTAATTTTCTTGGGTGAGTTGGGATTGGAAGGCATTTGCAAAACTTGAAAATAAATGTAAAATCTGGTTAAAGTTGCAGCTGGTTTCTAACTTTGATAGATCCTAATGTATGCTGAAGCGTATATTCCATTGATGTGGAAAAGCTGGTCCTATATCTCTAGCCCATTCCAAGTTTCCTTCACCACTTGATAACTTGAGCAGTGTGTAAGCATATCTCCTTGGCCTGATACAAATATTTACAGTGAAATAAACTGGAGAAACATTGGAATGGAATTTTTCTGCAAAAAATAAAAATCCTTTCTCTGATGATGCAATGATTTTATCTACGGTCGTGAATCGGTTGAATTCATTGCCACCTGTAGAAGCCAAGTCAGTGGATAGTTTTAAGGTAGAGATTGACAGATTCTTGATTAGTAAGGGTGTCGGGGGTTCTGGGGAAAAGGCAGAAGAATTGGGTTGAGAGGGAAAGATTGATCAACCATGATTGAATGGGGGAGTAGACGATGGGCCGAATGGCCTAATTCTGCTCCTAGAACTTATGAACTATATTGTCTGGGTGTAGAGTAACAACCTATTTTCTGCTGCTGCTGGTGTTGCTTTCAGAAACCTGGCCTTATCAAGGAGAGCCCTATTTAATGTGATCATCAGTTGTAGGGGCGGAAATAGGCCATTCGACTCATCAAGTCCACTCTGCCATTCAATCATGGCTGATCTATCTTTCACTCTCAACCCCATTCTCCTGCCTTCTCCCCATAACCCCTGGCACACATACTAATCTATCAATCTGTGCCTTAATTAAGTCTTCACAGATTTGTTAATGATCTGTGGGTAAGTTTGAGAGAACAGTGCCAAGTGACTTTATTAAAGAAAGTTAGATTCTTCAGTCACTCAGTCACTTGCTGGGGGCTTCATGCTGAAAACAGGGGGTGGGGGAATATTGATTGTCCTGCTGGGCCTCCAAGAAACTAAGGAGGAGTGGGAGATGAGACCTGAGGATCAAGGTTTGTTGATAGACATGGGAGGATGACTATTCCAAAAAAACTGTTTACAAAGAAGAGGTGGTTTGCAAAGCCGACTAAAGAGCAACGTGGTTCAAGGCAAAGGTTCTGCAGGAGACACCAAGATCCACCAACAGTTGTGGGCAGTGCAGCATTGCTGAAGTGTGCCAGAGACTCCTGCGTGTGTCAATTAAGGTTCCAGCTCGTTTTGGACAAATGCAGTGGGTATCGGACAAGTGTCTGAATTTTCCTTGCACTGTTATGGCAAGTAAAAGTATGCTATCTATAACAGTACATAACAAATTTCAACCTACAGATTCACCATTCAAAGCATCCCATCGAGATTCATAATACTTTGATTCTCCAACTGCTCTGCCTGAGGTCGCAAGAAATTGCTGAAAGTGTTGGACGTAGCCCAGTCCATCCTGCAAACCAGATTTCCCCCATCCCCTCATTGACTCTATCTACACCATGTTAGCTCAGGAAGGCAGGCAACATAATTGAGAACCATCAGGCAGAAGATGGTTCAATGGTTCTTTATTATCACGCGTACCTACATGATCAACTAAATTGTACCTTTATGTTGGTAAAATTAACTTTTTTTATCTCCTTTAAAAAAAGGAAAGTAACCATTGAGAGTAGATTCCTAGGACAGTGAATATTGTGGCTGTAAGGGGTCAGAGGCAGTGAGTGAATCAACCTCTTCACTCTTCAAACCCTTCAAAGCCTTCCTGTGATCTGCAGGGTATGTTATAAATATGCCTATAAAGATCTCAGGGTTTCAGTAGTGAATGATTTCCTGTAGTGCAAATTCCATTTGCTTAGATGACAAACTCAAACAGTACTCAAGAAGCTTGACTCCATCCCGGGCAAAGTAGCTTGTTTGATCAGCACCATATCCAACATTGGTCTAGTGTGGCTGTAATGTTTGCCTGCTGCTATGTGCTCTGGAAATAAAGATTACTTTGGGAAACATGCCCTATGGCCCCAACCAGTAATATCTAGAGTCACCATGCCCCTTGGAATAGCTTTCATTTGAAGTTTCCCTCCAATCCAATTAAGATTTCACTTTGAAAATCTATTGCTCTTTCATTATTGTCGAAGCATCAAAATCATGAAACTCTTCACGTAATAGTGTTGTGGGAGTTTCCCAGTTTCGAGGAGGTTCACATTCACTCTCTCTTTCCACTGCCAGAGCCTGGCCCACTGGGTACTTCCAGCATTTTCATAAATGTTTAGTAGATAAATTAAGCAGTTAACAAGGTGGGTTGAGTTTTGGTTGGACAAGCTGAAAGCCATTACAGAAAAATTTCAAAAAGGCCAGCCATTTACTGAGGCCCCACAGTTAACAAGCTGAGGGGAGTTTCAGTAGGACAAGCTGACAGCAGTTGGCATCCTTCAGTGACTTTCTTTGTTGGTGTATAAAAGGAATGTAGATACAAGTTGACTCGTCTGTTGGGCTGGCTGTGTGGAGGCTAAGTGTTATGTGGAGTGCGAGGCTTTGGCTCAAGAGGCTTTAGTGTAGAGTGATGGCGGAATAAGGTATGGTCTTTTTTTCTTTCATGGGCTTACCTTGGTCCAGTGCAGTAAAGATGACAGTTGTATCCAACTGCAGGATGTGGGAAGTCGGGGAGAATTCCTTGAGGATTACACTTGCGTGAGGCGTGTCAGGCTATAGCTCCTTACAGAGCAGTGTTGGGGAACTGGAGCAGCGCCTGGACAACATCTGGATCATCCCCAAAGACTGAGGTGGTCATAGATAGGAGTTGCAGTGAGGTGGTTATGTCTAGGTTAGGGGCTGAAAGTAGATAGTGACCACTAGGATAAGAGAGTAGGCACAGAGTACTGGAGTCCCACTGTGGCCATTGTCCTTGATAACGGGTACTGTTGGAGAGGATGTTGGGTCAGGTGAGGGCAGTAGCAGTTGGCTCTGTGGCATCGAACCTGGCTCTGAGGCATAACAGGGAAGGGTGGAGTCTGGCAGAGGGATAATGATAGTTGACTCGTTAAGTTAGGGGGGCACAGACAAGACTTGAGGATGCTGTGTTTCCCCCCCTCCAACCCCGGGTGTCGGGGTCCAAGATGTTTCCAAGCAGCTGCAGAACATTCTCAAGGGGGAGGATGAAGAGCCGGAAGTCATTGTGCAAACTATGTACGTAAAAGAGACAAAGGAGGTGGAGGGGTTGCGCTACTAATCGGGGAGACTGTCACAGGGGCACTCGGAGAGGACCTACTGGAAGGTTCTTCCGCTGAGGTGATATGTGTAGAGCTTAGAAATAAGCAAGGTGAAAGCACGGGTTGTGTGGCATAGTGGTGCAGCGGTAGAGTTGCTGCCATACAGTGCCAGAAACATGGGTTCGATCCTGACTACGGGTGATGTCTGTATGGAGATTGTACATTCTGCCTGTGACCGCATGGGTTTCCTCCAGCTACTCCGATTTCCTCCCATATTGCAATGAGGACATGGAGGACAGTGAGATAAGCGTGGAGAATATTAATGTGCAAGGGGAGTTTGAGAGTAAGGAGGTAGTGTTGGGGCTCTCAAGACCATTAAGGTGAACAAAACACCAGGACCTGATGGGATTTACCCCAGGTTATTGAGAGGCAAGGGAGGAGATTGCAGAGCTTCGCGTCTTCTCCAAGCAGGATGGAAAGTAACTAAAGTTGTTCTTTATTTAAGAAGGGATGCAGAGAGAATCCAGGGAATTATAGGCTAGTGCCGCCAGTGAGTCGTATGTCAATGGGAGGGAAGCTATTGGATAAAATTATCCACGATAGGATTTACTCTCAAGATAGACACAAAAAAGCTGGAGTAACTCAGCGGGACAGGCAGCATCTCTGGAGAATGAAAATGGGTGATGTTTCGAGTCGAGTCCCTTCTTCAGGATTTACTCTCATTTAAGAGGATGGGTTAATTAGGGAGTGCCAACATGGTTTTGTATATAGATCGTGTCTGACTAACTTGATCAAGTTTTTGAGGTGTCAAAGATGGTCGATGAGACTTGGATGGTGGCTGTGGTCTACATGGATTTCAATAAGGCATTTGAAAAGTTCACCATGGTAGGCCGATCCAGAAGATTAAGATGCATGGAATTAAGTGACTTTTGTTGCATGGATACAGAACTGGCTTTCTGATAGAAGACGAAGGGTTGTGGTGGATGGACAATATTCAGGCTGGTGGTCTTTGACTAATGGATTCTGTAAAGATATGTGTTGGGGCCTCTGCTGTTTGTAATGAATACATTTCTTCATCAGATGGTGAATCTATGGAATTCTCTTCTCCGTGGATGGTGGAGATAGTTTAAATATTTGAAAGATTTATGGTTATTGGGCACTGATGCAGAAGAAAAGTTGTGGCCAGCATAGATTGCCCATTTTCATATTGAATGGTGGGGCAGGTATAACTGCCCCGGTGGCCTAGTCATGCTCTTTTTTTTGTGTTCTTGTGAATGTCATCCTGTATAGAGACAATACACCTTTTATTTGGGTGGTATTTGCATCTTTAGCAATTGGAACTGATGGACTTGAGTGAGTTATTTTAAAATTATCCTAAACGATTGAATTGCTCAGCTTCCAAGCAAAGATCAGTTTGGGTCATTTTAACTGAGTTTTTAATTACATTGAAGCTTACTTCATAATCATACAAGATGCGGGGTGAAAGATTGCAACCTTCACGTGGTCCGCCCTGTTTTGACAAATACATCAACCCGGCGTGCACAATCAAATAGAACAAGTTGTCCTACAACTTTAGGCTGTGCACACCATACGCAAGACGATCATACAAGGGACAAACTAGGTAAATTGTTTGCCATTGTTTCCCATTTAATAATTTAAAAACACACATAATACAGATTTGGCTAATTTTATTTTATTGGGGGAAAATTTTTGTACTCAAATATTTACAGGCATTACATATAAATATCAGTTCCAAACTTCAGACCTGTTAACAAGGTTCTGTGATTAAATTAAGATTATTTAATCCAGTGCTAGAAAAATCAACCAAAGGTTTGTTAATGACATTCCACTTTAGTTAGTTATTCCTACATTTTATCTCGGAGGTGGATCAACTAGTCCTCTGAAAAAGGGATTGGAAAGAAAACAAGAAAAATAGAAACTTCTTCAATAACAATTTGAGCCAGTTTTTAAAGTGTTACATCACTAACATGGATGTAATATTACATGTAGCAGCAGCAACACATTTTAACATGAGCATCCATCACAGTGACACTCCACATTCCTCACTGTGATGGAAGGCGAAAATAAGTTCAATCTCTTCCCTTTTCTCTCCTGTGGTCGGGGGCCTCGAGTCCACCGTTGACGGGATGATCTTGACTCCCGTAGCCGGCGGCGAGCCCTCCGCGTTAAGGCGAACAGCTCCTGCATCGGGGGGATGTCAGCTCCCCCGCGCCAGACGATCGAACCCCGCGTTGGGGCTGGTCGAACTTTCCGTGACATTGGAGCTCCCGACATCCACGGCGAGCTCACGATGGCCGTGGTTGGAGCGATCCCAGGCAAGAGATCGACCCCGATGTTAAGTCCACGCCTATGCGGTGGGGCCCAAGGTCAGTCCGAGGAGGCCTCCAGCTCCATCGATGGTAAACCGCAGAGCGACCCGAAAATTAATCGCTTCTCCGGTAAGGTAAGAAACTGAAAAAAGTTTCCCCCTCCCCCCACATAAAACAAACCGGATGAGCATATTGCCATCTTCAATGGACTCTTGTCAAGTTCTGGCTCTGGCTGGTTGATGCAATTTAACGGTCTCAAAAAATTGCAGACTCAAGTGTACAGGCTATTTGTATTGCTAAATCTGCTTGTTTTCCAGCACTATCCAACTCTTCCCTCAAAATATGCTGTACATATGACGGCATAGTGGCAGAAGCCCTTGTGCAAAATATTGCTCCGATTACCAGTGCACGGAAAATGATTTTACAACTATGCTGAATATGGATGGTGCATATTATTCAAATACACTAACAAGTAGTTCAGACTCTGTCTGGATTCTGCAGAATTTATTATTCCATGAATACATTGCCACAAGCCCTGTGCAGCACTGTGCTGTAACAGTACAGTAGCTGTCTTACAGCACCACGACCCTGGTTCGATCCTGACTCCAGGTGCTGCCTATATGGAGTTTGTATGTTCCTTCATGACCATGTGGGTTGTCTCCGGGACTCCAGTTTCCCCCCCCCCCACATTCCAAAGACATACAGGTTTGTAGGTTAATTGGCTTCTATAAATTACCCCTTGTGTGCAGGATGCAAAACTGGGATAAAATAGGATTAGTGTATGGGTGATCGTTGGTCAGCATGGCCTGAAAAGCCTGTTTCAATGCTGTATTTCTGAACTAAACTTGTTTGTATTTCACACATGAATTATCTGCATAAAATGGTAAATGGCACAGAAATTAAGCTAAGTTCCTTACAAAAAGATCCACTTTAAAATGTACATGGATGCAATGTGCTTCATATACAAAAAAACTTTGCACACTACGAGCAAAAAGAAAAAAGTCTTGTAGTTGCTGCAATTCTCATACCTCAAAGTGCTTTGAAATACTTGACTACGAATTGCTTTTCACAGGTGTATTATAGGAAACAAACCTGCTAATTTGTTCACTAGCTCACAAACAGCAAGATGGAATATGATCTGGCCATCTATTTTAGTAATGCATAGCAAAGGATAGATGGCCAGAGCATTGTATAAAATCTTTCCAAAACAAAAGTGATGTGCATTTTTGTATCTACCTGAGAAGTAGTCGGGCTCAGGTTTAATATCTTCATTTGAGAGGCAGTGTTACCACTTGTGCAGCACTATCTTAATCCTGTCCTGAGACTTGGGTTACTTTCTGGTCAAATCTTTGGACTTGCAGTTACTTCTAATCTTCTAAGAACATAGAATAATAATCCATATTACCTCCAATCTCTACATATTCATGTGCCTATCTAAAAGTTTGTTGTATGCTGCTATTGTATCTGCTTCTCCCAACATGCCCAGCAGTGCCAGCCAGGAATGTGCCACGCTGTTTTTTAAAAACACTTACCCCGACATATCCTTTAAACTTTGCCCTTTCACCCTCTAGTCTTTGGAAATTCTGGGGAAAAGGTTGACTGTCTACCCTATTGATCGACAGCTGACATCACACAATGAAAAGAAGCATCTATTAGTTTCTTCCTTATGTCTACCGAGGACAAAAAAAAACTGCTCCGACTTGCTTCTCCCATTGCATATAATGCATCATCAGCAGCAGCAGAGTTCAACATGAGCAGAGTCCAGATGTTGTTTTACTGTACCGTACAATGAAAATAATAATGGCTGTAAAGATGCAAACAGCAACGTATTTAAAACAACCTATAATATATCCCTATAGATTCACAAAAGATAAAATTACCTTTATGTATGCATAATTCTATTTATTAAAAAAACAATAAATAACTCAAAATTAATTCTTAAGTCCTCTAAAACACAAAACACAAATGCTAGGAGGCAGGCAGCAATGATTTTCTACTGACTTCAAAAAAAATTGTGAAATCTCATTGAAGAGGAGGAGCTGGATGAGGGGACATGATGGGATGGAATGTCAGACGGATGGAGAGTGAAATGAGTGTAAGGATTCCTGCATTGAACAGGATACCACATTTAAATGGGATCCCAAAATCATCAAAGACCCACACCATCCAGGCCGCACACTAATTTCTCCATTGCCATCAGGAAGGTACAGGAGCCTGAAAACGGTAACGTTCAGGAACAGCTTCTTTCTACACCCATAAGGCTATTAAACACAACAACAAATAAGCTCTGAGCTCTGAACTGCAAAATACTATATTATTATTGCATTATATTTGTTATTCATTGAACTTTTTTTCCCCCCTCTTCCCGTTATGTACCATGTTTACATATTCTGTTGTGCTGCAGCAAGTAAGAATTTCATTGTCACATCCGGGAGACATGACAATAAAACCCTCAACTCTAGAACATTGAGCGAGCTGGGGAGGGATAGTTTGGTAATCACCAGGATTGGCACTGGTTAGGTGCACCAATCATAGAGATAGGATTTTAGGTGCAATTGCATAGGGTCAAACTGTTGTAGGTTGGTTGTGGATGTTCCTAGCTCAATTCAAAGAATTTACCAAGTTTTCAGAAGCCCAGAAAGGTTTATTCAAAGGTGACTTGAAGTGTAATTTGCAAAACGAGTGAAGGAAATTCCTTAATGTGACATGTGCTACTAGTATGTGGGAATGGAAAACTCAAAGTAAGTTGATCCTGATATTTTCAGAAGAATGCTAGCAACATGGGAACCTTTTCCCATTGATTCATTTAAGGAGTGTGCCTGAGAATGTTTTAAATGTTGACCAGTGTGGAGTTAAAGGGAAGAGAAACGATCAAGCACTTCGAAAGTGTTAACCCATTGATAAAACATACTTTAATGCTTAAAAATCATAAAATAAGCCACAACTTAGCCCATGTCTGATCTGTCCAGAAGATTTAAAAGATAATTGATCTAATGCTTCACTTGGGCATACTTGAACTATTGGTTTCCACAGCAAATAAAACTGAACAATTTTTTTTTATTTCAATAAAAATGAAACAAAGGAAAGTCATTTTTTGAATACATCATTCATAACTTTTTGAATAAATGTAAAAAGTGCTTAGTTTTAATGAGTGATTTAAATACAAAGATCGTATCCTTTCAAACTCATAATTGAAGCTCGAATGTTACATTCTGCTCGTTCTGTGCGGAACTGATTTGTGAAAAAAAATCAGGTATGACTGATATTACTGCAAATGAATTAGTTAATGGGATGCAAAATATGAGTACCCCCATTCTGTTCAGAAACTTTAAAAAGAAAACCGTATCACCCTATTAGCACAGAATAGGTCAATCTTTCTACAGTTTTCACCTACGGCTGTTTTTATGTGATTTGATCTGGTTGCTGCATTGTTGTATGAATCCTGTAATATGAAGGGTATCCATGAAACAGGGATTTAATATTCATTGCTCCACAGAGCAGATGGGAAAAGTGTATAGGAGAAACACCAAATCAAATAGTATATGCAGGTCAGCCGCAGTGGACAGCAAAACAACATCATCAGACCTAGGAAAAAGGAAAAAGGTTTCAAATATTTTATATCTTGCATTTGCTTGTATATGCAGTTTTATAATGCAAAGTTCAAGACAAATTGATTTAAATTTGTCATTACAATGTTCACAAAATGTGAATATATTAAGATGATCACACAGCTTATTAATGTATATGTGCCATTACAGTAACATTATACCAGTGTGTTGCAACTCACAATTCAAGGCAAAAAGATGATTGAAAAATTGTGAGCTGCATCTGCAACTCGTGGTGTATTACATGATTTGAACAGTACATTATCTGTTAATTCCCAAATTCCCATGTTTGTCATAAGCGATTAATCTCAATAGTCCCTCAGCAAATGTTATTTCATAACTGGTGTGGCTATGGGCACATGGGGTTGGTCAGGATCCTCTGGGCAGAAGGAAAAGACAATGCTCATTAGCAAAGAGCTGCCTCCCAGAGCCTCTAAGGATCATAACTTACCTGGATCTCCTTGACGAATGATATTTTGCAGGCTTGATTTTACAAGGCTGTCATCACTAAGATACTTGACATTCCGAAGGAAGATATGTGGCATGCTTTCTTGCCTGGACTGCCGTCTCTGTGCAGGAAAAGGCTGAATTGACTATTAACTTCTTTGTCACAGAATCATTGCGACCACAGGATCTCGGTTATGCCTCCCATATGCTATTTATTGCTTTCGAGCAGTCATCTAGGCAATGTGGAAATAAATTACTTCATCTCTTTTCATTTCACAGGGAAGCAGGTAGCATTCTGGGTGCTGGGATTTGCCAGAAATCATGGCTTCTCATAAATGAAAACAAATATATTTGCACAAGGGATTCACGAAGAAATTCGATCCTTTGATCAATAGGAATATCCGGCGCAGCTTTTATGTGTCATTATCAAAATAATTTCCTCAAGGCAATGGTTCCTGGAAGCACATGATTACTTTCTACTGAAGGAGACAACACCTCTGAGCAGTTTTAGCAACTGATAGGTGAATCCCAAAGGGAACCATGCAGGTAACGAGTTAGCAATGAAAATGCCATTGGTTTTCTGCTGTTCAACATTTGATGGTACTCCACGCTGGTTTACAGAGTATCCAGGGGAAATCAACATGGTCATAGGGAGAATGCGCAAACAACATACAGATAGCACCCAAGGCCAGGTTCACTGGAGCTACGAGGAAGTGGCTCTGCAATTAGGGCAACTCGTTTGTTACTGGAAGGTGGTGGGTGAGGAAAACTCTTGCAATTAGTCTACCTGTGGCAGACAACATGGAAATAAATGTGTTATTACCACAATCAGAATTGACTCCTTTATTAAGGTAGTCATAATAAATATGCCTCTAACTATGACCTCTTGTCAGAGATGAATCTGTCAATTTGTTTCTTAATTTCCTTTGTCATATTTTAGAAGCACAGCGGAGTTACCACCTGCTCGTTGTTTATCAGTTGACATATAGTCTTTTCAACCTATTGGTCTGCGATGGTAGATAGAAATGCTGGAGAAACACAGCGGGTGAGGCAGCATCTATGGAGTGAAGGAATAGGTGACGTTTTGCGCCAAGACCCTTCTTCAGATGAGATGGTAGTAAGTCTACACACAATAGTGTGTAGCAAGTTGGAGTCAAGATTAGGACCAAGGACAGAATTTCAGGACAATTCTTCAAAGAATGCCCTCCAGCAGGAATTGACTACTCAATTATTGCCAATAAACTTTTCCCAATATCAGCTCTACTCAGACTGAGTCTTGAGCCATGGATGGACTTTACAGTACTGAAGAATCAACACATTATGTTTTTCACCAAGTAATTAGATATTTTGTGCTCTTTCCATCAATCACCTGTTTTTTTTAAGATAGTTCTGCGGGTAGATTTGGGAGGAAAGCTTGTTGTTCTGCAGCAAATAAGTAGTACTAGTTTGAGGCCTGATATAGTGTTATGGTCAATTAGAGGATAGTGTACTTTATAAGAACTGACAGTGCCTTGGGAGAACTTAGTGTATGAGGTTTATGAAAGGAAAAAGCTTAGATATGTAGAGTTGTCAGCATAAGTTGAGCAGCAAGGATTGAGAGCAAGAGTACATTTGGTAGAGGTGGGTTGTAGAGGTATCATAGCGAGATCGACCACATCACTATTTGGAGAGCTTGGAATTTGTGTAGTTTTTATGATGTTTTCTGCTTGATAAGCCAAGGAGTCTCTTCACAGATGCTAATTAATAGAGCCAGGCACTAAAAAACACTGAAATAGGCAGGCAAAAAAGCATAATAAAATTACAGAAAATACATTTATTGACAAAAAAGACTTAAAAAGTCATTTATTTCCACCACCAAATATGGTTTAAAATAATATAAAGGCATACTACATTAAATGACCAAAGTTGCCTGGTTGCACATAATTACTAGCATTTTTTTCAAATTATCTGGTGTTAAACTATGCCGTCTGTCAGACAGAGTATGCTTCCGTTGTGAAAAACTTATTTCTACCTCAGCGGAGGTCACTGGTGCATACCCAAAACAAACTACCGACTCTATATTCATGTCGATATCTTGTGCATTACAACTACCTTTGAGAACTTTAGCTATGTTTTGTATTTCTTCAAGATCTTTGTTAGCTAAAATCATTCTCTCACATTTTCCTTGAATGTTTTTACCTACATCGCCAGGAACTTTACAAATATTGTCAGTTACTTTGTTGAAAACCTGCAAGTTATTCACTAATGTTCCCCACATTTCTCAAGGGAAGTGATAGCTTGTGGGAAGTTTGCAAAATTGGAAGCAATAAACACAAGATCATGGTGGACTTTTTCTGCATAATTTCACTGGCGATCCTGACTGCAGCAGATTCTTCTTCTTCAAAACAGTTGATGATTTATTTTATCTTTTCAAAATTTGCAGCATAGTAGAGCACAGCAGAGACCCATATACCCCACCTAGTCAAAACGGGCTGAGGTGGTAGCGGAATCTCGGATGCCATTTACTTAAACAACTGCACACGTAACAGTGCTTTGAGGAAGATGTTCTTGACATTGGAAACTAGGCGATCGACATTTGGAAACAAGCTATGTATATGCTTGGCAATTCTTGTCAAGTCCTTGAGCTAAGCATGTCAAATGCAACATTTTGGGGAATAAAACTTTAACTCACAAACAGAAGAACATTCTCGTGTTTTATACCTTCTGGCCAAAGTACAGCAACTGAAGATGTAAACAACTGAGCAATAGATGAGCAGTTTGACTTCTCCAAAACTTCCGATGTCAACAAATACTTCTTTGATGGTTGACCTGCCTCCAGTGTACCGATGGCCACATTGGCAACATATTTGTTGAGATCCATATTTTGTCGCATGCACCTTCATCTCTAATTTTCTGCACAATGTTAAAGTTGCTGTCAACACAATTTTTCCATAATGATGACTCGCTTGGTATATGTTCCTCTGTGTATTTCTCTAAAAAATCTCAGAGATTTGTTACTACAATTTCCCCAGTGGAATTCCAGAATCAATGAATGCCTTGCACAGATCACTCAAACTCAGATTTGCGACTGGAGCCAGCAGTAAATGTAGTGAGGAGACAAGCTTGCGTATTTTGCTTGTGTAGTCTACACCCCAGCGGTATCAACATTGACTTCTCTAATTTTAGATAGCCCTCGTCTTTTCCCTCCTCCCCAGCTCTCCTTCTAGTCCTACTGTCTCCGCCTCTTCCTTTCTTTCCTCCCCCCCCCCCCCCCCCCCCATCCGCAACAGTCTGAAGAAGGGTTTCGACCTGAAACGTCACCTGTTCCTACTCACCATACATGCTGCCTCACCAGCTGAGTTTCTCCAGCATTTTTTGTCTACCTTTGATTTTTCCAGCATCTGCAGTTCTTTCTTAAATAGATCTTGGAAAGGACTAAACCAGTGGGCAGCGGCACGAATGAATGAATGACTGACAGTGGCACCTCTGGTTTCGCCCCGGTGGTGGAAGTTTTCTTATAGTTATGCTATGTTAACACGTTAACTTAGAAAACATCATTGTACAACTAGAGAAAATAGCACGACCTTTTAGCAAAACGGCAAAAAAAAAGGCTGATTTATGGCACGATCGTGAAAAAGGCATTACCCTGGTGAAATGATCAAAAAAGGCATGAAAAGGCACATGGCAAAATCCTGGCTCTATTAATTAATATGAACTTCATGGCAGCTAAGGCACAGAGGTTGCATCTTGACTCCTACTGATTGTGGGTGAACAAGTTGTGTGTAAAACACTGGGATTTTTGAGTTTCGACATTGATTTATTTGCTACTATTGTTTTAGAGCCAGGCTGATGGAGATAGAACTGTGGATTGAATCGTGGTCGGCTGCATAATCATCCAACCTGTCACAGTAGAATAATACGGACATGCTTGCTGTCCTTGCCCACGGAAAATGACATTATGTAACATGCTGGTACCTGGATTGAGGTGATTTCCATTAGATCTATTTGTCCCTTTGATGAAGCAGGGGTGTTGGTTACGCAAGACCTTGTCCCAAGCATTTCCTCAGAATTCATTTTTACCCAATTCCTTCTTTCTACTCATACCTTATCAGAGTTTGTTTTTTCTGACCCGGGCACAAAAACTGCCCAAGAAGATCTGTTTCTCTCCATTATGCATGCACCAAAGTTTTCTCAAGGTCAGAAAAAAAATCCCTCCATCTATAACTTCCAAGGTTGGAGCATATGTGTTCATGATCAGACTGTGCGGGTTCAGAATTAAAACAAGTTGGAGTCGAGAATTTTCACTCATTCTATTTGATGAGCCTCTAAGACACATTCTGAATGATGAATCCCACCCTCTGAAGATGGTACTCCTCTTCTGGTGTGCCTTTCCAGGAGGAAATGCACCTACCATATTGTTCTTTGGGCTAGTTATCTGTTGCATCTCAGTCAGGGCAGCAAAGTCAACATTAGTATGTCCGAGTTCCCGGGCTATAAAAAGTGATGTATAGGCCTGCTACTGTGTGGGGTTGTCCACAAGAATTCTGCTGTTCTCCAATATTTCTGGGAGGCTTTCTGAGCCTTCCATGTTGAAGATGGAGATAAAATATTTATTTATAGTATTGATCCAAGGAGGTGGCAATGGATCATTTAGGTATTTCGGCATAATATAGTTACAATTGCTTTAGCCTTTTACTTTTATATTGGGTCCTGCATGGTCATGTTATTTTCTAATTCAGAAGCGCATGCTCACTTTTCTCAGTAGCTTTTCAGACAGGTAGACATAAAAGCAATATTCAATGCAGAAGACAAATGTTCTGCTTTCTTATCAAATAGAACAGAAACAGGGTCTTCGGCACACTGTCTGTGCCTACAACCAACTACCTAGCTATACTAATCCCAATTAGCAACGTGGTGCACAGCCTATTTATTAAGGCGTCGAGGCAAGTGCTCCCTTCAGATGCTTTTAAATGTTGTTAGTAGCTGCCTCCTTCACCTTCTCAGGCAATGTTCCAGATTGCAATGAGCCTCTGGATCTCCTTTGAATACCTACACCTCTTCTTCCTCACCTCTGGTCTTACACAACTCTGCCAGAGGGGAGGTTTCTTACTATCTACCCTAACCATGACGTTCCTAATTTTGACACTTCTATCAGTATTCTCTGCTCCAAGGAAATAAACAAACCAATCTACTCTCACCTCATAATTGAAGCATTGTATCCCAGGGAACATCCCAATGGATCTCCTTCTGCACTATCCCCAGTGCAATCTACCACTTCCTATAGTGTGGCAACTGAACACTCCCTCCTCTTAATCTCTATGTCCTGGCAAAAAAAGGCAAGCATACTATGTGCTTCACCACATTATCCAACAGTACTGCCATCTATTTAGAAATACTCATCCATTTGTTCTAAAAACTGCCTATGACCCAACAATTCATGGTGCATGTCTCATATTAAACCCCCCAAAATGCATCATCTGATACTTACTAGGATTACATTCCATCTGTCATTGTCCTATACTTACCAATGAT
Organism: Raja brachyura; assembly: GCA_963514005.1. The sequence continues at coordinate 18,485,975 of OY740811.1, forward strand.
CAAAATCTTTCTGTAGCCTAATACTAGCCTCCTCACTATCAGCACCACCCCCAATTTCCAGGTCATCTGCAAAGACTCATACTTCCTATATTCATATCCAAGTCGTTAAAATATACAACAAACAGGAAAAGTTCCAGCAATGATCCCTGTGGTACACCACCGATCACAGGCTTCCAATCGCAACAGCACTCATCCAGGATCTCATACTACCATGTGTTACTAAACCAATTTTTGATCTAATTTACCAACTAGTCTTGGGCTCCAACCTTTGGATCCAGCCTTTCACGTGGGGCCTTGCCAAAGGCCATACTGAAGTCCGTGTAAACCACTATCTATATATACTGTCCTCGTCAATATATTTAGTTACCTCTTCAAAAAGAGTCAGCCATGATATCCCACCAACACACCTGTAGTGTCTATCCCTGAGCAACTCCTACCTTTCCAAGTGCTGTTTAGAACTATCCCTCAGGTTTTATTTCTTTCAGTCATTTCTCTACCACTGACATTAGGCTCACTGGCATATAATTACCTGACTTATCCCTGTTGCCCTTCTTGAATAAAGCTACATTTGCTGTCTTCCAGTCTTCTGGCACCTCACCTGCAGCCAGAGAAGAGTTAAATATCTCCGTCAGGGCTCCAGGAATCTCCTTTTACTTTGCATAATAGCCTGGAATACATTTCATGAGATGCTGGAAATTATACACCTTTATGGTCGCTAAAACATCTAACACCACCTCCTTTTTAATTTTAACAACTTCTAGAATTTCAATATCCCATTTGAAATCTCCAACTAGAATGTCGTTCCTGTTGAATGTGGAAGGAAATTAAGACCGCAACCACATCTAATTTCAAGCAGATTACCGCTTGGCACCTCTTTCTCCGATTACCGTCATGCTCTTTATCTACATAAAATGCCAGTGATACTTCATAGCCCCTCCTTGCCCTCTTGTTTTTGTTTCCTATTGTAAGCACCCTCCTACATTCTCTACTGCTCAGATGGTCTTTTCTGCTTTTAGTACCATATACTTTTTTTCTCTTTATCAAATCTCAGGGATCAGTGCTATGCCCATTGCTGTTTGTCATTTATATCAACGATTTGGATGAAAATTTACATGATTAGTAATGAGATGACATTAAAATGGTTAGTATTGTAGACAGTGAAGATGGTTATCAAGAACTACAGTGGGATCTTGATCACCTGGGTAAGTAGGCTGAGGAATGGCTTATGGACTTTAATTCAGATAAGTGTGACGTATCACATTTTGGGAAGGCAAACCAGGATAGGCCCGATACAGTGAATGGTAGGGCCTTGAAGTTTCGTACATCAGAGGGATCTAGGAGTACAATCACATAGTTCCTTTAAAATGGCATCACAGGTAGTTAGGGTGGTTGATGCACTCTGGTCTTTAGTCAGGGAATTGAGTATTGAAGTTGGGATGTTATATTATGTTGGTGAAGATGAACTTAGAGTACTGTGTTAAGTTTTGGTCACCCTGTTATAGCAAAAAAAAAATCCTTAAGCTGAAAAGAGTGCAGAGATGATTTGAGGATGTTACCAGGACTTGAGGGCACGAGCTGTAGGGAAGTGTACCAGCTGTGAGATGGAACTAGAGCTGGTCCATTATGTCTTTTGCATTTTTCTCCATTTCTATTTTTCCAACCTTGCAGCAGAAATATACCTAAACTTTAATTAGATAACTCCAAGAATAAATAATTAATATGTTTTCTTTTTCAGATAGCCGATGAGCATGCAAAATAACAATTATCTTTGAAGGGAGCTATCCACACAGGAATGGCTGACGCATACATTGAGCAGAAAGGTGCAACAAAATCTAGAGTTAGCAGCAGTGGTTTCGGCAAGAGTTACCAGTGCACCACTTCGCTGAAATCAGCAGTAGAGCTGCAGATGACAGCACAGTTCAGTAAATGATGCAAGGCAGTGTAGGCAGGTAATTAGCAGTTTGGGCCAGTGAGGGTTTTTATAACTTCTATAGTTTATTAGTTTAAGATGACAACAACGAGAAATTAGTAATCTTTAAATAATGGCAATATGGAACTTAATTCAATGGTATTTCTTCAAATTATATTATATTTGAAGAGACATTTTCCTAAAGTTAACAGAATGGCAGGAAAATCAGTCCTCTTTGTTGTAGAGTGTACAGCATATGGGAATCCCAAGATGCGTGTTGCGGTCTGGATGACCACTTCTGCAGGAGATTATCAACTTGAGCATTACATTTTGTAATTTCAGCACCCATAAGAGGCACTAGGATACATCTACAAGATTGAGAGTAACATCGATAGCATGCTTTTACTGGCAGCATTACAAAATGTTCCTCTGGGGAATTCAGCCGTAATTAAGTTCACAATAATGTTGGTGTTCAGCTACAGAAAGTGGGAGGAGAAATTGTCCCAGAGAGATTAATAATGGTGAGAGGAATAGATATTTGCAGATGCTGACAGGATTCTAGGCTGGTGTGTTGCGTCTCAATTTTAACATAATAAGACACAGCCTGGCAAAAGTTAAATAGCAACAGCCAGTTGCAGTTATGTCTAAAGGAAACAAGTTGGAGATATTCAAAAGTGAAATAATGAGAGTTCAGGGCTAGCATATCCCCATCATGGTAAAGAGTAATATCAACAATTCTAATGAACATTGATGGCAAGGGACAGAGGTTTAATAAATACAAAAATTAGGATGATTATGACAGGTTTCGAGAATTAAGAACAGATGAGGCACCAGAGGAGTATAGAATATAGAAAAGATTACTTTAAAAAAAATTAGGAGGGTGAAAGGGGGCACAAAATGGCACTGGCAGGTAAGATTAAGAAAAATCCCAAAATATTTCAATAGTTATACTTAGGGCAGTAGGATACATGGGTAAAGAGTAGGGCCCATTACAGATCAAAGTAGCAGTCTCTGTATGGAGTTCAGAATGTATTCACAAATGGACTGGACAACAGTTGGAGAAATCAATGATGGGGATGGTTAGAAGGAAAAAAAAAAAATGCCCTCGCCAAAGGAGGAGGCATTATATGTTGTGGCAGGCTTAAAGATTTTCCAAAATCCTCAGGGATTTTCCTCAGCTCATTATATTTCTCCATTTCAACACCATGCCAAGCAATTTTTTTATCACCTCTTCAAAATATTAAGTTCTACATTAATCACTGGTGAACTAACAGTTCTACCACACCACCACTTCTCTCTGTCATCAAACTACTTGACTAATAAACTACTATATCGATTAACTAAAATTTATTTTAATTAATCATTGGAAAAGTCAAAATTATTAGTCTTGAAATCTGAGGCTAACTCTGTACAAGAATGGGAGTGCCAATGTTTATTAAACATCAGACATTGAAATAGAGTTACAGCTTGCTAGCCGAGACCAGAGAACAGTTATGAGAAATCGGGTCACTGAAGTATCACAATTCTCCAGCTGAATAAACCCAAGCAATAAGATCATTAGCAGAAACAACATGAGGCACTGGAATAGGGTGGCTGGGGTAGGGCAGAGATTTGATGAAGACAATACCGGCACTTGGGTTGTCAGTGAATGTGGATCAATGACAACTGTGAATGTGGTGGGGATAAAGGGAGGAGGTCTGGTAAAATTGCGTAGTGGAGCAGGAAAAACACATGTACAATTTAGGGGTGTGCTTCAGTCGAAATGGGATACTGAGGTTAGATTCACAGACAACGTAGAAGTCAGGGTGGGAGATTGCAACCTTCACGTGGTCTGCCCTGTTTCGACGAATGCAATCAACCTGGCGTGCACAATCAAGTAAGATCAAATAGAACAAGTTGTCCTATAACTTTATGCTGTGCACACCATACACAAGAAGAAAGTAGAAGTCAAGGCAAGAAGTTAGTGGAGTTCTTAATTATGGAACAGTAATTGATTGAATAGTTTAACATAAAATAATGAGAAATAATCTGTTCATGCAATGGAAGAAACCTTTCACTGGTAAATGGCCAGTGTGCTCCTCTGGTGGCCCGTCTTAAAATTACAACATATGGACATAACATTTATGACAATAAGGGAAACCTGTAATAATGTCATAACATTCTTCATATCACAATTACAAGTTGGCCATTTTTGTACTTAAATCAATTACATTAAACTGAAAATGCATAGTATCCAAGTGATTATAGCCTGTTATTTGAGAATTTTACACACCTCCGATGTACACAGTTTTTTTCCAAAGCTGTGTTTCCAAGATCCTGTCATGGGGATAATTGCCTTGGTCAGTCATGAAGAGGATCATCACCACTGCAGCGACATGCAGGAAGAAACTATTCCCTCCAGTCAAGACAAAGGTTGAGGATAGGACAACTGAAGCATAAGGACAGGGAAGGCCACGGTAGACAAATGGAATTCCTAAAAGGAAAACATTAGCAAAATATCTTAATATCATTTTGAAATTCACAGAATGGTCAGAATTTGAGAAATGCTGGAGTAACTTAATGGGTTAGGCAGCATCTCTGGAGAAAATTGATAGGTGCCGTTTCTGGTCGGGACCCTTTAACAGTTTAAGGAAAAACAAAATATGTGCTCTATAAAATACCATTTGCAAGAGTTGAAATGATAAACATTAAAACAACGGGCATAAAAGCCCTCCCTGTTTGTTTTAGAAATATAGATATTTTATTCTATTTCACCTTCTAACTGGATTTTGTTTCTACAATGGATTGCAAGGTAAAGACAGTTAAAAAGTTCAGTTAAGACAGCAACAATATACCATCAATTCCTTGCAATCAACAAGACAATTGACTCACTACCCATACTATTTGTTCTTGACAGAAGCTTGTAAGTGTGCATGCAATATTCCTTCCAAGATTGATGCCCAGGTTTACCACTACTATCTAGAGGTTAAGTCTGCTAAGTGGAAGGTTTAAAAGAATTGCACTGAAACAGTGACACAAAAAAAATTACTGGCTTGATCCCAGTGGACATCCTCCACACCTTGCACTCACCCTGGATATTAACCCCACTGTTGTCCTTACTTTGAGAGCATGGGCTTTCCCTGAAGCAGTTTGGGCCATGAATAGTTATAAAGCCACCAGCAGCAAAAAATAAGGCTCTTAACCAGGATCATTCGGATGTCTTCTAAGACCTCATGTTGGAAAAGGATTTTTAAAAAGTTTTCTAAATAACTGTGGTTCCCAGGTTCACTAGGTTAATTCCCAGGATGAGAGGGGACCTTATAGAAACATATAAAATTAAGGGATTGGACAGGCTAGATACAGGAAAAATGCTCCCCATGCTGGGGAGGTCCAGAACCAGGGGTCACAGTTTAAAAATAAGGGGTAGGCCATTTAGGACTGAGATGAGTAAAAACCTTTTCACCCAGAGAGTTGTGAATCTGTGGAATTCTCTGCCGCAGAAGGCAGTGGAGGCCAATTCACTGGATGTTTTCTAGAGAGTTAGATATTGCTCTAAGGGCTAACGGAATCAAGGGGTATGGGGAAAAAAACAGGAACGGGGTACCAATCTTGTTTATGACACTGTGCTAGAATAGTAAGATTAAATGAGAACTTACCAGTTTGAAGTTTGATCTTTATTTTATGAGGAGTTACGATGAGGGATTACGTGAAGACCCCGCCAGCACGCATGCGCGACATTCTTCAAAGCAGTGGTGTGAAATCACAGACAGCAACGTAGACTAATATAGTAAGATAAGAGAGAACTTTCATACCAGCTGATCTTTATAATAGAGGGTTTGGGAGCGGAGGACAAATCCCTCATCGTAACTCCTCATAAAATAAAGATCAAACTTCAAACTGGTAAGTTCTCATTTAATCTTACTATTTTACTTCGGAGTCACGTGAGTGACTACGTGAAGATTTCAAAGCTCTGTGATTTCATGCTCTGGAACACCCCATGCTCACACACTGCTATGCTGGGATAAGAGGATGAACGTATTTCAGACATGACACTGGCTGAAAAACAAAATAGGTATTTATTCATACCAAAACAAAATATATATCCCATATAGGGTAATTATTTAGCAGAACTCAAAATTCTTCCTGCAAAAGAGTCAGGAGAGGCCACGGGTTTGTTATAAAAGCGTTGATACGTCTTCTCATTGCTCCAACCCGCTGTGGCCAGGATGTGGTCCATGGGTACTTCCATCATCCTAGCCGCCGAAGTGGATGCTGCCCTGGTGGAGTGAGATTTAAAAATATTAGTGTCCACCCCTGCCGCATCCAGTACCACCCTTAACCATCTAGATATGGTTTGCACCGTGACTTTGTGGTGGGGCTTTTTGTGGCTTATAAGCAAAGCTTTCTCCGTGCCCCTGAGAGACTTGGTGACTGAAATGTAACGTGATATCAAAGTGACGATGCAGAGTCGAGTATCTGCTGGATAGGCTAGAAACTCTAATGTATGTCCAGACGATCCGGGTCGATCTTGTTTTAACAGCCCCTGCATATGAAAAGTGATTTTGCCATTGGAGATAGTCATGGCATCCAGATTTAACTTGTGCAGGGACTGGACCCGTTGTGCCGTGACAAGTGCCATAATCATTACCATTTTGTAGGTGAGTTTGTCCAAGGTGAGCCCCGAGTTTGGTGTCCATCCTCGCAACATAGTCAATACTATGCTGATATCCCACGTGTGGTTGTATCTGGGCCTGGGGGGATTGGAATTAAATATTCCTCTCATTAGCTTAGACACTAATGGATGTGATCCAATGCCCAGTTGATCACTCCCCTTGCCCAGATAGGTTGATAGGGCACTCCTGGCACAATTAATGGCACTGTAGCTTAATCCTTCATCGTAGTGAAGGGTAGCCAGGAATTCCAGAACTTCCGTGATGGTAGCCGATTCGTAGGTTGTGTTTGTTGTAGAACAGAACACTTCCCACTTCCTGATGTAGGTCAGGTACTGTTTCCTAGTGGACTCCCTGCATGATGCTGAGATGGTATCTATTGTTCTGTTGGTGAGTCCGTATCCCAGAAATGGCCGTTTCAGAATCTGCAAATCAACAGGTCCATGCGGTCATGACATGGATGGTGTTCCCCTGTGACGGGATGTATTAATAGGCTAGGTCGTTTGTTGACCCGAATACAAGGTTCTGTGGCCATCTTCTGTACCGCTGGGAACCATGGTTGGGTAGGCCAGTCGGGCACAACCAAAATACCCGATGCGGAGTCTTGTCTGATTTTTTGCAAGACCCGACTGATGAGGCAGAAGGGGGGAAAGGCATAACAGAACAAATCCCCCCAATGTAGCGTAAAAGCGTCCATTGCTACTGCCCCTGGGTCTGGTTCCCAAGCAACATATGTTGGCAGTTGGTGATTTAATCTGGATGCAAAAAGGTCGATATCTGGTGTCCCATAACGTTCTACAATATCTGTGAACACTTTCCGATCCAACATCCATTCTATGTTGTCGTTGAATTTGCGTGACCTGGTGTCTGCCACTGTGTTTAGCTTACCTGGAAGGTAAGTGACTGAAATCCAAATTTCCCTTTGCAGACACCAGTGCCAGATATTATTAGCCAATTCATCACATGATATCGACTTTATTCCACCCATATGATTAATATAAGCCACCACTGTGGTGTTGTCAATTTGTAATCTAACATGTACTTGGTGCATGTCTGAGCAGTATGCCCTAAGGCCATGAAATGCTCCCAGCATTTCTGAATAATTAATCCCCAATGTTTCAAATAGGGTTAGCTCTTGTGCACTCCATCTGCCTCCACAACTAGTGGTGGTATTAGTTGCTCCCCAACCTTTGGCACTGGCATCAGTTTGTAAGATGACCGAGGGATTTATGATAGTGATGGGTTTGGAACAGAATTGAGCATTTTCCATCCACCAATTTAATTCAATTCTTGCCTTTTCTGGTAACTTCATAGGCCTGTCAAAATGGCCTGCATGACTTTTGAGAGCTATAATTTTAGCTCTTTGTAGGTTTTGATAATGTAGTGGTCCGAATTGTGCTGCGGGAAAAGCAGCCACTATCTTCCCAATTACCCTGGCCACCTGCCGTATGGATGGATCCCTGATGCCAGTAAGGCTCCTGCAAGCTTCTATCAAGTCTACCACCTTGTTCGGTGGTAAGGTGATAGACATTTGCACCGAGTCAATGGTGAACCCCAAGTAATCCATGGTAGTAGAGGGTTCCAATTTTGATTTATCTGGATGTATGATGAACCCCAGCTTTTGAAAGAGATGTTTTGTGGCTAGAACTGCCAATGTAGCCGTTTCCAAATTCTCCCCGACAATGAGGATATCATCAAGGTAGGCCATAACAGTATGGTTTTGTTTCCTTAAATAGGCCAAAGCTGGTTTCAATATTTTGGTGAACAGCCTGGGTGCTGATGATAACCCATTGGGTTAGGCTTTATATTGCCATAATTGTCCCATCCAGATAAATTTAAGGTATTTCCTATGATCCTTGTGTATTGGCACTGAATAGTATGCATCTTTAAGATCAATGCATGCCATGTAGTACCCATTAGCTATTAGCTGTCTAGCTGTGTCAAAAGTGTCCATTTTGAAATGAACATACTGAACAGAAGTATTCAGTCCGGTCAGATCTATGATATGCGGCACCCGCCATCTTTTTTATTTTTGGTAAATATATTAGATACGAACTCCTGAGATTCTCTGGTGGTTCTCTCAATTACCCCTTTACTAATTAGTCTTAATAGTTCAGCATGGCCTGCCGTTCTTTCTTTTTGTGAAAGTATAAACTTTCGGCTAGGCGAATGCTGGACCGGGGTAGGGAGTTCGTAAATGAATTCAATTTTATAGCCCTGAATACTTCCGAGTATGTAAGGATCAGAGGTAAAAGTGCGCCATACTTCATAAAACAAGTGCAACCGGCCTCCCACATAAGATGAATTTAGACAAGCAATGTTCCTGGGGGAGCCAGACCCACCTACCTCCAAGGTTATTGCCGGTGTTGCGGTCTTTGCCCTTGTTTCTTCTGTTGAGTTGCTGCGTTGTAGGGGTGGCGCATTTTCCAAGAAGGCCGGGCTGGGCCATGGCCTAAAAAAGACTGTTGTGCAGGTGGGCCGGCCTTCGAGCTTTCACCACCGGACGGTCTGTTGTGATATCGCTGTCTGGTGGGTGTGTAGGGGTGCTGCCGCTGTTGGTAGTGAGGTTTGGAGGTACTGGGTACCTTAATCAGGCCTATGGCCTTGGCCCCCTCGTCCAGGTCTTTCACCTGTTTGGGGAGGTTATCCCAGAACAGCAGATTTGGTGGTTGAGCGTTACCTGGTCTGCATAACCCCGCAAACTTGGGGTTAAGTGCCGGTTTGATAATGCTCTTCCTGTAGTTATTTATCTCGTACTGTGTGTTACACAGCAAGGCCAGAGCATCCTGTAGTTCTTCCGGTAACTCTATCCCCACCGCAGTTCTGGCCACTGCCGTAATCCCGGCGGTCAAAGGTTTCAGGATCCTCTGAAGTTTGACTTCTTGCCCTCTAATCGTAGGGCTCATGTTCCCCCATATAGGGTTATTCACCGCAGGAACAGTCAGTGAGTTACAATTTTCAGGAGCAAGATACTTATCAGCTGTTGCATTGATGGCTTGCTCCTGAAGCTGGTTTGTAGTCATATAATTGATACTAGCTGCCAGCTTTGGGTGGATAGGTAGGCCTTTTTGAGAAGGAACTGCATGCTTGTTTACCATATCCAGTAACTCTTCTTGCACCCCTGACACTGTTGGTTGTTCAGCCAACTCCCCCTCTTCAGGGTCAGCCCAGTTCTGACCCTCAATGCTCCCCTGCGAAGAGGGCGAGACATTAGGCAGTCCATGATAGGATCCTGCCGTGGGCCTGCGAAGAGGCCCACCGTGACTCTGCCCCTGCAAAAGCAGGTCATGCTGGAGCAATTGCTCCACCATCCGCTCCATGCGGGCAAGACGACCCCCGTCGCTATCAGCGAACGGGGTGTCCTCGGGACTGGACCCAGCTGGGCCGGCGGCCCCGTCCGATATTCGGGTGGATTTACCGCCCGACCGCGGCGTATCTGCGGCCCTCATAGGCGAAAAGTCGGGAGCTGCGGGTAACACCTGCAGCTCAGGAGAAGCGGCACGCTGCTGGCTGCTCTCCATGGCAGCAGCTCTTGCCGCTGCTCTTTTCGATTTCCGCGACTCCATGTAGAATTCCTGAAAAAACAAGTATACACTGAGTCGCCACGCTCACCACTCCGGTGAGACTTACCTTTCGTAAGTTTTTTAAACTTACGCTGGAGGAGCCCCGCTCCTCCTGACTGTCGCTTCCGCATGCGTACGACGATATGTCGCGCATGCGTGCTGGCGGGGTCTTCACGTAGTCACTCACGTGACTCCGAAGTAAAATTGAATATTTTGTCAGCAGTGAACATATTGAATGGCGGTGCTGGCTCGAAAGGCCAAATGACCTACTCCAGTACCTACTTTCTAAGTTTCTATAATCAGTAACATTGAGAGACAGTGAAAAAACATCTAATTAACACAATAAATATTATTTATAAAAATTGTAGAAGTTAAAAAATGAATTATGGCAATATGATGTAGTTAGTAGAGCCACTACCTCTCAGCGCAAAATACCCAGGTTCAGTTTCGATATTGGGTTCTTACTATTTTGAATTTGCAAGTTCTCTCTGTGACCGAATGGTTTTTCACTGGATGATTCTGTTTCCTCCCAAATCCAAAGACATGTGGGTCAGTAAGTTAATTGTCCACTAAGTTGCCCCTAGTGTGTAAGTGAATATTAAAATCTGCGGCGAATTGTTGGCAATGTGGGGAGAATAATGTAGATCAGTGTCACTCATGTTACGAGTCATACTGTAGCTCATCCCACTGGTTTAATAGAAAGCCTTCTTTCCCTTTCTTCCCCAGTCTTGAGTTATGTGGTAAGATGAAGTTACCTATGCTGTATTGCTAATAAAAGTATTTGGATCTTAATCACTGTACGCGAGTTAAATCGTCCCAACAACAAATAATGTAAAAGGGTGGTCGATGGTTATAGTGCACTTGATGGGCTGAAAGTCCTGCTTCCAAGTTGTATCTCCCTATGACTGGAAAAATGTAAGTTTTTGTCATTATTCAGAATAATGTCATAATAATTATTCAGAAGAGGAATCTTGCTGCAAGTAAGAATCTCCTTTTTAAAGGACGAAGGATTTTAAAAAATTCGGCGGGATGTAAGAGTAGCAGTTTTAGTGCTTATTGTAGAGATAGGACATTAGAGTGAAGCAGGTGTTCGGTTCAGCCGGAGATAGTTTGCAGCTGCTAAAAGGGAAGGCAGACTAGCAGATGACCTGTTGGGAGCTGCTGTGTTGAGATTAAGTGCCGTGTGGAGGAAAAGTGCATCTTGAGGCTTTGGAGCGAAGAGCTGAGGAGAGAGGAGCAGACCTGACGGACCAAGAGCAGCAGCATGTTCGAAGATTCGCAAAGGTTTATGAGATACGCAAAGGAGACATGCAGGCTCACACAATGTGCTGCAGCTGCATGATGTGGGAGCTGGTGGATCCCTTGGTGAATCCTGGTGACCACATCTGCAGCAAATGCTGGTTTATTGAATAACTAAGACTGAAGGTGGACGACCTCGAGTCTGAGCTTTAAACGCTGAGGCACATCAGAGATGGGGAGAATTACCTGGACGCTGTGTATTTGGAGGTAGCTATGCCCACTAGAGTAACTACTTGCAACGTGGTCCGTGATGACGTGGAGGATGTGACTGCTAGTGAGGCAGACAGGGAAAAGAGGCGGGGACTGAGTTAGAGGACTGCAGGAAGGATGAGCAACCTAACCACGGCACTATGGTTCAGGGGGCCATTTGAGAGAGAACTGGGAAGAAAAATGTAGTTGCCATTGGGGATAGTATAGTTAGGGGCATTGACACTGGTCTCTGTCGTGAGGATCAAGAGTCCCGAAGGCTGTGTTGCCTGCCTGGTGCCTGGGTTCAGGACATCTCATCTGACCTGTACAGGAACTTGGACGGGAAAGATTCAGTCATCGTGGTCCTTGTGGGTACCAATGACATAGGTAGAACTAGGAAAAATGTTCTGCTAAAGGAATTTGAGCAGCTAGGTAGCAAATTGAAAAGCAGAACCAAAGTGGTAATAATCTATGGATTGCTATCTGAGTCGCTTGCAAATTGGCATAGGGTTGAGAGGATAAGAGAGCTTTGCATGGCTCAAAGACTGGAGTGGAAGAAGTGGCTTTGAATTTGTGGGACATTGGCACCTGTATTGGGAAAGAAGGGAACTGTTCCGATGGGACGGACTCCACTTGAACCCGGCTGAAACCAGACCTCTGGCAAACCATATAACTAGGGCTGTAGATAGAGTTTTTAATAAAATAGTGGGGGGGGGGGGTCGTCATCAAATTGGAAGTGTCAGGGTGGAGTTAAAGGGAAAGAGTGCAGAAAATGTTACAGAAGTCTCCCACATTAATGGGGTGGAATGTTCAAGAAGGGGTAAGAGAGTAAGGTCGGGTAAAATTGGGATTGGTGCGCAAAGGGAGATGAATACCGAATTAAAGGTGTTGTATTTGAATGCATGTGGTATAAGAAATAAAGTGGATGAGCTTATAGCACAGTTAGAGATTGGTAGGTATGATGTTGTGGGAATTACAGAGACGTGGCTGCAAGAGGATCGGAGCTGGGAGCTGAATATTCGTGGACCCGATGGGCCAAAGGGCCTGTTTCCGCGCTGTAACTCTAAACTCTTATCTCAAAGAACATTATTTATTTTTTAATTGTTGAAAGGTCATCAACCTGGAATGTTGCGGTCTGATCTGAAGATTTCCAGATTTTTGTTTTCCAGTCCCCTCTGTCGTTATAGCTCTGACAGCATGTTTCTTTAATTTTCACAGTTGGTATGAAATGAACATAGCAAAGATTAGTGGAAAGCCAGAGGATTGGGAAGCTTTTAAAGAACAGGGTGTAACTAAAAAGACAATACGGGGAGAAATGATGAAATACGAAGGTAAGCAGGCCAATAATGTAAAAGAGGATAACAAGAGTTTCTTCAGTTATATAAAGAACAAGAAAGAGGCAATAGTGGACGTTGGACCGCTGAAGAATGATGTAGAATTGATAATGGGGAATAAAGAAATGGCAGAGGAGTTGAATAACATTTTTTTGCAGCAGTCTTCACAGTGGAAGACACCCGCAAGAGAGTCAGGGGGTGGAAGTTAGTGGAGTGGCTATTACTCGGCAGAAGGTGCTTGGGAAGCTGAAAGGGCTGAAGGTGGATAAGTTACCTGGGTCAGATGGACTGCACCCTAGGGTTTTGAGACAGGTGGATTTAGAGATTGTGGAGGCATTGATAGTGATATTTCAGGAATCACTAGTCAGGAGCGGTCCCAGATGATTGGAAAATTGCTAATATTACCCCTCTGCATAAAAGGGAGCAAGGCAGAATAATGGGAACTATAGTCCGACTTCAGTGGTTGGTATGATTTTAGAGTCCATTATAAAGGATGAGCTCAGAGTACTTAGAAGTTAACAATAAAATAGTCCGGTCAATATGGCTTTGTGAAGAAGAGGTCTTGCTTGACAAATTTGCTGGAATTCTTTGAAGAAGTAAATAGATGTTGTTTACTTAGATTTTCAAAAAGCATTTGACAAGGTGCTACACGTTAGGCTGCTTAGGAAGATGAGAGCACACGGTATCAAAGGGCAGATACTAGCATAAATAGCAGTTTGGCTGGGTGGCAGAAGACAGAGTGGCAATAAGGAGGGCTTTTTCTGGGTGGCTGCCAGTCGCTAATGGAGTTCCGCAAGGGTTGGTGCTGGGGCCGCTACTCTTCACATTGTGTATTAATGATTTGGACGAGGGGATTGAAGGCTTGTGACAAAGTTTGCGGATGATACGGTAATAGGTGGAGGAGCAGGTGGTGTAGAGAAATCAGGGACTATGCAGAAGGACTTGGACAGGTTGGGAGAGTAAGCAAAGAAGTGGCAGATGTAATATTGTGCAGCAAAGTGTTGAGTCATGTATTTAGGTAATAGGAATAAAGGCGTAGACTATTTTCTAAATGGGGTGAGAATCTAGAAATTGGAGGTGCAGATGGACTTGGGAATGCTAGTGCAGTATTCCCAAAAAGTTAATCTGCAGGTCAAATCGGTAGTAAAGAAAGCAAGCTCAATGCTAGCATTTATTTCAAGAGGGCTTGAATACAAAAACAGGAATGTAATGTTGTGGCTCTATAAGACCTCATACAATATTGTGAGCAATTTTGGGCACCATATCCGAGGAAGGATGTGCTGAATCTGGAAAAGGTCCAGAGGAGGTTTACCAAAATGATCCCAGGAATGAGTAGGTTAACCTATAAAGCGCATTTGTCTGCACTGGGCCTATACTCGCTGGAGTTTAGAAGAATGAGGGGGGACCTCATTGAAACATACAGAATAGTGTGAAATGTTTGGATAGAGTGGATGTTGAGAGCATGTTTCCACTAGTGGGAGAGTCTAGGACTAGAGGTCATAGCCTCAGAATTAAAGGACGTTCTTTTAGGAATGGCCTAATTCTACTCCTATTCCTTATAATATTCTTATACCAAGTTTAAAAGAATAAACTGCTCAAACTCAGTAAACCTTTATTTAAGGTTGATGACCCCATTCAACTGATTGGGATTACGGTACATTTGTTCACTATGCCTAAAAGACTTGATTCAAGTTAATCTAACCCCTCTGCTCGGGACATTGCAGAAACCTCCTGGACTCAAGAGTACCAGCTGTTATTGCAATCTGGCCTGATCTTTTAGTAGCTGTTATTTGCTAATTTTTAAGTGGATTTTACACAATCAACAAAATACTTCATCTAATCTAGAAAGTTATTTTTAGAATCAACAATAATCCTTCTTGAATAACAGAATAAATAGTGTATTCTTACCACTAGAAAAGAAGCAGAGACGTATAAACACAGCCATCACATAGCATATTATGAAAACACTGCTCAGTATGCCGTGGGCCTGCAGTAATAGTGAAGTTGCAATTCCAAATGTTGTGAAATCTGCAAAATCATCTAATTTGGCACCTGTAATGAAATAAAAACACAACTAAATCATGTGTTGTGTTCAATGACAGATAGAGACAGATTTATTATGATGTTTGTCACAGATAGACAGATCTATAATTATTGAAGATTTTCACCTGTAGCCATTGTCTGGGGATAGAAAAAAGTTAAGGGGCTGTCCCACTGCGGCGACCTAATCCGCGAGTTTAGAAGAGTTTAGGAGAGTTTGAAAAAGCATCATGTTGAAGACCTTCTTCGACTATGTAAAAGACCTCCTTCGACTATGTTGAAGACTAGCTTAGACTAGCGCCGGGAAAATTGGACACCGATTAGTGGAGAGTGAAGACTACCTCCTTCGATCTCCCTTCGACTATATTGAAGACTATCCACGACTACCTCCGACTAACATGCCGACCTACTTCGACTAAACCTAGGAATGAAAAAAAAACACAATTTTTTCCATGGCGATCTTTTTAAACTCGTGGGCATTTTTCAGCATGTTGGAAAATACGCCGCGACCTAGCTGAGGCCTCAAGTACGCGGGGACTACTCTCGAGCACGAAGGAGAGTTACAAAGACCTCCTAGGACCTCGTGTCGACCATGCTGCGAGTACGAGTAGAGGGCAAACTCTTCTGAACTCGCAGATTAGGTCGCCGGAGTGGGACAGCCCCTTTAACCTTTCTCGTTCTACAGATGTTTTCTGACTTAATCATTTCCTGTTATAATTTCAGGTTTCCAGCAAGTATTGTCTTTTGATTTTCCACTTAACTGTAATTACAAGAACTGTGGCAATATAAATGTAGTGGGCGCAGCTAAGATGAGTTTGATTGAGCGATTGATTCGCAATTATTCGGAGCTAAATACAATGGTTCAATGTTCCGAATCTGGTCTTTCATAATATGTTCTACTAATTTCTCGCAAATAATCAATAATCCATGTTCTAATGTACTACAATTATTTTAATGGGCTTTTATTTCATGCTATATATGAATCCCATATATGCCAAGAACCCTAAATCTTGTACAAACATCTTTGCACCTATGCTGGGATATTGTGTCCCTAGAGAATTTTGTAGCTATGTTACATTTTTTTTAAGAATTTGTGACAATCACATGTCCAAATGGAAATCCATGTCCTGCTCAGTGACACTTTGGCTATAATGGCTAGTCAACCAACGTCTTACACCACCTGTTCATTAATTCTTTAATTAATTTTATTAGTCATCCTTTTACATTCATTAATCACTTCAGATTTCATTGCCTACATACATTGTAATGTAAAAATGCAGGGCTCGTGGATGCTGCAAAATGTATATTTTGGAAACTCAGTCCTTATCTATAGCTTCACCTTATGTAGGGCATTGAGCAAACAAGCTACGATAGTAACCTGTTCAGACTGCTGATTAGTGGCAGTCTAACCTCGAGTCCTTGGCTGAAAATATTTGATGGCAATCAAGCAAGGCAGAAAGCTTCATTTTCTGGAAATAAAAATCCCTTTGAATTGGAAGCAGTGAATTATTCATCTTTGCCTCCAATCAGATGTCCGGTTAATATAGGGGATAATTAAATCTGTAGTAAATAATCTCATTATAATGGCCAACAATCTCTTATTAGTCACTTCCAACTCATTTTAGCTCCAGTGTCACTAAAAATTGGTTTGATGGAGTCAAGTTAATCTTGCCCCACCGTCCTGATTTTATAGCGAAGTGTTCTTCCATGGAATCTGAATATTTTAACACTCAAAACACATTTAAGTTACTTGACTTCAAACAAATTCAAACTACTTTGTTGGTAGTATGTGAATGGGGTTATCATAATACTGGCAACGTGAAAACAACCCACATTAACTGCTTCAACAGATATGTAAATACTTTTAGTAAAAAGATTAACTGCCTTTAAAGTTCTTTGATTTCCAGTCTCATTATTAGCATTATTATGGGCCTGTCCCACATGCAATTTTTTAGGCAACTACAGGTGACTTTACTGTCACCACATGTTAGTCGGAGGTCTCCAGGGTGTTGTCTGTATGGTCGTGAGTAGTCTCCTCAGTCGCGCAAGAAGTTGTAGTGTCTTTCTGGTCGCTGCAAAATGTTCAACATTTTGGAAATTTTTCGGCGACAGTTGGTTTGACGCCAATGAGTGTAGCTTGATGTCTCCTGACGTAGGTGCTGTCGTAGGTTGTCGCCGGGATGACGTAGGTTGTCGCCGGGATGACGTAGGTTGTCGCCAGGTGACGTAGGTTCCTGCCCGTGCTGACCAGTGAATTTCATTGGCGCATTGGAAAAACAAACACCAACACAAGCATTGTACTGCATTTAAAATTAAACTCTTTTGAGAGGATGTGGGTGGCCCTGAAAATGAACTTTTCTTGTGGTCTGTTGTGGGCTCTCTTCCTGGAATAGTGAACTTCTGTTTGCGGTGTGGGATGTTTGCTGTTGGTCTTCTGATCATGTTGTTCTGCCATGGCACACTGCCTAGTTTGGAGTTGTAGTAAGTGTGGAGATGGTCTCTGGTCCTTGGCTCTCTTTTTGCCGGTGTTTCTTGGCAATCTCTCCAGTGCCACAATAGGTGCATTCTGTCCTCTAGTTCTCCATGAGCCTGGTGTGATATTGCCTGTCTGGTTGGTCACTCAAGTCACCCTCCATTATGGCTGCTGCTGCAGCACTTCTGGTACGAATCACATTGTGGAGGACACATGCTGCGTAGACAATTGTCTCCACATTCTTGGGCTCTTGCTCCATCGTAGTCAGCAAGCATCTGATTCTGCTGGCAAGGATGCCAAAGGTGTTTTCCACGACCCTCCTAGCCCTGGACAGCCTGATACTTGAAGATCCTCTCCTCCCTTGACATCTGCCTGTGAGGATATGGCTTAATCATCCATGACCTGAGGGGGAAGGCATCATCAGCAACCAGTGTGCAGTGGATGTCAGGATTGTCTTCTCCCAGCAAAGGGTCCGGATCAGGA
The DNA here is from genome assembly GCA_963514005.1 of Raja brachyura. The sequence goes on from OY740811.1 coordinate 18,503,914, forward strand.
AAGCCTGTTGTTCGTTCTTCCAGTACTTGCCCAAAAGGGAGGTCTCTCTCCAGATCCTACCATCTGCGACACTGCCAGGTGTGCCACATCCACAAACAGGAATTTGTAGTTTGCATCCACCACAGCTAAGAGTATGATGGAATGGAACTTCTTGTAGTTGAAATACTTTGAACCTCCCTTGCGTGGACACCTGATGGTCACATGCTTGCCGTCAACTGCCCCACATGTGTGCTGTAAGTTCCATCTGGTATCAAAGCCCTGCGCCACTCTCTTCCACTCATCTGGTGTTCTAGGGCAGTCCATGACTTCATCTTCATAAGCACTGATGATGGCCTCACAGGTCTCTCGGACAGCCTTGCTGATGGTTTTGTGGGCCACAAGAAAGCTGTAGGAGAGGCTCTTGTAGGAGTCTCCTGATGCGAGGTAGCGGAGGGTGATGGCTAGGCACATGCTTGGTTCCAGTGGCTTCCTTATGAAGGTCTCTTATCTCAAGGAGAAGGCCTACCTGTGTCTTCAGCTCCTAAAAAAGCCTAGTGAAGTTTCTGAAAGCAGCCTCATCTTCTTGCTGGAGCAGTCATCAGGCTTTCATACTGGCCCAATCTGGGTCTGCTCAGGGACAAGGGCTTCAACCACAGACCTCTTCTTGGGCTTTTTCCTCATTCTTCTTGTCCTTCCGTCTTTCTGATCTATAAGCATGAGGTTTTTTTCTTCTTGTGAGAGCAATGCCCTCTGATGTTGCTCCATGGCAGTCATGACGCTGAATGATTGGAAAACCCCACCCTACAACCCCTATAAATAGGAAAAATTAATCATTCCATTGCTTTGGAGGTCAAAATGAGGTTAATTGCCTTCAGTTGACGCCGACAGGGTCGTAGCTAGACGTCGGTTGTCGTAGGTGTGGTCGTAGATGGACGTCCTAAATCGCGACTATTAGGTCGTCGGTTGTCGGGAGCTTGCCATCGACTAGGTTGTAGTAGCTTGTCGTAGACATTGTCGTGGTGGGGGAGGGGTCCAGTCGACAAATTTTCTGCGATCTGCCAAGACTATGACAGTCAGCGGCAGTTGCCTAAAAAAAAAAAATTGCTAAGTGGGACAGGCCCATAACTGTAACGGTACATGATAAGTTGCCGATTACCGGGACTTACTTTCCTCATTAACAACAAATGGTGCAACCCTGGTCACATCACGGTTAAGGAGTACGAGTGTAGCCTGGACATTGAACTGATGGCTGCAGGTCTCCATCCATAACATATGCCCAGGGAATTCTCACATACCATTGTGGTTGTTTACATTCCTCTGTCCACGCGCGAGTAACATCATCCGCACAGTCACCACGAGACTCCGGACACAACACCAGAGTGCTTTCATTGCAATCTGGGGGTTTTCAACCACGTGACTTTGGACGCTACCCTGCCCACTTTCACTCAGTTTGACTGTCCTACCTGGGATATTAAAAAAATTGGCCTGTTGTATGCAAGCGTCAGAGAGACTTATAGCTCCATAGCCTTTCCGCCACTGGAAAGATCTGACCACAACCTGGTTCACCTTCTACCCATGTAATGGTCCAGAGGCTGCCTGTGGCCACAAGGTCAGTGAGGAGGTGGCCACAGGAGGCCCATGGAGAGGACATTGATGGACTCATGGACCGTGTTCCCAGTTACATACATTTATGTGTGGATGACATGTCCCCGAGGAGACTGTACACTGTATCCCCAACAACAAGCCCTTCTCAACCAGAAGAAAAGGGCCTTCAGGAATGGTGACAGGGAGGAGGTGAAACAGGTACAGAAGGATCTCATGGTGAGACAGGACGAGGACGACTACAGGAGGAAGATGGAGCTGAAACTTGAGCATGAGTGATCTGTGGAGTGGTATAAGAGCATTACAGGCTACAAGATGACCAGTGACCTGGGGAGGGAAAGCGATCAGGGCTGGGCCTACGAGCTAAACCTGTTTCTTCAAAGATTTGATGGAGGGGCCTCTGCCCACCCTCTCCCAGAGACTCTCCCCCTCAATCCCCCTAGTCCACTTCCCCTGCCCTTTCTTTGTCACACCTGACCATGTGCAGGTGAGGAAAGAGTTGAGCAGACTCCACCCAGGCTAAGTCACGGGTCCTGATTGTGTCAGCCCTAGGGTACTCAAGGCATATGCCAGCCAGTTGTGCGGAGTACTGGAGCCTGGAGAGGGTTCATGTGATGTGAAAGACATCCTACTTGGTTCCTGTACCAAAGAGGACAAGTCCCTGCTCCTCCAATTACTGCAGGCTGGTGATGCTGACCTCATACATCATGAAGTCCCTGGAGAGGCTGGTGCTCACTCACCTGCGCCCCTGGTTAAACCCTACCTGGACCTCCTGCAGTTCGCCTACCAAATAAAAGTAGGGGTTGAAGACGCCATCATTCACTTGCTCCATCAGTTCCTATGCTCACCTGGATAAGCCAGGAAGCACTGCGAGTTATGCATTTTGATTTCTCCAGTGTCTTTAACACCATTTGGCCAGCACTACTAGGGAGCAAACCGACAAAGATCTGGGTGGATGATCCATTGGTGTCCTGGATCACGAACTACCTGACTGGACAACCACAGTGTGTGAGGCTACAGAACTGTTTATCGAACATGGTAGTGGGCAACACAGGGGTCGTTCTTCTCTCCCTTCCTGTTCACCATCTACACCTTGGACCTCAGATACAACTCGGACTCCGGCCACCTGCAGAAGTTTTCAGATGTCTCTGCAATTGTGGGGTGCATCAGTGAGGGGAGGAAAGCTGAACACAGAGGTGTAGTCAACGACTTTATTGAGTGGTGTGGGCTGAATCACGTGCATCTCAACACCGACAAGACGACAGAGTTAGTGGTGGATTTAAGGAGGAGAGGAACACCAGTCTCCATCAAGGGTGTGGATGTGCAGTTTACCAAGGAGTACAAGTACCCTGGCGTTTACCTGGACAGTAAACTGGACTGGTCCAGGAACGCTGAAGCACTGTATAAGAAGGGACAGAGCCGTCTGTACTTTCTGAGGGGGCTCCGCTCTTTCAACATCTGCAGCATCTTACTGCAGACGTTCTACCAATCGGTAAAATGCTTCTCAAACTGCAGAGCATCTTGAACAATACAGCTCACCCTCTCCATGACACACTGGTCAACCTGAGGAGCTCCTTCAGCAACATACTGCTTCCACCAAGGTGCAGCACAGGATGCCACAGGGGATCCTTTTTCCCTGTGGCTATCAAACTGTACAACTCCTCTCCCTCTGTTGTGGGATGGACTGACTCCATTCTATCGTATCGTATTTACAGTATAACTCCATCTGGCAAGCCAGAGGTTTAGTTATTCTAGGCTGTGAAGTTTTCAAACGTTTTGATGTTACCAACACATTTGGGTTTTTTTTTTAAAAACAATGTCGCATAGTATTATAAATTCTCCAGTGAACTAAGTATCAGGACAGCACGGGAACTGGGGCTTGGTGAATCTCGGGTAACTGCGGGCACCTGCGAGTCCGAGCAGGGGAAACATTATTTGGTAAGCCAGCTGCTGAACAATCAGAATTTCTGAATGGTTAGATAATGGATTATCAGAGTTTCACTTATTGGATGCCAAAATTTGTTGATTGTATCAGAATATAGCATGGGATGTAACATTGTAGTTTCAGTATACGTAACTAGGTGGAATAGTATTTGTTTCAGCAGATTATTGATGAACAGAAAATGCAAAACTGTTTGAGGTAAATTAATATATGCCTCTAACATTGTCTCAATAAATAATTACTCAGTATTATTTGGATAGCTGTAATTGAAAGGATTAAATGCCTACTGAAATCTGAACTTACCAAGAGCAGAACAAGCATTAAGTTGTCGAGCAACAGCTCCATCAGCCAGGTCAAGAAGAAATCCAAAAAGGATTAGCCAACAAGCGTACAAGTGCTGCCTACAGAATAATAATGGAATCTTAATTCAGTATTTATGTTAATGAATACTATAGTTAACATCATTGACCATAGTTAGCATCATGTTTAAGACTTTAAAACGTTTTCATTGTTGTACTATTATTATAATTTGCTTGTCACTGTTGGTTTTCACATCCTTTTATCAATACTCTTTCAGAAACAACTGTTATAATACAATTCTTAACATTTAACTAGTGCTTTGCAAGTCATGAAAAGACCCATTAAATCAATGTTCTAACCAATTTATTCCCAATTGATCTAGATCTTGATGTAAACTTAGGTATCCTTTTTCACTTGGATATCCTTTTCACCCCAGTCATTTCCTCTTCTACACTCTACCGTCACACAGAGGACACAAAAATTGGAAAGCACGTACCACCAGACTCGGGAACAACATCTTCCCGTGTTGTCAAGCATCGTAAAAAGTTCCAACCTACTTTCATTGTGGATGTTGGACTTCCTCCGTCAATGTTACAATGCTGTAAAACTATATGCTACACCTTGGTATTTCTCTCCTTACACTATCTGTTCTACTTGTGCATAGCTTGATTAAACTCATGCATACTATTATCTGATTTATTTGGGTAGCATGCAAATGAAAGCCTCATGCTGTACCTTGTTACAAGCGAGAATAATAAGCCAATATGGATGGGCTGCTGGATCCATGGATGGAAGTGAAAGAAGTGTTGGAACAGGTGTTACAATGCAGGGAAATGTGCCTGGGGAGGGGGAGGGGGAGGGTGCGGAGTGGATGGGAAGGGACGAGCAAAACAAGGAGTTGCAGAGGGAGTGGTTCTACAGAAAGAGGTGGGGAAGGAAAGATATGATTGATGGAGGAATCACAGTGTAGGTGGTGGAAATGTCAGAAAATTATACAGTGCCCTCCATAATGTTTGGGACAAAGACCCATCATTTACTTATTTGCCTCTGTACTCCACAATTTGAGATTTGTAATAGAAAAAAAATCACATGTGGTTAAAGTGCACATTGTCAGATTTTATTAAAGGCTTTTTTTATACATTTTGGTTTCACCAAGTAGAAATTACAGCTGTGTTTATACATAGTCCCCCCCATTTCAGGGCACCTTAATGATTGGGACACATGGCTTCACAGGAGTTTGTAATTGCTCAGGTATGTTTAATTGCCTCCTTAATGCAGGTATAAGAGAGCTCTCAGCACCTTGTCTTCCCTCCAGTCTTTCCATCACCTTTGGAAGCTTTTATTGCTGTTTATCAAAATGAGGACCAAAGTTGTGCCATTGAAAGTCAAATAAGCATTCATGAGACTGAGAAACAAGAATAAAGCCCTTGTCCCACTTTCACGACCAAACTGTCGATCTCTCCCGAGTTTGCTCTGGACTCATACTCGCAGCATGGTCGCCACAAGGTCGTAGGAGGTCTTCGTAACTCTTCCTCATGCTCGTGAGTGGTCTCCGCGTACTCGTGGCCTCAAGTAGGTCGCGGCATTTTTTCCAGCCTGATAAAAAAATGTCCACGAGTAAAAAAAAAAGGTTGTCATAGAAAAAATGGTTACTTTTTACTCGTAAGCAGGTAGTAGGTAGGTCATGATGGTAGTCGTAGATAGTCGTGGGTAGTCGTAGGCCGGTAACTGGCCCGAGAAAAAAAAAAAGCAAACATGACATCATTTTATCATGTGATTATTTTCCACTCGTAGCTAGCCGCAGTTGGTCTAAGATGTGGAAGACTGAGGTCGAGGGGAGTCGTAGGAGGTCGTAGACATAGTCGTGGGAGGTCATAGGAGGTCTTCTACTTCGGCAAGTCAACACGACCTTGACATTTTTTTAAAAACTCGTCTAGTCTGCTAAATTCGTGGATTAGGTCGTCCAAGTGGGACAGGCCCTTAAAACTGTTAGAGACATCAGCCAAACCTTAGGCTTGCCAAAATCAACTGTTTGAAACCTCATTAAGAAGAAAGAGAGCACTGGTGAGCTTACTAATGGCATGGGGACTGGCAGGCCAAGGAAGATATCCACAGCTCTCTTTAATAAAGAAAAATACCTGTCAGACAGATCAGAAACCCTCTTCAGGAGTCGGGTGCTGATTTGTCAATGACCACTGTCCGCGGAAGACTTCATGAACAGAAATACAGAGGCTACACTGCAAGATGCAAACCATTGGTTAGCCGCAAAAATAGGATGGCCAGTTACAGTTTGCCAAGAAGTACTTAAAAGAGCCTCCACAGTTCTGGAAAAAGGTATTGTGGACAGATGAGACAACGATTAACTTATATCAGAGTGATGGCAAGAGCAAAGTATGGAGGGGAGAAGGAACTACCCAACATCCAAAGCATGCCACCTCATCTGTGAAACACGGTGGAGGGGGTGTTATGGCCTATGGATGGCTGCTGAAGGTACTGGCTCGCTTATCTTTATTGATGATACAACTGCTGGTGGTAGTAGCATAATGAATTCTGAAGTGTATAGACACTATCTGCTCAAGTTCAAACAAATGCCTCAAAATTCATTGGCCGTAGGTTCAGTCTACAGGAAGACAATGATCCCAAACATACTGCTAAAACAACAAAGGAGTTTTTCAAAGCAAAAAAATTGTCAATTCTTGAGTGGCCAAGTAAATCAACCAATTTAAACCCAATTGAGCATGCCTTTTATATGCTGAAGAGAAAACTGAAGAGGATCAGCCCCCAAAACAAGCATTTGCTAAAGATGGCTGCAATACAGGCCTGGCAGAGCATCACCAGAGATGTGCATGAATCAGACTTCAAACAGTCATTGCATGCAAAGGAAATGCAGCAAAATACTAAACATGACTACCTTCATTTACATGATATTGCTGTGTCCCAAACATTATGGTGCCCTGAAATGGGGGGGGGGGGGGGGGGAGAGACTACGTATAAACACTGCTGTAATTTCGACATGGTGAAACCAAAATGCATAAAAATGGCCTTTATTAAAATCTGACAATGTGCACTTTAACCGTTTGTGATTTTGTTTCTATTACCAATCTCAAATTGTACAGTGTACAGAGTATAGAGGCAAATAAATAAATGATGGGTCTTTGTCCCAAACATTATGGAGTGCACTATATCGAGTGGTAGGGCAAAAGGTGAGAATCAGGGGAACTATCTCGGTTCCATCTGCGGAAGAGTGGGAGCGAGAGCAGAACTATAAATTGCTGAAGGGACCCATGTTCAGATATGCATTTGAGAGTTATTCTATGTGTAATAGGTGGCATTTATTTGTGATTAATAGTTTGACAACATTAGGCTTCAGACACATTGCTACTCAGTTAATGGCCTGTCCCACGGGCGTCATTTGCGCGTCACGCGGGTGGCGCGCAAAGATTTTGTGAATCCTAAAATCCTGGGGTGCTGTGCGCGACACTGCCCACGTCACCACACACCATGCTCGCTTAATGCACGCCAGGCGCACATCACGTACACGTCACGCACGTCATGTGTCGTGACGCGTAAATGATGTCGCGTAAACGACGTGCAAATGACGCCCAAGTGGGACAGGCACTTTAGAAATCACCCAGACTTCCTAATGTGACACTGCACGATTTTGTTTGCTGCACCAGCACCTTTTTCTCCATTCCTGTTGCCTCTTCTGCCAAGATGTTCTCGCATTTCTTTACTTCTCGCTCACGCTAGAAGCCCAGTGGGGCTTTAGCTGAAGCATCCATTTCTTGCAACCGAAATGTCATAATGCAAATGGCAAGGTTCATTCTTCTGTTAATCCAAACATCCCATGCAAACTACTCTCATTGCTTTTGGGAGACACAGCAACTTGATATTGCAGGATGGCATCAAATCAGCATATGAAATGAAAAATCGTCATGGTCGAAATGCACACAAGACAATGGTACTCAATTGATGAGATGTGTGCATTGACCTCTAATTATGTGACAGCAAATCACAAAATATGAAAATAAACACTGTAGCATCAAAAATAGCACATTTGACACCCAATTTCTCCCCCTTCCTTCAGAAAACTCAACTCCACTTATGTACATCTGTGCACACAGATTTTGATTGTTTGCCTACATATTTCTTAATGGCCTGCTGCACTCCCCATTTTAATCTTCGCTGGCCTTGATCCTTTTAATATCACTTACTTTCAGCCTCTTGCACCTGACTTGTACAACTAAGTTCCTTTTGGGCATTATTTACAATAGGTGCTTCAATTAAAAATCTTTCTGAAAGTATATTAAAATGTATATTGAAATTGAATATAATAAAATTAATATCTATAGGAAACATACACAATGAGCAGATCTTAATGCTTACCCATTTAAGGTACATAGAATTGAAGAAAGTCCCATCACAAGATTTGAGAGAGAAAGTACGTTGGCAGCATTCTTGCATGCAAAGTCTTGAATCTGGGCTCGGCCTGCCTGCTCACTAAGAAACAACTTCTTTGCATCGTGAAAAATACCTAAAGGCAAAAGTTTAACCAATCATGTAACCACAGAAGTAATTCTACGAGAGTTTTCTAGAATATTTTCAAAGGGCAGATTTGTTTGATAAAGAGAAGAAAACAAACAAAAAGACAATATTGCGAGGATTATAAATTCCTTAATTTAATAAATGGAAGTGAAAGTTTGTTCAGATATAATGTAACTTGGTCTACCTGAAAGATTGTGGACAAGCAATACATTTCTGGATTTGGATCAATGTAGACATTCCTTCCCCATCAACATAAAGGGCTCAAAATGACTAGCTGAAGACCTGCTGTTAGTCCATTAACATCAATGACTGAGTTCATGAATGTGGAAGGACCTGTTAGCTATCATCTGAGGTGAACAAATAAACAAAATGTGTAAAGGCACACAGCCCAAGGGGAACTTTATAGAATATTATTCAATGATAGTACGTCAGAGATGGGCCATCATATCAGTAGAAATATATTTGCTGTGAAACAAAGGGCAAACCTAAATTTTATTCTAAAGGGCCATATTTTTGATGGGACCAAGAATGGCCATGTGGTTAAACAATCCAATAGGGATGTCATGATATGATTTAATATTCTGATATTCTCATTAGTTTTTGCATTAATGTCACAAAAGGATTAATCCAAAATCATCTACTGCCATTGGAATTCAGAAGATTCTCCTAAAAAATGTTGACCTTGATAACGAAAGCCCATACGGTAATCTTAATCTTTTATGGATACACCAGTCTTAGATTTGGGTATTGAAATAAATTTGTCTATTTGAACATACTGGTGAACGTAACAGAGAGTATTATATCAGATTGATATCAGTATATGTAAATTTCAAGACATCCCTACCTTATAAGCTTGTCCAATACAATCTCAATATTTCAAAAAAATAGCAGAACAGTTTTGAAAGTGCATTTGTTGCGATTGTTCCTTTGAACCAGGTTTGTCCTGGGTCAAAAACCTTAAATTCTTTGTAATGGCTGTGGGCATTATTTGGTGAATCCAGGCCTGTCATCAATACATAACAATTGTGGATCAGTTTGCCTCCGTGCTTGATGGGTACTAAATATACGTTGAGCCCCAGTATTTATGTTAAAACAATAATCCCTTTTGGACAATAAACTTGGATAAATGGGAGCTAAATGGCAAAAGCAGGCTAATAAAAGAAAAAAGATTTAGGCCTCATACATTTCATGCAGAAGAACTGAAATCTCAAATTTTGTGATAACTAAACTAATTAGAAATTATTGGAATTATTTTTTAGTTAAGTTCAATCCAGATGTTTAACCTTCTTCCATTCAAATAATAAATATTCCACAAAACTGTGAACCAGAGGAAATAAATAACATTTGTACACTTAATTAAAATGGCAATACTAACTAATAGTTCTTAACATTTCTGTTCAGTTAAAGTTGTATTTAACCTACTAGTTGATATACATTGTTGAGGAGAAAACTCTTGGCTCCCAATAAATTATTTTATATTACTTTTATTTTCTCCAATATCTGGTTCCGAGGACTAAGTGTTTTTTTATCATTCCAGTTAAGCATTAAATATGTCAGTGGATGGCTCACCTTTCCTTGCATTCTCCATCAATTGTTGGATAACTTAAAGCCTTTTGGTAGCATGTGTTGACAGTGGATACATGAAACCAAGGAAACTACACTAAAATTGGAAACATTTACAAATTGTTAAATCAAACTACTCTAATTTAACTAAAATCAGTAAACACTAATCTTTTGTCACCAAGCTCAGATAATTATTTTAAAATAAATGTCACAGGTTTTGCTACTTTGGAATCAATTCAATCAACTACATTACGGAACCACACAGTTGGTATAATATGCAGTTATTTTATTTAAGAAAGATAAAAATGTATTGAGCTACTGCACACATCTAGCTGCTTAAAATGGTAAGAGTAAACTTATCATTAGCAAAAAAAGATTTTGGAGGAATGGATTACAGATGCTACTTCAGTTTGGGGTATTCAAGGAAGAGACAGTGATGGTCATGCTCCCAATAAAATAAGAGAAACTCACAAATACATGATAGATGTTGAGGGATAAACAAGATAGGATAAGGGAAAATGGGAAATTATGACAAATAATGAAAGTGAAGCTCTGGTGAAAACCCAGAGATGTATGGAAGATACATGGGTGAAATTTAAAAAAAAAGCCAACCAAAATGCATACATGAAAAAAAATTGGCAGGTCTAATCAAATTAAGGTGTTTTCAATTAATATATGAAAGCAAAATGAACAAGAGTAGGTCCATTTAAGGCCAAAACAGAAGCTTGTGTATGGCACTTTGGGGACTTTTAATGATTGATAAAGAGCTTTATTCTGTTTGGTTCTGCAAGGCCAATATTTGGTTCCTTGAACAGAGAGATCTGAGAATTTATCTTACTGCTACAAACTTAAATACTGTGATCATGATTAAGAAGTCTGACAGTGATACCAAAATTAACATTACAAGACATGTGGATAGGTATATTGATAGAAATGGTCAAATGCAGACAAGTTTACTTGGACCATCCCTGACATCTCCCTACCGTTTCTAGATCTCACCGTCTCCATCACAGGAGACAGACTATTGACTGACATCTATTAAAAACCCACTGATTCCCATAGCTATCTAGACTGCACTTCTTAACACCCCGCTTCCTGGAAAGACTCTATCCCCTACTCCCAATTCCTCAGTCTACGCTGCATCTGCACCCAGGATGAGGTGCTCCATACCGTATCATCAGAGATGTCCTCATTTAGGGAATGGGGGTTCCCCTCTTCCATTATAGATAAGGATCTCACTACGGTTTAGATTTCTAGAAATGTTCTCAGTATGCCAACCAAGTTGGACAAGATGGGCCAAAGGGTCTGTTTCCATGCTATATGCCTCTAACTCTGACTATTATCGTTGATCTTAAAGAAGAAGTTTCAAAGTTGCAGGTAAATATCAACAGACTACTTAGATGGTATAAAAGTGGAAATGGAATTTAACTGGGACAAATGTGAGATTAGGAAGGATAAACATGGAAAAAAAAAAGTGCTATAAATGGAAACATATAATAAATGTAGTGGAACAGAAAAATCTTGAAATTCCTATCTAGAGATCTGTCAGGAGCAGTAGTTAAAGAGGCTTGTTTGATACATGTTATTATCCTTTTAGTATAGAATATCAGGTTAATGAGGTCAAACTAGAATTCAATAGAATATTAATTAGGTAGAGTACTATGTACTCTTCTAATCACAACACTTAAGGAAAGTTGTGGCAGTACACAAGTGGGTGTAGAGGGGATATATCAGACATTGCAATGATCGGAGAATTACAGATGAGGAGAGAATGGGCACAGGAACAATGGTTACTCAAAATAAGTAGGACAGGGTGAACTGAACTGGCCCATTTCTCTTGCCAGGAAAATCACCAATAGGAAGCACAATTTTTAATTAATTTAAGGAGGATTATAGGAAAAATTGCTTTTACCCTAAGAGTTGAAGATGTCTGGAACTCACTTTCCTAAAGGGTACTGGAAGCAGAAGCCCTCGTCATATTTAAAAGGTACCTGGATGAGCACAAAGAAATACAAGCCACAAGGCTATGGATCAGGAACTGAAAAGTAGGAATAATCTAAATCGCTGCATTTTTGAAGGGCAGGGTTATCATGAGCCAAATGGTCACCATCTTTACTTGCTGGCTATCTGACGATCCTGTCATCAAACCCGAGGATCTAGAACAAGGCTAAAAGTATGAAAATATGGCTAACAATTAATTAGTGATGGGAAGAAGATAGTGGAGATTTATTTGAGAGCCTGGAGTTCTCTAGTAATATTGGGCAAAGTTAATTTTTCCAATTATGATTTTTACTAAAGTAATTACATAAACAGAGTTCATTATTTTTAGATATAAGAAAAGAACGAACTATATTTTGAAACCATTTTCACATTTAAGAATGAATGGAAAAATTGTTAAACTATCCAGGTTTTGAATTAAATATGCTGGTCCTTTACAAATCAGCTGACCACATTGAAATTTCTGCCAATTTCAACTGCAGCGTTCCCCATCCTAGTTAAGCATATTCAAATAAAACAGTTAAAGACTTCTCTCTATCCCTCTCCCACTGCCCATACCCACCACTGGTCAACATGCTACTTTACCACATTTCCCAACTTTCAAATGTGCGTGCTTTTAAATACCTAAATGCTAAGCTTTACGTGGGAGAAAGGCTTAAGCTTCAAGTCCTACTATTGTGTTTTGCACCCTGCATTTCACGTGTTTTCCAAAGCCAGCCAAGTTCAAGTCTTTCTCGATCTGAAAGAAAACAGCAGATCAGAGCAACACAGAAGGCAAAACTACATTTAAAAAGGTTGCTAAACCAGCATTGTAGAGACCAGAAATGTCTTCATATAAATAGCATATTCAAATCATACCTCTCCTATAAGCCCTATTCTTAGTGTTTTAACTGAATATATAACAAATAATTAACTCCAATATTGATCCACGGTGGGAGAAACAATCTTTCTTTGGATGAAAGGGGCATTTCTTCATTCAATGGATATGGATATCATTTTAGGTAAAGACATTTATTTTCCAACTAATTGTTCCTAAATTGCACAGGAAGTTAAGAATTAACCACATCAATAGTTATGTATACTGCTTAAGTGTCACAAATATGGCAAATTATTTAATAACGTAATTGGATTTGAATGGTTACCTGTTACAATTATCTACTGCAGAGAATATCCTCTCATTCTTTCCAATTCAATCTCCGCATACACATGAAATCAAATTTCTAAACAGTGGGGCTGAAGTTATTAATAACATACAGTAGCTAGGCAGCTAAATGTTTTTTCCCCAGCCTCCACTACAAAGCCAGTGGTCATTGTTTTATTTTTGTTGCAGATGGTAATCACGTATTGCAAATAAAATAGGTGTCGCCCACAACACCAAAAACTCAATCCTTATTAATGAGAATTAACAGAGAGAAACAGCAGATTTGAATGTAATTCAGATGTCATGATGAGATCAATCTAATATATGCCCATTTTAAATTGAAGGTGACCATAATATCTTGACAAATATTTGGAGCATGGTGCTGTAAAAGGGAAATGACTTGTAGTGCTTTGTGAAACTTGTCAATTACGCTGATTGTAATGTAGTAAAATGAAAAAAAAATCAATGATTTGTTTGAAGCACATCTACATCACAAATTTAATTCACTTGCATTAACTTACCTCATTTTAACTTTCAAAGTTTCTCACAACTCACCTGTAATACAAAATTATTTCTTGCTCTTTACTGAACTTTTAAAATTCTATTTTGTACTAGAGGATTTCATTGCAACAGTTAAGATCAGGCAATAGTTGATAGAGAATTAGTGTGGTTCATTTTTGGTGAGCTACACTATCTTTGCATACCTCCATCAAATCAGGTTATTCTTAAAAATAAACAATATGCATTGTTCAACATGGGCTGCAAACTTGTTGATGTGGCTTGCATCTCAAATGAAGTGTTCCGTAACACTACCTGTATAAGTTGCAGTGTAAAATCTTTTAATTTCATTGCAGCTTCTTGTTCAGCAATGGTAACAGTGTTTGGCCCTTATGGAACAAGTCTTCATTGAAACGAGATATTTGCAAACATCGACTGCAATGATGAGAGAGGCAGCAAGGAAGAAGTAGAGAGATCCTACACCCATGAATATATACATACCCCCCCTCTACCCCAGGTGGTACACACAAGGTCAGACAGCAGCTGCCATGGAGAGTCAGGCACAGGTAATCTTGATAGCATATGGTTACTATTATTCAGAAGCAGCATCCCAAGATCATCACACTAAGATGTCACACACAAGTAAGATGTGCAAGATGTAGTGGCAAAATGCAACCCATGAGCAGATTGGCATTCGTCATGAACAGAAAATGCTAAAGAGTAATTCACTAACTCAAAAGAGCAAAGAGTTACAAAACATTAGTACAGCCAATTCCCATTAATCAAACATAATCCATAATTCCTTGTACAATTATCTAATATATCAGATTATCAATTTTCACAATCTTGGACGTGAATTACTTTATGTTGACTGTCTATGAATTATGGGAATCTATTATTGTATGCACAGCATATGTCTGCTGTTGATTTTTTTTTAAAAAGCGCCGGCAATAGCGGCTCCCCAAAGCATTGAGAGTGAATGCTGATATCAAGTTAGGGTGTTGCCTCTTGTATAAACACAAATATCTCTTCTGTCCACGTGCACTTGTTAGACTGCAGAATTGCATGGTCGTCTTCTTTGCATAATTTACATATTTGTATAAAACAATCTGAATCATAGTTCTTAAAATACTTACACAATATATTTACACTTAATTAAAAAATCAGATGTGCAATTATCAGGTTATTATAAATATATTCCTTTACTATTTATTGCTTGTCTAATTCCAGCAATAAATATATGACTTGGATGTAAACATGTTCACTATTAGTAAGGTTGTAAAGGACATAAAAATTGCATGGAACATAAGAATAACTAATGAAAAACTTTATGAATGGATAAGTTTGATTACCTTTTATGTATAAAACTGGTGAAAACAAGAGATTATAATTGTTATAACTGTGATTCACAGTTTCTGTATTAAAGTTATCATTATGTTTATGCTGTATTAAGATTCGTTATACTACTGTATTTGGTGCGCTCGACGAAGCCCCCTTTATCTGAGACTGAGCGTAGACCACATGGTCAGTTTCCGTGCTGGTTGACTCTACGACTGAATAAAGCAGGATCGAGACATCTGCAAATGCAACAGCCACATCCACTTTGAGTCTGGAAATTAAAACAATAGTTATATGGACTAAGTCAAGGTCCTTCCCAGGTTACAATGGTGTTCTATTCCAGTGAATTGTTTGTAACTGGAACGGGTTGCAAGTCAAAAATGTGAGCATGAGTTGAGTTCCCAGGCTGTAGAAGATGCCTGCAGCCAGTCAGCAAAGCCACCCCATCTATCTCCCAAATGCCGAGTCATATGTGCAGGCTATACACAAGTTGGGCATACCTTGACCATAGTCTCGCTGGCCTGGAGAAGCAGGCCAATGATTTTCCAATGACCTTCACTAGGCAAGTAATTGGCCTCCCACCATTACCTTTCATACAACATGTTCAAGTGTCATTATACATTCTATTATGCAAATGTTATTCTAATCTGTCCCACATAATATCCAGGCTGGAGAAGTCTGTCAGTGGTCTGGCCGTTAGTAGTTCACCAATGGATATATTTTCATCCTTCTTTCATAAGGCAACAAAAGATATGCATTTAACTTCAAATGTTATTGGTTCACAGTGGATTGGGGATAATCTTTGTAAAATGTTGTTTCCCCCCCCCACAAATGGAGAGTACCCCACAGCACTATAAACAAGTCTGAATTAACTAAGATTGTTCTTGTCATGTAATTCTGTGTGTTTGATTTCCAGTTTGTTGTCTTTCAGAAAGACTTGAAATGGCACTTTTTGAAGACAGTGAAATGAATGAAGCAATGAGCTCAGGTGCAGCACTTACTTAATACTGTCTATTCACCATGGCTCATAATCTGTGTAATCTACAAATGCTGAATGAACAGGTCAGATGAGTGTCTTGAGTGATTCCTGGACTAGGAATATGTGCAAAATGAGTAATGAACTCTCTTCATCCTAATCAAATGCAGTTACTTTTTCTGCACACATTCTTGCATGGCAGGAAAAGTGGACAGAGTTGATGAAAGTGCGAATGAATAGTTTTCAGGACTCGTATTACTCTGATACAAACTGGGGCATATATTCCACCCTACTTCAGAGAGAAACAGCTAATTTGCTTTGCTGCTATTGAGGGTGGGTTTGTTGTCTTGACATTATGCTTCTAAGCGTTCTACCTTCTTCCTGTATACAAATGCTATTTATATAGCAGTGAGGATTTTATTATATATGCATATTTGTATATATTATATACATATAATATATTATATATAATAAAATCCTCACTGCTATATAAATAGCATTCGTATACAAGAATGTAGAAAGCTTGGAAGCATAATGTCAAGACAACAAACCCACCCTCAATAGCAGCAAAGCAAATTAGCTGGTTCTCTCTTGAGGAAGTAGGGTGGAATATACGCCCCAGTTTGTATCAATGGTGCTGAAGATGAGATGGTCGAACGCTTCAAGTTCCTTGGTGTAAATATCACCAATAATTTGTCCTAATCCAACCACATTGACACTATGGCCAAGACATCACACTAACGCCTCTACTTCCTCAGAAGAATAACATTGGCATATCTCCAATGGCTCTTACCAATTTCTAAAGATGCACCAAAGAAAACATCATATCTCGTAAGCAACTGCTCTGCCGAACTCCAAGAAATTGCAGAGTTGTGAACACAGCATACAAACCAGTTTCCCCCCCCATTGATTCTATACTTCATGCTGACTCAGAAAAACAGCCAATATAATGAAGGCCACTCACTCCCCAGTTAGTCTCTCTTCTCCACGCTCCTGCCAAAAGATACAAAAGCTTAAAATACATACCACCAGATTCAAGAGAAGCTTCTTCCCAGCTATCATCATAATCTTGAACAGACCTCTCATATGCTAGGAATGAATTTCTAATTTCTTAATCTACCTACGATTTGCCTGGATAGCATGCAAAGCAAAGTTTCTCAGTATATCTTGGTAAACATGAGAATGCTAAACCAATACTTTCAATCATAAGGTCAAATGTGGAGATCATTGCAAGTTTTCCCAATGTTCAATTCCATTTGCAATTCTTCAGCAAGTAAGCAGCCCATGCCTACTGGCAACAAGACCTAAACAACACAGGCAATGGTCATTAAGTGCCAGGCAATGTCCATTTAAGAAGAGTCCAGTCACCTACCCATACTATTTAATTGCATTGCCATACCCAATTCCCTCTTGTTGTCAGTGTTGACAAGAAACTCAACTAGGCAAGCTCGGAGGACTGCTGAGTAGCCAATATTGTACCTTTGTTTGAGACGGGAAGTGGAGATAATCCAGGAAATTATACTCATACTGGTGATAGGGATAGGATTTACTTACATTTGGCAGAGCATGACAGTACAGGCCAGGGGTGGCGTCGGCAGCCTGGCCTTGTGGTGATGGTCAGTAAGACTGGTCTGAAAGCAGCTGGGGTGCTGGTGCAGATCGACGGCAGCTTGTGGTCCTGGCCTCAGACACCAGGAAGGAGATGAATGTTGGTGCTGCGTCTCCCCGCGCCGCTGCGGTTCTTGGCTTTGTGGTAGTCGGGTACGTGGCGTGATCCAACGGTGGGTCTCAACCCAAAACATCACCTACCCATACTCTCCAGAGATGCTGTAGAATCTACTGACTCCCACGACAGAAAGCAAAGAACAAACAACACTTTGCTGAGCCAGACACCTTGTCACGTTTATTCCAGAAGCCCCTTTTACCTACATTCTCACCAATCATAACCAGTGTGCAGATAAGGCCAATTAGTGCATCTGACATTGGAGTTGTTATTGAGCTGTTGTGGCTGGACCTTTTCTTGGGGCTGCTGGCAAGTTGCCAGCCGTGATAGGCTGCATGTAAAACCAACGTGGGCGTGAAGGTGCCACAATGCTGCCTATTCTTCATAGTTTCTCCAGCACTCATCATCATAATCATACTTTATTAGCCAAGTATGTTATGCAACATACGAGGAATTTGATTTGCATCTAACGAGGGTTTACTGTAGACATCTTTGTAACACCGAGCTGTACTTCCCAGCTGTATGATTAAAATTCTGGCTAGCTCAGAGCTGAGCAACTCAAATAACACGAGTCATTTAACTTCCAAATATGGTGAAAAACAGTAATATCTGCTCCAATGCCTGGAGTTTTATTTAACAGAGTAACAGGACAGCAACACACACCTCAAATTGTAATCCATTTTCAATTACAAATGTATTTGTTAAGTATTCAAGAACAAGAAAATATCATACAGGATTTGAAAAATTAATAAAAGTTTTGATGCTAGAATATTGAAAAAAAAGACTATAAAATCCATAGTAGTCAGGTAGCATTTATGGAAAGGGAACCAGTTAACATTTCAGGTTGTTGAACTGTTTCTCTTCCCACAGATGCTGCCGAACATAACAAGTGTTTCCAATATTTGATTTTTATAAAAGATCTTTTTGCTATTTCTTCTTGCAGTCTTAAACAAGTACTTTGGTTCTGTCCTCACTCAGGAAGACACAAACAATCTCCCAGAAATACTAGGGGACCGTGGATCTAGCAAGAGGGAATTCATATTAGTCAGGAAATGTTGTTAGGTAAACTATTTGGACTGTATGCTGATAAATCCCCAGGGCCTGATGGTCTGCATCCCAGAGTACTCAAAGAGGCAGCCATAGAAATCGTGGATGCATTGGAGATCATTTTCCAATGCTCTATAGATTCTGCAGGGCTCGAAATTAATGGTTGCCCGGGTGCCAATGGTCACCTGACGTCGCGCCGGGCAACCTAAAAGCCATGCCATTTTGCCCCACTTGGCAAGCACCCGGGACCCCTGCCGTTCAACTCTGAGCGGGAGCCCCTCTCTTTATATCTCTCTGTCACTCTCCTTCTCTGCCTGCCATCCGGGTCCGGGTCTCCGCACGCACCCCATCCGCCCGCACATGAGCACTGCCACGGCCCTGCACACGCGCACTGCCGCTGAAACCCAAAGCAGAATCACTCCCTGGAGCTGGAGTAACTCTTGCTTCTTGGTTTCCTGGTCCTCCAAAAATATCCAAAATGGAATTTAAGCTGGAGGTGGTGGAGGGTCCATCACCCAACTCCAAACTCTGAACAATAAAAGCCTATTGTGAAGGAATAGGCGATGTTTCGGGTCGAGACTTTTCTTCAGACTGATGGCGGAGGCAGTAGGTTGTGGGAGAGCTGGGAATGGGAGGGGAAGGATGGAGAAAGCACGGACTACCTGAAATTGGAGAAGCCAATGTTCATACCACTGGGGTGTAAACGACCCAAGCGAAATATGAGGTGCTGTTCCTCCAATTTGCGGTGGGCCACACACTGACCATGGAGGAGGCCCAGGACAGAAAGGTCGGATTCGGAATGGGAGGGGGGAGTTGAAGTGCTGAGCCACCGGGAGATCAGGTTGGCTATTGCGAACTGAGTGGAGGTGTTGTGCGAAGCAATAGCCAAGCCTGCGCTTGGTCTAATTGAGGTTGATCATACGTTTAATAATCCAACCACATTTTTGTTTGGAAGTGGAAAAGAATAATAAAAATTGCATTCATTGTAACGTGTAAAAAGAGTTGAGATACTGTATTATAATTTTGCTGCATGTCATTGTGGTATATGTCATGAATATGTTTAGCTTGTGACTTTGAAGCAGAAATAATATGTGAATGCTTCATTAAGCATAATTCCGACTGGTAACTACGCACTTCGTCCGACCACAGTATCGCACGGGTCATGCAAGCAGTCTTAAATGACCACTTAAACTGTCATTTGGCAACCTAAAATGCTGCCTAGGTTGCCCGGTTGGAAACAGAAAAAAAAGTTAAGTGAGAGCCCTGCTCTGGATCAGTTCTTGTGGACTGGATTCTAGCTAATGTACCCCACTTTTTAAGAAAGGATGGAGAGCAAACAGGGAATTGTAGACCAGTTAGCCTGACATCAGTAGTGGGGCAGATGCTTTAGTCGATTATTAAAGATGTAATAGCAGTGCATTTGGAAAGTAGTGAGAGGATCGGTCAAAGTTAGCATGGATTTATGAAGGGAAAATCATGCTCGACTCATCTTCCAGAATTTTGAGGAAGTAATAAGTAGAATGGGTAAGGGAGAGCCAGTGAATCAAAGCACATGGTATTGGGGGTAGGGTATTAACATAGATAGAACTGGTTGGCAGACAGGAAGCAAAAAGTAGGAATTTACAGGTCCTTTTCAGAATGGCAGGCAGTGACTAGTGGGGTGCCACAAGGCTAAGTGCTAGGACCCCAGTTATTTACAATATATATTAACAATTTAGGCAAATTAAATGTAACATCTCCAAGTCTGCAGATGACACAAAGCTGGGTGACAGTGTAAGCTGCGAGGAGGGTGCAGGATGACTTGGATAGGTTGGGTTGAGTGGACAGATAATGTGGATAATTGAGAGATTATCCACTTTGGTGGCAAGAACAAGGCAGATTGTTATCGGAATGGTGTCAGATTAGGAAAAGGGGAGGTGCAACGAGACCTGGGTGTCCTTGCACAAATCACTGAAAGTATGCAGGTCATGAAGAAAACAAATGGCATGTTGGCCTTCTTAGTGAGAGGGTTGGAGTATAGGAGCAAGGAGGTTCTACTGCAGTTGAACAGGGCCTTGATGAGACCACACCTCGAGTATTGTGTGTATGGTCTCCTAATTTGAGGAAGGACATTCTTGCTATTGAGGGAGTGCAGCGTAGGTTCCCCAGGTTAATTCCCTGGATGGCGGGACTGACATACGATGAAAGAATGGATCGACTGGGCTTTTCACTGGAGTTTAGAAGGATGAGAGGGGATCTTATAGAAACATAAAATTCTTAAGGGATTGGACAGGCTAGATGCAGGAAAAATGTTCCCAATGTCCAGAACCAGGGGTCACAGTTTAAGAATAAGGCATGTAGGACTGATGTGAGGAAAATATTTTTCAGCCAGAGTTGTGAATCTGTGGAATTCTCTGCCACGGAAGGCAGTGAAGGTCAATTCACTGGATGTATTCCACAGAGAGTTAGATAAAGCTCTTAGGGCTAACAGAATCAAGGGATATGGGGAGCAAGCAGGAACAGGGTACTGATTCTGGATGACCAGCCATGAAGGGCCAAATGGCCTACTCATGCTCCTATTTTCTATGTTTCTAAGGCTGACATTAAACTCAAAAGAAAAGTGTTATTTTCCAAAGAGCTAAATTTTCATACTCTAACCTCAGTTGGAAAACATTTCCCAATATCGCAAGCCATTAATTTGGACAGATTTTTTACATTTGCACACTCAAAACTATTGCAACGTCAGGTTCATCTGAGAATCCCTTAACTTCACTTATAACTGTCTCAATCAAAAGTGAAATCTGTGAGGGATGCTGGAATGCTGACAGTAACTCAAACCTTCTATGCTGCTGTAATAGCTATTGAAAATAGGTACAGCAGGAGACCAGTCCTGGGACCTGTTTGGGCACTGACACCAAGACCCAAGATCAATTGAAACTTGGCAATGACTAGCATCCATAACGTGGTACTGCCCTGCGAAATTATAAGGATAAACTGAGTGATAATATCATTGGTCATTCCCTTCAAGGAGTCATGGCTGCCTTGAGGATTCTAACCCCTGCCTGCTCTAGAAAGGCAACATCCCTTTCAATACAAATGATTTGTGCTTTTGGCACCAAATGCAATTTTTCCCAATTGTAGAGGCCTCTGGTTCTGGGTCCACTATTTCATTGAAAATAAACTGATGAGGTCAACATCTTACCCATGGCAATACTTAGTCAAACCAGTCATGCTTGGGTTCTGGTTTGATTGTTAGTCTGCTCTTGCACTTTTGTCCTTTCAAGGCCTTGCATAAAGCTTTGATTATGACCTCCTATGTGACTGCATTGAATTGGTGGATAGGCCATATTCTAGCATTCAGTGGTAAACCTAAATGAGTAAAGGACTGCTGTCACAAACTTCATCAGTAAGCGTGTACAGGACTGTGTGTGTCAAAGAATTCTATCTATTTGTTCCACAACCAGAAATCAAGGATGAACCACGAGATCCACTCCCTAGTGAAAACCATATCTGAGGCGTTCGAGTCAGGTGGTTCCGACCTGTACAGGAAGTCTTGGCACATTTGCAAAGCCTTTAGGGTTGCCAGGAGATAATTCCAGACAAAGCTACAGACTCAGACTAACTACACAGATACCCATTGACTGTGGCTAGGTTAGCATGCTATAATGCACTACAAAGCGAAGTCAGGCAGAATCACTGGTAACCTCATATCCATCCCTGATGAGCTTAATGCTATCTATGCTTGTTTTGAACAGGTTAGAGAAATAACATCACCTGCCCTTCTGCCCATGGTCACCATTGCAGACATCAAATGGGCCTTCCTGAGAGTGAACCCATGGAAAGTGACTGGCCTGGATGGAATCCCATGCTTCATCATCAGAACCTTAGAACATCCTCGGTGTCAACTAGCTGGAAGGAGTACTCATCAGCATCTTTAACCTCTCCCTCCCCCAATCCAAGATTCCCACCAGTTTTGATAATTCCACTATCATTCCAGTGCCAAAGAAAAACAAGGTAGTGTACTTTAATGACTACCATCTGGTGGTTGTGACATCCACCCTCATGAAGCATTTTTGGTGGCTGGTCAAGGCGCACTTGAATTCCAGCCTCCCAGACAACCTTGATCCACTGCAATTTGCCTACTGCCACAATAGGTTCACACCAGACGCCATCTCCCTGGCTCTACACATCCCTGGATAACAAGCACACTTACATCACATTTCTATTTATAGAATTGTTCTTCCTTTTAACATCATAATTCTAATCAAACTCGTTACCATACTCCTGGACCAAGGACTCAACAGTACCCCGCTGCAACTGGATGCATGAAATATTGATCCACAGAACTTAATCAACAAGGACAGATAATTTTGACATCTCCAAGATAAATTTTCAACATACAAGGCTGTATTCTCAGCACCTCACTATACTCCTGTATACCCACGATGGTGTGGCTAAATTCTGCTCCATTTTCATTTCAGTTTTCAGGTGATTGCACTGTTGTGGATTTCATACAAACTCAAGACCAGAGCACAGAAAGGAGATAGAGAGCTAAGAAGCATGTTGTCATGACAACAACCTCTCCTTCAACGTCAATAGGGCAAAGGGGCTGGGCATCAACTTCAGGAAGCAGAGTGGAGTGCACATCCCAGTCTGTATCAGTGGTGCAGAAGTAGAGATGGTTGAGAGCTTCACGTTCCAAGGTGTAAATATCACCAACAATGTGTCCTGGTCACCACAGCCAAGAGAGCACATGTCTATGTCCTCAGAGGGTTAAAGAGACAGAGAGATGTCTCCAATGACTTTTACCAATTTCTACAGATGCATCATAGAAAGAATCCTATTCTGATGCATCACAGCTTGGTATAGCAACTGCTCTGCCCAAGACCACAAGAAATTGCAGACATTTATAAACGTATTCCAGTCCATCACATAAAGCAGCCTTCCTCCCATCGACCCCATCTATATTTCAGACTGCTTGGGAAAGCAGTTAATATAATCAAGAACCACTCACAACCCAGTCATTTATTTGGTCCCCTCTCCCGGAGAGGCAGAAGATACAAAAACTTGAAAGCATTCACCATCAGATTCAGACACTTGAATGGACTTCTTGTATGTTAAGGCTGACTTCACCATCTTCTAATCTACCTTGTTGAAGTCTTTGCACTTTAAAAACAATTAATAAAATTGTGATTTAAAGAGTTTGGTGATTTTATTGCACGCAGGTCCCAGACGATGACTTACTATCATCCACTACAATCATTCCACTCTTTTAGATCTACATTCTTATTGTACATCTCTCAGAATTTTTCTGCACTCACATATTTTTCTCTTTATGCATGCATGTTTATGTTCTTATGTATGACTTGATTGTACTTGCATATAGTATGACTGGGGAGCATGAAAACAAAGCTTTTCAATGTATCTTAGTAAATATGACAAAATCATCCAATAAACCAAAACCAATACTTTCTATGCAGCTATAACTTCTATGTTCTATACTCTGTTTATTTTATCTCTTGCACTAACTGATGTTTAATGTACAGTATGATGCACTTGGATAGCATGTAAATAAAAAATGTTCACTACATCTCAACAAATGACAAAAAGAAACCGGTATCAACCAACAATAATTTTGTGTTGCGAGAACAAAAAAGATTATCACTTTCTGTATTACAAAAGCTGTTTTTGCTTTAGTAGCTCCTTCAATTCTCCATCATTGCATACATACAACAAATTAAGTCTCACAGTATCTTCTAAACTCAACAAATGTCTCTAAAAAAAAATCATCAGGGTTATGGCAAGGAAAGAGCGTCAAGATTTAAATTAATGGCAATATAAACAGCTGAAGTGAAAATAATGAGATAAAAATTGAGTTCTTAAGAAGATTAAGAGGTGCTCAAGAAGGGCGATCACCGTGGGCAGATTTAAGTGACTGGTAATATGTACTTACTGGAAGGAGGGTTCAGTATAAACATCTTGACTTAACTTGGAAAAACTTCTGCTGAAAAACAGTAAAACAAGTCATGATATTAGGAATCTACCTATCATGTAATATTCAATTATCCAAGAGTTTCCTCCACCACAAAATTCAAGACTGTCAATTTTGTCCGAGATTGTAGAATTGAAGGCTATTGTCATTTTCACAATCTTTTAAGAATGGTACTGACAACATCAACAACAGGCACAACATTCCAAAAGTAAGCCAGAGGTAGAAACTAGGAATTGCAGATGCTGGTTTATAAAAAAAAGACACAAAGTGCTAGCGTATCTCAGTAGGTCAGGTTTCGTCTCTGAAAAACATAGATAGGTGATGTTTCAGGTCGGGACCCTTCTTCAGACGGATTATGGTGGGGCGCTCCTAGATAGGTGGGGGTGGGCGCAAGACCAGGGAAACTCTAGCCTTGTTCTGTCCGGGGGGGGGGGGGGGGGGGAAGGGAGGGAATGAGTGCAGAACTACGGGACATAGAGAAGTGTGTGAAGGATCCATCTATGACAGCAAGAGAAGATCTCGGATGTCCTAGAATGGAAAGTCTCATCTTGGGAGCAGATGTGGCAGACAGAGAAGAATTGAGAGTAGGGGGTTAATGTATTTGCAAGAGGTAAGGTGGAAGCAGGAGTAATCCAGATAACTGTGGGAGTCCGTGGGTTTCTAGTAGGCACCAGTCCATAGTCTGTCCCCTATGATAGAGACAGGGAGATCAGGAAAGGGATGAGAGAGAGGTATCAGAGATAGTCCAAGTGAATTTGAGGGCTGGGTGGAAGTTAGCGTAAAGTTAACTAAATCAACGAGTTCAGCGCAGGTACAGAAGGTAGCCCAATTCAGTCATCGATGAAGCAGAGGGAGTTGTGCCAGTGTACATTTGGAACAAAGACTGTTTGACAGAACCAACTAAAAAGCAGGTATAGCTAGGACCAATGCGAGAGTCCATGGCTACACAGTTAAAACGAGAAAAGTGGGAGGAATCAAATGAGAAGCTGCTGAGGGTGAGCACAAGATCAGAGTTAAGGAAAACACTCTAGGCACAATATGCAGCCTAGAAGAATTCACCTCAAATTATAAAACTGGTTCACTCCATTGTTCAGGTTCTGCAGCAAATCACAACAGTTGACCCCAGACTTTCTTACACTCTTTATCTTGCAATGTCATGTTGTTGTTTGTCTAAAAGGCACCTTGCTAGGACTTTTCTAGATAGGCTTGCTGTATTTTCCACAATTTGCCAATCATACAGGATGACCCAATGCCAGTCTATCGAGAATTGGAGCAGATGGTGACCACGTGAGACTCCCTTCTTGGCCTTTGTTTACTTATTTATTGAAAGGAACCTTGAGCAAAACAGCCGATCCAAAAGGCTGATCCAGAATTTTAAGATGCATGGAATCCACAGTGACCAAGTTGTTTGGAATCAAAAATGGCACACTCATGGAAGTAGAAGTAGAAGGTTGTGATAGAAGGATTATTTTCAGGCTCGAGAACTATGATCAGCAGACTTCTGCAGGGATTTGTGCTGGGACCTTTGTGTATGATATATATCAATGACTGGGATATAAATGTAGATGGATCAGTGAGTAAAATTGCGGATTACACCAACATTGGAGGATTTGCGGATAATGAGAAAAGCTGTCAAATTACACAGCGGGACAGAACAGAAATGGGCGGGGAAAAGGCAGGTAAAGCTTAATCCAAGCAAGTGAGGGATTTTCACTTTGGGAGGTCAAGTGCAAGGGGAAAGTATACAGCTAATGCCAAGACCCTTAATAGTATTGATACAGAGGGATCATGGTGTCCAAGTCTATAATTCCCTGAAAATGGCCACACATGTAGACTGGTGAAAAGGTGATGCTCGTCTCCATCGGTTGGGACATTGAGTCAGGAAGTCATGTTGCAGCTTTATTGGACTTAGGCAAGGCCGCATTTGCAGTTGTTCGTGCAGTTCTGGTTCCCCATGACCGGAAAGATGTAGAGGCTTTGGAGAGGATGCAGAAGAGGATTACAAGAATGCTGCTTGGATTAGAGGGGAGAACTCTAAGTGAGCTTGGACAAACATAGATTGTCTTCTCAGGAACAGAAGTCACAACATAGAGCAGTACAGCACAGGAATGGGCCCTTTGGCCCACAATATTTGTACTGAACATGATGCCAGGTTAAACCAATCTCATCTGCCTGCAGATGATTCATATCCCTCTATTCCCTGCACTTCCATGTGCCTATCTAAAAGCCTCTTAAATGCCACTATTATATCCGCCTTCACCATCATCCTTGGCAGTGCGTTCCAGGATCCCACCAATCACTGTAAAAAAAAAAAAAAAACTTGCCCTGCACATCTCCATAAAACTTTCCCCTCTATGCCTTCTAGTGCTGGACATTTCCACTCTGGGAAAAGGTTCTGACTGTCTACCCTATCTAGGCCTCAAATAATTTGGCCTGCCAATCGGCCATGGAAACATATCTGCTGACTCCGGCTGGGCCAGAGTTCTAGAGTCCCGGCCACAGGGGGCAAATTCGACCTGCTATTCGGAGCAGAAGTCCCGATGAGGTAGATTTCGGCCTCCTCATCCAGCCTAGGTGCCACATTTTCAGGGGGACATCTTGGGGATATTTCAAATGCGATCTTATAATTTAGTCTGTATTAAAAGGTGTGCTGCACCATCAGTTGCCAGAAAATCGATGGACCAAATTGTCAGGAGGATGCAGAGGCTCCAGTGCAATTTGGGCATATTCTGCAAGTGGTCAAATGCATGATAAATGACATATGTCATGAATAAATGCAAGAGTATCCAATATAGGAAAAATAAAACAGAAGACATAACATTATCTAAACAATGATAGATTAGGAGAAGGGGAGATGCATAAGACCAGGGTTTCTTTGTTCACTCTTCTATGAGGGTACGTAGGCAAGTGCAGCAAGCATTTAAGAAGAAAAGTGATATATTATCCTTCTTAGCCAATGCGTTTGAGCATAGTAAGAGGGATGTTTTACTGCAATCGTACAGTACCTTGCAGGCACAGAACTCGCTACAAAAATATGGAGGGGACCGGGGACTGAATTTTTTGGCTGCCGCGCGCGCATGCGCACACTCTCTCGAGGCTTCGGAGGATCAATCCAGCGCTAAATGCAGCTCAACTCTGCCCGTCTCGCCGGGTTAACCTACAGTCCCGCCTGGACTCATGGGATACCAGCGCTGCTTCTCCACACTGGCCATATTTCGTGCAAGCCCAGGCAGATTGACCTGGCGGGACAGGTAGAATTGAGCTGGGTTTAGCGCTGCTTCTCTGCGCTGGCTGTGGGCCTGGGGGTACCGCTCCCGTCTGACTCTGGCCACCCGTGGGGGGTGGGGACGGGCCCACTCGGGTGGGGACGGGACAGCGCTGGAGATCCGGCCGGGATCGATCCTGGCTGCGGATGAGGCGCAGGTCTGATATCCAGCCTAAATAATGGCTTTCTACCACATCCCTCTTTCTCCAATGAGTAAGTCAGTCCTGAATCCATATGACTAAGTCACCATGAATCCTGTGCATCTTATTCTTCTGGGTCAGCCTACAATTATCAAATTCGACAATTATCGACATTATGAAATGCCGTACTCAAATCTGTGGAAACATTGACCCCCTATCCTCATCAATCATTGCTGTCTCTCAAAAAAAAAATCGTTAGTACAATTTGACCTTTTACATAAAGCCATTTTGCGTGTCCATAATTAGCATATTCTCCTCCAGATGAGAATATACCCTAGTCTGAAAAATCCTTTCCAACATCTTCCCTACCATGGGCCTATAATTCCCTGAATTATCGCTATTTTCCTTATAAAATAAAGAAATCATTGAACTATTTTCTAACATTATTCACAATAGCAACATTTTGTCCTCCATATTTTCTTTGACTCTTCATTGTAGATAGGAAAAACATGGTCTAGAAATAAAATGTTTTAATTGGCTTTGAAGATGAAAATTAATTGGATAATGGGATTAGGTTCCTCTTAATATTGATCAGGTACATCTCTGTACCACAAAATATGCACGAGTGACATCAATGCACATGTAGCTCACCTGTGAAACTGAATTATCCATGCAGTGTTGAACTCAGAAAATCAATCTAAATAGAAAAACTCCCTAATGTTATTTAGAGAAATCATAAATTACTTGCAGATTTGTTATGAATGACTTGGAGAGATTTTTTTCGATAGGGTTGAAGCTGCTGTGTGGAATCTTAGTGATTGTGAGATCACAAAAGCCTTTTATTATTGGTTATTTTAGGTGGTTTAATTATGGTCTGAATGAGTATAGAGAAACAGACGAGCAGCCAAGTGGCTCTGGCATTTCCTGCAGAGGAGACTGAAGAACAAATACAGCCCTGCTGCAGGGTCTTCTGGAAGGCCAGCTCCAACAACTATTCAAGGACCGGTACAATCAGTTTGGGATTTCCAAGGCAGGTGTAGCAAGTAGACCTGCAGCACACAGCCGTCATCACCATATTTCAAAGTTCAAGGTATTTTATTGCTACCTGTACCAATTAAGGTACAGTGATATTAGATTTACCACACAGCCATACTAAAAAACTCAACAATTGACACAACTACATAAAAGTTAACAATCATTCACCACAGCTGACTCACTGTGATGGAAGGCAATAAAGTCCAATCTTCTTTCCTCTTCTATGAAGGATTAATAAATCTTGCAAGACAAAGGTTACCTTTATCACATTCTTTGTCACAAAGGTTACCTATATCACATTCTTCAATCAAGCTTGAGCTCCTGATTTTAGGAATGGAAAATACAATTGTAACCTCAACCATGGGTAACAAAGAGCTTAGTGGTAAAAAAACATCTGCAGTTCCTTGTGAATTAATTACAGTTTCATTTGACAATCCAAATCTATTAGTTCAAGGCATAGAGAGTTTATGCCCTCATGCCCTCATGAGCAAGACTTGCCACCATTTGGGCTTGGAATAAAATGTTTCAAGTCACCACATTGTTACACTACTATTCGTAACATACGAGGCAAGTGGGAATTCGTCATTTGTCCTTGATAGTAAGTGGCATTATGATTAGACAGTTCCTCAATGTACACTCTGGAATCAGTGCTGACAAAAATAAATTAAACCAGACACCCAATTACTGTTGCCAACTGCTTTCTGACCATCTGCTGTCATCATGAAAAATCCATATTCCATGGATCCACTGTCATTTTTGGAAAGTGGGGCATTAATTGCTTTGTAATGTGCTGGAGGGCACATTGTTGAAATGTTCTTACAGACTTGAAACTTCTACTAGTGGTAGAATTCAGAACCATACAGCGGTAACCGTAGTTGCCAGTCAGCAGACCTTCAACTTTAGCATAGAATCGTACAGCACAGAAACAGGCCCTTCAGCCCAACTCATCCATGCTGATTAAGTAGCCAACCTAAGTTAGTCTCATTTGGCTGTGTTTGTCCCATTCCCCTCTTTCCCAAGCCCTTTCTATTAATGTACCTGTACAAATGTCTTTTAAATATTATTATTTTGATGTCAACAATTTTCTCTGGCACTAGAAACTGCAGATGCTGATTAATACACAAAGGGACACAAAGTGCTGGAGTAACGCAGCAGATGCGGCAGCATATCTGGAGAACATGGATAAGTGATGTTTCAGGTCGAGACCCTTCTTCAGCCCCCGTCTGAAGAAGAGCCTCGGCCCGAAATGTCAACTATCGATGTTCTCCAGAGATGCTGTGTGACCCACTGAATTATTCCAGCGTATTTCTCTGCCTCAGATGGCGGTGGAGGCAGGTTCTCTGGATGCTTTCAAGAGAGCTAGATAGGGCTCTTAAAAATAGCGGAATTAGGGGATATGGGGAGAAGGCAGGAGCGGGGTACTGATTTGGGATGATCAGCCATGATCACATTGAATGGCGGTGCTGGCTCGAAGGGCCAAATGGCCTACTCCTGCACATTTTGTCTATTGGTGCACTTCTTCTAACAGTTTGTTCTGTATATGCACCACCCTCTGTGTAAAAACAGTTGCCCCTCAAGTTCTTATTAAATCTTTCCCCTCTCACCTTAAACTGTGCCCTCTGGTTTTCAATTCCCCTACCAAGGGAAAAAGACTATATTAATATACCGTAAAATTAGTAATAAAATAAGCACGAACATTGGATGGGCTCTATTTGTGCCGAGTGAAAGCCGCAATGTTTGCTGTCAAATCTTACACAATACATACAAATCCACAACTGACCACCACTTTCAATCTGGAAAGGTTGCGCACCACGCACGACACAAATGTTTCAGCTTTCATCTGTGGGAACAACACAATCCTTATCTGGTGCAAACACCCGGTGTACAAATTCAGCGTGAAATACAGCATTTACATTTATGTTTGTGCTACGATGGCTGCTAAGAGTACTCCTCAACATACACACTATTTCCAACATGGAACATAAAAACGGCAGGCATTCAGCCATTCATGCCTGCTCTGTAATTTAATAAGCTTTTGACTGATCATACACCACAGCACCATTCTCTCATACCAACCCAATAACCCTTACCGACCAAAAGCAAGCAATTGCTCGCTTAAATGTACTCAGCAACTAAACCTGCACATAAAATTCTGAAGATTCATCTCCATTTGGTTAAATACATTTCTTCTCAACTCTGCTCTTAATGGCAGACACTTTATTTTGAGACAATAATTCATAACTGCATTCACCCCAGCTGGGAAATATCAAGTTAATACACCTGCATCCTCAGTGCTAGGAACACAATTTCAATCCTGACCTAGAGTTTGCATGTTCTCAGTGTTATCTCGTGGGTTTTCTTCATGTGCTCAGGAATCCTCCCACTTCCCAAATAAGTATAGGTGGTAGGTTAATTGGTCACTGGTAAATTGCCCCTTTTGTGCCTTGAATTTGAAACCTTCTTACCAGGAGAGAATGTGGACAATTAAATAATAGCCAACACCAATAATTGGATTGGTTAGATTTGGCATTCCAGCGCTTATGTCAAGTGACAATGGACCCTACTTTACTGGCTTAGTTATAATGAAACTAATGAAGGGATTTCAGTGCAAACAACATTTATCCTGCCTACATCACCCACAGTCATCAGGGACAAAACACGAAAGACAAAACAGGATACTCAAGACTAAATTGGCTAAATTAAGTAAGGTGACAGGTTTAAAGTGGCCGGAAATGGGGGGGGGGGACGGGGGGGGGGGGGGACTATGTATAAATACAGCTGTAATTGCTATATGGTGAAAGCCTTTAATAAAATTTGACAATGTTCACTTTAACCACATGCGATTTTTTCCATTACACATCTCAAATTGTGGCATACAGGGGCAAATAAATAAATGATGGGTCCTCGTTCCAGCTATCACTCTGCCTCATGCTCTTGGTTCATCAAATCAGCACTCATCTCACTGCCAAGTCCCAGCATATCATGCTTTGATATAATGCCGATCACACCTTTATGCAACTCCCTGTATGTACATCTCCCTGTATGATAATACTGACTAACACCCTTTCATATTGTCCTGCAAGGACAAAATGTCTGGGTTGTTGGATTTGTGGGAAGAACAGAAGTATTCTTCCATCTTGTCATGAATATGGGCAGCATTTTGTTCCATGGGAATCAAACTTAACTCCAGTGAAGTTTCCATTCTGTGCTAAGCTAACCATGTCTCGTTTAAGTGACACAGTCAACAACTTGAACACCTGCAGGACATTTTTTTTTGGTGATTGGGACAAGTTATGAGGGGAAATTTACTGATCATAACAGTTAACTGTGTAAACAGTGTTTGTAACTTCACATTTCTGCTATCTGACATTATATAAAAATGCTGCAAGCTTTGAATCTGTAGAACAGTCTCTTGCTCAACTGGTCTCGTCAGCGAACGTTATTGCGAATAAAGAAGCTTTTACTCACGTCTCATGTAAATTATTCCAACATCTCTCTTGAACTTCTTCATTCCAGGAAAAAAGAGCTAGGGTTTCGAGTCTCCCCTCATACAGAACATCTATATTACAGGCAATATCTTGCCTGCATTCTCTCCAACAGTATCGCATCTATAGTGTGGTGCCCAGAACTGCATGCAGTACTCCAGCTGTTGTCTGGCCAATGTCTTACGAAATTGGAGCATAACCGCCCATCTCGTGTATTCAATGTTCCAACAAAAGAAAGGACGCTATTCCACCGGCCTTCTTAGCCATATTATCTACTTGCATTACAACTTTCAAGAATGTTTGGACTTGTACAAGGTATTTCTGTTCCCAATTACTCCCCAGGAACCTACCCTTCATGGTGTATGTCCTAGCCTCATTAATGCCCATTTAACTGGATTAATTTTATGTCATTTTAGTAATATGTTAATATTACCCTGTAGCTTAAGATGACTTTCCATACCACCAACAACTCCACCAATCTTCGTTCAACTTACAAATTCAACTTAATGATCCATGCCTCCTACAATCACATTCAAAACATTCACTCACATTCAAATCATTCACAAATTTTACAGCAAGATCTCAACATCGATCCCTGTGCAACATCCCTCGTCACAATCCAATCACAAAACAACCATCTAACATCACTCTCCATCATACTACCAGACGAACATTAGATTCAATTTGCCTTGAATACCAGGGGCCCCAATCTTTTCGACCAAACACACGAGGGACCAACTAGAGGGCAGGCCATCCTCGACTGGGTATTGTGTAATGAGGAATGATTAGTTAGCAATCTTGCTGTGCAAAACCCCGTGGCAACAGTGACCATAATATGGTGGAATTCTGCATTAAGATGGAGAATGATACGGTTAATTCAGAGACAAGGGTCCTGAACTTAAAGAAAGGTGACTTTGGTGGTATGAGATGGGAATTGACTAGGATAGACGGGCAAATTATACTTAAAGGGTGGAGATGCAATGACAAAGATTTAAAGATCACATGGATGAATTACAACAATTGTTCATCTATCTGGTGTAAAAGTAAAACGGGGAAGGTGGCTCAACCGTGGCTAACGATTGAAATTAGGGAGTGTTAAATCCAAGGAAGAGGCATGTAAATTGGCCAGAGGAAGCAGCAAAATGTAACCCCACGTTTTAAGATAGGAGGGAGAGAGAAAAACGGGGAATTATAGTTAGCCTTACATTGGTAGTGGGGAAGATGCTTGAGCCGATTATTGAAGATGTAATAGCAGCACATTTGGAAGGCAGTGACAGGATCGGTCAAAGTCAGCATGGAATTATGAAGGGGAAATCATGCTTGAGTAATCTTCAGGAATTTTTTTTAAGGATATAACAAGTAGAATGGATAAGGGTGAGCTAGTACATGTGGTGTAACTAGGCTTTCAAAAAGCCTTTGACAAGATCCCACACAAGAGATTAGCGTACAGAATTAGAGCACATGCTATTGGGGGGGGGGGGGGGGGGGGTAGGGTATTGATAACTAGTTGGTAGTGAGGAAGCAAAGAGTAGGTATTAACTGGTCCTTGGATAAACAAAACGCTGGAGAAACTCAGCGGGTGCAGCAGCATCCAAGGAGATTGGCGACTTTTCGGGTCGAGACCCTTCTTCAGACTGGTCCTTTTCAGGGTGCCACAAGGCTCAGTGCTGGGACCCGTTATTTACAATATATATTAACGAGTTAGACGAGGGAGTTAAATGTAACATCTCCAAGTTTGCGGATGACACAAAGCAGGGTGGCAGTGCGAGCTGGGAGGAGGATGCTATGAGGCTGCAGGGTAACTTGGATAGGAAGGGTGAATGGGCAGATGCATGGCAGATGCAATATAATGTGGATAAATGTGAGGTTATTCACTTTGGTGACAAGAAGGCTGATTATTATCTGAATGGTGTCAGATTAGGAAAAGGGGAGGTGCAACGGGACCTTGTACAACGAGTGTCCTTGTACATCGGTCACTGAAAGTAACCATACAGGTACAGCAAGTAGTGAAGAAAGAAAATGGCATGTTGGCCTTCATAAACTAGAGGATTTGAATATAGGAGCATGGAAGTCCTACTCCAGCTGTACAGAGCCCTGGGAAGACCACACCTGGAGTATTGTGTGCAGTTTTGGACTCCTAATTTGAGGAAGGACAGTCTTTCTATTGAGTGCGGCGTAAGTTCACCGGGTTAATTCCCAGGATGGCAGGACTGACATATGATGAAAGAATGGGTCAACTAGGCTAGCATTCACTGGAATTTAGGAGAGAATTCTTATAGAACCATATAAAATTCTTACGGGATTGGACAGGCTAAATGTTCCCAATGTGGGGGGTGTCCAGAACCAGGGGTCAGTTTAAGGGGTAGGCCATTTAGGACGGAGATGAGGAAAAACGTTTTCACCCAGAGTTGTGAATCTGTGGAATTCTCTGCCACAGAAGGCAGTGGAGGTCAATGCACTAGATGTTTTCAAGAAAGAGCTAGATATAGCTCTTAGGGCTAATGGAATTAAGGGATATGAGGAAAAACCAGGAAAGGGGTATTGATTTTGATGATCAGCCATGATCATATTGAATGGTGGTGCTGGCTCGAAGGGCCAAATGGCGTACTCCTGCACCTATTTTCTGTGAAGTACCTCATCAGAGGCCTTACTGAAGTCCATGTAAATCACATCCTGTACACGACTCATATCAATCCATTTTGTTTTGAAAAATAAATACAGATCAGTCAGAATCTGCCTTGATATAGTGATCGCTTTACTCCAAATGATTGTTAATCCTGTCCTCAATAATCTCTACCCTATTTATTTTAGCCGCTCAGGTCTGTAATTACCTGGATTTTTCCTGCTACACGTCTTGAAAAGGGAAATCACATTTGTTGTCCTCCAGTCATTTGGTGACTTAAGTGGCCATCAAAAATTTAAAAAATCTCAGTCAAAAGCCCCAGCAATCTCTTGTCTTTCCTTCCATTGCAGTTTAGGATAAATCTTATCCAGCTCTAGGAACGTATCCACCATTAAACCCTCTCAGGTATTAAGTACCTCCTCTTCATTGCGGGAGAATCGTGCTGGAATTTTACCTCTCCATCTGTAAAGCCTGCTTTATTTGGGAATACACATTACAAATATTCATTTAGGACCTCATCTATACCTCCTAGATTCATTAATTGATTATCCCAGTTGTCCCCGATGGGTCCTACTCTTTTGCTGGCTAATCTTTTGCCTTTAATATACTTTAGCGCCTTTGGATTTGCTTTAAGCCTGTGTGCCAGTAATATTTTGTGACCTCTCCTACATTTGTGCATTCCTATTTTCCTTTTTAACAGTCGTCCTATTCTTTTTATACACTTGATGGGTCAGTCCTGTCATTAGTTCTCTACACATGCCACATTTATTCTTTTCTCTCTTTACCTGACCTTCAACAACCAGAGGTTCCTGCACCTGTTACCGTTGGCTTTCACCATTACATGAACAAGATTGCCCTGGAGTAGTTATTTCTGCTGCTAATGCACGTGTATTGGGCTGCCGTGGTAAGACGTAGACTTACCTGCAAAATATACTCCCAGTCTACTTCTGTCAGCACTGTCTAATTTTTTTTATAAAATTGGCCTCCCCCCAATTTAAAACATTTATTCTTGATCTATTCCCATCTTTCCCAATAACTTTTATCAATTTACAGAGTTGTGGTCGGTAGTTCTCCATATGTTTGATTGATTATCTTTTCCAAATGATCACAAATTTATGGCAAGAGGCAATTAAAAAACAAATACTTTTGAAGGTACAGTGCATATGAGAGATTATAATGTTTCCCCACACGCGATGGAGGGGAACCCATTGAACGCGGTCCAGGTTTTAATTCGTCTAATAAGGTCCCTGGAACAGGCTCGCAACAGAGAAGACTGCACTTTTAGCACTTAATCCAACCCAAAATCAATCCACGGAAGACACAGAAACTGCAGATACTGAAATCTTGAGTAAAAAAGAACTGTTGGAGGAGCTCTGAGGGCCACACTGCATTTGTGCAGGAAAATGGACAGTCGATGTTTTGGGTCGAGATCCTTATCACTCACCAAACATCGTCTGCCCATTTCTATCCATAGATGATGCCCGGCGAGCCAAGTTCTTGCAACACTTTTGTTTAAAATGAAGCCACGGATGTTGTCATCACCGCAAGCAGAGAGCTACAAGGGGTGAATAACGATAGCCGGCCTTGGATTTAATTACCAGGGAGAACCAGCGCCTAATCAAAGGTCTTGCTCGCACACGGCGAGGAGGAGAAACTGGAAGGCGACGGCATCGGTGATTGGGGGGGGGGGGGGGGGGGGCAGGAGGAGGGATGGCGAATGATGCTGGGACGGAGGTAAGAGAAGGATGGGAAGATAATGTCGAGCGGCTGACCACCACGGGTTCCATTATAAAGCGCATCCCCGGAGCCGCGCTGCGATGAACTGCGCGGCAACTCCGGCGCGGCCGCCCCATCATCTCAGGCACGTCCGACTGCCGATACCCGGGGTCGGGGCTGGAGGAAGAGGCGAGGAACGATCGCACGTTATAACGCCGCCGCCGAACACCCCCCCCCCCCCCCCCCACCCCCACACGACCCATTCTAACCGCCGCCGCCGCCGAACACGCACATCCATCCTCCATTGCCCCCATCCTCCATTGTACCCTTCTTCACGGCGGCCCTGTGATGTCTCGGCTCTGACAATTCAAGGGACCTACCCGGTAACAAGACTAAGAGCAGCTCCGGGCAGCCGCGCTCACCCCCGACTCGAGTCGACTCGCCGTCTAACTGACACAGACTCTTTGCTCCGTCCTGCGTTGATCTAACGGTGCGCACGTGTTCTAGACGCTTCCCTCAGAGGGGCGTGGCCAAGGCGGCAGCCTATTGCGCGTGCATGTGGCGCCGTTGGTGGGTCGAGAGGCTGCAAGCGGGAACTGTCTGGCTTCGCACAATTGTGCCGCTCACCGTGTTGGGCCCGGGCGGGCAGGAATATTCTCCATCATTCTCGAATATTTGGCCCATCCAGGCAGAAGAGGGTGATTCAGCGGTAGAGTTGCTGGCTTACAGCGCCAGAGACCATGGATCGATCCTGACCATGACTGCTGTCTGTATGGAGTTTATACGCGTTCTCACTGTGACCTCGTGGGTTTTCTCCGTGTGCTCCGGCTTCTACCCACAATCCAAAGACGTGCAGGTTTAATGCTTTGGTTAAATTGTCCCTGGTGTGTATAGCAATGTTACAACATTTTGAGATTTTAAAAATCAAGTCTGCAATTTATCCCATCAGATAAAGCATAAAAAGAAGTTTAATTTGACACCTAATTCACTTTCATATCTTCAGTATTAAGAAAGTTATGACCATTTTCATACTCGGAAATTAGCATCTTGTTCCCCATTGCCTTAACTCAAAAGCTGTGATCTAGAACCGTTAAAAGCCCATAACTTTGTTAAAAATTAAGAGAACTCAATGAAATTTCCAGTTATTATAGATTGAAGCATTCTGAAACAAATATGAAACAATCTTACTTGGACGACCTGAAATTAAAGCATATAATTAGTTAATTTAGCAATGTTCCAAAATTTTGAGATTTTAAAAATCAAGTCTGCAATTTATCTCATCAGATAAAGCATAAAAAGAAGTTTAATTTGACACCTAATTCACTTTCATATCTTCAGTATTAAGAAAGTTATGACCATTTTCATACTCGGAAATTAGCATCTTGTTCCCCATTGCCTTTCCATTGACTTAACTCAAAAGCTGTGATCTAGAACCGTTAAAAGCCCATAACTTTGTTAAAAATTAAGAGAACTCAATGAAATTTCCAGTTATTATAGATTGAAGCATTCTGAAACAAATATGAAACAATCTTACTTGGACGACCTGAAATTAAAGCATATAATTAGTTAATTGTAGCAATGTTCCAAAATTTTGAGATTTTAAAAATCAAGTCTGCAATTTATCTCATCAGATAAAGCATAAAAAGAAGTTTAATTTGACACCTAATTCACTTTCATATCTTCAGTATTAAAGTTATGACCATTTTCATACTCGGAAATTAGCATCTTGTTCCCCATTGCCTTTCCATTGACTTAACTCAAAAGCTGTGATCTAGAACCGTTAAAAGCCCATAACTTTGTTAAAAATTAAGATAACTCAATGACATTTTCAGTTATTATAGATTGAAGCATTCTGAAACAAATATGAAACAATCTTACTTGGATGACCTGAAATTAAAGCATATAATTAGTTAGTTATCTAATTGTAGCTAATTACAAAATTCAATGAGTAGATCTAAACATCTATCCATTTCTGAAGAAAAGATAAACTTTTTTTAAATTGCCCAAGTGTCCAAATAACATTCACACAATAATCCACAATATAACATAATTTTTAAATCTCATTTTCATGAATTTCTGGGCCAAATGGAAGGAATTTAGTGTTTAATGCCTGTAAATTAATGGCCATTTAAATCAACTAGCGAATGGGTTTTAGTGGAATGCGGTGGATTGGAACATTGTGGTTTGCTGTGAAGTCGGTATGAAAAATACAGCTGGTTCATACATTTTTTTGGATCCCTTTTCGCAACATGAAAATATGATTAAAGCCTCCATAAAAACCAACTTTTAATATAAAAATAAACTGTGTACCTTTTTTTCTCCCCTACGCAAAATCCTTCCACTTATCGGCGCTCACGGCTTTTGAAGGTGATTTTTAAATTATAGATAATAAATAATCTAGCGTAATTTAAAATACCTTCATTAATGAAATGTCGGAGCGATTTTTCTTCCGCAACGAAATTGCCCGACATTGATCGATTTGCCCAGTCTGAAGAAAAATGGCACTTTAAGCCCGCCCCCCTCTGAAAGGCGCCACAGTCGCGTACACGGGGAGCGGTAAGTTTTGTAACATACCTAGTGTGTATATTAGTGTGGAGGTGATTGCTGGTCGGCCCGCACTCAGTGGGCTGAAGGGCTTGTTTCTGCGCTGTATTTCTAAAGTGGGGTGGAAGATTGCAACCTTCACGTGGTCCGCCCTGTTTCGACTAATGCAATCAACTCGACGTGCACAAACGGAAGATCAAATAGAACAAGTTGTCCTACAACTTCAGGCTGTGCATGCCACACGAAAGAAGAAGAAGATCTCTAAAGTAAAGAACATGTAAAGAGGTTACGGGTGCTAGAATCTTAAGCATAAAAAATGCTGGAGGAAGTTTCAACAATGAATGAATAAGTTTATTGGCCAAGTATTCACATACATGGAATTTGCCTTGGTGCTCCACCCACAAGTGACAACATGACATACGGTGACAGTTACAAATGACACATAAAACACTAAACATCAATAATAAAACACCACGGATCAAAAATGTGAACCAAACAAAATACCAGAGCAAAAGGAGGCTACAGATTTTTGGCTATAGGGGGGTTGCACGTAAGGTCACTGGGTCATAGGGCTTGACGCACGGAGCCGCTCAATTCATCTGGAGGACATCCTTAACTTCTGGTATATTATTAATGCAAGAAACGCGAACT
This sequence comes from Raja brachyura, assembly GCA_963514005.1. The sequence goes on from OY740811.1 coordinate 18,543,996, forward strand.
TTCCTACCTGTTAAAAACTGCAAAAATTGTGGAAGTCGGGGTAAGCGTGAGAGACATGTACCCAACTTCAGAATTCCAAAGGTGAAGTGAAATAAAGGTAAAGAGAAGCGAGATCTGAAGGGACAACAACAGCTAAAGTGCTTGGCGAACATTGGCCATGCAGATATCGGAATTAAAAATATTGGGAATTATTGCGTTTGCTCATTGCATTTCATCAACAGTAAGGCATTATTTGTGGTTTTTCTTGATTCCTTTGGTATCTAAAAAGTCTCAGAAGTGATAAATCTGGCTGTAAATTTTGCTTCAGAGGTGTTTTCTTTTTTAATTTAAAACTCCACTTGAGAACCATGGGCAATTTAAAACATTTTACAGCCAGATTTATCATCCCTGAAACTTTTTAGATGCCAAAGGAATGAAGAAAAAACGCAAATAATACCTTAGTTGGTGAGCAAACGGCCAATGTTCGCCAAGCACTCCGGCTGTTGTTGTCCCTTTCAGCTCTCGCTTCTATCTACCGTCATTTCTCCTCACTTTTGGAATTCTGAAGTAGGCTAAATGTAGGTATGTTACAATACCTACCTTTAGCGGCGCTGCAGTTCTGCCACTCCCCGTGTGCGTGACTTTGGCGCCTTTCAGAGGGGGGGCGTGTTTAAAATGCCGTTTTTCCCTAGACAGTCCAAATCGATCCATGTCGGGCGATTTCGTTGCTAAAGAGAAATCGCTCCAACATTTCATTCATGAAGGTATTTTTAAACTACGCTAGATTATTTATTGAATGTCGACAGCAGAACTGACCTAACATAGACGATAAAAGAAGCTACAGAGTTTTTTTTTACATAAAAACGTGGTTCTTAGGAAGCATTTAATCAAATTTTCATGTTGCGAAAAGGGGACAAAACAAAATGTATGATCCGGCTGTATTTTTCATACCTACTTCACCGCAAACCACAACGTTCCAATCCACCGCATTCCACTAAAACCCACTCGCTAGTTGATTTAAATGGCCATTAATTTACAGGCATTAAACACTAAATTCCTTCCATTTGGCCTATAAATTCATGAAAATGGGATTTAAAAATCACGTTATATTGTGGATTATTGTGTGAATGTTATTTGGACACTTAGGCAATTTAAAAAAGCTTATCTTTTCTTAAGAAATGGATAGATAATTAGATCTAGTAATTGAATTTTGTAATTAGCTACAATTAGATAACTAATTGTATGCTTTAATTTCAGGTCATCCAAGTAAGATTGAAGCATTCTGAAACAAATATGAAACAATCTATGATAACTGAAAATGTCATTGAGTTATCTTAATTTTTAAAAAAGTTATGGGCTTTTGACTGTTCTAGATCACAGCTTTTGAGTTAAGTCAATGGAAAGGCAATGGGGAACAAGATACTAATTTCCGAGTATGAAAATGGCCGTAAATTTTTTAATACTGATGTGAAAGTGAATTAGGTGTCAAATTAAACTTTTTTTAATGCTTTATTTGATGGGATAAATTGCAGACTTGATTTTTAAAATCTCAAAATTTTGTAACATTGCTACTAAATGTCTCCCACGCTTATCCTGATTTCCATAATTATTTACAGCACAAAAATTGACAATTTTGGCGGGTTTTAACGGGCAGCGCTACGTTGGACACAATGGTAAGTGCTTACCTGCAGTTCATCGCGTGTACTCCACTTGGCGTAGCGTAGCAACAGTATGGGTCATGGGTCGTGACCCGACTGCCGTGAAACCTCCCTATTGAGTAGAGCTACTACTTGTGGAAAAAAGCTGTTTTTATGTCTGGCTGTGGCAGCTTTGACAGTCCGGAGTCGCCTTCCAGAGGGAAGCGATTCAAAGAGTTTGTGGCCAGGGTGAGAGGGGTCAGAGATGATCTGGCCCGCTAGCTTCCTGGCCCTTGCAGTGTACAGTTCGTCAATGGAGGGAAGGTTGCAGCCAATAACCTCAGCTGACCATGCTGAGAACCATCATCCAGACCATGATGGAGAAGGCGAGGAGAGACTCTACGATGGCTGTATTGGTCCATCATTGCCTGTGGCTAATTGTGCTTCCTCAGCTACCGTAGGAAGTACATCTTCTGTTGTACCTTTTTGACTGTGGAGTCAATGGTACTCCCCCACTTAAGGTCCTTGGAGATGATGGTTCCCAGGTACTTAAAAGACTCCACAGATGTGACTGAGGTGTTGTTGATGGTGAGTGGGGTGAGGGGAGGGGGAGGGAGAGCTCTCCTAAAGTCTACAATCAATTCCACTGTCTTAAGAGCATTGAGCTAGAGGTTGCGATGGCACCAGGACGCAAAATATGGGCCAAACACAGACTAGTGTAGATGATTGGCATGGGCCAAAGGGCCGGTTTCCGTGCTGTATGACTAAACCAGCAAGTCAGGCACCATCTGTGGAGGAAATGGACAGATTACATTTTTCCACCATTCTCGAATATTCAGCCCATCATGTAGGTATGTTACAAAACTTACCTTGAGCAGCGCTGCAGTTCTGCCGCTCCCCGTGTGCGCGACTTTGGTGCTTTTCAGAGGGGGGCGGGCTTTAAGTGCCGTTTTTCCACAGGCAGGGAAAATCAATCAATGTTGGGCGATTTCGTTGCGGAAGAAAAATCGTTCCGACATTTCATGAATGAAGGTATTTTTAAATTACTCTAAATTATTTATTATCTAGAGTAATTTAAAAATCACCTTCAAAAGCCGTGAGCACCGACAACCGGAAGGATTTTGCGTAGGGGAGAAAAAAGGTAAATAGTTTATTTTTATATTAAAAGTTTGTTTTTCGGGAGTCTTTAATAACATTTTCATGTTGCGAAATGGGGTCCAATAAAATGTATGAACCAACAGTATTTTTCCTCCCGACTTCACCGGTAACCGCAGCGTTCCAATCCACCGCATTCCACTAAAACCCACTCGCTAGTTGATTTAAATGGCCATTAATTTACAGGAATCAAACACTAAATTCCTTCCATTTGGCCCAGAAATTCATGAAAATGAGATTTAAAAATTATGTTATATTGTGGATTATTGTGTGAATGTTATTTGGACACTTGGGCAATTTAAAAAAAGTTTATCTTTTCTTCAGAAATGGATAGATGTTTAGATCTACTCATTGAATTTTGTAATTAGCTACAATTAGATAACTAACTAATTATATGCTTTAATTTCAGGTCATCCAAGTAAGATTGTTTCATATTTGTTTCATAATGCTTCAATCTATAATAACTGAAAATTTCATTGAGTTCTCTTAATTTTTAAGAAAGTTATTGGCTTTTAACGGTTCTAGCTCACAGCTTTTGAGTTAAGTCAATTGAAAGGCAATGGGGAACAAGATGCTAATTTCCGAGTATGAAAATGGCCATAACTTTCTTAATACTGAAGATATGAAAGTGAATTAGGTGTCAAATTAAACTTCTTTTTATGCTCTATCTGATGGCATAAATTGCAGACTTGATTTTAAAAATCTCAAAATTTTGTAACATTGCTACATATGGACACAACTGTCGGAGAGAGGAGGAGAATTCCTTCCAAGTGGGCTTACTTTGAGCGGAAATCACAGTGGAGCAGTACAAGACTGCAGATGGTGGAATCTTGAGCAAAAAAAAGTTTGCTGGAGGTTGAGATATTTCCATAAACAAAATTCAGTTGCATAGAGAAAAATAGACTCCACAGTTCCATGGACAAAATCTAATGTCTACATTGGGGTAGTCATGAATAGGACAGCATTCTAGCTTACCTGACCTTTTGTACCTCGTACAAAAAGTTACCCCTCAGATTCCTATTAAATCTTTTCCCCTAAACCTTGAACCTATATCCTCTGGTCCTCGATTCCCTCACTGTGGGCAAGATATTCTATGCATCTACCCGATCTATTCCTCTCATGATCTTATACACTTCTATAAGACCACCCCTCATCCTCCTGCGTGCCAAGGAATAGAGACCCAGCCTACTCAACTTCTGACCAAAGCTCAGACCCTCTAGTCCTGGCAACATCCTCGTAAATCTTGTGTGAACCATTTCAAGTTTGACCATTTCTTTCCTATAACATGCTGCCCAGAGCTGAACACAATACTCTAAATGCGGTCTCACTAACGTCTTGTACACTGCAACATAACCTCCCAACGTCTATACTCAATACTCTGACTGATGAAGACCAATGTGCTAAAGTCAGTTTTGACCACCTTATCTACCTGCTACTCAACCTCCAAGGAACCATGCACCTGCACTCTTGGATCCCTCGGCTCTACAACACTTTCCAGAGGCCTACCACTCACTGTGTAGGTCCTGCCTTTGTTAGACGTTCCAAAATACAACACCTCATTGCAGTGGGTGCAGTGGAAATTCAACATAATGGAATGTTTTGGTTATGAAGAGAGACTGGTAGGCTGGGTTTGTTCTCCCTAAAGCAAAGGTTAACCGAAACCAGTGTTTCCCACTCTCTTTAATCCATCCTTGGTCTCTTGCTTTGTCCACCAGGGGCGCTGAGCGATTGGCAGCCCCGCAAACAGTCAGTTTGTTTTTAGTCTTTTTGTAATTTTTAGTAAAAAATGGGTAAATGTTCTCCGGTTTGTTTTATGTGGGGGGAGGGGGAGTGGGTCGCGAGAAACTTTTATTTCAGTTTCTTACCTGGCCGGAGATGCGATTATTTTCCAGATCACGTCTCCGGTCACTGTGCGGCCTACCATCGATGGAGCTGGAGGCCTCCTCTGACTAACCTGAGCCCCACCTTGAGGCATAGACATAACATTGGAGCTGATCCCTTGCCTGGGATTGCTCCAACCGTGATCTGCGGACTTTACATCGGGAGCTCAGTGTCTCTGGAGAGGCTGGTCGGGAGCTCCAAAGACGTAGAGGTTCGACCAGCCCCGACACGGGGTTCGATCGCCTGGCACAGGGGAGCTGACATCCCCCCAATGAGGAGCTGATCGCCCTGATGCGGAGGGCCCAAACGCCGACGGCTGCGGGAGTCAAGATTGTCCTGTCAACAGAGGGCTCAAGGCCCCCGACCACGGGAGAACATAGAAGGGAAGAGATTTGAACTTTTTTTTCGCCTTCCATCACAGTGAGGAATGTGGAGGAGTCACTGTGGTGGATGTTTATGTTAAAATGTATTTTGTGTGTTCCATTGCTTTTTATTGTATGACTGACTTGGCAAATGAAATTCCTCGTATGTTGCAAAACATACTTGGCTAATAAAGTGTGATTGTGATTGTGATTATGAAAGGACAGTTCATAAGCCTGACAAAGTAGTTGAAAAAGCTGTTCCTGAGTCTGGTGGTGCTCTGTATCTCCTGTCAAGGCAGGAGCAGGGAGAACTAAATTAGTTGTACTAATTTATTAAATTACTTATACAGCAATGTAAAACCACAAGAGCACCTCAGGGTTGTGTGCTCAGTCCCCTGCTCTACTCACTCTATACCCATGATTGTGTAACCAGATATAGTTCCAAGGTCCTCTTTAAATTGGCTGAAGACACAGCCATTGTTGGACGAATTACGGGCAACCTATAGGAGGGAGTTCAACATTTGATTGAATGGTGCTAGAACAATGACTCTAGCACAACCAAGGAACTGAATGTTGACTTTTGAAGCAGAAAGTCAAGGATTCATGAACCGGTCTACATTGACTGGTTGGCAGTAGAAGAAATCAACAGCTTAGTTCCTGGGCATGCATATCTAAAGATCAGGAGATACAGTTTGTGGAATATGCACTTGAACGTCTACAAGTATATGGTTGAGAGCATATTGACTGGTTGCATCATGGTGTGGCTTGGAAGCCTAAATGCCCATAAACGTAGGAGATTAAGTATATAGGCTGTGGGCTGAGGAGCTTTTTCGTTTAGGTTCGTGATCCAACTCACAAAACTACCTGAATTTTTGACATATTGTGTAAAAATATTATATAAATCATACCTGAAACTCCTCAAGACCAAAACCTGCACATTTTAAAGAAATATGAGAAAAACCTCAAATTTTCTGAGTAGTAATTGTCCAATCAATGCACGTTTGCCATTGAGGTCGGACACAAATTAACCAATCCCGCACTTTGTTTTATGGTCGCTAGGCAGCGAGGTCTCTGGGATCATGGCTGCCTCCACATTACATCAAAAAAATAACAAGGTTTCCAAGGATAAAGGTAATGCTCACCTTGCTGATAATTTTGTTTTTCAATTGATTTATCTTTATAAAGTTATGATGTGACCTGTTAAATAAAATTGACAAATAACAAATGTACAGCTAGGGTTAGGATTAGGATTAGCATCAGGGTCAGGTCAGGGTCGGTCGGTCAGTCGGGCTTGTCGGTAGGCCGATGGATGCTGTGGATGATTGGTTGGGTTGTCGGCCCGCTAGTGGATGCTGCGAAGGGTCGGTCGGCGGTCGGCCCGCTAGTGGATGCTGCGAGAGTTTGGTCGGGCAGTTGGAAGGCCTGTGAGTGCTGCGAAGGGTCGGTTGGGCAGTTGGTAGGCCTGTGAGTGCTGCGAGGGGTCGGGTGGGCTGTCGGAAGGCCCGTGAGTGCTGCGAGGGATCAGTCGGGCAGTTGGTAGGCCTGTGAGTGCTGCGAGGGGTTGGGCTGGCTGTCGGAAGGCCTGTGAGTGCTGCAAAGGATCAGTCGGGCGGTTGGCCCGCTAGTGGATGCTGCGAGGGGTTGGGTGGGCAGTTGGTAGGCTGGTGAGTGCTGCGCAGGGTCGGGTGGGCTGTCGGCCGGCCGGTGTTGCAGCAAGCGGGCGGAATGATGGAGCCGGTGCTATGGGGGTGCTGAAGGCTGCCCGGGTGGCGTGCAAGGCAATGCTGCTCCCAACCATCATCACCACGATGATCCAAAAGGGCATGCTGGCCAAGATGGACTCGCTGAGTGGCCACAGGTACGGAGCCCGCAGCCGGTCCCGAAGCTGCTCCAGCTCCAGCCGTGGGCAGCTCTGGAGGGGGGTGGGGGGGGGGGGGGGGTGTTAGGGTTAGTATAAGGTTGGGCATTTTCCTCTCAGTGGAAGATGCCTTAGCCTTCCCCCAGCCTGGCACTGCCCCAGTCCCACTCTGCACACTGGCTGTCAGTGGGGTTCAGTAAACGGGGGAACTCACAGGAACTGCCCTCACCCATTCATTAGGCTGGTTCAGGAGTTGGACCTCTGCGGCACACAAAAAGCACACACAATTATATTAATTATATCATTGTTATATAATATAATTACACATAATTATATATGATTACAGTCATATTCACAAGTCATATAATATAAGTATAGATGGTATAATAATATATAGTTTAAATAGTCTGCCACACGGAAATAGGCTCCCCATGGTGTAATATGGGCATTGGACACTAGATGGGGCTTACTTTTTTATAATTAGTTTACTAATTTTCTAATTAGTTTAATTAATGTGCAACTTTTGGCACTGATGAGTTATGACTTCTCAATTATATTTTATCTAAATCTGTGCAAACTTTCATGTAGTTCTGAGACAAAAGTTGATTTCAAGACATTTTTTATTGCTTGGCCCACAGCCTAATAGAGGAGTTGAGTATAGGAGCAACGAAGTCCTTCTGCAGCTGTACAGAGGCCTGGTGAGACCACACCTGGGGAATTGTGTGCAGTTTTGGTCTCCAAATTTGAGGAAGCACATTCTTGCTATTAAGGGAGTGCAGCATAGGTTCACAATGTTAATTCCCAGGATGGCTGGACTGTCATATGTTGAAAGAATGGAGCAACTGGGTTTGTATACACTGGAATTTAGAAGGATGAGAGGGGACCTTATTGAAACATATAAGATTATTAAGAGATTGAACATGCTAGAGGCAAGAAACATGTTCCTGATGTTGGGGGAGCACAGACCCAGGAGCCACAGTTTAAGATTAAGGGATAGGCCATTTAGAACGGAGATTAGAAAAAACGTTTTCATCCAGCGAGTTGTGAATGTGTGGAATTCTCTCAGAAGGCAGTGGAGGCTGATTCTCTGGATGCTTTATGAGCTCTCTTGAAAGTTAGATAGAGCTCATAAACATAGCGGAGTCAAGGGATATAGGAAAAGGCAGGAATGGGGTACTGATTGTGGATAATCAGCCATGATGGTGCTGGCTCAAAGTGCCGAATGTCCTACTCCTGTACCTATTGTCCATTGCAAAAATTGGTAAATACTTCCCAGTCCATTGTGGGTATTGACCTCACTGCCACAAAAGGGATCAACAGGAAGTGCTGCCTCAAAAAGGCAGCCAGCATCACCAAAGACTTCTGCTGCCCTGGCCAAACTCTCATTTCATCGGGAAGAAGGTATATAAGTCTGAGTGCTTCTAGAATAGCTTCTTCCCTGCAGCCAAGAGGCCTTGAGCACTATTCAACGCTAACCCATGAACTGTGGACTGTCAATGTGTTTGGGCTTTATTTTTTGCATTAGCATTCAAGTTATTCATTTATAAATTTTTTAATTGTATCCTGGACTAAGTGGGACCCATTGGGTCCCATGTTCACACGGGAGGGCTGGTCCCCCGACGCAATATTCCACTTCTCCACCAATTCCAATATTGGTGGCAAGTGGGGGGGCTTTCTGGAGCGCTGGTATGGGTTCTTGGCGTGGCAGCTCAGTCGCTCAAGCCTGATGTGATTGTAGCTCACTCACGGCTGGTGGGCTGGCAGTTGACTCAAGGCTATTCCTTGAAATTCAATTTCAAGTAAGGTGCAAGGCCACCTATTTCAAATCAATTTTACTACCATTTCAAGCAGGGTGCAAGGCCACCGAATTCAAGTGCAGTTTCCAACCACTTCAAGCAGGGTTCAAGGCCACCAAATTCAAGTGTAGTTTCATACCATTTCTTGCAGGGTGCAAGGCTACCACATTCAAATGCAGTTTCTTACCATTTCAAGCAGGGTGAAACCACCATAAAACCACACAAAACACCAAACTCACAGTTCAGTAGACATTCAGTGTGTTCAGTTGATTCACAGCTCAGACAGTCGTGACTTCTCCCTCCCCCATCATGCAGAGACTGAGCCACACCCATACTTCCGGGTTTTATAACCCCTCCCACCGGAAAAGGTGTGGCCTTCATGACGCGATTGACAGGAGAGAGATTTTCAACATTTTTTAAACACTAATAACACTTTTATTTTTAATTGATGGGAAGAATCCTCTGCACCTGCTGAGCGGAGGCGGATTGAGTAAGATAGCCAAAAATCACAGCCGTAAGTGGTAGCATTTTATCTAAAATCAATATGCAGTGCAAACAGGAAGTTGCCCAAAGCAGCCAAACCACCATTTGCAGTAAGTAGTGCCTTGTAACTTCGGCCCAAAGCAGCCAAGCCACCATTTGCAGTAAGTAGTGCCTTGTAACTTCAGCCCAAAGCAGCCAAGCCACCATTTGCAGCAAGTAGTGCCTTTTAACTTCAGCCCAAACACCCCAAACAAACATTTGCAGGTAGTGCCTTTTTACTTCAAACCAACCATATTTTCATTTTCAAACCACATTAAGGGCACTCACAGTTGAGTAGACATGTGTTCAGTGCTATTCAGAGAGACGTGAATCTTTGGCTTCCTCCATCTTGCAGAGACTGATTGAGGCACACCACTTCCTGGTTTTATAGTCCCTCCCCTCCCTCCAGCTGGGGCAGCAGAGAGAATGGCGATTTAAAAAAAAACATTAATATCTCTGATCTTGCTGAGAAAAATCCTCTGGTCCAGCAAGGTGGAGAGGGGTTTCTGAGCGAGCTGGCCAAAAATGACGGCCGTAGGTGGCACCGTTCTTTCAGAAATCACAGCACTGCGAGGCAAAAGTGGTCAAGATCAGACATTTAGTGATATAGATTATCAATGTGTATTATTTTACAGGCCTACCATGCTGCTGAAGGTAAGAATTTCACCGTTCCGTTTAATATTACAATTAAATATTCTTTACTCTTGAAGATGTGAGTAAACATGCACAATCTCTGGTCTCTTGGCTCTGGTCTCCAGGACATGGGATAGTTTCGTATGGGTTGTCACCTAGTCTGATCTGTCTGTGCAGGCTGATTACAAAGAACATCTCTCTAGAAGAGCGTATACCCTTACCCTTTCAAGTTGGACTCCTTCCTCCGCATAGATGACGCCACGGTGCCTTTAGACACATCTTTAGACGGATCATCTGGAAGGATGTAGTCTGAGGAGATTTAGTTTAGTTTGTTTTCAGTTTAGTTTAGAGATACAGTGGAAATGGGTCCTTTGGCCCACAGTCCACTCTGAACTCGGGTCTCTGGCGCAGCAAGGCAGCAACTCTGCAACTGTGCCGCCGCTATGGATGTGGATTGGCAGAGGTATTTGGAACGTAATACTTTTTTATTTTTGGTCTTGCGTGAGAAGAAACATATTAGTGTTTTTAAAGACTAAGATAACTTGTTAGTCCACTATTGTAAAAATATGTTTACAATGTACCCTCTGGTGAATGACATGGATGCGATTGATGTGGTTGAAAATGGGGCATCTCCCTCTGAAAAAACACAAATGAGAAATGCCTTCAGCAGTTTCCCTGAGAATTGGCATTACAGTTTATTGCCCAGGAGGCAGGACATGTAATTTGCTCTCAATGCTGATGATCAATATGGTTGTTTAATATGTTAAGTTAGACATTGATTAAACATTGCCACCTTCATACCTTTTCGGATCCTGTGCTGTTGGATCATTTGGAACATGGGCCAGTGAAGGAGAATTCAGGCAAAGCTGCTTGGGAAAATGTACAAATTATCTGAAGAAGGGCGATGACCCGAACAGTTGCCTATCCATTCCTTCCACTTATGTTGCCTGACCCGCTGAGTTACTCCAGCTCTTTGTTTTCAAGATTCCAGCATCTGCAGTTCCTTGTGCTCCAGGATGAACTTGGAAGTTTTACTTGCCCACCTCATCTATGAGAGACTGTTGTATGTTTTATCTTATAGAGACATAGCTCACATCTCCTCCACCTGATTGCTTTGTATAACTTGAGGCAGCTTAATTCACCGGAGAGACTATGCATCATCCTCAAAGTAAGAGGCGCTTTCCCTCTGGTAACTTTCCCACCATTGATGTTAGTTCACCAGCCTGTAGTTCCCCGCTTATCTTTGTACCCTTAAACAAAGCTACAACATTAGTCACCTTCCAGTTTTCTTGTATCTCACCCTTAGCTAACAATGATACAAATATCTTGCCCAGGGTTCCTGCAATTGCTTCCCTACCTTCTCACAATGTCTTCAGATACACTAGGTAGCCCTAGGGATTTATCCACCTTTAAGTGCTTTTTTGTAATGTGGATATTAAAGCTTACTGTATAAAGTACAATGTGTTCAATGTTTTCATCTAACCTGTTCATTTTTTGTTTGCTGGAAAGGACTCACTAAGCATTGTAGAAAGTAATCATAGCACCCTCTGCTGACATGATTTGATGAAAGGCATCCACTATTTGAGAACCAAAAAAAAATCTAAAAGGAGCAACAGAACAGTAAAACTAAATTTAAATACATAAAACTAAAGATTTGGTGCCAATGTTAGAATTTTTTTTAATATTAGGATTAGCATCCATTAGCACTTCTGGATGGTAAACAAAGGCAATACTAGGATTCTAATCTGTTTTATAATGCCCTACATATTCCTGCAGTATTCTCTGAGGAGGGAAATCCAAACTGACTGTGCCTGTACTTGATGTAGTTCAGGAGTCATTTAAATCAACTGTGTGGCTGTGTCTCCTAAAGTCAATCCTTCAGGATTTTCCGACAACATCAGTATCAAGCGCCATCAAGGCAAGCATTGTAGTATAGATTTCTCTACACACTATATCCTAACAGGACATATTTATGTAGAGAAACTGACAGAACACAGGGGGCTTTTTCTGGTTGGCTGCATATGACTAGCATTGCTCCACAGGGTGTGGTCACCAGGTCAATGGATATTTTTAAAGTGGAGATTGTCAGAATTAGTAAGTGTGTCAGGGGTTGTGGAGTGAAAGAGGAAAAATGGGTTTGAGAGGGAAAGAGAGATCAGCCATGATTGAATGGCAGAGTAGACTTGATGGGCTGAAAGTCCTAATTGTGCTCCTCCAATTTATGAACTGAGTTGGATGATTACATGGTCCGTAACATTGTTATACTATCCACCACAAAACATTGCCAGGAGTGGTGGTGGAGGCAAATACAATAGTGGCATGTAAGAGGCTTATAAATACTGTAGGCACATGGATATGCAGGAACTAGAAGGGTATGGATCACGTGCAGGCAGGAGAGATTTGTTTAACCCGGCATCATGTCCAGCATGGACATTGTGGGCCAAAAGACCTGTTCTTGTGCTGTACTATTCTATTGACTGAATGTAGTGGTTAAACCTGTGTTGTCATTTACTGTTATATTTCATTTATTCAACCAATAAATTAAGAAAATGTAAGTGGAATGCTAAATTCTACACTTCCTATCATTATGTTTGATTTAGAGTGGTAATTAGATATTTGGAGGTGAAACTGTCCAGCAGTAGTTAAACTATTTCCTGCAACAGTGCAATTTTTCATTGGAGAAAAACACTAAATGCTGAAGTAATCTAGCAGGTCAGGCTTGTATTTGCTTCTAAACCACATCTGCAGTCATTGTATCTCGATTTTACATTGAGTTTCATGTATGTAAGTGAATGGATTTGGGGCATTATCAATCAGCTGTCAAAACACAGATTAGAGGATTCTCACAGGATGAGAATCTACAAGGGCACTGACCTTTCCTGCAAGACCAATGAATGTCCAATGACTAGGGAAATGGAGTCTAATTGTTACAGGGTACTAACTCAGATCTCTGTTAACTCAAGCAGCCAGTGCTTAAATTGGTTTAGTATTGTGCTGTGCAAGAATGCAAACAGTCATTGGGTGGCAGAGTGGTGCAGCTAGTGGAGCTTCTGTCTCACCACCAGAGTCCCAGGTGCTATTTGTTTGGAGTTTTCACATTCCCCCTGTGACTGCATGGGTTTCTTTTGGGTGGTCCAGTGTCCTACCGCTTCCTAAAAATGTGCAAATGGTAGGTTAATTGGCCATTGTAACTTGCCACTAATGTGTAGTGGGTAATAGAATCTGCAGGAGTTGATGAGAATATGGGAAAAACAAAATGGAATTATTGTAGAATGCGCATAGATGAAGGTTTGATGATCAGCTCAAACTGGTAGACTGTAACTCTTTGTTTGTATAACTTGTCTAATCTGATGCCTTTCCTCCTGTATAATCTATCAATATGAAGAATTGTCAGGAGAATTTAAAATTGCATTCTGGAAGCAGGTTAAACTAGAAAATTGAGCTGTTTAAAAATACGATTTAACCTCCCTCAATTACTGTATGTTCTCCTTTCTGGAGAATCCAAATGAATAATGTACAATTGCAGGTTCTCCCACAATTTCATATCTACGAAAGTACACAGTACAAAGGATTCTGTGTACTTTCCATGGTAAAGTAAGTGCATTCTGTGGTCTGGATAAGTAAAGAATCTGAGTAACATGATTCCTTTGTGTGCTAAATTTGGAAGATTTGGCAGCCATTTAGATATGCCGTTTAGAAAGTCCTAGTGAGGTAAAATATTGTGCAAATAATGGTTAGCTTTGTGGGGGATTTTATTGTGTTTTTGATTGCACACAAAACTGTTTTCAGATTTAACTTTGTAAGTTAGCTGCTGCGGCTTATACTTGAACTCAATTGGAATCCACAAGCATAAATAATAGGAAAATTGTCCATTGTTGGCATAATTATGGCTGATCAATTTGAAATCCAGAAATTCTTTGTATGGTATGGATGCCAAATAAGTTTATTGGTTTCTTGCAACATGAGTTTAGAGAACTAGAAAGCTATTTAAAGAGAAGGATCTTAAATGTTGTAATCTCTGGTTTGCTTCTAGTACCATGAGTAAGAAATAGAAGGATAGATCAGGTTAATGCAGGAACAGGAATTTTGGTTCCTAGATCATTTCGATCATTACTGGGAAAGGTGTGGTCTGTACAAGAGGGATGGATTGCACCCAAAGCAGAATGGGTCCATCATCCTTGTGCAAAGGTTTGCTAGTGTGGTAGGGTAAAGTGTGGAGGATAGCTTTGGACTACAAGGTGAGATTGTTGTATTACAGATGGAGTTTAATCCTGATAAACACGAAACAATGCATTTTGAGAGTTCCTAACGAGGCTAGGACATATACCATAAATGATAAGGTCTGAGGAAATATTGAGGAATAGAGGGTGTGTGAGTTCAAAGGTCTTTAATAGTAACAATACAGGAAAATAATGTGGTTAAGGAAGCATATGGAATAGTGGCCTTCATTAGTCAGGGCATTGAATACAAGACCAAAGAGATTATACTCCTACTTTATAAAACTTTGATCAGATCAGGAGTAATGTGTGCTATCGGATCCACATTATCGGAAAGATGCAATAGAGCTGGAGAAGTTGCAGACAAGGTTCGCCATGATGTTGCCTAACATGGAGCATTTAACTTATGAGCAGAGACTAGGTTAGTATTCTCTGGATAGAAGGGGATTGCGAGGAAACGTGGTTGAAATATGAAAAATTATGGTGTCGATTAGATACCATAGGTATCTAATCGACACCATAACGCATCTAACCGACATCTAACGCAGGAAATCTTTCCCCATATCAGAGAGAAATAAAGCTTGAGACATTGATTTAAGGAACAGGGCACAAGATTTAGAGGGGTTCTCAGTGAGATAGCACTTAACAAATATCGAGACAGCACTGAATTGCCTAAGCAATTAAAGTTATGGCTCAAGTGCTGGAAGATGGGATTAATATAGAATTGTGCCCACTGGTTGGCGTGGATGGCCTATTTTCATACTGTATAACTTTACGAAGAGGGGAAATAGTTAATAGAAAGAGCTGAGGGGAAGGGTTTTGGCAACATTTGACAAAAGCGATAGGTGCATCCAGGTAAGGTTCACACTGATGGAGGAGTGGGGAGAACTTGACTTGTTGAGTTCTAGCATCAGTGGACTCTTCTATCTGCAAGGTTAATTAAGTGGTAAGAGCATGACATAATGTGGAGAAATGTGCTTGACTGCTTAAATAGATTAATAGAAAAAACAAGTATATTTGAAAAAAATTAAACCAGTGAGATGTGTTGGGACAGGTGTTAGAACTCCTGCTGTTCCATTGGAAAGGAATACAATGGGAGGGGGGATTACAAGTGGAAGGCTGCGATGGGAGGGGAAAGAGCTAGCTTAAAAAATATACATGAAACTTGGGGATGGGAGACGGACATCACCACAGGGAAGAGGAGTATGGTGACTAGGGTGGTGTGAGATGATGGGAAGAATGTGTGTGCTGGGTGGGAGTATTACTTAAAATTGGATAATTCATTGCTCATACTATTAAGTCGTATGCCATCTAAATGAAACAAAGGTGTTGTTCTTCCAGTTTGTGGATGGCCTCACTCTAACAAAGGAGGAGGCCACTGACAGAAATGGTGCTAGAGGAATGCGAAGGAGAGTTAAATTGGTTTATAAATGGGAGCTCCAGTATGCCTTGGTGGCAGAGCACAGTGTTTAGTGAAACAATGTTTGCCTCTTCCACTTTGCACCAGGTGCAATAGACAAGGTTGGAAGAGATGCACGCAAACCTCTGTCTCACCTTGAAGGGCTGCTGGTGGTCACTGGATGGAAGTGAGAAAGGAGGTGTAACATCTTCTGCTGTTGCACGGCAATGTGCCTGGGGCAGCTCTGAGTTGAATGAAAAGGGATGAGCAAACCAAGGTGTCACAAAAATCTTAGCAATTGGAACATAGAATAAAGTCAATCCTAAATCTTGTCTTCTCGCTATAAATTCTTCAGCCAGTGGAACTAATCGTTTGCTAGTAATTTTCTGAAGACCTTTCAAATTTTTGAGTACTTTTGTGAGGATGATGCTATTCTTCAATACATGCAGAACTGCATGTAATGCAGTAAATCGATTAGGTGAGTAAAATTAGACCAAAGAATAATGCTGTTTAATTTACCAATAAATAAAATTAAAGGAGAGGTCCAGTAAGGTTTGTTATACTTCAACAATTATACCAACCACAAAGGAAAATGCAAGCAACAGATTCTTCAGTGTGTAGGGGTGGGAGGTTCTCGAGAGTGTACAAAAATGGTGCTCGATTCAAAGTATTTCTTAGTGTATATTGCAATTCTGGTGAGTTCTGTGTGTTATATGTACAATTACAATATGCAATAGAAAATAAATATTCTGTTACAATTCTTTTCCATTTATTATATATTTAGTTACTGGAACCATGATACATTCCAAAAATTACACTAATAATAATTAAACAACATAACATAATTCTTTGTTTTTCCAATACACAAATGTTAAATTGCAGTTTCATAACACTGGACAGTCATTTGGAAATATGGATATGATTAGGTCCCAATTCCGGTCCTGTAATTCCTTTTCTATTTGCAGTTTGTTTGTTACTGGGGGAAAAAATGAAATTAACATGTGATTAGTATTTTTCTATGATTATTTTCCCTGTCTCCACAGCAGCTGCTTGGGAAATAAAACTGGTGAAACTACTCCAATGATCTGATATCGATAGCTGCAAAAGCACATTAAGAGATTGGTCATCCATAATGGAAAGCCAGTCTCTTGCTACTAGGAAAGTGCCAGCACCTATGCTTGTACATTTTTAATTATCATATCAATAATCTTTAATATAGAAACAAACACTAGCCTCAGCTTTAAAAAAAAAAGTTAGCGTTTGTAAGGTACCATCTGCCTGTCCAACACTTCTCACTTTTAATTCAGATTTCCAGCATCCGATTTTAATACTGTGGGAGTGTCCTCTCTAGAAGTGCAAAGGTGGTTCATGTTCACCATCAGCTTTACTAGCGCAATTACAGAGGGACATCTTATGGTAGACTTGCTCGTGGTGTCCACATCCCTTAAATAAAAGCTTGAGAAAACCTGTTTTTTAAATTTCCTTTTAGAACTTCACCATTTAGTTCTTGTTTTTGACTCTTTAATAAATTCTTTATTCTATGCTAATCATTCCGTATTTGACCTTCTGTTCTATTCCAAAGAAGCTTTTAGTTCAGGAAACAGCATTCCATGTTACTATTGGGCACAATAGAGTATCCCAAACTCACATTGCATTTAATGTTTTCAAGCATTGAGCATTCCTAGCTTTTTCTGTTATTATGTCAGATTTATGCTCCTGTCCCACTTAGGCGATTTTGTAGGCGACTACAGGCGACAAGGCTGTCTCCACATGGTCGCAAGGGTGTCGCCTGTATGGTTGTGAGTAGTCTCCTTAGTCGCCCAAAGAATCGTCGTGTTTTTCTGGTCGCCGCTGGATTTTGAAATGTTCAAAACTTTTCGGCGACTGTCGGTGACAGTTGGCTAGACGCCAATGAGCGTAGCTTGACTTCTCCTGATGTAGGTGCTGTCGTCGTATGTTGTCGCTAGGTTGATGTATGTTGTCGCCAGGATGACAGAGGTTGTCGCCCGTGCTGACTTCGTTTTTTTTTGTTAATTATTCTATTTCAAATTTTACTTAGAAGGGGGGTCCAGTCGCAGGTTTTGGCGACCTGCTTTGACTATGACAGTCGCCGGAAAATAGCCTAAGTGGGACAGGCCCATTAGGCATACATATTAATTCACTTTGATAATTGCAAATAATAATGTTATTCTTACTTTATCTAATTTAGAATGTTTGTTTGTGTCCTGCTCATTTTCATCCCCCGTCACCTCATTTGATGACCCGTTTTGATCTTCACCGCTCTTGTCTTTCACCCTCTTAAAGACATTTGCTTTTTACTCCCATTTTCCCTCTCATTATTGATTCCAAACTGGAATGTCCAAAATTAGCTTTCAGGAATATCTGATACTTACAAGATGATTAAGGGCAGGTAAATCGTATTTTGTAATCTTCACAGGTTCCACGGGTTTGATCCTTATTCAGACAAACAAATCCAGTTAAAATGCTGCACCTATTAAATCAAGATAGAAGGATGTGTTAATATGGCTGACAAGATAATTTGTCGTATAGCAGTGTAATAGGCCATTTGATACAACTTGTTCATGCTAAGCAAGATGCCCATCCACGCTTGTCCCAATTTCCTGTGTTTACTGTTACTACTTATTGAATAGAATAATAGGATCAAAATACAATAATGGAATTCCATACTCAGGAATGTTGTCATTGGTGCTTGATGGTGGTTTTCCACCCACAGTCTGTACTTCACAGGCAATTGGTTTACTGCAGATTTGATTGGGATTTTCTTTCCGAAGATTTGCAAGATCTTCAAAATCTCCTGGTCCTGTTGGGTTATCACGATCAAACCATGGAGTTTTCTTGCCACCTAATTAAAAGAATGAACAGGAAGTTGACAATTGTGTTGACCAAAAAATTGGTAATCCCAGAACGGAAAAGACGTGCACAGTCATCACGCCTATTGTTTTTGTTGGTAAACTAATTTAAACATTCGATTAATTTAGGTGAGTAAATTAGAGCATTTGGTCTATTCTTATTCACTGCCATTGAAATTCTTAATGGGTTCACCGATTAAGATTATTCTGCACTCTGCATGTACATAATCATTCTTGGAATAAAAATATTTCTACTGGTGACACTAGAATTCCTCCAGCAGATTGTTCACTTTCTTTGATTTATTCTTTTATGCCTGACTGCCATGTACAATACAGGTTTCACAGTCATGGATGTTAATACGTAGACATTTTTGTGATTTCACAATCGTTTATTAGACTTAAAATGGCAATATTTGTGATATCAACACTGCCAATTTGACAGTACCTTCCTGTTGGTTATGAACCCGCCATTTAAACTGTTGTTGCACACATTAAGGTGTAGTCTGAAACCAATCTTCTAGGCTCAGGATAAATTTAAGGGCCTGTCCCACTTGGGCGATTTTTGGGTGAAAAAGCGGCGACTGGACCCCCCCCCCCCCACAATAATGTCTACGATAAGCTACAACAACCTACAATCTAGTTTAGCTACAGCAAGCTACCGACAACCGACGACTATTAGGATGTCCACCTACGACCACACTTACGACAACTTACGACCACACAGGCGACAACCAAAGTCAACCTACGTCCATCCGCGACAAGCTACGACAAGCAACAACCCTGTCGGTGACAACTGAAGACAGTTCAGTCGCCGGTACCTGTCGCCGGTTGGTGTAGGTAATCACCAATGGAATTCACCTGTCAGCACCCGACGACAACCAACGTCACCTGGTGAGAACCTACGCCATCCTGGTGACCACCTACGACAGCACCTGCGACAGGTGAAGACAAGCTACGTCAAGTTTGTCTATGTCACAGTGCCGAAAAGTTTTGAACATTTCAAAATCCAGCGGCGACCAGAGAAATGTTACGACTCTTTAGGTGACTTGAGGAGACTACTCACAACCACACAGGCATCACCGCGCGGCCATGTGGTGACAGTCTAGTCCCTGAGGTCTCCAAAAAAAATCCTAACTGGGACAGGGGCTTTAGTCTCCTACCCTGTGGCAGCAGTCATCCACCAAACTCTGCTGCATCCTTGGAGATGAGGTTCAGAACAGAGCCACAGGGGAAAAATAAACGGGTCAAAAGGGAACCCAAAGGAGGGCAATTATTTAGGTTCAGTGTGGATTTGGTTAAAAACATTTAGCTTAGATGATTTATTTTGTGTTAGCTTTTATTTTGTATTTTGGCCAAATGGATACTCTAATGGCATCACAAAGATGTTGGGTGTCTCCATCTAATGAGGTCAGCTACTAACTTACGGACTTCATGCTTTTGATTTTGTGGACTCTGGGGTCGACTCTGAGATGTACCATAACATTCTGCTTCCTTTGTGGTTTGCTGAATGTGACCATACACTCGTACAACAGTACAGTATGCCTTCTGCATTTACACAGCATTTCACACCAAGAAGTAGCTATAAGTCTGCAGATGCTATCTACTAGCAACATGACTTAACTCTGGTATAAAATTCATACACTCATGGACAAGATACACACAGAGAAGGTAAAATACTGGATGGGGAATTAGGGTGTTTAATCGTATCACATTCTCAATAATTATTCATGGTCTTGAATTGTCTGGCTAAAGAATGCCTATCTAATAGCCTTTTTCTTTCTCTCACGTGTATTCCACTTCCTCCTGCTAAATCATCACATAGCAAGTAAAACCCTTGAACCCTTGTGACGTCTAGCTTACAACAGACCACAACATCTCTTGATAGCTGCTCTGCAGAGTACTTCAAGTGCAGTCAAGGCAGCGTATTTGTTACATGAGAACACTTTAACATTTTCTGTGGCAATATTTTCTCTGTGTGCATATTGGTCATGAGTATATTATGCAAGTTAAAGTCTTAAATTGGGTTAAGGAAGTAGAATTTGGCCACCTCAGTGGATGAGGGATATTGAGGCATGTCAGGAAAAGGGATGAATATGTCAGGTACAGGCAGCTGGGGTCATGAATCCTTTGAGGAGTTTAAAGGATGTAATGGTACACTTAAGAGGGAAATCTAGGTGGCAGAACGTTTGTATTTAGTGTAGAGGTGATCATGAAAACGAAAGGAAATGCTTGTGATGTATTGGAATACATTGACACTCCAACAGAGGAGATGCTGGTGGCCTTAAAATAGATACATCTCCAGGGCCTGATCAAGTATATCTATGATATTGGAAGAAATTACAGGGTCCCTGGCAGCGATATTTGCCACATCTTTAGCCATGGGTGAGGTATTGAAATAATGTAGAATGTCTAATGTGTCTTTATTTAAGACGGGCTGCACAGGCAAGCCAGGGAACTACAAGCTGCTGAGCCGAAACTACAAGCTGTCAGCCATGGGAAAATTACTGGAGGGGAACAGGAACTACCAGTATTTGGATAAGCAAGGGGATTGTCAAGGGATAGTGCATGGGAACATGTGCCTCACTAATTCGGTTGAGTTTTTTTTAAAGAGGTGACCAACAGGATTGACGTGGGCAGGGTTTTAATCATCTACATGGAATTGACAAGGTGCTACCTGATCGGCTAGTTTGGAATGTGAGATCACATGGAGTTCAGTGTGAGCTTGCCATTTGGATTAAAAATTGGATGAGTGGATGGCATCAGAGGCTAGAAGTGGAAGTGTGTTATTCAGATTGGAGGCCTGTGACCAGTTTAGTGCTGCAGCAATCGGTGCTGGATCTGCTGTGGTTTGTCATCTGGAGCAATGATTTGGATGACAATGTTATTAACATGATTAGTAAGTTCGCAGATGACACCAAAATTGGTGGTCTAATGCAGTGAAGAAGGTTATATAAGATTATAACATGTAGATAAACTAGGAAGTGAGTCAAGAAATGGGAGATGGAATTTAACTTAAAGTGCATGGTGTTGCAGTTTGGGATGTTAAACCAGGGCATAAATAAAACTAAATGGCAGAGCCCTGGAGAGTGCTGTAGAACTGAGAAACCACAAAGTACAGATATATAGTTCTTTGAAAAGTACCTACAAAGGTAGACAGGGTGATGAAGACTCTTTGACGAAGAGGGCATTGAGTACAGGAGTTGGGATGTCATATTGTATCTGTGCACGTCATTGGTGAGACCGCACTTGGGACTTTTGTATGCATTTCTGATCATTTAAGCTAGGAAGGGTGTAGGAAATATTCACAAAGGTATTATTGGGATTGGCAAGCATGGATTATAAGGAGAGGCTGGTACTATTTTCCATGGAGCTTTAGAAGCTGAAGGATGTCTATAGAAAAGTATGTTAAATTATGAGGCGAGAAGGTGAGATGAATGTATACAGTCTTTTCCCATGTTCGGGAAGTCTCAAGCTTGAGGGCATAGATTTAAGGTGAGATTTAAAAGGAACTTTAGGGACATTTCTTTCACATGGAGGGTGGTGGGTATATGGAAAGAGCTGCAAAGATGGATCGAATTACAACATTTAAATGACATTTGGACAAGTGGTAAAATAGAGTGTTTAGAGGGATATGAGCCAAATGTTGGTAAATGGTACTAGCTTAGATAGACAGCTTGGTTCATGCATACAAGTTAGGCCGGAGCGCCTATTTCTATGCTGTATGACAACGCATAAGGCAAAATGAAACGAGCCTTGTATTATTGTACCTGACAGCTGCCTTCCCTATTGCACAACATGAAAGAAATAGTCTTCACTAAAATATTCAGCATTGAATTAAGCAAAATGATAAAGTGGAAGAATAGTCACACTGCATGGAAACAGGCCCTTTGGCCCTGGTTGACTTTCTAAAAAGCAACACCTCTTATGCCAATATACTTGATAAATATAGAACTCAGTACTTACAAAATGATTGAGGACATGTAAATCGTATTCTGTAATCGTGGCAACTATTATTTTTCTGATCTGCATTCTCACAAACAAACCCATTGGATGCGTCACATCTATTTAAAATAAAATAGGATATGATAATATTGCTGCAAGATAATTCATGTTCCTTCAAATGAAAAAATAACATGGCAGGAATGAGCCATTCATCCACTTTATCTGCATCCACCATTCAGTAAAATGCAGTACATTTCCAAATCCTTGTCTATCTGAAGAAGGGTTCTGACCCAAAACATCACCTATCCATGGTGCTGCCTGACCTGCTGAGTTACTGCAGCATTGTGTGTCTTTCCTTGGTAAACCAACATCTGCAGTTCCTTGTTTCTAATATCCCTGAATTCTCTTACCAAAGTGAAATCTTTCAATCTAATGTTTGAATGATTACTTCCCAAAATGATTTTGGAGGCCAGTTTCCAGATTGCTTGTGTGAAGAAGTGTTCCCAGATGTCATGCCAGAACAGACGACCAGTACTTTTATAGCTATAGCCCCTTATTGTGGAGTACTCCACCAGAAGAAACAGTTTCTCTCCATATCTCCAATTATCCTTTAATAATCTCGCACTTTTCAATTAGAACAAAAATGTTTAATGCAATCCTCATAGTTAATTAAAACTCATTCTAGAACTAAATACAATACCCAGGGCATGTCCTAACTCACTCCATTGTACTACCTACAATTGGTCTGCTCCTTAGGTATATTTAGTCAAACACTTGCCGCCTGCTTTCAAAATGTCCCAGATTTTGTGACATAATTTGCATCTCAATGTATTTGAGATGATGGTAAATATTCCTTTAAATTAATGACAATCACTGGAACCTTTGTATATGGACAGGTAGGAACACAATAATCAAGTTGATCTGTGAAAATGTCTATGATTTTATTGATCCCTAAATCTCTGCCACAGAGCACTCAGCAATTGTAACATCCTATGAAATATGTTAAAAAACATCAAAATGGATGAGCTCAGGACTCCTGCACATTAACATTAATTACATCCAGTCAATTGGAGATCCTACTGCTCGTCTCATATCTTCTACTCATTGTCCTACCGATACAAAAAGTTGCTTTAATTTGCACAGATCATTAATATTGCTAACTGTTGATAACATGCAATCATATTAAATGCCTTTGGATGTGCATAAAAGCAAGCAAAAATATATTACTTACACAGGAATAATGTCTCCTGTACTTGAGGCTGGTTCTCCATCTGTTGTCTGTACTTCACAGGCGGTTGGATTACTGCAGATTTTATTAGGGTTTTCATTTTGGAGACTTTGAAGGATCTCATAATCCCCTTTTCCTGATGGGTCATCACGATCAAACCATGGGGTTTTACAGTCGCCTGATTCATAGAAAAGCACAAATGAACTGCCAGCAGAATTTCTAAATTTCTAATTTGAAAGTCCGACTTATTGACTGCAACACTCAGGGAAAACCCCCCAATTGTTTTGGCACATTTAACACACAGGATGATGATACATAGTCATACATATATCATACAAGTCATACATAGTCAAGATTGATTGGAAATTCATTTTTTCCGCATGTTGGGTTTAAATACATTTAAGAATGATTGTCGGAGGCTAAGTGCAGTGAAACATTGTTTTGTAAATTTTATAGACTCAATAGCACATTGGGCAATGTCCCCACTACCTCTTTCCTAGTGGTAATCAATACATTGATAATTACCAAAACCAATTTGTAAAACGAGGAATACCCAATGGTACAACATAGAATGATTAAAAATATATCAATGACAAATAGTGGTTCTTTCTCCATGGAAGGAAGCAGAGGGTAGTGGTGGTGGAGGGTTATTTTTCAGATTGAAGGACTGACTAGTGGTGTGGCTCAGGGATCTGTGCTGGCCCATTGCTGTTCATGGTTTATATCGAAAATTTGGATGAATATTCTAACGCAAGTAAATAAAACCATCTTTAAACACACTCACCTAGCAACTCCTCAGTGTTTTACTAAATCAGCAACCAGTATTTAAACATCACTTTGACAAATATAGATTCAATTCAGAAATTACTGATTATAACAAAATTATAGCATTAACATTCTAAACATTAAGGCTATCATTTTGTAGTTCTCCGTTGCAACAATTTCCAGTATTATAGAACCATGCAACATGGAAACAGAGCCATGGAGCCACAGTGTCTGCATCCATTCACATTAATGCTTTTCTATTCTTTACACATTACACATAATTTCTTCTTTCCTCCAGATACAGATAGATTTTATTTGTCACATGTGCCAATTGGCACAGTGAAATGAAGTCACCATATAGCCAAAAATAAAGAACACAACACAGAGTAGACAGAAATTCAACATAAAACATCCCCTCACAGCAGGATCAAAATTTCCCACCGTGTGGGAAGGCACAAAAGTCAGTCTCTTCCCGATGTTCCCCAATGTTCACCCGTGGTCGGGGCCTCCCCGAGCCCTCCGCTGTCGCCGCTCCGGGCGGCCCGATGTTCAGGCCTGCTCCCCGGGATGATGTAAGTCCGACGTCGGGGCTGTTGGACGTCCTCAGTGGCCTGGACCCTGAGTCAGCCCCCTCCTACCGGAGTCCGCGGCTCACAAAGTCCACTGGCCGCGCCGAGTGGAGATGCAACGCTGGAGGCCCTCGGCAAAGGGCCCCAGGACTCCATGGAGTTCAGCGCCGCCTGCGTTGGGAGCTCTCCCAACCAGAGCTCCACGATGTTGGAGCAGCGGCCCAACGCTCCGGAGCTCCAACGGCGACCCAGGTAGGCATCACCCGCTCCGCTGTGACTCCAGCGCCGCCGCCACGGCTGCAGCTCTGGTCCGGTTCCCGGTCCCCGGCAGGAAAGGCCGCTTGGATCCAGGAGGTAGGCCGCTAGGTGGGAGGCGAGGACGCGACTCGGAAAAATCGTCGCATCCCCGCCAGGAAGCGACTGGGAGTTAGTTTCCCCCTTACCCTTACATTTTGCCATTCATCCACACATATTTGTAGCAATTTACAGTCACCAATTAATTTGCCAACCATCATCCCTTTGGGATGCGGGAGGAAACCCGAGTACCATGACGAAATGCATATTATCAGTGAGAATGTGCCAATTCCAAACAAACAGCACAGAAGTCAGAATTGAACCTGTATTATTGGAGCAGGGAGACAGCAGCTCTACTTGCTGCAGCAATGTGCTGCTCAAAGTAGATTGCGTTGCAAGTTTGGGAAATTAACCAGAATATCAGACTTTCCGGGAGACCAATGCACTTCAAGATCAAGCTGATACTTTCTCCAGGAACTGAGACAGGAGATTGGGAACACCCATCTCCAGAATAAACAACATTTAAGGCAGTTCCTTGCCTTAAAATCAAATATCATGTAACAGCAATAACATAATGAACAATCATGTAAAATATGTATTTCTGTTCAATGCAAATTGGTAGTATATTGGTTCTTAATTACAAATACAAATCTTAAAATAAAATTGACCATTGGTGCCAAATTAAACTGAGGTTTTAAAGCCCACAGTGGTTGAAATCATCCACCTCTGTCTTCATTAATTTAAGTGATTTGATAAATCTAATGGTATTAAGAGGTATTAAATGGTATATAAATACAATTTAAAAAAAAATAAAAAAAATCTTTGATTTCTCAAAACAGATCCCAATTAGTGATTCCCATTGGGAATCCTTTTGGAAATTGCTATGTTTCCAATTTTAATGGAGAAAATATATATCAATCTCTTGATTAAAGCCAATTAGCCACCCTCAGGGAAAGTAATTACAAAATGAGCCACAGGAGTGTGGTACAGCACTTCAACCAACATTTTCATCTTTATCAGCGAATCCTTTCAATTAACAACCGCTCTTCCACATTAGCAAAGATTACCATGAAAGAAAATAACAAAGAAATACTGATGTTTGGGTGTGGTTTCACCCACAAGTGTTTCTTTGGTCTGCAAGGGCTTTGAAGAATACCCAACATTAGGTTAGGAATACCTAACAAACAAAGCATGTCATGTTGGTTCATTTAAAACCAACCCATCTAGAACATGAACCTTTCTTACTGTGAATAATTGATAATTTGTTCAGGACTATATATAAAGGTGAAGCATTTAGCACAAAAAAAAATAGTATTTGCAAAATAGAATTAAATGAAACAAATTTCTCAGAAATCTTACAAAATGATTCTGGGCAGGTAAACCTTATTCTGTAATCTTCACATTTTCCATTTTTCTGCTCAGCATTGATACAAGTAAATCCAGTAGAAATGCTGCACCTGTTTAATATTAGAAGAAATGATGAGTTAACAAAGATTGTTAAATAATATACAATAAATAAAGCTGCAATATCAAAGTAAGATGGCAAGCATATTTATTTACTGCGGTATGTTGTTGCCAGAGCTTGAGGCTGGAATTCCCGATATAGTCTGCACTTCACAAGCAGTTGGATTGCTGCAGATCTGATCGGGAAATGCTTTTCTTAAATTCCCAAGGTCTTCAAAATCCCCAATTCCTGATGGATCATCACGATCAAACCATTGGGTTACACAATTACCTGATCAAATGAAACAAAAAGTGCACTGTGAATAACATTTAAAAATTTAGAGTAGCTTGGGATAATTATGGACATTCACTTTGGTTGGAAAAATAGAAAGATGAGGTATTATTTAAGAGTTGATAAATTGGCAAAGGTTGTTGTACAAATAGACCTAGATTCCTTATACATCACTGATCGCAAACATGCAGATGCATGAGGAATTAAGAATGCAAATAGTATTTTGGCTCTCATTGGAAGTAGCTGTGAGCACAAGAGCAAGGATGTAATGCTACAATTATACAGGGCTTTGGTGAGACCACAGCTGGAACAATTGTTGTTCCAATCTGTGAGGAGAGATTGGAAGAACAAATCCTGTATCTATTTGATTTTAGACCAATGAGAGGTAATCACATTGAAGCATGTGAATTTCTGACAGGATTTATCACATCAGGGCCTGTGATAAGACATTCAGGGCTGAGATAATGGGAGATTCATTCTATCAGTGAGTGGTGAACTAGCTGAATTTTCAATAACAAGTATTAGAGACCAATTCACTGAACGTGTTTAAGTAGGAGATAGATTTCTAGGCATAAAATATATCAAGAAGTATGGGGCGAGCAGGAATATGATACTAAGGCAGAGAATCAAACATGATTGTACTGAAGGTGTGGTAGGTTCGGAGGGCTGAATGGCCAACTCCTGCTGCTATTGTTCTATGTTTCCTTTACACAGATGAGCATTTATTACCAATATGTATGTGTGCCTCTATGTAAGTGCTATCCAATTAATCTCACTATTCTGCTCTGTCTACAGTTTATTTCTAATATATATTTGATTTCCTTTTGAAAATTCCTTTCAAGCAATCCATTTCAAATTTAGCAACGCACTGCGTTTAAATTCTATCTGTGCCTTTGGTTACAGATCATCCTCAAAGTGTAAACTCAAGCTGTACTCTCAGAACCTTGAAAATCCCCATTAAGTCACTTTGTCTTCTCTGTTATGGGAAGTGCAATCTAAGATTTTCTGCTCTGGGAGTGGCTGTGGAGATAGGGTGTACTAGTTGACACTTTCTACAATGCCATACATTCTAGAATGGTTCCCAGAGATAGAAAATTAGCAGACGTCATCCATTAGCTATTTAAGAAAGAAAATAGAGAAAGATAACAAGAAACTCTAGACCAGTTGACCCTGATATAAGTGGATAAGAGAAGGCTAAAATGTATTATTACGGATGTTGCCTCAAGACAACAAGGGATATCATGGAGCTAATGAAGGATAATTGATCTGTGAAGGGAAAATCACATTTTTGGGACTGAAAACAACAAAATAGATCAGATGGCAGATGGCAGAAATAATGCTGATATCCACAGGAGATAAGAGTGGGCTGGTCCATTGGATCACTTGTGCGATTGTATTCTTGCCATATAGGGGGTACAGAGAAGGTTCACCAGACTGATTCCTGGGATGTCAGGACTTTCATATGAGGAAAGACTGGATAGACTTGGCTTGTACTCGCTAGAATTTAGAAGACTGAGGGGGGATCTTATAGAAACTTACAAAATTCTTAAGGGGTTGGATAGGCTAGATTCAGGAAGATTTTTCCCAATGTTGGGGAGGTCCAGAACAAGTGGTCACAGTATAAGGATAAGGGGGAATTCCTTTAGGACCGAGATAAGGAAAACATTTTTCACACAGAGAGTGGTGAGTCTCTGGAATTATCTGCCACAGAAGGTAGTTGAGGCCAGTTCATTGGCTATATTTAAGAGGGAGTTAGATGTGGCCCTTGTGGCTAAAGGGATCAGGGGGTATGGAGAGAAGGCAGGTACAGGATACTGAGTTGGATTCTCACTCAATGGTCAGCCATGATCATATTGAATGGCGGTGCAGGCTCGAAGGGCCGAATGGCCTACTCCTGCACCTATTTTCTATGTTTCTATGTGATAGAAATTCGACCCCAGTGAAAACCTAGCTAGCTAACTCAGAAAAGCCTCCTGGCAAATTTTAAGGCATTTTAAGGGCCGTGAATTATAAAACATAGCAGCTCTTTATAAATTATGAATTAATTAGGATAGGATAAGAATTGAATATATTTTGTTGCGTGCAGTTTCAGAGTCAGAGGGTTTACACAATGCTGGCATCTCATTTCAGAAAAAAACAAGAGTACTAGCTTATCAAACGCTAAATTACCTGCACTCCCAGCTGAATGTAAAAGATCTCAAAATATTCTTGGAAAACTGTTGAAGCAGTATTTAGAATAATATTTATCCTTAAGGAATGACTTCAAAATAGATTATTTGGCAGATTATCTTTTTTTTTTTGAGACCTTGTCACATTTGTTACCACAGTTGAATACTTTCCTGAAATTATTCACTCCCAGTCAAGATAGCCTGACAATGTGAAGTATTTCATAAAGATGCAATAGAACTTGGAATATAGAACCATTGGGTTGATTTTTATCCTTACCATTTGAATAGCAATCTGGACTAGAAAGTTATCCAACTGTTGTACTCCGTACCTGATTTTTATTCCATTGATTTGAGGTGACTTCTATAGAGGTTGAATAATCTGCACTGCATAAATTGTGTTTATGCGGGATAGTCAAAAAAATCCTTAATGTTGAAGGAAGCAATAAGTCTGTTTTATTTCTAAATATTAATACTTACAAAAAGATTCAGGACAGATAAATCGTATTCTATAATCTTCACAGAGCCCATCACTTTGTTCTTCATTGTTACAAGTAAATCCAAAGGCAGCGTTGCACCTACACAGAATAATAACATGTGAGGAACGTCCTTATAAACAATTGATATTCTTTCAAATAATGTCTCACTGTCAGTTTTAGTAATTGCTCTTTTACGGGGTAATGCTGTCTCCTGTTTCCGAAGCTGGTATTCCAGAAACAGTTTCCACTTCACAGCCACTCGGATTACTACAAATACGACCTGGATATTCCATTTGTAAATTTGCAAGAGTTTCAAAGTCCCCTTTTCCTGTTGCATCATCTCTGTCAAACCATTCAGTTTTGCAATTACCTGGTGAAAGAAACAAACAGAAGTTATGTTATTAGCAACATTATTCGTTATTAGCAAAACATTGAATTTAAATGTGTTGTTTAGTGGCTAGAGAACAAAAAGACCATTGAGTGAGAATTTATCCACTTTCAGGAAATCCTCAATTGAAAGGAAATTAAGAGGATTAGTAGATTTGAGATTAGTAGATTTGAGATATGATGAAATATATATAATTTAATTTTTCGTTCCTATAAATTCACCAAAATATGTTTTTGTTCTATTGAAACAGGAGATTGGAGAGTGGCTACACCAGTGCTGGGAAAGTTGATGGAAGGAATTCTTAGGGACAGGTTGCACCAGGATTTGAATGTGCATAGACTGGTTAGAATAAAAATACCAATCATTTATTCACCTTCTGTAAAATCCTACTTGAAAGAATCGCTTTGTCCATGGAAATTTTTGTCTCACAAATCTGATAACGTTTTTTGAAATGGTCACCAAGATAATTGCAGAGAGTAAAGCAGTGGACGCTGTCTATATGGAAGATAGACACAAAGTAACTCAGTGGATCAGCCAGCATCTCTAGAGAAAAAAGATGGGTGACGTTTTGGGTCGGATCCTTCTTCAGACTGTCTATATGAATTTTGGTATGCCCTTTGTAATGCCACATACAGGAAATAGGGTAAGGCCAGTGAAGAAAGCTAATGGCATTTTGGCCTTCATAACAAGAGGAGTTGAGTAGTGGAGCAAAGAGGTCCTTCTGCAGTTGTACAGGGCCCTGGTGAGACCCCCATCTGGAGTATTGAATGCAGTTTTGGTCTCCAAATTTGAGGAAGGACATTCTTGCTATTGAGGGAGTGCAGCGTAGGTTCACGAGGTTCACAAAGAAAGCAGCGACTGGGCTTGTATACACTGGAATTTAGAATGATGAGCGGGGATCTTATTGAAACATATAAGATTATTAAGGGATTGGACACGCTAGAGGCAGGAAACATGTTCCAGATGTTGGGGGAGTCCCGAACCAGGGACCATAATTTAAGAATAAGGGGCAGGCCAATTAGAACAGAGATGAGGAAAAACGTTTTCACCCTGAGAGTTGTGAATCTTTGGAATTCTCTGCCTCTGAAGGCAGTGGAGGCCAATTCTCTGGATGCTTTCAAGAGAGAGTTAGATAGAGTTCTTAAAGATAGCTGAGTCAAGTGATATGGGGAGAAGGCAGGAATGGGATACTGATTGTGGATGATCAGTTATGATCACAGTGAATGGCGGTGGAGGCTCGAAGGGCCGAATGGCCTACTGCACCTATTGATATTGTCTATTGCCTGAATTCCACCTTGCTCTGTCTGGCAAGATGGGTCGAAGGTTGTCTAAGAATCCTTGTTCTAAATGAACTGGGGAACTATGCCAAGGAGCTGGAAGAAATTAAATTTAACTTGGAATAGTGTGAGGTATTGTTCTTATGTAAATTAAACCAGGGCTGGACTTACTCAGTGTTGTAGAACAGAATGACCCAGGGATATTGGTACAAACTTTCCTGAAAGTGATTAGAAGGTCAACACGCTGGTGAAGAACACATTTGACATACTTGCCATCAGCGGTCAGGACATTGAGTACAGGAAGTGGAACATCATGTTGCAAATGTATAGCTGTATGTTGGTGAGACAGCACTTGGAGTATTGTCCAGTTATAGGAAGACTATCATTAAGCTGGAAAGGGTGCAGAAAAGCTTCACGAGGATGCCCGAAGAAATGTCCCAACCTGAAACATCTATTTCTCCAGGAATGCTGCCTCACCCACTGTTACTCCAGCATTTTGTGTCTATCTTTGGTAAAAACTTACATCTCCAGTTCATTTTTATTACATTTCACAAGGATGTTGCTGAAAGTGGAGGACTTGAGTTATAAGGAAAGACTGAATAAGGTAAGACTTGTTTTCTCTGCTGTGTAGGGTGTTGAGGAGTGACCTTACAAGAGGTGTAAATAAGGGAGATGGTCACTATCTTTTTCCTGGGATAAGGGAGTCTAAAACCAAAAGACACAGGTTTAAGATGAGATTCAAGAAGGACCTGGGGGTCAACTTTTGCACTTAGAGGGTATAAAGTATCAGAAATGCCAGAGGAAGCTGTAAAGTGGATACAATTAAGACTTTCAAAAGATATTTAGACATTTACATAGGTAGGAAGGACTTAGAGGGATATGGGCCAAATACAGGAAATGGAACGAGGGAAGGGGGGCTTAAAACTTGGAGGAAAAGATTTAAAGTGAGAGGGGAAAGATTTAAAAGGGACCCTGTGGGCCAACCCTTTCATACAGTCATGGGTGGGTATATGGAACTAACTTCCAGAGGAAGCAGGACAATTGCAACATTTAAAAAACATTTGGACAGACATACAAATATTAAAGGTTAGAGGGCTAATATCTAAACTAAGGCAGAAGGGAATATCTCAGGTGGGCATCTTGGTTGGCATGGATGAGTTGACCCAAAGGCAGTTTTTCAGTGCTGTATAACTCCATGACACTAATGTAAGTGTTATTGTAGACGGTGAAGATGGGTTATTAAACATTAAATCAGGATCTAGGTCAGCTGGGAAGTGAGCTGAGGAATGGCTCATGGATAAATGCTTGGTGCTGCATATTAGGTAGTAAAATCAGGGCAGGTAAATAGAAGGTGCCTGGGGAGTATTGTAGAACAGAGCGATCTAGGTATACGCATACATGGTTCCCTGAAAGTGATGTCACAGATAGATAGGGTGGTAGAGAAGGCTTATGTTATATTGGTCTTCGTCAGTCAGAATATTGAGTGCAGAAGTTGGGCCTTTATGTTACAGTTGTGCAAGGCAATGGGGAGGCTGCATTTGGAGTATTATGGTCAGATGTGGTCACCCTGCTATAGGAAGGATGTCATTAAACTGAAAAGAAAGCAGAGAAGATTCACAATGATGTTGCCAGAACTTGAGGGCCTGAGATATTGGGATTGGTTGGGCAGGCTAAGGCTTTATTCCTTGGAGCGCAGGAGGCTGAGGGGTGACCTAAAAGAAGCATATAAAATTATGAGGGGAATGCACAGAGTCTTTTAGACAAGATATGGAAATCCAGAACTACACCAATTTAATGTGAGAGGAAAAAAATTAACAGGAACTTGGGGAGCAAACTTTTCACTCAGAGAGTGATGAGTGTATGAAATATGCTAAAGCCAGAAAAGTTAATAGAACAATTGACATTAAAATGATGACTGCTATGACAAAATGATTAGTAATAAATAAATGAATTGTCTTAACAAAATTGGAAGCATTTCAGATTAGTATACAGGCATCACTACATACAGTATACTTGGGTATATGTACAACGGTATGAACATTGAGTTCCAACATTTTAGGTAAGTGACGTATACCATTGTTCTATCTGGGACATATGACAATAAACCACTTGACACTTGACTCGTATGCTTCAGATAATTTTTTTTTGGGTGACGACAAATATTGGAGCCGGAAGAGACTGCAATTGTTCGAATCTGGCAAAAAAAAAAAAAATTGCTGGAGAGACTCTGAGTTGACAGAATCTGTGGATGGGAAAGGAACAGTCGACGCTTTGGGTTGAGACTCTGCATCAGGACTGAAAGTGTAGAGGCAGGACAGCCAGTAAAAAGGGGAGTGAGGGAGGGATGAGGCTGGGGACATGGAGGTGATAAATGTATCTAGGTGTAGTGAGGGATGATGAGCAGATGGAACTAGGTTGGGGAGGAGCGGTAGAGTTGGGAGCCAGGGGGTTGGATGGTGGTAGGGAAATAGAAACATAGAAATTAGGTGCAGGAGTAGGCCATTCGGCCCTTTGAGCCTGCACCGCCATTCAATGTGATCATGACTGATCGTCCAACTCAGTATCCCGTACCTGCCTTCTCTCCATACACTCTGATCCCCTTAGCCACAAGAGCCACATCTAACTCCCTCTTAAATATAGCCAATGAACTGGCCTCAACTACCCTCTGTGGCAGAGAGTTCCAGAGACCCACCACTCTGTGTGTGAAAAAAGTCCTTCTCATCTCGGTCCTAAAGGATTTCCCCCTTATCCTTAAACTGTGACTCCTTGTCCTGGACCTCCCCAACATCGGGAACAATCTTCCTGCATCTAGCCTGTCCAACCCCTTAAGAATTTTGTAAGTTTCTATAAGATCCCCTCTCAATCTCCTAAATTCTAGAAATAGATGGTTACAGACAAGGATAAAAGGACTGAGGGATCTAGGTGAGGAGAGGGTACAGTGAGGTGGAGTTGGAGACTGCTGGGTGATACGTGGAGGCCCAAGAATTAAAAATGCTGATCAAAACGTCACCCATTCCTTCTCTCCAGAGATGCTGCCTGTCCCTTTGAGTTACTCCAGCATTTTGTGTCCATTTTCAGTACAAATGCTGAATTCTGTTGATGGAATCAGATAAGAGAAAGCTCATGGACACTGTTGGAAGTAATCATTGGGTCAAGCAGCATCTGTGGAGGAAATGGATGGTCGACATTCCGGGTCGAGGCCATGCATCAGGACTGTTCCAGTTTCTGGAGTTTTGGTCTTGATTTCCGCATCTGCAATCTCTTGCATCTCCAAAGTCCAGGTCCTACCTGTTGCAGTTAATCTGTATTTATCTCCATCATGTTGTTGCTTTACAATTGTCATGTAAAAATTGTTTTTCAAAATTCTGTCACCAATAGTTTTGCAGTTGAATTGCAGAAAATAAAACTGGACTGCTACATTTGTTCTAACACTAAGTTCTCAGCTTTGATTGTATGCTCACTATCTCTCTTTACACTAGGTTATTATGAATTATGGATTTTCCGATGGAGATCTCACACTCGAGCTACCACAAAGCAATCAACATTTCTCATTGCAGATGTTTCATTGCTCTGGAGCTGGAAAAGCCTGCAATGAATGGGAGCTGAATCCAGAATCTAAGTCCTTTCTCAGTTTTTTTCATGGCCAAAGACGGACAGCAGTGTTCTAGCACCCTACTTGTTAATCATGACCTCTTTCTATCAACTTATAAGATCATTTACTCTTCAACGTGGATGAATCTGTCTCACTTGCTACAATGGCTAATCTTGCTACCCCTAAACGTTGATGGCCAACCATTAACACAGGCCCCAGGTTGCTAAACCTTTCTGCTTCTGAATGCTGAGGATTGCCTACAGTGATTCCCAAGGCATGACCCTTTCACTTTTGTCAATGGCTGAGCTAGAAATGGTCCAAAACTAATAACCATATTGCTAAGCTGGAATAGAGTTCCTTATCCCCAACCTTGTTGCAGTATTCCATTTTATCCATGCTCTCCTGTCTTCCACATAAATATTGGCACCAGCTTTTCCGATACTTTAATAATCAAATTTTAGCAATGCTCAATACTTACAAAATGATTCAGGGCAGATAAATCGTATTCTGTAATCCTCACATTGCCCATCCATCTGCTCTGAATTCACACAAATGAAACCAGACAATGTACTGCACCTATTCAATAAAGAATGGTATGTTATGATCATGGAGTTTGCTAAAGATCAATGAAATATCAAAAAGAAATGCTGCACTTATTCAAAGGAACATTTTACAACATTTTTGTTGTAAAACCAATTAATATATTTTGCAGTAAGGATACATATCAACAATAGTTTGTGCTGAAGCTAGCTTGAAGTACTTAGCTGTTAATTAAACAACATCTCGTAGAAAGGAACAAAAATGAATGTAATGAGAGATGGCCATGAAGGTAGGATTTAAACATTATTATAGAGGGAATGGAAGACACAGAGAGGTTTAAGGAATGATTATGATGCATTAGGGGCTGGACAACTGAAAGCAAGGTGATTAGTGGCATGCATGAGGCCTGCAAAGGAAGGATGCATAGATTTATCAAAGAATTAGAACTGGAGAAAAAGACCTAGGCCATGGGAGGAATGGGAAATGAGAATAGAATTTTAAAATTACAATATTACCAAGCTTGGAGCATTGGGTCACAAGATCAAGGAGATAAAGAGGTGATGCAAGCATTATTGGAGAATATTGAAATAATCAAGTCTGGAGGTAACAAGGCGTTAGTTTTAGCAAATGCTGAGACAGGATGGAAGTACGCAAGACTATAGAGGTAGAAGTAAGTGTGATCGAGAGGATATGGAGCTGGTAACTCAACTCCAGATCAGTTTGAATGGTGCAGTCACAAGTGGTCCTATTCAGACCTAAGCTCGATGACAAGAAATGTGGTTCCTAGCACGAGTCACAGTTATTAACTTTAATTCTCCTAATTGGGGAAAATTGCACCTCAATCAATATTGGATGTTTGATAAGCAGTGTAATACTGTAAATCTGAAGCATGCAAAATGGGTAGAGAGGTGAGGAAAATGATAGGAATAATTATTTACTCAGAAATAATATCCCCGGTACTTGAGGCTGGAACTCCTGATATTGTCTCCACTTCACAGGCAGTCGGATTATTGCAGACATGATCGGGATATTGTTTTCGGAGGATTGTAAGGTCTTCATTATCCCCAAAACCTGATGGGTCATCCCGGTCAAACCACATAGTTCTGCAATTACCTGATTTATGGAAAAACAAAACAGAATATGAACACTGAAAGATATAAATGAAACTTTAGCTGAACGTGTGCAGAACGATGAACATTTGGAAAAGTAGCTGCAGTGGTGATAATTGATAGCTGAGAATATTTTTTTTTACCTGAAGAACTAAAGAAACAGCAATCATTCCAGAATATAATGATAGAATTCTATGTTCCTCAAGAAGGGAAAGAACATATTTTGGGTATTAAATATGTCAGCTTGGCCTAAGAATTAACTGTGAGTACTCGAAATATTCAGGTCAGCTGTAACTGGGGTTAGATAATAATTAGGTCTCTGTAAATATGCTATAGATTTTATACTTTCTTTTAGCATGTGTGTTTCATTCTATGGCGTTTACAGACATTATCCAACATAGACTGTCCGAAACAATAAAGAATTTTGATCAATGCAAGATACAATTAAAACTAAGTCTGCATCTGACATGCGAGAATTGTTTAAAGACGAGTTGATCAAGGTTCAGGACTGGCATGCTCTCGGAATAAAGGGGGAAAAAGATGACAAGGTCAGGGAACCTTGGATGACAAGAGGTTGTAAATTTTGTCAAAAAAAAGAAGCACATGTAAGCTATAAGATGAAATCAGACAGGGCCTTTGAGGAATATATAATAGGAAAGAACTCATGCAGGCTATTAGAAGGGCGAAAAGGGCCATAAAATATTTTTTCTGAGCAAGATTAATCCTAAACCTTATTACATGCACATTAAAAAGAAGGTAACATGAGAGAACGTAGGACCTCTCGAGGATAAAGGAGGGAATTTGTGCATCAAAGGAAGCTTGAGTCAAAGGAAGTAGTGTACCAAATGAGTACTTTGCATATGAATTCAGAAAATGGAAGGACACGGAGGACAGTGAGGTCATAAGTGATAGGAGAAGAATTGGGCAATTCAGCCCATCAAGTCTACTCCTCCATTCAATCATCGCTGATCTATCTCTCCCTCCCAACCCCATTCTCCTGCCTTCTCCCCATAACTTCTGACACCTGTACCAGTCAAGAATCTATCTATCTCTGCCTTAGAAATACCCAATGACTTGGCTTCCACAGCTTTCTGTGACAAAGAATTCCAGATTCACCACCCTCTGACTAAAGAAATTTCTCCTCATCTCCTTCCTAAAAGAATGTCCTTTAATTCTGAGGCTATGACCTTTAGTCTTAGACTCTCCCACTAGTGTAAACATCCTCTCCACATCCAATGATTAATGTGAAGAATATTGATACGCAAGAGGAGTTTGAAATCAAGAAGGAGATGATGTTGGGACTCTTGAGGAACATTGTGGATAGATTCCGAGGACCTGATGGGACCTTTCCCAGGTTATTGTGCAACACAAGATAGGAGATTGTAGGGGACCTGACAAATATCTCTCGCCACAGTCGAAGTATCTTTTCCCCTCAAGTGAAAGACCATAGTTCTTAAATCAACTTGTACACATCTCTAATACTTACAGAATGATTCTGGACAGATAAATCGTATTCTATAATCTTCACAGCTTCCATCACTTTGCTCTGCATTGACACATACAAATCCTGAAGTAATGCTGCAGCTGTTAAATACAAAATAGATTGTAAAAAGAGTTACTACGACTAGGTGATGGATAAAACAATTCATATTCTGTGGAATAAAGGGGCAGAGAGAAAGATTTGCCTTTGGTCACCAAAGTGAGCAGGAATTTGAAAATGAGAAACTGTGTTACACACACACACACCTCCCGAATACTCATTTCTCATGGTCTTACAAGTCAGCATGGTTATGGGGTAGAAGCATCCTTTTAGACCAAAGGTGAACTTCTATCCCATACCTTTAAAATATAATGGAAGGGATTAAGTATTACCTGGAAACAATGTCTCCAGAGCTTGAGGCTGGAATTCCTGACAGTGTCTCCACTTCACAGGCAGTTGGATTGGGGCAGATCAGACCTGGATTTTCATTTCGGAGATTTGTAAGAACCTCATAATCACCGTGTCCTGATGGATCATCACGATCAAACCATTGAGTTCTGCAGTTACCTAACGAATGGTAGAAATAGGTTATGAACGACCTTTTACGCAAATAATTGAGGACACCCCCAAACATATAATTGAGTGGTTAGATAAAATACTGTTAACACTTTCCCAGAGAGGTGCAAGCACAGAAACATGTCCTTCTGCCCAGAGTGTCTGTGCCAACTATGTACTACTGTACCATATTTGATTATCCCCGTTTTATAAACAACTTCTCTTACCACTCCCTCTCGTCCACCCTGTTTCGACTAATGCAATCAACCTGACGTGCACAAACAAGATCAAATAGAAAAAGTTGACCAACAACTTTAGGCTGTGCACGCCATAAGCAAGAAGAAGAAGACCACTCCCTCACCAGACCAAGGACAACTTACAATGGCCAGTTAACTTAGTTTTGGAATATGGGAAGAAAGCAGTGAAAATTGACGCGATGTGGACATTCTTAGAATGCTTCTGGGGATTGAGTTTCAGGGTTTTAATCCAGTAAAGTAAAAGAAAAGTGAAAATTGTGCAAGATAATATGGTGTGCGACATGCAGGGCATGTGGATGTGATGGTGTTCCCGTACATCCTCTTGCCATTTCCTTCTAGGAGCATCAGAAGATGGGTTTGAAAGATTCTGCCAAAGAGGCCTTAATGAGTCACGATCAGAACTTGATCTGACTCATGAAACTGGAATTTACAATGCCACGCCTCAACATCCAATCCTTGAATTCAAGCCCATCTTTTAACTGATTGACAGATGGGGAGGTTGATTGGTCACTCCCAGTTATATGTGTGAGTAGGAGAATCTGCAGGGAATTGATTGGAAATGCAAGGAGCATGAATTGCAGTTAGTGCTGATGGGTATTTGTAGGTCAGTGCAGATTTGGTAGGCCGAAGGGCATGTTTCGCAGCTGTTGCCCTCAAAGATTCCCAAAAATCACGCAATCCACTATTCCCTGAGTGTCCATAAATCTGTCAATTGAAGTTTTGTATACATTCCACAACTCACCACACACACATATACAGTCAGTGAATTCCAGTTTCACAATCTCTGCAGTGAAGAAATTACTTTATTTTGCAGTCATATGTCCTCTCATTTGCCTTATATGTCTAACATGCTTCCTGAGACATTGAAACCTTTCCAGGAAAAGGAAATAGCATCCTCCTAACCTAGCAATCAGTTCAAAGATAGACTTGATTTTGAGGATTTGATGTCGAGGAGCATCATTGCATAGTCTGTCTAGCTTCACTTTGTGTACAGTGTGTACTTTATTGGGTGTGCCAGTTGTGGAGAAATGGATGGTGCTGTTGATGGATGGGATGTGGATTGTTGCACATAGATGTGACTGTTCCAGAATGCTCATGACCTGTGCCTTGCTGGTCGTGTGATCATAGGAAAGACCAAGTTGCTTAATCTTTATCTGAAACTTCACTCTCTCCACCATCTGTGCCCTGTGGCAGCAGATTGTAACAACCAAGTCCAGTTTGTTAACTGCCTTGCGGCATCCTTGCTATTTCACATAATTGCCTATTGTAATGTTTATAAGCATCTCATGGTACCCAAAGATGACTTGTCATTCCTAAATGCAAATGAGTGGCTTACATTTTCCACCTCCTGAACTGCCGTGGCCTCTATGTCCTGTGTTTCAATTAGGCAATGTGCGGTCAGAAGGCATTTCATCTGTTGTATCTCAGTCATTGTGCAACAATGGACAATGGACAAGCAGCTAGCTATCTAGAGCACAGAGTATGCATGAACTATGAAAGGCGGTGATATTTTTCCACCACCTGGAAGAACACAGACCATAAATCAACGTGCCTGTGTTGAATACTTCCACTTGTCTACTACTTACAGAATGATTCTGGACAGGTAAATCGTATTCTATAATCTTCACATCGGCCATCTGTTTGCTCTGCATTGACACAAGCAAATCCTGAAAAAACGTTGCAACTGTTGAATACAACAAAAGAATATTGTTTTAAACTGGGAATGGATAACACATTTTATGTTCTGTGAAATAAAGGGGTAGAGATGGGAATTTGACTTTGGTAAGCACAATATGCTGGAGTAACTCAGCGGGACAGGCAGCATCTCTGGAGAGAAGGAATGGGTGACGTTTCTGGTTGAGACCCTTCTTCAGACTGATGTCATGGGAATGGGCAGGACAGAGATAGAATGTAGTCGAAGACAGTAAGACTGGTGAGAGAACTGGGAAGGGGGAGGGATGGAGAGAGCGGGAAAGCAAGGGTTATTTGAAGTTAGAGAAGTCAATGTTGATACCACTGGGGTATAAGCTACCCGTGAAATATGAGGTGCCGTTCCTTCAATTTGCACTGAGCCGCACTCTGACAATGGAGGAGGCCCAAAACAGAAAGGTCAGATTGGGGATGGGAAGGGGATTAAAAGTGCTGAGCAACCGGGAGATCAGGTAGGTTAAGGCGGAGGTGTTCAGCGAAACGATCGTCAAGCCTGCACTTGGTCTCACCAATGTACAGGAGTTGACAGGAGTCTTACTGTCTCTGACTACATTCTACCTCTGTCCCGCCCACTCCCGACATCAGTCTGAAGAAGGGTCTCGAACCGAAACATCACCCATTCCTTCTCTCCAAAGATGCTACCTGTCCCGCTGAGTTGCCCCAGCATTTTGTGTCTACCTTCAATTTAAACCAGCATCTGCAGTTCTTTCCTACACAATTTGTCTTTGGTCACTGGTGTTGAGCAGGTGATGGAAAATTAGCAACTGCAGTATAGTCTTTGATACTTGGTTCGAATGGCCACACATGTCAGCAGAATTGCCCATTCCTCCAACATCCATTTAGCAGTGACCAAAGATGAACCTCTATCCCACAGCTTTGAAATACAATGTAAGGAATCAATTTTTACTTGGAAACAATGTCGCCGGAGCTTGAGGCTGGAATTCCTGACAACGTCTCCACTTCACATGAAGTTGGATTGGGGCAGATAAGACCTGGATTTTCATTCCGGAGATTTGTAATATCTTCATAATCACCATGTCCTGATGGATCATCACGATCAAACCACTGAGTTTTGCAGTTGCCTGATAAATTGAAGAAAGAGATTATGAACAACCCATTAAACAAAGAATTAAGAATAACACAAACATTTAATTGGGTGGTTTACTTTATTTTGATAAATAACTGTTATCGCTTTCCCCAAACAGATCAAGTTTCTTTCCTATGCCTACTTGCCCTTGAAGTGCCATAGAGTCATTGAAAGATACAGAATGAGAACAGGTCTTTTGGTCCACAGAGTCTACCAACCATGAGTCAACTATATCCACTAGTCCAACCAGATTAGGGACCATTTATAATGGTCAACTATCTTTTTTGAGATGCTCGATGAAACCAGAGCATTGGCAGCATTCCCACACTATCACAGAGCGAAAGTGGAAACTCCACACATATATCACCCAAGGTTAGGATCAAAGTTCTGGCCTTTGGTTTGGGACCTCCATCTACAACTGGCTTCTAGACTTCCTGACCCGCAGACATCAATTGTTTAGAACTAGTCATTTTCTCCACACTGACACTCATCACTGGTGCCCCTCAGGGTTGTGTACTCACTCCCCTGCTCTTGCTCTCTGTACTCCCATGACTGTGGGGCCAACTACAACGCCAACCTGATCTTTCCGTTTTCCAATGACACCAGCCGGATTAGTGAGAATGATGAGACGAACTACAGGAAAGAGATCAGGAAACTTGTGTCATGGTGCCAAGGCAATAGCAGAGCACTTAACATTAAAAGAGTTGGTTGTTGCCCGAGGAAACAAGGGGCGAACACTGTCCTGTCCTTATCAACAGAGCTGTTGTAGAGATGGTCGACAGGTTCAAGTATTTTAGCATCCATAGCACCAGCAACCTAACCTAGACTCTTCACATTGATTAGATGATCAAGAAAGTGCATCGGAGATTATACTGTCTTAGGCATTTGTGAAGATTTGATGCATTGAGAAGATTGTGTTTATTTACGGCTGCATGGCGGTAGAGTTGCAGTGCTGGAGACCCGAGTTCCACTAGGGGTGCTGCCCATAAGGAGTTTGTGCGTTCTGCCGTGATCGCTTGGGTTTTCTCCGAGATCTTCGGTTTCCTCCCACACTCCAAAACCGTACAGGTTTGTAGGTTAATTGGCTTGATATAAATGTAAATTGTCCCTAATGTGTATAGGGTAGTGTTAATGTGTGGGGATCGTTGGTCGGTGCGGACACGGTAGGCCAAAGGGCCTGTTTCCGCGCTTTATCTCTAAAAATAAAAATAAAACTGAAGATGCACCAAAGAGAGCATTCTGACAAAATCTCAGCTTGGTAGGGCAAGTGTTCTGCTCTTGACTGCCTGAACCTGCAGAGAGTGGTGAACACAGCGATGCAGTCCAATGGTGTTGCATGAGGAAAGTTGGAAATATCGTCAAAGATGCCTGCAACCCTTCTCATTCCCTTTTCCATCTTCTACCTTCTGGGAGATGATACTTGAACTTTAAACCATTGAATTCCAGATTTAAGATCAACTTCGTCCTCACTGCTAGCAATCTCCTGAAACAATCATCTCCTTCACATTCGCTTCTTGGAGGTGCTGCCATGAAGTCTTACTCTTAACTTTACTTCATTTGCTTATTCTGTTATTGTAATTTAATTTTGATTTTTGCACTTCTTCAGTTTGCACTACGATCTTGCACCAGTCTGCTGTTTAGCACTCGTTATTGTATTTATTGTATCGTTACATTTATCATTAGTGAATGCATATTGTTTATTCTGTGAACATTGTGTGAACAAGGAATTTCATTTCTGCCTGGTGTATATAACAATGAATTCATCTGAATCTGACTGTGAAGCAACTGTGCCCGCACACAGTCTGCCAAGGTCTACTGCATCTCCAGCCCAGTTGTAGGACACAGAGTTGTACACGATGATATGGTATGTGATATGTGGGGCATTTGGATGTGATGGTATTCTCACAAATCCTCTTGACTTTTACTTCTCTGTGTTTTAGGAGATAGGTTTGAAGAATTCTGCCAAAGAAGCCTTCGTGAGTTATCGTTTTGCACCATCAGAATGTACCAAAATTGAAGCCGGAATGTACAGTGCAGCTCCTTGTTTTTCAATCCTCGAATTCAAATCCATCTTCCAACTCTTTGATAGATTGGGAGATTAATTGGGAAGTTGTTGCTAGTATATAGGTGAGTAGGAAGAAGGGAGAGACACAAAATGCTGGAGTAACTCAGCAGGACAGGCAGCATTTTTGGAGAGAAGGAATGGGTGACATTTTGGGTCAAGACCCTTCTTCAGACTCGACCAATCTATCAGTCTTGATGCAAAACTTCACCCATTCCGCTGAGTTACTCCAGATTTTTGTGTCTATCTTCAATTTAAACCAGCACCTACAGCTCCTTCCTATAGGATCTGCAGGGAGCTGATTGTAAGGAAAATCAACTGCATTAAGTGTTGACGGGTGTTTGGTGGTCAGTATGGATTTGGTGGGCCCAAGAGCCCGTTTCCATGTCTGCCTCAATGATTCCCATGAAACAAGCACAATCCTCAATTCCCTCAATCTGACTGTCCATTAATCTGGCAATCAAAGATTTGTACACACTTAACGTCTCGTGAATAAATGATTTTCCATCTTAGTCATAGAAAATGTACCACTTCCCCAGAAACAATGAAACCCTTCCAGCAAAAGGAAGGAGCATCCTGTATACCATATGTACACCAGATGGCGTATCAGCAGTGCAGAAATTGATGGTGTGGGTAATGGATTGGCTGCAGATCGGTGCAACGATGCGCATAGACGAGACTGTCCACAATGCTCCTGGCATGTGGCTTGCTGTTAATGCAACGATGGGAGTGAGAGTAGATTGTTTTACTGCCAACTTTTACCTGTGGCATTTCACTCCCTCCAATATCTGTGCCCTATGACTGCAGATTGCTACATTAAGGGTCCATTTTAATTTGTTTCATGA
The DNA here is from genome assembly GCA_963514005.1 of Raja brachyura. The sequence continues at coordinate 18,588,384 of OY740811.1, forward strand.
GCAGCCTGTGGAACATGAAGATTTTGGGTTTGTCACATCATTGCACACTGTAATGTTCACCAGTGTAGCTTGGGAAACCGGGATGAATTATCATTCCTAAGCACAAATGTTTGACTTGCATTCTCCACCTCATGAAATGGCATGACCTCTATGTCCTGCATTTCGACTATTCAGTGAGGTAGTCAGAACGCATTTCATCTGTTATACCCCGTCTCTTGTGCAACAGTGGATAAACTGGAAAGAATCTTATTCAAACAGAACAAAACTTGAGTTTTGAAAGAGATGATACTGTTCTCCAAGTGGAAGAACACAGTCCGTAAATTAACTTGTACCCTTGTCTACGACTTACAGAATGAATCTGGGCAGGTAAATCGTATTCTATAATCTTCACATCGTCCATCTGTTTGCTCTGCATTGACACAAGTAAATCCAGAAATAACGTTGCAGCTGTTGAATACAAAAGAGGAGATTGTAAATGAAAAGTCATTAAGACAGCATTGGACAAAACAATATAAATTCTGATGAATAAGAGGGCAAGCATAGAAATTAATCTTTGGCCATCAGTGTTGAGAAGGTGTTGGAATATTAGCAACTGTGGTACTCCCGTCCAGTACAATTCTATTTGCCTTGCATGCCATCAGTCCAGTCATCAACATCCTTTTAGTAGTGACAAAAGATGAATTTCTAACCCACAGCATTGAAATATAATGGAAGGGATTAATTTTTACTTGGAAACAATGTTTCCGGAGCTTGAGGCTGGAATTCCTGACAGCGTCTCCACTTCACAGGCAGTTGGATTGGGGCAGATAAGACCTGGATTTTCTTTTCGGAGATTTGCAAGGTCTTCATAATCGCCGAATCCTGTTGGATCATCACGATCAAACCACTGAGTTTTGCAGTTACCTGTGGAATGGTAGAAATAGATTATGAACAACCATTTAGACAAAGAATTGAGAATACCCCCAACATTTAATTGAATGGTTTACGGTATTTAGATATCTCTATCCATAATAGTTCAGTTTTCTTTCCCATGCCTACTTGGCCTTGAGATGTCATAGAGCCATTGTGAGATTCATAGAGCCATTTGGCCCACAGAATCCATGCAGACTATGACCAACTATTTTGATATTCATCCATATGTTGTTTTCTCCCCCACTCTTTTATCAACTCCTCTTATCACTCATGTCCAGTCTAGGGACAAATTATAGTGGGCACTTGGCTTACCAACCCACACTTATAAAGTCATAGCACAGACACGTCCTTCAGCCCAATGTCTTCATGCCTACTAAAGTGTCCTATCTAAGCCAGTCCCATTTGCCCATCCATGTACCTGTTCATGTACTTTTTTCATATGTTGGAAGAAATCAGAGCACCAAGAAAACTCGCATGGGGTTACAGGGAGAATGTAAAATATCCAAACAGGCTGCACGCAAAGCCAGGATCAAAATTCTGGACCTTGTCCTTAGGACCTCCCTCTGTAACCGGCCCCTGGACTTGCTGACTGGCAGACCACAGTTGGGTAGAATTGGTCCTAACATTTCCTCCCTCTAACCCTCAACAGAGGTGAGCCTCAGGGTTGTCTGACCCTTCACACTGATGTGACCAAGAAAGCTCAACAGTGTATTTACTTTCTTAGGCATCTGAGAAGATATGGCATGCCCATGAGAATCCTATTGAACTACTACAGATTTGCAATGAAAAGTATTTCGACCAGATGCGTCTCAGCCTGGCATGGCAACAACTCTACTCTTGGCTGCTTGAAACTGCAGGAATGATAGTTGTGCAAGATAGTATGGTACAGAAAGTGGTGAATGCAGCCCAGTCCATTATCGACAGCCCAGTCTATTAGCAGGAAGGCTAGAATTATGATCAAGGATATCTACAGCCCTGACCGCTCTTTTATCTTTTGGGATAAGGTATTGGATCTCAAAAGCAAGGATGTCCAGACTTAAGAACACTTTCTTCCATATTAATACAAGTCTCCTGAACCAATCACTTCTTTCATATCTCTTATTGGAGATACTGCCTTGTACTCTTATTTATATCTGTACCTCATTCATTTATTCCGTTATTGCAGCTTAATTATTTTTACATTACAATTTTACATCATTCTGCTGTTTTGCACTCATCATCATGTTTATTGTTACATTTATCATTGCTGTTTACTCTGTGAACGTCATGGGAACATAATTTCATTGTATTTTGGTGCATACACCAATAAACTATTCTTAATCGGAATCTGAATCTGGGAAGCTCGCACTGTGAGGAAATTGCAGTTTCACAAATGTCATGATAAATAAATTATTTCTCCTCTCAGTCATAGAAAACCAGAGGTATTGAAAAGAAACAGCATCCTGTGTACTCCAGATTGTATGCCTGTGATTTAGATGTTTGATGTTTTGGTGATGGATGGACAGTGGATCAGTGCTTTGAATCATATAGATGGGACAGTCTCACAATGTTCCTGACATGTCCCTTGCTGGTTTGTAGTGATAGGATGCAGTATGTATAGTAAGTAACTGCAATTGCTGGTTTAAACTGAAGATTGGTTCAAAATGCTGGAGTAACTCAGCAGGACAGAAGGAAGGACAGAACTCTGGAGAGAAGGAATGGGTGACATTTCGAGTCGAGACCCTTCATCACCCATTCCTTCTCTCCAGTGTTGATGCCTGTCCTGCTGAGTTACTCCAGCATTTTGTGTCTATCTTTGGTGGGATGGAGTAAGTTGCTTTCCTGCCATACCTTGTCAGTGAAATCTCGCCCTCTCCACCACCTGTGCCTTGTGGCTGTACATTGCTGCATCAAAGATCCAACTTAATTTGTTAAATCAGCTGTGCTGGAAGATGAATATTAATTGCCTATTTAGCATTGTTGCCCATTGTAATGTTCACAAGTGTCTCATGGTACACTGGATAAAATATCATTCCTAAATGCAAATGTTTGGACTGCGTTTTCCACCTTCTGCGCTGGCATGGCCTCAATATCCTGTGTTTCTACCATTCGGCTATGCAGTCAGAAATTAATTAATTAATTGTACCTCAGATGTCCTTGTTGAACAACAGTGGATGAGGCGCTATCTTTTCAAACGTAACGCAAACCTAGAGCTCCATTTGATCTGATATTTTTCCTCCAAATGGAAGAACATATTCAATCAACTTGTACACATGTCTACTACTTACAGAATGATTCTGGGCAGATAAACCGGATTCTATAATCTTCACATCGTCCATCTGCTTGCTCTGCATTCACACAAACAAATCCTGAAATAACATTGCAGCTGTTGAACACAAAAGAGGAGGTTGTTAAAAATAAAGTCATTATTAATTTTGGCAATGGATAAAACAATTCACATTCTCTGTAATAAAGTGGCAGAAATGGAAATTTGTCTTTGGTCTCCAGTGCTGGACGATGAGCAACTGTGCTATTGCCTCTCATACAGTTCCAATGACCTTGCCTGTCAGCAGAATTGTCCAGTCTTCCAGCATCCAATTAGCAGTGACCAAAGATGAATTTCTATCCACAGCATTGAAATACAATGTAAGGAATCAATTTTTACTTGGAAACGATATCTCCGGTGCTTGAGGCTGGAATTCCTGACAACGTCTCCACTTCACAGGCAATTGGATTGGGGCAGATGAGACCTGGATTTTCATTTCGCAGATTTGTAATAACTTCATAATCGCCATGCCCTGTTGGATCATCACGATCAAACCACTGAGTTTTGCAGTTGCCTGATGAATGGCAGAAATAGATTATGAACATGCCTTTAAGCACAGAATTAAGAATACTCGAAATGTAGAATTGAATGGTTTACTTTATTTAGGTAAAATAATGTTATTCATGTCTCTGAACTGACCAGGTCTTTATCATGCCCACTTGCCCTTGAGGTATCTAGATTCACAGAGAGATATGGCCGGAAATAGTCCTTTCAACCCACTGAGGCTGTGCTAACCTTCAACCAATAATTTACACTAATCTGACATTAATCCAATATTTTGCACTGATATACTGATTATTATCCTTTTTTACCACTAACCTACCAGTCTAGAGACAGCTTACCAAGACCAATTTACCTACCAATCTACGCTTTAAGATGCTGAAGGAAACTAGAGCATCTCCAGAATTCCGATGAGGTCGCAATAAGTACATAGAAGTCACCATACCCGGATCCCTAGGCCACGACTGTTACATGGTGTCTGACACAGAGTGCCAGCGGCTCCACCAGTCATCTTGACAATGGAAATTGACATGATGTAGATATTCCCACTGTGATGTCTTGTCAATGGAAATTGATATGATGCAGATATTGCCAAAATGCTCCTGGGGAATTGTTTCAGAATTTTGATCCAGGGGCTGATATGTGTGCAAGATAGTATGGTGTGTGACATGCAGGGCCATCTGCATGTTATTGTGTTTGTCGCCTTTTCCTCCTGATTGTTTGAAGGAGATGGGTTTGAATTATTCAGCCAAAGAAACACCTTGATGAGTTACTGCTGTGAACCATCAGAACATAAAAATAATTGAAGCTGTCATTGTCAGTGCAGCTCGACTACCAATCCTCAAATTTTAGTCCATCTTCCAACTGATCTAAAAGGTGGTAGGTTAATTGATCACTGTAAATTGAATCTAGTATGTAAGTGAATAGGAGAACTTTCAGGAAATTGATTAGAATGAAAGGACCGCAAAGACGGCGGAGTGACTAAGGCTGGGGTGAATTTATGATTGCAAGGTAAAGAAATCTGCAAATGTAGGGACGAGAAGAGAGTAACCGAGTAACCAAGCAAAAGATGAGCTGTGATTACAATCAGTGTCAGGAACTGATTATCCATCCGTGCTTCTGTAGCTAAAGTACTCAATTGCATTTTTATAATTGCCTCATGCTTACAAAAAGTTTCCGGGCAGGTGAATCGTATTCTGTAATCTTGACATGCGCCATCACGTTGGTTGCTGTTCATACAAAAGAATCCAGTAGAAGCGTTGCAACTGTTGAGCATAGTGAAGAGGGATTTAGTTTAGTTTCGTGCAGAACGACAGCATGGAAACTGGCCTTCGGCTACCATGTACACGACGACCTGTTGGCATCTATTCATGCTAGTTCAGTGTTAACCCACTTTCTCCACCACTCCCTGTGCACTACGGGGCAATATACAAAACCCAATTAACCTACCAAGGTAGGAGAAAACCAGAGCACCTAGAGAAAACCCACAAGGTCAAAGGGAGAACTTGAAAACCCCATTCAGACAGCACCCGAGGTCAGGATCAAACAAGAGCCTCTGTCGTGTGAGGCAGCAGCTCTACTAACTGCGCCTCCGTGAGATGTGATACAATACTTGATAAAATACTTAATGCTCAATGAAATGAAATAATAGAAGTACAACAATACGACGGGCAATATCTCGCACCTGGCAAAGTTCTCTCCAGTCTGTGAGGCCGGGATCCCTGACGTTGTCTCCACCTCACAGGCGATTGGATCCATGCAGATTTGACCAGGATTCTCAGATCTCAGATTGGTGAGGAGTTCATAATCTCCGAATCCTGATGGGTTATCACGGTCAAACCAGTCTGTTTTGCAGTTTCCTACTGAAGAGCATGAAAGAAAAAGTAAATTCAAAGTGGACGTTGGGTCAATTAGACCTGAAAGCTTTGTCATGGAACTGCTGCTAACCTAGTTCGGCACAACTTCCATGAAGCAATATTTCTTCTCAGAACGCATCACATACTCAAGCACATGAGACCTGGCTCCAGCTCTCACCACCTTGTTCACTATTCTGTTCATCACTTCACTTTTTTCTTCTTGCCCCATATTTGTTGATATTGGTGACTTTCTTCTCATTACTGCCATAGGTTCTGACCCTTTCACGTCTGTCATCATCACTCTCTCCTCAATAAAATCCCAACTTTGTAAATTACCAACCTCATACCATGTACCAGAATGCCTATAAAATTCATGTCTAGCTTTCCTGGTCTTCCTCGTGTCAATCCCACCTCCTGCAATCAGGAATGATTCCTGGCAGAATATTCAAATGACTCTTGAGTGAGTCACCATCCTCGGATGAACAAGTGCTGCAGAGGACCGGAGAAACGCAGAAGTTACTCCTTTGGTCCATTGAGGGGCAAAGATGATCAGGAGCAGGAGTCAGAGATATGAACCTTTGAAACTGCTCCACATTCATCATTCACTAGCAATCTTCTACCTCAGGCCGATTTTCTAGCACTCTGAACATATCCATCAATTTCCAGAAAACAAACAATCTCTTCTGAATTTCCTCGAATGTTCTCTCAAATGAAAAATGACAAAAATACGCCACCTTCTGAGTGAAACAATTTACTGTATTGCAGTCCCAAAATATCTCCATCTCATTCTGAGACAGTGGTGCCTATACCTGGATTCCTCAGGGAACGAGATGACTTTCTATTCCACAATCTCGAGAGGAAAAAGTTCTCGTCGAGAATACCCTGCCGAAACACCACCTTTCCATGAACCCAAAGGTGATGTCTGACACGATGAGTTACTCCTGCACCTTGTGTCTTATTTCATAATCCGGTATCTGCATTTCTTCGTATTCCTAGTCTTTTCAATCTCTCCTCTTGCAGCAATAGCGCAATTTCTGCAACCAGCCCAGTGACTCTGTGTTGCATTCACTCCATGGCACGAACAAATGTTATTTCCTGAATAAGATGATAACTGCAGATAACCTTGAGGTTTAGTTGCAATGAAGACCCTATTATCTGTTATAGCAGTTTTTCAACTTGAACCATACTTGATGAAGCTGTTAAGAGCTTTGGTCTTGCTGTCAACAATGCCCGATTTATCATGCAAGGGGACATACTCACCAGGAGGTTCGGTAACATCACCTAAAAGAAGAAACAAACAATCCAGTCAATTATCATTTGAAGCGTGTTCAGAAGTAATAAATGTGAGGCAATATCTGCCCCGTAAGAGTCTGCACACCACACAATGGTCTCATCAACCACTTCAGACCCCACAGAAGCAGAGGGGAGGCATACAACCCTACATCCAAAGAATGCCACCCTCCATGTCAAAGAAGGAGGAGTGTTTAAGGTGGGGATGAATTTACTATTGGAAAGTCTGTAAATCAGCAAACAGAGGGTAATAATCAGCAAGTAGAGGGTGGCTAAGCAAAATGTGAGTAGTTATAATCAGCTCCACTCATTATTCAGTAATATTCACAAATGATTTTTTACAATTGCCTCATACTCACAAAATGAATCGGGGCAGGTGAATCGTATTCTGTAATCTTGACATGCGCGATCACGTTGGTTGCTGTTCATACAAAAGAATCCAGTAGAAACGTTGCAACTGTTGAGCAGAATGTAGGGAGGTGTGATAAAGTAGTTGATAAAACTATTGATGCAGTTTCAATGAAATAATAGAAGTGCAATAATATAGCCGGCTATATTTTGTACCTGGCAATGTTCTCTCCAGTCTGTGATGCCGGAATCCCTGAAGTTGTCTCCACCTCACAGGCAATTGGTTCCGTGCAGATCTGACCAGGATTCTCAGTTCGCAGGTTAGGGAAGACTTCATAATCTCCAATTCCTGATGGGTTATCACGGTCAAACCACGGAGTTTTGCAATTCCCTACTGAAGAGCAGAAAGAGAAAGTAGATTCAAAGTCAACCTACTTGTCCAATGGATTGACACAAAATGCTGGAGCAAATTAGCTGTGGAGGTAGCATCTCTGGAGGAAAGGAATAGGTGACGTTTCAAGACGAGACCCTTCTTCAGACAGACAGTCAGGGGAGAGAGAAAATAGAGGCATGAAAAGCAACAGAACAAATCACACCCTGACCAAATGGCCTAAGAGCCCACATGGTCCATTGTTGGCTTTAGAGGAGGTGATAACAAGGGGATACAAACAGTAAAACTACCAGGATGATTAGGGGAGGTGAGGGATGGAGAGAGAGGGAATGCAAGGGTTATTTGAATTTAAAAAAATCAATATTTATAATGCTGGGTTGTAAGCTGAGCAAGCGAAATATGAGGTGCTGTTCCTCCAATTTACTCTTAGACTGAAAACTAGTCTCAAAGCGAAGCGCCATCTATTCCTTTTCTCCAGAGATGCTGACTGACCCGCTGCGTAGCTCCAGCATTTTGTGTCTATCTTCAGAGATAACCAGCATCTGCAAATTGTTTGTACACATTTGGTCTGATAGAACTGATAGTTTTGTTAACCATGTTGGGCACAACTTACATGAACAATATTTCTCTTCAGAACGCATCACATACTCAAGCACATGCGACCTGGTTCCAGCTCCCTCCACCTTGTTCACTGTTCTGCCCATTACTTCACATTTCTTCTTGCCCCATATTTGCTGATGTGGGTGACTGTTTCTCTCACTGCTGCTATTGGTCCTGACCCCTTCACATCAATCGCCATCACTCTCTCCTCAATAAAATCCAAACTTTGTAAATTGCCAGCCTGATACAAAGTCCCAGAATACCTATGAAATCTATGTCTAGTTTTCCTGGTCCTCCTCGTGTCAATCCTACCTCCTCCAATCCTGAATCATGCCTGGCAGAATACTCAAATTACTCTTAAGTGAGTCCCTTTCCTCACGTGAACAAGTGCTGTCAGAGGACCGGAGAAACCCAGAAGTTACTCCTTTGTTCAAGGGAGGGGCAAAGATGATCCTAAAAATGACAGACCTTTGCGCTGAATCAACACCACATGTGAAGTTGATGTGAGTACTCTAGTTGCCTTCTAACACATAAATCAAAATATCAGAAAAAAAAGTACGAATTAGGAGCAGATATGGCCACTTGAACTAGCAATCTTCTACTTCAGGTCCATTTTCCAGCACTATCAACATATCCTTTAACTTCCAGAAAACTAACAATCACTTCTGAATGTCCTCGAATGCTCTCTGGAATGAACAATAACAAAAATACACTACCTTCTGAGTGAAACAATTTAACGTATTTCAGTCTCAAAATATCTTCCTCTTATTATGAGACGGTGGTGCATCTATCTGGAGTCCAAAGTGACAGAGATTGAGGAAGTTTAAAAGATTAAAAAGTTACAAAGATTTATTCTGCGGAAACTAGAAGTTACCTTTCTCCTGTACAATTGCAGTCAGTAGAAAATCCTTACCCTTGCTCCTATTACACTAACAAGGCTAACAAAGATGTTTAAGTTATTTTTCCTATAACACAAGAGAGATAACAAGCACAACTTAATGAATGTCTCCTCTATAATATAAACATTAAGAGGATGTTCAGACACTCTGCACCTACCCTTGCTCTATAAGATTTTAATGTACACCATTTAAGTAAAAAAACCAAGATGCTTGATCTGCAGTAAAATAGCCTTTTTGTCATAACCATCTATGGGCTAACCCTTGCTCTCTCTGAAGAAGCTGTCAATCTTAAGAAGCAAGAGGCGGTACCATGCTCTGTAAGATAAAGTATTGCTGAATCGCTGATTATTGAGGTATAAATGTATCGGAAAAAAATAAAAATAAATAAATGTATCGACTGAAACACTGCCCCTTTGTGTGGGGATAGAGTGAATCTAGAGTCTGTATATTACATACTGGAAGAGTTTACGGCCACAGCAGCCTGGCGAAATAAAGACTGTACTACTTCATTACTGATTTTATTTGTGGTTTTGTATGTTTAGGAGTAACTGAACCACAACAAGATGATTTTCCTTTCTACAATCCGTAGAAAATGGTTCTAGTCTGAAAAAGGGTCCCGACAAGAAACATCACCCAATCAAGATTCCCAGAGATGATGGCTTACACGATCTGTTACTCCAGCACTATGTTTCTTATATTGTAATCCAATTTCCACTGTACATTGTATTCCTAGTCTTTGCAATTTCTTCTCATGTGGCTAAATCACAATTTCTGCCACCTTTCCCGTGAATCTGTTTCGCATTCCCTCCATGGCATGGACACATTTTGCTTCATTAATAAGCTGACAACAACAAGCAACTCTTGAGGTTCAGTCGCACTGAAGCGCCCATAATCTGTTGTGGCAGTTATTACGTAGCGGACATTAAAACATACTGGATGAAGCTTGTAAGAGCTTTCATATTTCTGTTAGCATTGCCCTCTTTATAATGGGAGTGACATACTCACCAGGAGGTTCGGTAACTTCACCTAAAAGGAGAAACAAACAATTCAGTTAATTACCATTTGAAACATGTTCAGATTTAATGATTGTCAGCAAATATCTGCCCCATCTGTGCAAGAGTCTGCACACCACACTTTGACATCATCATCCATATCAGAACATACAACCAGAGAAGAGGCATGCCACCCTCCATCGAATGGGACTGTCAAAGAAGGAGGAGTGTTTAAGGTGGGGATGAATTTACTATTGAAAAGTTTGGAAATCAGCAAACAGAGGGACAGGAAGAAGGTGTCTAAGCAAAATGTGAGTAGTTATTACAGTCTGTGTTATAATCAGCTCCACTCATAATTCAGTAGCAAATATTCACAAATGCTTTTTTACAATTGCCTCATACTCACAAAAGGAATCGGGGCAGGTGAATCGTATTCTGTAATCTTGACATGAGCCATCACGTTGGTTGCTGTTCATACAAAAGAATCCAGTAGAAACGTTGCAACTGTTGAGCAGAATGTAGAGAGGTGTGATAAAGCAGTTGATAAAATTACTGATGCTCTTTGAATGAAATAATAAAAGTGCAATAATATGGCCAGCTATATTATGTACCTGGCAATATTCTCTCCAGTCTGTGAGGCCGGTATCCCTGATGTTGTCTCCACCTCACAGGCGAGTGGATCCGTGCAGATCTGACCGGGATTCTCATTTCGCAGATCGGGGAAAGTTTCATAATCTCCAAATCCTGATGGGTTATCACGGTCAAACCACGGAGTTTTGCAATTCCCTACTGAAGAGCAGAAAGAGAAAGTAGTGTGAAAGGGAACATTGGGTCTGACAGATTGACACAAAATGATGGAGAAAATTAGCACCAAGTAGCATCCCTAAAGGTAAGGAATAGGTGACGTTTCATGTTGAGACCCTTCTTCAGACTGAGAGTCAGGGGAGAGAGATATTAGGGGTATGGAAAGGTTCAGAACAATTCAAAGCCTGCACTAATGGCCAAAGAGCCCATATGGTTCATTGTTGGCTCTGGAGAAGGTGATATTGAGGGGATACAAACAATAAAATTTGCAGGATGATAAGGGTAGGTGATGAAGGAGAGAGAGGGAATGCAAGGGTTGAATTTCAAATAATGAATATTCAGAATGCTGGGTTGTAAGCTGAGAGGGTGAAGTATGAGGTTCTGTTCCTCCAATTTGCATGTGGCTGAACTCTGACATTGGAGGTGGCCCAGGACAGAACGAGTCTGTCTCCACTGTCATCGTGCTTTTCTGTCCTGCACCACCTCCACTGTCAGAGTAAGGCCTTATGCAAATTCGAGTAACAGCACCTCATATTTTGGTTGGGTAGCTCACAACCCAATAGTTTGCATATTAATTCTCTAATTTCATGTAATCTTTGTCTTCCAACTCTCTCCGTCTCTTCTCCACCTTAGTCGTCTAATGAGGTTTATTATTGTGGGCTCTTTGGCCATCGGTGCCAGCTCTGCTTTGTTCTGTACGTTTTTATACCTCTAGTTTCCCTCTCCCATAGAGTCTCCTCATTTTGAGACTATCATCGGGGCAAACAAGCATCTGCTGATCCTTTGTACACATTTGGTCTAGTAGACCTGATAGATTTGCTAACCTTGTTATGCACAACTTACATGAACAATATTTCTCTTCAGAACGCATCACATACTCAAGTAGATGAGACCTGGTTCCAGCTCCCTCCATCTTGTTCACTGTTCTGCCCATCACTTCACTTATTTCCTCTTGCCCCATATTTGCTGATGTAGGTTTCCTCTCACTGCTGTCATTGGTCCTGATCCCTTCACATGAATCGCCATCACTCTCTCCTCAATAAAATCCCAACTTTGTAAAATACCAGCCTGATACCAAGTGACAGAATTACTACAAAATCCATGTCTATATTTCCTGGTCCTCCTCATGACAATCCCTCCTCCTGAAATCCTGAATCATGTCTGGCAGAATACGCGAATGACTCTTAAGTGAGTCACTTAAGTGCTGTCAGAGGACCGGAGAAAGGCAGAAGTTACTCCTTTGTTGAAAAGAGGTCCAAAGATGATCCGAAACATGACAGGCCTTTACGATGAATCAACACCACACATGAAGTTGATAAGAGTACTTTAGTTGCCTTCTAACACAATCAGTTCAATCAGAACATCAGTATAGAAAGTAAGAATTAGGAGCAGGAGTCAGAGATGTGGCCATTTGAACTAGCAATCTTCAGGTCCATTTACCAGCACTATCAACATATTGTGGAATGTCCCGTAGAAAGGTTGGTTCTAGTACGAAGAATGGTCCCGACAAGAAACATCACCGATTCATGATTCCCAGAGATGATGCCTGACACGATCAGTTACTCAAGCACTATGTTTCTAATATTTGTAATCCAATATCCGCTGTACTTTGTATTCCTAGTCTTTGCAATTTCTTCTCATGCGGCTAAATCACAATTTCTGCTGTCTTTCCCGTGAATCTGTTTCGCATTCCCTCCATGGCATGGACATATTTTGTTTCTTTAATAAGCTGATAACTACAAGCAACTCTCGAGGTTCAGTCGCACTGAAGTGCCTATAATCTGTTGTGGCAGTTTTTTTAACTTGGTTATTATGTAGCGGACATTAAAACATACTGGATGACGCTCGTAAGAGCTTTTATATTGCTGTTAACATTGCCTTCTTATAATGGGAGTGATGTACTCACCAGGAGGTTCGGTAACTTGACCTGAAAGGAGAAACAAACAATTCAGTTAATTATCATTTGAAACATGTTGAGCTCAAATGATTGGCGGCAAATATCTGCCCCATCTGTGCAAAAGTCTGCGCACCACACGTTGAGCTCATCAATCACAACAGAAGTCATAGACCCTGAGAAGAGTTAGCCACCCTCCATCTAAATGTGAAAGAAGGAAGAGTGTTTAAAGTGGGGACGATTTTACTATTGGAACGTCTGAAAACAGAGGGACAGGGAGAAGGTGGCTAAGCAAAAGGTGAGTGTTATTACAGCCAGTTTTATAAGCTCCACTCGTAATTCAGTAGCTAATAATCACAAATGTTTTTTACAATTGTCTCATACTCACAAAAGGAATCGGGGCAGGTGAATCGTATTCTGTAATCTTGACATGCCCGATCAGGTTGGTTGCTGTTCATACAAAAGAATCCAGTAGAAACGTTGCAACTGTTGAGTAGAATGTAGGGAGGTGTGAAACCACTGATGCACTTTGAATGAAATAACAGAAGTGCTATAATATGGCTGGCTCTATTTTGTACCTGGCAATGTTCTCTCCAGTCTGTGAGGCTGGAATCCCTGACGTTGTCTCCACCTCACAGGCAATTGGATCCGTGCAGATCTGACCAGGATTCTCATTTCGCAGATGGGGGAAGACTTCATAATCTCCAAATCCTGATGGGTTATCACGGTCAAACCACGCAGTTTTGCAATCCCCTACTGAAGAGCAGAAAGAGAAAGTAGATTCAATGTGAACATTGGGTCTGATGGATTGACAAAATGTTGTAGCAAATTAGCTCGGCAGGTCGCATCTCTAGAGGAATGAAATAGGTGACGGTTCATGTCGAGACCATTCATCAAACTGAGAGACAGGTGAGAGAGAAATCAGAGGTTTGAAAATGTACAGAACAAATCAGAGCCTGCACTAATGGCCAAAGAGCCCACATGGTTCTTTGTTGACTTTGGAGGAGATAATAACGAGTGGATACAAACAGTAAAACTAGCAGGGTTACACAAAAAGGTGGAGAAACTCAGCGGGTGAGCGGCATCTAAGGGGCGAAGGAGATAGGCGACGTTTCGGGTCGAGACCCTTCTTCAGACTGGTCAGGCATCAGGGAAACGAGAGATATAAACAGTGATGTGGAGAGATAAAGAGAGTTGGAGGGAAGGGGGTATCACAGAGGGCGAGCAGTTAGAGAGGAGGTTGTGAAACAGTCTTCGTAGGGAGGAGGAGAACTTCTTCAAAGTAGGCATACCTTGAGGAGATATCGCAGTGGAGTGGACAAAGTGTTAAAGAAGGAACTGCAGATGCTGGAGAATCGAGGGATACACAAAAAGCTGGAGAAACTCAGCGGGTGCAGCAGCATCTAAGGGGCGAAGGAGATAGGCGATGTTTCGGGTCGAGACCCTTCTTCAGACTGGTCAGGGATCAGGGAAACGAGAGATATAAACAGTGATGTGGAGAGATAAAGAGAGTTGGAGGGAAGGATGATTGTGGCACGTGAGGGATGAAGGGAGAACGAATGCAAGGGTTACTTTAATTTAAAATAACCAATATTCATAATGCTGGGTTGTAAGCTGAGCAAGCGAAATATGAGGTGCTGTTCCTCTAATTTGCGTGTGTCCAAACTCTGACAGTGGAGGTGGACCAGGACAGAACGAGTCTGTCTCCACTATATGAATGCTTTTCTGTCCTGTGCTGCTTCCACTGTGAGAGTAAGGCCTTATGCAAAAAGGAGTAACAGCGCCTCATATTTCAGTTGTGTATCTTACAATCCAATGGTATGCATATTAATATTTCTAATTTCATGCAATCTTCGCCTTCCACCTCTCTCCGTCTCTTCTCCTCCTTACTTGACCGATGAGGTTTATTATTGTGGGCTCTTTTGCCATCGGTGCCAGATCTGATTTGTTCTGTACCTTTTCATACCTCTAGTTTCCCTCTCCCCTGTCTCTCGGAATAAAGACAGGTTTTGAACCTAAACGCCATCTATTCCAGCTCCTTCCACCTTGTTCACTGTCCTCCCATAACTTCACTTATTTTTTCTTGCCCAATATTTGCTGATGTAGGTGACTGTTTCCTCTCACTGCTGTCATTGGTCCTGACACCTTCAGATGAATCGCCATCACTCTCTCCTCAATAAAATCCCAACTTTCTAAAATATCAGCCTGACACCAAGTCACAGAATTACAACAAAATCCATGTCTATTTTTTCTGGTCCTCCTCATGACAATCCCACCTGCACTCCTGAATCATGCCTGGCAGATTACTCAAATGAGTCTTAAGTGAGTCTCTTTCCTCACATGAACAAGTGCTGTCAGTGGACCGGAGAAACGCAGACGTTACTCCTTTGTTGAAGAGAGGGGAAAAGGTGATGGCAAAACCGACAGGCCTTTACGATAAATTAACACCACACATGAAGTTGATAAGAGTACTTTAGTTGCCTTCTAACACATAAATCAGAACATCAGTAAAGAAAGTAAGAATTAGGAGCAGGAGTCACAGATATGGCGATTTGAATTAGCAATCTTCGACTTCAGGTCCATTTACCAGCACTATCAACATATTGTTGAATGTCCAGTAGAAACATTGGTTCTAGTCTGAAGAATGGTCCTCACTAGAAACATCACCTATTCAAGATTCCCAGAGATGATGCCTGACACGATCAGTTACTCAAGCACTTTGTTTCTTATATTTGTAATCCAATATCCGCTGTACTTTGTATTCCTAGTCTTTGCAATTTCTTCTCATGCGGCTAAATCACAATTTCTGCTGTCTTTCCCGTGAATCTGTGTCGCATTCCCTCCATGGCATGGACATATTTTGTTTCCTTAATAAGCTGATAACTACAAGCAACTCTCGAGGTTCAGTCGCACTGAAGTGCCTATAGTCTGTTGTGGCAATTTTTTTAACTTGGTTATTATGTAGCGGACATTAAAACATACTGGATGACGCTCGTAAGAGCTTTTATATTGCTGTTAACATTGCCTTCTTATAATGGGAGTGATGTACTCACCAGGAGGTTCGGTAACTTGACCTGAAAGGAGAAACAAACAATTCAGTTAATAATCATTTGAAACATGTTGAGCTCAAATGATTGGCGGCAAATATCTGCCCCATCTGTGCAAAAGTCTGCGCACCACACGTTGAGCTCATCAATCACAACAGAAGTCATAGACCCTGAGAAGAGGCAGCCACCCTCCATCTAAATGGACTGTGAAAAAAGGAAGAGTGTTTAAAGTGGGGACGATTTTACTATTGGAAAGTCTGGAAACAGAGGGACAGGAAGAAGGTGGCTAAGCAAAAGGTGAGTGTTATAACAGCCAGTGTTATAAGCTCCACTCATAATTCAGTAGCTAATATTCACAAATGATTTTTTACAATTGTCTCATACTCACAAAAGGAATCGGGGCAGGTGAATCGTATTCTGTAATCTTGACATGCGCGATCAGGTTGGTTGCTGTTCATACAAAAGAATCCAGTAGAAACGTTGCAACTGTTGAGTAGAATGTAGGGAGGTGTGATAAAGTAGTTGATAAAACCACTGATGCACTTTGAATGAAATAATAGAAGTGCTATAATATGGCTGGCTCTATTTTGTACCTGGCAATGTTCTCTCCAGTCTGTGAGGCTGGAATCCCTGACGTTGTCTCCACCTCACAGGCAATTGGATCCGTGCAGATCTGACCAGGATTCTCATTTCGCAGATGGGGGAAGACTTCATAATCTCCAAATCCTGATGGGTTATCACGGTCAAACCACGCAGTTTTGCAATCCCCTGCTGAAGAGCAGAAAGAGAAAGTAGATTCAATGTGAACATTGGGTCTGATGGATTGACAAAATGTTGTAGCAAATTAGCTCGGCAGGTCGCATCTCTAGGGGAATGAAATAGGTGACGGTTCATGTCGAGACCATTCATCAAACTGAGAGACAGGTGAGAGAGAAATTAGAGGTTTGAAAATGTACAGAACAAATCAGAGCCTGCACTAATGGCCAAAGAGCCCACATGGTTCTTTGTTGACTTTGGAGGAGGTAATAACGAGGGGATACAAACAGTAAAACTAGCAGGATGATTGTGGCAGGTGAGGGATGAAGAGAGAAGGAATGCAAGGGTTACTTTAATTTAAAATAATCAATATTCATAATGCTGGGTTGTAAGCTGAGCAAGCGAAATATGAGGTGCTGTTCCTCTAATTTGCGTGTGTCCGAACTCTGACAGTGGAGGTGGCCCAGGACAGAACGAGTCTGTCTCCACTATATGAATGCTTTTCTCTCCTGTGCCGCTTCCACTGTGAGAGTAAGGCCTTATGCAAATTGGAGTAACAGCACCTCATATTTCAGTTGTGTATCTTACAACCCAATGGTATGCATATTAATATTTCTAATTTCATGTAATCTTCGCCTTCCACCTCTCTCCGTCTCTTCTCCTCCTTACTTGACCGATGAGGTTTATTATTGTGGGCTCTTTTGTCATCGGTGCCAGATCTGATTTGTTCTGTACCTTTTCATACCTCCAGTTTCCCTCTCCCCTGTCTCTCGGAATAAAGACAGGTTTCGAACCTAAACGCCATCTATTCCAGCTCCCTCCACCTTGTTCACTGTCCTCCCATAACTTCACTTATTTCCTCTTGCCCAATATTTGCTGATGTAGGTGACTGTTTCCTCTCACTGCTGTCATTGGTCCTGACCCCTTCAGATGAATCGCCATCACTCTCTCCTCAATAAAATCCCAACTTTCTAAAATATCAGCCTGATACCAAGTCACAGAATTACAACAAAATCCATGTCTATTTTTTCTGGTCCTCCTCATGACAATCCCACCTGCACTCCTGAATCATGCCTGGCAGATTACTCAAATCAGTCTTAAGTGAATCTCTTTCCTCACATGAACAAGTGCAGTCAGAGGACCGGAGAAACGCAGAAGTTGCTCTTTGCAATTTCCTAGTCTTTGCAATTTCTTCTCATGCGGCTAAATCACAATTTCTGCTGTCTTTCCCGTGAATCTTTCGCATTCCCTCCATGGCATGGACATATTTTGTTTCCTTAATAAGCTGATAACTACAAGCAACTCTCGAGGTTCAGTTGCACTGAAGTGCCTATAATCTGTTGTGGCAGTTTTTTTAACTTGGTTATTATGTAGCGGACATTAAAACATACTGGATGACGCTCGTAAGAGCTTTTATATTGCTGTTAACATTGCCTTCTTATAATGGGAGTGATGTACTCACCAGGAGGTTCGGTAACTTGACCTGAAAGGAGAAACAAACAATTCAGTTAACTATCATTTGAAACATGTTGAGCTCAAATGATTGGCGGCAAATATCTGCCCCATCTGTGCAAAAGTCTGCGCACCACACGTTGAGCTCATCAATCACAACAGAAGTCATAGACCCTGAGAAGAGGCAGCCACCCTCCATCTAAATGGACTGTGAAAGAAGGAAGAGTGTTTAAAGTGGGGACGATTTTACTATTGGAAAGTCTGGAAACAGAGGGACAGGAAGAAGGTGGCTAAGCAAAAGGTGAGTGTTATTACAGCCAGTGTTATAAGCTCCACTCATAATTCAGTAGCTAATATTCACAAATGATTTTGTACAATTGTGTCATACTCACAAAAGGAATCGGGGCAGGTGAATCGTATTCTGTAATCTTGACATGCGCGATCAGGTTGGATGCTGTTCATACAAAAGAATCCAGTAGAAACGTTGCAACTGTTGAGTAGAATGTAGGGAGGTGTGATAAAGTAGTTGATAAAACCACTTTGAATGAAATAATAGAAGTGCTATAATATGGCTGGCTCTATTTTGTACCTGGCAATGTTCTCTCCAGTCTGTGAGGCTGGAATCCCTGACGTTGTCTCCACCTCACAGGCAATTGGATCCGTGCAGATCTGACCAGGATTCTCATTTCGCAGATGGGGGAAGACTTCATAATCTCCAAATCCTGATGGGTTATCACGGTCAAACCACGCAGTTTTGCAATCCCCTACTGAAGAGCAGAAAGAGAAAGTAGATTCAATGTGAACATTGGGTCTGATGGATTGACAAAATGTTGTAGCAAATTAGCTCGGCAGGTCGCATCTCTAGGGGAATGAAATAGGTGACGGTTCATGTCGAGACCATTCATCAAACTGAGAGACAGGTGAGAGAGAAATCAGAGGTTTGAAAATGTACAGAACAAATCAGAGCCTGCACTAATGGCCAAAGAGCCCACATGGTTCTTTGCTGACTTTGGAGGAGGGAATTACGAGGGGATACAAACAGTAAAACTAGCAGGATGATTGTGGCAGGTGAGGGATGAAGAAAGAAGGAATGCAATGGTTACTTTAATTTAAAATTATGTATATTCATAATGCTGGGTTGTAAGCTGAGCAAGCGAAATATGAGGCTGTTCCTCTAATTTGCGTGTATCCGAACTCTGACAGTGGAGGTGGCCCAGGACAGAACGAGTCTGTCTCCACTATTTGAATGCTTTTCTGTCCTGTGCCCCTTCCACCGTGAGAGTAAGGCCTTATGCAAATTGGAGTAACAGCACCTCATATTTCAGTTGTGTATCTTACAACCCAATGGTATGCATATTAATATTTCTAATTTCATGTAATCTTCGCCTTCCACCTCTCTCCGTCTCTTCTCCTCCTTACTTGACCGATGAGGTTTATTATTGTGGGCTCTTTTGTCATCGGTGCCAGATCTGATTTGTTCTGTACCTTTTCACACCTCCAGTTTCCCTCTCCCCTGTCTCTCGGAATAAAGACAGGTTTCGAACCTAAACGCCATCTATTCCAGCTCCCTCCACCTTGTTCACTGTCCTCCCATAACTTCACTTATTTCCTCTTGCCCAATATTTGCTGATGTAGGTGACTGTTTCCTCTCACTGCTGTCATTGGTCCTGACCCCTTCAGATGAATCGCCATCACTCTCTCCTCAATAAAATCCCAACTTTGTAAAATATCAGCCTGATACCAAGTCACAGAATTACAACAATATCCATGTCTATTTTTTCTGGGCCTCCTCATGACAATCCCACCTGCACTCCTGAATCATGCCTGGCAGATTACTCAAATAAGTCTTAAGTGAGTCTCTTTCCTCACATGAACAAGTGCTGTCAGAGGACCGGAGAAACGCAGAAGTTACTCCTTTGTTGAAGAGAAGGGCAAAGGTGATTGCAAAATCGACAGGCCTTTACATAAATTAACACCACACATGAAGTTGATAAGAGTACTTTAGTTGCCTTCTAACACATAAATCAGAACATCAGTAAAGAAACTAAGAATTAGGAGCAGGAGTCAAAGATATGGCCATTTGAATTAGCAATCTTCGACTTCAGGTCCATTTACCAGCACTATCAACATATTGTTGAATATTCAATAGAAACGTTGGTTCTAGTCCGAAGAATGGTCCCGACTAGAAACATCACCTATTCAAGATTCCCAGAGATGATGCCTGACACGATCAGTTACTCAAGCACTTTGTTTCTTATATTTGTAATCCAATATCCGCTGTACTTTGTATTCCTAGTCTTTGCAATTTCTTCTCATGCTGCTAAATCACAATTTCTGCTGTCTTTCCCGTGAATCTGTGTCGCATTCCCTCCATGGCATGGACATATTTTGTTTCCTTAATAAGCTGATAACTACAAGCAACTCTCGAGGTTCAGTCGCACTGAAGTGCCTATAGTCTGTTGTGGCAATTTTTTTAACTTGGTTATTATGTATCGGACATTAAAACATACTGGATGACGCTCGTAAGAGCTTTTATATTGCTGTTAACATTGCCTTCTTATAATGGGAGTGATGTACTCACCAGGAGGTTCGGTAACTTGACCTGAAAGGAGAAACAAACAATTCAGTTAATAATCATTTGAAACATGTTGAGCTCAAAT
Organism: Raja brachyura; assembly: GCA_963514005.1. Next base: position 18,609,091 of record OY740811.1, read on the forward strand.
GATTGGCGGCAAATATCTGCCCCATCTGTGCAAAAGTCTGCGCACCACACGTTGAGCTCATCAATCACAACAGAAGTCATAGACCCTGAGAAGAGGCAGCCACCCTCCATCTAAATGGACTGTGAAAGAAGGAAGAGTGTTTAAAGTGGGGACGATTTTACTATTGGAAAGTCTGGAAACAGAGGGACAGGAAGAAGGTGGCTAAGCAAAAGGTGAGTGTTATTACAGCCAGTGTTATAAGCTCCACTCATAATTCAGTAGCTAATATTCACAAATGATTTTGTACAATTGTGTCATACTCACAAAAGGAATCGGGGCAGGTGAATCGTATTCTGTAATCTTGACATGCGCGATCAGGTTGGATGCTGTTCATACAAAAGAATCCAGTAGAAACGTTGCAACTGTTGAGTAGAATGTAGGGAGGTGTGATAAAGTAGTTGATAAAACCACTTTGAATGAAATAATAGAAGTGCTATAATATGGCTGGCTCTATTTTGTACCTGGCAATGTTCTCTCCAGTCTGTGAGGCTGGAATCCCTGACGTTGTCTCCACCTCACAGGCAATTGGATCCGTGCAGATCTGACCAGGATTCTCATTTCGCAGATGGGGGAAGACTTCATAATCTCCAAATCCTGATGGGTTATCACGGTCAAACCACGCAGTTTTGCAATCCCCTACTGAAGAGCAGAAAGAGAAAGTAGATTCAATGTGAACATTGGGTCTGATGGATTGACAAAATGTTGTAGCAAATTAGCTCGGCAGGTCGCATCTCTAGGGGAATGAAATAGGTGACGGTTCATGTCGAGACCATTCATCAAACTGAGAGACAGGTGAGAGAGAAATCAGAGGTTTGAAAATGTACAGAACAAATCAGAGCCTGCACTAATGGCCAAAGAGCCCACATGGTTCTTTGCTGACTTTGGAGGAGGGAATTACGAGGGGATACAAACAGTAAAACTAGCAGGATGATTGTGGCAGGTGAGGGATGAAGAAAGAAGGAATGCAATGGTTACTTTAATTTAAAATTATGTATATTCATAATGCTGGGTTGTAAGCTGAGCAAGCGAAATATGAGGCTGTTCCTCTAATTTGCGTGTATCCGAACTCTGACAGTGGAGGTGGCCCAGGACAGAACGAGTCTGTCTCCACTATTTGAATGCTTTTCTGTCCTGTGCCCCTTCCACCGTGAGAGTAAGGCCTTATGCAAATTGGAGTAACAGCACCTCATATTTCAGTTGTGTATCTTACAACCCAATGGTATGCATATTAATATTTCTAATTTCATGTAATCTTCGCCTTCCACCTCTCTCCGTCTCTTCTCCTCCTTACTTGACCGATGAGGTTTATTATTGTGGGCTCTTTTGTCATCGGTGCCAGATCTGATTTGTTCTGTACCTTTTCACACCTCCAGTTTCCCTCTCCCCTGTCTCTCGGAATAAAGACAGGTTTCGAACCTAAACGCCATCTATTCCAGCTCCCTCCACCTTGTTCACTGTCCTCCCATAACTTCACTTATTTCCTCTTGCCCAATATTTGCTGATGTAGGTGACTGTTTCCTCTCACTGCTGTCATTGGTCCTGACCCCTTCAGATGAATCGCCATCACTCTCTCCTCAATAAAATCCCAACTTTGTAAAATATCAGCCTGATACCAAGTCACAGAATTACAACAATATCCATGTCTATTTTTTCTGGGCCTCCTCATGACAATCCCACCTGCACTCCTGAATCATGCCTGGCAGATTACTCAAATAAGTCTTAAGTGAGTCTCTTTCCTCACATGAACAAGTGCTGTCAGAGGACCGGAGAAACGCAGAAGTTACTCCTTTGTTGAAGAGAAGGGCAAAGGTGATTGCAAAATCGACAGGCCTTTACATAAATTAACACCACACATGAAGTTGATAAGAGTACTTTAGTTGCCTTCTAACACATAAATCAGAACATCAGTAAAGAAACTAAGAATTAGGAGCAGGAGTCAAAGATATGGCCATTTGAATTAGCAATCTTCGACTTCAGGTCCATTTACCAGCACTATCAACATATTGTTGAATATTCAATAGAAACGTTGGTTCTAGTCCGAAGAATGGTCCCGACTAGAAACATCACCTATTCAAGATTCCCAGAGATGATGCCTGACACGATCAGTTACTCAAGCACTTTGTTTCTTATATTTGTAATCCAATATCCGCTGTACTTTGTATTCCTAGTCTTTGCAATTTCTTCTCATGCTGCTAAATCACAATTTCTGCTGTCTTTCCCGTGAATCTGTGTCGCATTCCCTCCATGGCATGGACATATTTTGTTTCCTTAATAAGCTGATAACTACAAGCAACTCTCGAGGTTCAGTCGCACTGAAGTGCCTATAGTCTGTTGTGGCAATTTTTTTAACTTGGTTATTATGTAGCGGACATTAAAACATACTGGATGACGCTCGTAAGAGCTTTTATATTGCTGTTAACATTGCCTTCTTATAATGGGAGTGATGTACTCACCAGGAGGTTCGGTAACTTGACCTGAAAGGAGAAACAAACAATTCAGTTAATAATCATTTGAAACATGTTAAGCTCAAATGATTGGCGGCAAATATCTGCCCCATCTGTGCAAAAGTCTGCGCACCACACGTTGAGCTCATCAATCACAACAGAAGTCATAGACCCTGAGAAGAGGCAGCCACCCTCCATCTAAATGGACTGTGAAAGAAGGAAGAGTGTTTAAAGTGGGGACGATTTTACTATTGGAAAGTCTGGAAACAGAGGGACAGGAAGAAGGTGGCTAAGCAAAAGGTGAGTGTTATTACAGCCAGTGTTATAAGCTCCACTCATAATTCAGTAGCTAATATTCACAAATGATTTTTTACAATTGTCTCATACTCACAAAAGGAATCGGGGCAGGTGAATCGTATTCTGTAATCTTGACATGCCCGATCAGGTTGGTTGCTGTTCATACAAAAGAATCCAGTAGAAACGTTGCAACTGTTGAGTAGAATGTAGGGAGGTGTGAAACCACTGATGCACTTTGAATGAAATAACAGAAGTGCTATAATATGGCTGGCTCTATTTTGTACCTGGCAATGTTCTCTCCAGTCTGTGAGGCTGGAATCCCTGACGTTGTCTCCACCTCACAGGCAATTGGATCCGTGCAGATCTGACCAGGATTCTCATTTCGCAGATGGGGGAAGACTTCATAATCTCCAAATCCTGATGGGTTATCACGGTCAAACCACGCAGTTTTGCAATCCCCTACTGAAGAGCAGAAAGAGAAAGTAGATTCAATGTGAACATTGGGTCTGATGGATTGACAAAATGTTGTAGCAAATTAGCTCGGCAGGTCGCATCTCTAGAGGAATGAAATAGGTGACGGTTCATGTCGAGACCATTCATCAAACTGAGAGACAGGTGAGAGAGAAATCAGAGGTTTGAAAATGTACAGAACAAATCAGAGCCTGCACTAATGGCCAAAGAGCCCACATGGTTCTTTGTTGACTTTGGAGGAGATAATAACGAGTGGATACAAACAGTAAAACTAGCAGGGTTACACAAAAAGCTGGAGAAACTCAGCGGGTGAGCAGCATCTAAGGGGCGAAGGAGATAGGTGACGTTTCGGGTCGAGACCCTTTTTCAGACTGGTCAGGCATCAGGGAAACGAGAGATATAAACAGTGATGTGGAGAGATAAAGAGAGTTGGAAGGAAGGGGGTATCACAGAGGGCGAGCAGTTAGAGAGGAGGTTGTGAAACAGTCTTCGTAGGGAGGAGGAGAACTTCTTCAAAGTAGGCATACCTTGAGGAGATATCGCAGTGGAGTGGACAAAGTGTTAAAGAAGGAACTGCAGATGCTGGAGAATCGAGGGATACACAAAAAGCTGGAGAAACTCAGCGGGTGCAGCAGCATCTAAGGGGCGAAGGAGATAGGCGATGTTTCGGGTCGAGACCCTTCTTCAGACTGGTCAGGGATCAGGGAAACGAGATATATAAACAATGATGTGGAGAGATTAAGAGAGTTGGAGGGAAGGATGATTGTGGCACGTGAGGGATGAAGAGAGAAGGAATGCAAGGGTTACTTTAATTTAAAATAATCAATATTCATAATGCTGGGTTGTAAGCTGAGCAAGCGAAATATGAGGTGCTGTTCCTCTAATTTGCATATGTCCGAACTCTGACAGTGGAGGTGGCCCAGGACAGAACGAGTCTGTCTCCACTATATGAATGCTTTTCTCTCCTGTGCCGCTTCCACTGTGAGAGTAAGGCCTTATGCAAATTGGAGTAACAGCACCTCATATTTCAGTTGTGTATCTTACAACCCAATGGTATGCATATTAATATTTCTAATTTCATGTAATCTTCGCCTTCCACCTCTCTCCGTCTCTTCTCCTCCTTACTTGACCGATGAGGTTTATTATTGTGGGCTCTTTTGCCATCGGTGCCAGATCTGATTTGTTCTGTACCTTTTCATACCTCTAGTTTCCCTCTCCCCTGTCTCTCGGAATAAAGACAGGTTTCGAACCTAAACGTCATCTATTCCAGCTCCCTCCATCTTGTTCACTGTCCTCCCATAACTTCACTTATTTCTTCTTGCCACATATTTGCTGATGTAGGTGACTGTTTCCTCTCACTGCTGTCATTGGTCCTGACCCCTTCAGATGAATCGCCATCACTCTCTCCTCAATAAAATCCCAACTTTCTAAAATATCAGCCTGATACCAAGTCACAGAATTACAACAAAATCCATGTCTATTTTCTCTGGTCCTCCTCATGACAATCCCACCTGCACTCCTGAATCATGCCTGGCAGATTACTCAAATCAGTCTTAAGTGAATCTCTTTCCTCACATGAACAAGTGCTGTCAGAGGACCGGAGAAACGCAGAAGTTGCTCTTAGCAATTTCCTAGTCTTTGCAATTTCTTCTCATGCGGCTAAATCACAATTTCTGCTGTCTTTCCCGTGAATCTGTTTCGCATTCCCTCCATGGCATGGACATATTTTGTTTCCTTAATAAGCTGATAACTACAAGCAACTCTCGAGGTTCAGTCGCACTGAAGTGCCTATAATCTGTTGTGGCAGTTTTTTTAACTTGGTTATTATGTAGCGGACATTAAAACATACTGGATGACGCTCGTAAGAGCTTTTATATTGCTGTTAACATTGCCTTCTTATAATGGGAGTGATGTACTCACCAGGAGGTTCGGTAACTTGACCTGAAAGGAGAAACAAACAATTCAGTTAACTATCATTTGAAACATGTTGAGCTCAAATGATTGGCGGCAAATATCTGCCCCATCTGTGTAAAAGTCTGCGCACCACACGTTGAGCTCATCAATCACAACAGAAGTCATAGACCCTGAGAAGAGGCAGCCACCCTCCATCTAAATGGACTGTGAAAGAAGGAAGAATGTTTAAAGTGGGGACGATTTTACTCTTGGAAAGTCTGGAAACAGAAGGACAGGAAGAAGGTGGCTAAGCAAAAGGTGAGTGTTATTACAGCCAGTGTTATAAGCTCCACTCATAATTCAGTAGCTAATATTCACAAATGATTTTGTACAATTGTGTCATACTCACAAAAGGAATCGGGGCAGGTGAATCGTATTCTGTAATCTTGACATGCGCGATCAGGTTGGATGCTGTTCATACAAAAGAATCCAGTAGAAACGTTGCAACTGTTGAGTAGAATGTAGGGAGGTGTGATAAAGTAGTTGATAAAACCACTTTGAATGAAATAATAGAAGTGCTATAATATGGCTGGCTCTATTTTGTACCTGGCAATGTTCTCTCCAGTCTGTGAGGCTGGAATCCCTGACGTTGTCTCCACCTCACAGGCAATTGGATCCGTGCAGATCTGACCAGGATTCTCATTTCGCAGATGGGGGAAGACTTCATAATCTCCAAATCCTGATGGGTTATCACGGTCAAACCACGCAGTTTTGCAATCCCCTACTGAAGAGCAGAAAGAGAAAGTAGATTCAATGTGAACATTGGGTCTGATGGATTGACAAAATGTTGTAGCAAATTAGCTCGGCAGGTCGCATCTCTAGAGGAATGAAATAGGTGACGGTTCATGTCGAGACCATTCATCAAACTGAGAGACAGGTGAGAGAGAAATCAGAGGTTTGAAAATGTACAGAACAAATCAGAGCCTGCACTAATGGCCAAAGAGCCCACATGGTTCTTTGCTGACTTTGGAGGAGGGAATTACGAGGGGATACAAACAGTAAAACTAGCAGGATGATTGTGGCAGGTGAGGGATGAAGAAAGAAGGAATGCAATGGTTACTTTAATTTAAAATAATGTATATTCATAATGCTGGGTTGTAAGCTGAGCAAGCGAAATATGAGGCTGTCCCTGTAATTTGCGTGTATCCGAACTCTGACAGTGGAGGTGGCCCAGGACAGAACGAGTCTGTCTCCACTATATGAATGCTTTTCTGTCCTGTGCCCCTTCCACTGTGAGAGTAAGGCCTTATGCAAATTGGAGTAACAGCACCTCATATTTCAGTTGTGTATCTTACAACCCAATGGTATGCATATTAATATTTCTAATTTCATGTAATCTTCGCCTTCCACCTCTCTCCGTCTCTTCTCCTCCTTACTTGACCGATGAGGTTTATTATTGTGGGCTCTTTTGCCATCGGTGCCAGATCTGATTTGTTCTGTACCTTTTCATACCTCTAGTTTCCCTCTCCCCTGTCTCTCGGAATAAAGACAGGTTTCAAACCTAAACGCCATCTATTCCAGCTCCCTCCACCTTGTTCACTGTCCTCCCATAACTTCACTTATTTCCTCTTGCCCAATATTTGCTGATGTTGGTGACTGTTTCCTCTCACTGCTGTCATTGGTCCTGACCCCTTCAGATGAATCGCCATCACTCTCTCCTCAATAAAATCCCAACTTTGTAAAATATCAGCCTGATACCAAGTCACAGAATTACAACAAAATCCATGTCTATTTTTTCTGGTCCTCCTCATGACAATCCCACCTGCACTCCTGAATCATGCCTGGCAGATTACTCAAATGAGTCTTAAGTGAGTCTCTTTCCTCACATGAACAAGTGCTGTCAGAGGACCGGAGAAACGCAGAAGTTACTCCTTTGTTGAAGAGAGGGGCAAAGGTGATTGCAAAAAAGGCAGGCCTTTAGGATAAATTAACACCACACATGAAGTTGATAAGAGTACTTTAGTTGCCTTCTAACACATTAATCAGAACATCAGTAAAGAAAGTAAGAATTAGGAGCAGGAGTCAAAGATATGGCCATTTGAATTAGCAATCTTCGACTTCAGATCCATTTACCCGCACTATCAACATATTGTTGAATGTCCAGTAGAAACGTTGGTTCTAGTCCGAAGAATGGTCCCGACTAGAAACATCACCTATTCAAGATTCCCAGAGATGATGCCTGACACGATCAGTTACTCAAGCACTTTGTTTCTTATATTTGTAATCCAATATCCGCTGTACTTTGTATTCCTAGTCTTTGCAATTTCTTCTCATGCGGCTAAATCACAATTTCTGCTGTCTTTCCCGTGAATCTGTGTCGCATTCCCTCCATAGCATGGACATATTTTGTTTCCTTAATAAGCTGATAACTACAAGCAACTCTCGAGGTTCAGTCGCACTGAAGTGCCTATAATCTGCTGTGGCAATTTTTTTAACTTGGTTATTATGTCGCGGACATTAAAACATACTGGATGACGCTCGTAAGAGCTTTTATATTGCTGTTAACATTGCCTTCTTATAATGGGAGTGATGTACTCACCAGGAGGTTCGGTAACTTGACCTGAAAGGAGAAACAAACAATTCAATTAATAATAATTTTAAACATGTTGAGCTCAAATGATTGGCAGTAAATATCTGCCCCATCTGTGAAAAAGTCTGCACACCACACGTTGACCTCAGCAACTACAACAGAACTCATAGAACCAGAAAAGAGGCATGACACCCTCCATCTAAATGGACAGTGAAAGAAGGAGGAGTGTTTAAGGTGGGGATGCATTTACTATTGGAAAGTCTGGAAATCAGCAAAAGGAGGGACAGGAAGAAGGTGGATAAGCTAAATGTGAGTAGTTATTACAATGTTATAATCAGCTTAACTCATAATTCAGTAGCTAATATTCACAAATGATTTTTTATGATTGCCTTATACTTACAAAAGGAATCGGGGCAGGTGAATCGTATTCTGTAATCTTGACATGAGAGATCACGTTGGTTGATGTTCAGACAAAAGAATCCAGTAGAAACGTTGCAACTGTTGAGTAGAATGTAGGGAGGTGTGATAAAGCAGTTGATAAAATTACTGATGCTCTTTGAATGAAATAATAAAAGTGCAATAATATGGCCGGCCATATTTTGTACCTGGCAATGTTCTCTCCAGTCTGTGAGGCAGGAAGCCCTGACGTTGTCTCCACCTCACAGGCGAGTGGATCCGTGCAGATCTGACCGGGATTCTCATTTCGCAGATGGGGGAAGGTTTCATAATCTCCAAATCCTGATGGGTTATCACGGTCAAACCACGGAGTTTTGCAATTCCCTACTGAAGAGCAGAAAGAGAAAGTAGATTGAAAGTGAACATTGGGTCTGACATATTGACACAAAATGATGGAGTAAATTAGCACCAAGTAGCGTCTCTAAAGGTAATTAGGAGCAGGAGTCAAAGATATGGCCATTTGAATTAGCAATATTCGACTTCAGGTCCATTTACCAGCACTATCAACATATTGTTGAATGTCCAGTAGAAACGTTGGTTCCAGTCCGAAGAATGGTCCCGACTAGAAACATCACCTATTCAAGATTCCCAGAGATGATGCCTGACACGATCAGTTACTCAAGCACTTTGTTTCTTATATTTGTAATCCAATATCCGCTGTACTTTGTATTCCTAGTCTTTGCAATTTCTTTTCATGCGGCTAAATCACAATTTCTGCTGTCTTTCCCGTGAATCTGTTTCGCATTCCCTCTATGGCATGGACATATTTTGTTTCCTTCATAAGCTGATAACTACAAGCAACTCTCGAGGTTCAGTCGCACTGAAGTGCCTATAATCTGTTGTGGCAGTTTTTTTAACTTGGTTATTATGTAGCGGACATTAAAACATACTGGATGACGCTCGTAAGAGCTTTTATATTGCTGTTAACATTGCCTTCTTATAATGGGAGTGATGTACTCACCAGGGGGTTCGGTAACTTGACCTGAAAGGAGAAACAAACAATTCAGTTAACTATCATTTGAAACATGTTGAGCTCAAATGATTGGCAGCAAATATCTGCCCCATCTGTGCAAAAGTCTGCGCACCACACGTTGAGCTCATCAATCACAACAGAAGTCATAGACCCTGAGAAGAGGCAGCCACCCTCCATCTAAATGGACTGTGAAAGAAGGAAGAGTGTTTAAAGTGGGGACGATTTTACTCTTGGAAAGTCTGGAAACAGAAGGACAGGAAGAAGGTGGCTAAGCAAAAGGTGAGTGTTATTACAGCCAGTGTTATAAGCTCCACTCATAATTCAGTAGCTAATATTCACAAATGATTTTGTACAATTGTGTCACACTCACAAAAGGAATCGGGGCAGGTGAATCGTATTCTGTAATCTTGACATGCGCGATCAGGTTGGATGCTGTTCATACAAAAGAATCCAGTAGAAACGTTGCAACTGTTGAGTAGAATGTAGGGAGGTGTGATAAAGTAGTTGATAAAACCACTTTGAATGAAATAATAGAAGTGCTATAATATGGCTGGCTCTATTTTGTACCTGGCAATGTTCTCTCCAGTCTGTGAGGCTGGAATCCCTGACGTTGTCTCCACCTCACAGGCAATTGGATCCGTGCAGATCTGACCAGGATTCTCATTTCGCAGATGGGGGAAGACTTCATAATCTCCAAATCCTGATGGGTTATCACGGTCAAACCACGCAGTTTTGCAATCCCCTACTGAAGAGCAGAAAGAGAAAGTAGATTCAATGTGAACATTGGGTCTGATGGATTGACAAAATGTTGTAGCAAATTAGCTCGGCAGGTCGCATCTCTAGGGGAATGAAATAGGTGACGGTTCATGTCGAGACCATTCATCAAACTGAGAGACAGGTGAGAGAGAAATCAGAGGTTTGAAAATGTACAGAACAAATCAGAGCCTGCACTAATGGCCAAAGAGCCCACATGGTTCTTTGCTGACTTTGGAGGAGGGAATTACGAGGGGATACAAACAGTAAAACTAGCAGGATGATTGTGGCAGGTGAGGGATGAAGAAAGAAGGAATGCAATGGTTACTTTAATTTAAAATAACGTATATTCATAATGCTGGGTTGTAAGCTGAGCAAGCGAAATATGACGTGTTGTTCCTCTAATTTGCATGTGTCCGAACTCTGACAGTGGAGGTGGCCCAGGACAGAACGAGTCTGTCTCCACTATATGAATGCTTTTCTCTCCTGTGCCCCTTCCACTGTGAGAGTAAGGCCTTATGCAAATTGGAGTAACAGCACCTCATATTTCAGTTGTGTATCTTACAACCCAATGGTATGCATATTAATATTTCTAATTTCATGTAATCTTCGCCTTCCACCTCTCTCCGTCTCTTCTCCTCCTTACTTGACCGATGAGGTTTATTATTGTGGGCTCTTTTGCCATCGGTGCCAGATCTGATTTGTTCTGTACCTTTTCATACCTCTAGTTTCCCTCTCCCCTGTCTCTCGGAATAAAGACAGGTTTCGAACCTAAACGCCATCTATTCCAGCTCCCTCCACCTTGTTCACAGTCCTCCCATAACTTCACTAATTTCCTCTTGCCCAATATTTGCTGATGTAGGTGACTGTTTCCTCTCACTGCTGTCATTGGTCCTGACCCCTTCAGATGAATCGCCATCACTCTCTCCTCAATAAAATCCCAACTTTGTAAAATATCAGCCTGATACCAAGTCACAGAATTACAACAATATCCATGTCTATTTTTTCTGGGCCTCCTCATGACAATCCCACCTGCACTCCTGAATCATGCCTGGCAGATTACTCAAATGAGTCTTAAGTGAGTCTCTTTCCTCACATGAACAAGTGCTGTCAGAGGACCGGAGAAACGCAGAAGTTACTCCTTTGTTGAAGAGAGGGGCAAAGGTGATTGCAAAAACGACAGGCCTTTAGGATAAATTAACACCACACATGAAGTTGATAAGAGTACTTTAGTTGCCTTCTAACACATTAATCAGAACATCAGTAAAGAAAGTAAGAATTAGGAGCAGGAGTCAAAGATATGGCCATTTGAATTAGCAATCTTCGACTTCAGATCCATTTACCAGCACTATCAACATATTGTTGAATGTCCAGTAGAAACGTTGGTTCTAGTCCGAAGAATGGTCCCGACTAGAAACATCACCTATTCAAGATTCCCAGAGATGATGCCTGACACGATCAGTTGCTCAAGCACTTTGTTTCTTATATTTGTAATCCAATATCCGCTGTACTTTGTATTCCTAGTCTTTGCAATTTCTTCTCATGCGGCTAAATCACAATTTCTGCTGTCTTTCCCGTGAATCTGTTTCGCATTCCCTCCATAGCATGGGCATATTTTGTTTCCTTAATAAGCTGATAACTACAAGCAACTCTCGACGTTCAGTCGCACTGAAGTGCCTATAATCTGCTGTGGCAATTTTTTAAACTTGGTTATTATGTAGCGGACATTAAAACATACTGGATGACGCTCGTAAGAGCTTTTATATTGCTGTTAACATTGCCTTCTTATAATGGGAGTGATGTACTCACCAGGGGGTTCGGTAACTTGACCTGAAAGGAGAAACAAACAATTCAGTTAACTATCATTTGAAACATGTTGAGCTCAAATGATTGGCAGCAAATATCTGCCCCATCTGTGCAAAAGTCTGCGCACCACACGTTGAGCTCATCAATCACAACAGAAGTCATAGACCCTGAGAAGAGGCAGCCACCCTCCATCTAAATGGACTGTGAAAGAAGGAAGAGTGTTTAAAGTGGGGACGATTTTACTCTTGGAAAGTCTGGAAACAGAAGGACAGGAAGAAGGTGGCTAAGCAAAAGGTGAGTGTTATTACAGCCAGTGTTATAAGCTCCACTCATAATTCAGTAGCTAATATTCACAAATGATTTTGTACAATTGTGTCATACTCACAAAAGGAATCGGGGCAGGTGAATCGTATTCTGTAATCTTGACATGCGCGATCAGGTTGGATGCTGTTCATACAAAAGAATCCAGTAGAAACGTTGCAACTGTTGAGTAGAATGTAGGGAGGTGTGATAAAGTAGTTGATAAAACCACTTTGAATGAAATAATAGAAGTGCTATAATATGGCTGGCTCTATTTTGTACCTGGCAATGTTCTCTCCAGTCTGTGAGGCTGGAATCCCTGACGTTGTCTCCACCTCACAGGCAATTGGATCCGTGCAGATCTGACCAGGATTCTCATTTCGCAGATGGGGGAAGACTTCATAATCTCCAAATCCTGATGGGTTATCACGGTCAAACCACGCAGTTTTGCAATCCCCTACTGAAGAGCAGAAAGAGAAAGTAGATTCAATGTGAACATTGGGTCTGATGGATTGACAAAATGTTGTAGCAAATTAGCTCGGCAGGTCGCATCTCTAGGGGAATGAAATAGGTGACGGTTCATGTCGAGACCATTCATCAAACTGAGAGACAGGTGAGAGAGAAATCAGAGGTTTGAAAATGTACAGAACAAATCAGAGCCTGCACTAATGGCCAAAGAGCCCACATGGTTCTTTGCTGACTTTGGAGGAGGGAATTACGAGGGGATACAAACAGTAAAACTAGCAGGATGATTGTGGCAGGTGAGGGATGAAGAAAGAAGGAATGCAATGGTTACTTTAATTTAAAATAATGTATATTCATAATGCTGGGTTGTAAGCTGAGCAAGCGAAATATGAGGTGTTGTTCCTCTTATTTGCATGTGTCCGAACTCTGACAGTGGAGGTGGCCCAGGACAGAACGAGTCTGTCTCCACTATATGAATGCTTTTCTCTCCTGTGCCCCTTCCACTGTGAGAGTAAGGCCTTATGCAAATTGGAGTAACAGCACCTCATATTTCAGTTGTGTATCTTACAACCCAATGGTATGCATATTAATATTTCTAATTTCATGTAATCTTCGCCTTCCACCTCTCTCCGTCTCTTCTCCTCCTTACTTGACCGATGAGGTTTATTATTGTGGGCTCTTTTGCCATCGGTGCCAGATCTGATTTGTTCTGTACCTTTTCATACCTCTAGTTTCCCTCTCCCCTGTCTCTCGGAATAAAGACAGGTTTCGAACCTAAACGCCATCTATTCCAGCTCCCTCCACCTTGTTCACTGTCCTCCCATAACTTCACTAATTTCCTCTTGCCCAATATTTGCTGATGTAGGTGACTGTTTCCTCTCACTGCTGTCATTGGTCCTGACCCCTTCAGATGAATCGCCATCACTCTCTCCTCAATAAAATCCCAACTTTGTAAAATATCAGCCTGATACCAAGTCACAGAATTACAACAATATCCATGTCTATTTTTTCTGGGCCTCCTCATGACAATCCCACCTGCACTCCTGAATCATGCCTGGCAGATTACTCAAATGAGTCTTAAGTGAGTCTCTTTCCTCACATGAACAAGTGCTGTCAGAGGACCGGAGAAACGCAGAAGTTACTCCTTTGTTGAAGAGAGGGGCAAAGGTGATTGCAAAAACGACAGGCCTTTACGATAAATTAACACCACACATGAAGTTGATAAGAGTACTTTAGTTGCCTTCTAACACATTAATCAGAACATCAGTAAAGAAAGTAAGAATTAGGAGCAGGAGTCAAAGATATGGCCATTTGAATTAGCAATCTTCGATTTCAGATCCATTTACCAGCACTATCAACATATTGTTGAATGTCCAGTAGAAACGTTGGTTCTAGTCCGAAGAATGGTCCCGACTAGAAACATCACCTATTCAAGATTCCCAGAGATGATGCCTGACACGATCAGTTGCTCAAGCACTTTGTTTCTTATATTTGTAATCCAATATCCGCTGCACTTTGTATTCCTAGTCTTTGCAATTTCTTCTCATGCGGCTAAATCACAATTTCTGCTGTCTTTCCCGTGAATCTGTTTCGCATTCCCTCCATAGCATGGGCATATTTTGTTTCCTTAATAAGCTGATAACTACAAGCAACTCTCGACGTTCAGTCGCACTGAAGTGCCTATAATCTGCTGTGGCAATTTTTTTAACTTGGTTATTATGTAGCGGACATTAAAACATACTGGATGACGCTCGTAAGAGCTTTTATATTGCTGTTAACATTGCCTTCTTATAATGGAGTGATGTACTCACCAGGAGGTTCGGTAACTTGACCTGAAAGGAGAAACAAACAATTCAATTAATAATATTTTTTAAACATGTTGAGCTCAAATGATTGGCAGTAAATATCTGCCCCATCTGTGAAAGAGTCTGCACACCACACGTTGACCTCATCAACCACAACAGAACTCATGGAACCAGAAAAGAGGCATGACACCCTCCATCTAAATGGACAGTGAAAGAAGGAGGAGTGTTTAAGGTGGGGATGAATTTACTATTGGAAAGTCTGGAAATCAGCAAAAGGAGGGACAGGAAGAAGGTGGATAAGCTAAATGTGAGTAGTTATTACAATGTTATAATCAGCTTAACTCATAATTCAGTAGCTAATATTCACAAATGATTTTTTATGATTGCCTTATACTTACAAAAGGAATCGGGGCAGGTGAATCGTATTCTGTAATCTTGACATGAGAGATCACGTTGGTTGATGTTCAGACAAAAGAATCCAGTAGAAACGTTGCAACTGTTGAGTAGAATGTAGGGAGGTGTGATAAAGCAGTTGATAAAATTACTGATGCTCTTTGAATGAAATAATAAAAGTGCAATAATATGGCCGGCCATATTTTGTACCTGGCAATGTTCTCTCCAGTCTGTGAGGCAGGAAGCCCTGACGTTGTCTCCACCTCACAGGCGAGTGGATCCGTGCAGATCTGACCGGGATTCTCATTTCGCAGATGGGGGAAGGTTTCATAATCTCCAAATCCTGATGGGTTATCACGGTCAAACCACGGAGTTTTGCAATTCCCTACTGAAGAGCAGAAAGAGAAAGTAGATTGAAAGTGAACATTGGGTCTGACATATTGACACAAAATGATGGAGAAAATTAGCACCAAGTAGCGTCTCTAAAGGTAATTAGGAGCAGGAGTCAAAGATATGGCCATTTGAATTAGCAATCTTCGACTTCAGGTCCATTTACCAGCACTATCAACATATTGTTGAATGTCCAGTAGAAACGTTGGTTCTAGTCCGAAGAATGGTCCCGACTAGAAACATCACCTATTCAAGATTCCCAGAGATGATGCCTGACACGATCAGTTACTCAAGCACTTTGTTTCTTATATTTGTAATCCAATATCCGCTGTACTTTGTATTCCTAGTCTTTGCAATTTCTTCTCATGCGGCTAAATCACAATTTCTGCTGTCTTTCCCGTAAATCTGTTTCGCATTCCCTCTATGGCATGGACATATTTTGTTTCCTTAATAAGCTGATAACTACAAGCAACTCTCGAGGTTCAGTCGCACTGAAGTGCCTATAATCTGTTGTGGCAGTTTTTTTAACTTGGTTATTATGTAGCGGACATTAAAACATACTGGACGACGCTCGTAAGAGCTTTTATATTGCTGTTAACATTGCCTTCTTATAATGGGAGTGATGTACTCACCAGGAGGTTCGGTAACTTGACCTGAAAGGAGAAACAAACAATTCAATTAATAATAATTTTAAACATGTTGAGCTCAAATGATTGGCAGTAAATATCTGCCCCATCTGTGAAAGAGTCTGCACACCACACGTTGACCTCATCAACCACAACAGAACTCATGGAACCAGAAAAGAGGCATGACACCCTCCATCTAAATGGACAGTGAAAGAAGGAGGAGTGTTTAAGGTGGGGATGAATTTACTATTGGAAAGTCTGGAAATCAGCAAAAGGAGGGACAGGAAGAAGGTGGATAAGCTAAATATGAGTAGTTATTACAATGTTATAATCAGCTTAACTCATAATTCAGTAGCTAATATTCACAAATGATTTTTTATTATTGCCTTATACTCACAAAAGGAATCGGGGCAGGTGAATCGTATTCTGTAATCTTGACATGAGAGATCACGTTGGTTGATGTTCAGACAAAAGAATCCAGTAGAAACGTTGCAACTGTTGAGTAGAATGTAGGGAGGTATGATAAAGCAGTTGATAAAATTACTGATGCTCTTTGAATGAAATAATAAAAGTGCAATAATATGGCCGGCCATATTTTGTACCTGGCAATGTTCTCTCCAGTCTGTGAGGCAGGAAGCCCTGACGTTGTCTCCACCTCACAGGCGAGTGGATCCGTGCAGATCTGACCGGGATTCTCATTTCGCAGATGGGGGAAGGTTTCATAATCTCCAAATCCTGATGGGTTATCACGGTCAAACCACGGAGTTTTGCAATTCCCTACTGAAGAGCAGAAAGAGAAAGTAGATTGAAAGTGAACATTGGGTCTGACATATTGACACAAAATGATGGAGAAAATTAGCACCAAGTAGCGTCTCTAAAGGTAAGTTCCTGGAAAGTCATGTTTGATAAACCTTCTTGAATTTTTTGAAGAGGTTACTAGGGAAATTGATGAGGGTAAAGCAGTGGATGTTGTCTATGTGGATTTCAGTAAGGCCTTTGACAAGGTTCCCCATGGAAGGTTGGTTAAGAAGGTTCAATCTTTGGGTGTTAATGGCGGAGTAGCAAGATGGATTCAACAGTGGCTGAATGGGAGATGTCAGAGAGTAATGGTGGATGGCTGTTTGTCAGGTTGGAAGCCGGTGACCAGTGGGGTGCCTCAGGGATCTGTGTTGGGTCCACTGTTGTTTGTCATGTACATCAATGATCTAGATGATGGGGTGGAAAATTGGATAAGTAAGTATGCAGATGATACTAAGATAGGGGGTGCTGTGGATAATGAAGTAGATTTTCAAAGTCTACCGAGAGATTTGGGCCATTTGGAAGAGTGGGCTGAAAGATGGCAGATGGTGTTTAATGCTGATAAGTGTGAGGTGCTACATCTTGGCAGGACAAATCAAAATAGGACGTACATGGTAAATGGTAGGGAATTGAGGAATGCTGTGGAACAGAGGGATCTGGGAATAACTGTGCATAGTTCCCTGAAGGTGGAATCGCATGCAGATAGGGTGGTAAAGAAAGCTTTTAGTATGCTGGCCTTTATAAATCAGAGCATTGAATATAGGAGTAGGGAAGTAATGTTAAAATTGTACAAGGCATTGGTAAGACCAATTCTGGAGTATGGTGTACAATTTTGGTCGCCAAATTATAGGAAGGATGTCAACAAAATAGAGAGAGTACAGAGGAGATTTACTAGAATGTTGCCTGGGTTCCAGCAACTAAGTTACAGAGAAAGGTTGAATAAGTTAGGTCTTTATTCTTTGGAGTGCAGAAGGGTAAGGGGGGACTTGATTGAGGTCTTTAAAATGATGAAAGGGATTGACAGAGTTGACGTGGATAAGCTTTTCCCATTGAGAGTAGGAAAGATTCAAACAAGAGGGCATGACATGAGAATTAAGGGACAGAAGTTTAGGGGTAACATGAGGGGGAACTTCTTTTCTCAGAGAGTGGTGGCTGTGTGGAATGATCTTCCTGCAGAAGTGGTGGAGGCAGGATCGATTTTAACATTTCAAAGTAAAGTGGATAGGTATATGGACGGGAAAGGAATGGAGGGGTATGGTCTGAGTGCAGGCAGATGGGACTAGGGGAAAATAAATGGTCGGCATGGACCGGAAGGGCCGGGAAGGCCTGTTTCCGTGCTGTAATTGTTATATGGTTATATCGTTATATGGTAAGGAATAGGTGACGTTTCATGTTGAGACCCTTCTTCAGACTGAGAGTCAGTGGAGAGCGATATTAGGGGTATGGAAAGGTTCAGAACAATTCAAAGCCTGCACTAATGGCCAAAGAGCCCACATGGTTCATTGTTGGCTATGGAGAAGGTGATAATGAGGGGATACAAACAGTAAAACTAGCAGGATGATAAGGGGTGGTGAGGGAAGAAGAAAGAGGGAATGCAAGGGTTACTTTAATTTAAAATAATCAATATTCATAATGCTGGGTTGTAAGCTGCGCAAGCGAAATATGAGGTGCTGTTCCTCTAATTTGCGTGTGTCCGAACTCTGACAGTGGAGGTGGCCCAGGACAGAACGAGTCTGTCTCCACTATATGAATGCTTTTCTGTCCTGTGCCCCTTCCACTGTGAGAGTAAGGCCTTATGCAAATTGGAGTAACAGCACCTCATATTTCAGTTGTGTATCTTACAACCCAATGGTATGCATATTAATATTTCTAATTTCATGTAATCTTCGCCTTCCACCTCTCTCCGTCTCTTCTCCTCCTTACTTGACCGATGAGGTTTATTATTGTGGGCTCTTTTGCCATCGGTGCCAGATCTGATTTGTTCTGTACCTTTTCATGCCTCTAGTTTCCCTCTCCCCTGTCTCTCGGAATAAAGACAGGTTTCGAACCTAAACGCCATCTATTCCAGCTCCCTCCACCTTGTTCACTGTCCTTCCATAACTTCACTTATTTCTTCTTGCCCAATATTTGCTGATGTAGGTGACTGTTTCCTCTCACTGCTGTCATTGGTCCTGACCCCTTCAGATGAATCGCCATCACTCTCTCCTCAATAAAATCCCAACTTTGTAAAATATCAGCCTGATACCAAGTCACAGAATTACAACAAAATCCATGTCTATTTTTTCTGGTCCTCCTCATGACAATCCCACCTGCACTCCTGAATCATGCCTGGCAGATTACTCAAATGAGTCTTAAGTGAGTCTCTTTCCTCACATGGACAAGTGCTGTCAGAGGACCGGAGAAACGCAGAAGTTACTCCTTTGTTGAAGAGAGGGGCAAAGGTGATTGCAAAAACGACAGGCCTTTACGATAAATTAACACCACACATGAAGTTGATAAGAGTACTTTAGTTGCCTTCTAACACATTAATCAGAACATCAGTAAAGAAAGTAAGAATTAGGAGCAGGAGTCAAAGATATGGCCATTTGAATTAGCAATCTTCGACTTCAGATCCATTTACCAGCACTATCAACATATTGTTGAATGTCCAGTAGAAACATTGGTTCTAGTCCGAAGAATGGTCCCGACTAGAAACATCACCTATTCAAGATTCCCAGAGATGATGCCTGACACGATCAGTTACTCAAGCACTTTGTTTCTTATATTTGTAATCCAATATCCGCTGTACTTTGTATTCCTAGTCTTTGAATTTCTTCTCATGCGGCTAAATCACAATTTCTGCTGTCTTTCCCGTAAATCTGTTTTGCATTCCCTCCATGGCATGGACATATTTTGTTTCCTTAATAAGCTGATAACTACAAGCAACTCTCGAGGTTCAGTCGCACTGAAGTGCCTATAATCTGTTGTGGCAGTTTTTTTAACTTGGTTATTATGTAGCGGACATTAAAACATACTGTATGTCGCTCGTAAGAGCTTTTATATTGCTGTTAACATTGCCTTCTTATAATGGGAGTGATGTACTCACCAGGAGGTTCGGTAACTTGACCTGAAAGGAGAAACAAACAATTCAATTAATAATAATTTTAAACATGTTGAGCTCAAATGATGGGCAGTAAATATCTGCCCCATCTGTGAAAGAGTCTGCACACCACACGTTGACCTCATCAACCACAACAGAACTCATGGAACCAGAAAAGAGGCATGACACCCTCCATCTAAATGGACAGTGAAAGAAGGAGGAGTGTTTAAGGTGGGGATGAATTTACTATTGGAAAGTCTGGAAATCAGCAAAAGGAGGGACAGGAAGAAGGTGGATAAGCTAAATATGAGTAGTTATTACAATGTTATAATCAGCTTAACTCATAATTCAGTAGCTAATATTCACAAATGATTTTTTACGATTGCCTTATACTCACAAAAGGAATCGGGGCAGGTGAATCGTATTCTGTAATCTTGACATGAGAGATCACGTTGGTTGATGTTCAGACAAAAGAATCCAGTAGAAACGTTGCAACTGTTGAGTAGAATGTAGGGAGGTGTGATAAAGCAGTTGATAAAATTACTGATGCTCTTTGAATGAAATAATAAAAGTGCAATAATATGGCCGGCCATATTTTGTACCTGGCAATGTTCTCTCCAGTCTGTGAGGCAGGAAGCCCTGATGTTGTCTCCACCTCACAGGCGAGTGGATCTGTGCAGATCTGACCGGGATTCTCATTTCGCAGATGGGGGAAGGTTTCATAATCTCCAAATCCTGATGGGTTATCACGGTCAAACCACGCAGTTTTGCAATTCCCTACTGAAGAGCAGAAAGAGAAAGTAGATTGAAAGTGAACATTGGGTCTGATATATTGACACAAAATGATGGAGAAAATTAGCACCAAGTAGCATTTCTAAAGGTAAGGAATAGGCGACGTTTCATGTTGAGTCCCTTCTTCAGACTGAGAGTCAGTGGAGAGTGATATTAGGGGTATGGAAAAGTTCAGAACAATTCAAAGCCTGCACTAATGGCCAAAGAGCCCACATGGTTCATTGTTGGCTATGGAGAAGGTGATAATGAGGGGATACAAACAATACATTTTTCAGGATGATAAGGGGTGGTGAGGGAAGAAGAGAGAGGGAATGCAACGGTTGAATTTAAAATAATGTATATTCATAATGCTGGGTTGTAAACTGAGCAAGCGAAATATGAGGTTCTGTTCCTCCAATTTGCATGTGGCAGGACTCTGACATTGGAGGGTGCCCAGGACAGAACGAGTCTGCCTGCACTGTCATCGTGCTTTTCTGTCCTGCACCACCTTCACTGTCAGAGTAAGGCCTTATGCAAATTGGAGTAACAGCACCTCATATTTTGGTTGGGAAGCTGACAACCCAATAGTTTGCATATTAATTTCTCTAATTTCATGTAATCTTTGCCTTCCAACTCTCTCCTTCTCTTCTCCACCTTAGTCGTCCGACAAGGTTTATTATTGTGGGCTCTTTGGCCATCGGTGCCAGCTCTACTTTGTTCTGTTCGTTTTCATACCTCTAGTTTCCCTCGCCCGTGTCTCTCAGACTGAAGACTGGTCTTGAAATAAAACAACATCTATTCATTTTCCCCAGAGATGCTGACCGACCCGCTGAGTAGCTCCAGCATTTTGAGAATATCATCGGAGTAAACAAGCATCTGTTGATCCGTTGTACACATTTGGTCTAGCAGACCTGATAGATTTGCTAACCTTGTTCGGCACAACTTACATGAACAATATTTCTCTTCAGAAAGCATCACATACTCAAGTACATCACATACTCAATATTGTTGAATATCTGGTAGAAACTTTGGTTCTAGTCCGAAGAAGGGTCCCGACTAGAAACATCACCTACTCATGAATCCCAGAGACGATGTCTGACGTGATCAGTTACTCCAGCACTTTGTTTCTTATTTTGTAATCCAATATCCGCTGTACTTTGTATTCCTAGTCTTTGTAATTTCTTTGCAGTTTCTTCTCATGCGGCTAAATCACAATTTCTGCTACCTTTCCCGTGAATTTGTTTTGCATTGCCTCCATGACATGGACATATTTTGTTTCCTTAATAAGCTGATAACTACAAACAACCCTTGAGGTTCAGTCGCACTGTTGCGTCTATAATCTGTTGTGGAAGTTTTTTTAACTTGGTTATTATGTAGCTGATATTAAAACATACTGGATGACGCTCATAAGAGCTTTCATATTGCTGTTAACATTGCCCTCTTTATAATGGGAGGGATATACTCACCAGGAGGTTCGGTAACTTCACCTAAAAGGAGAAACAAACAATTCAGTTAAAAACATGTCTTTGAAACATGTTCAGATTTAATGATTGTCAGCAAATATCTGCCCCATCTGTGCAAGAGTCTGCACATCACATGTTCTTGGTTCTTGGTTCTCGTAAAGAATTCGCACGTACACAGAGAAATCTTTACTACTACTTTATTGATTAAACACACACATCACTGCCCTAGCTGTATGTGGTCTGTCACGAATACTAGAGAGTGAGCTAAGGGTGGGAAGGTCACAATTATATTAAATGATAAGGGAAGTGCTTAGAAAGGGCTAGGTCACCACTACTAAAGGTGTACACACATATCATCTACAGTTCTTGGTCGTCCAAAATATTCCAAATGGAATTTAAACTGGAGGTGGCGGAGGGTGGATTTAAGCAAAAAAGGATTCTTGGAGAAGAAGCGCTAACTTAAATTTGGTTGCGTCTGGTTGAGTAACTATGGTAGGGTGAAGACTATTCCATGCTTTAATTGTGCAGGGGAAAAATGAATTTCTGCACACATCTGTCTTGGTAGCTGGTATCTCAAATAGGGTTGAATGTCCTTGTCTGCTCCAGATAGATTTGGGTTTGGTGTAGGTTTGATAATCTCTGTCAAGTTGACCATTTTGTAAAAACAAGTCAAACTGTGAGCTTTACGTCTGTCTTGGACAGGGTTCCACCCCAGTGATTTCAGAAGTTTGGTAACACTCGCTTCTCTCTCATAGGTATTCGTAACAAATCGAACTACCTGTCTTTGGACACGTTCGATGCAAGAAAGGGACTGTCAATAAGGAGGAGTGTTTAAGGTGGGGTTGAAGTTACTATTGGAAAGTCTGGAAATCAGCAAACAACGGACAAGGAAGAGGGTGGCTAAGCAAAAGGTGAGTATTTATTACAGCCTGTGTTATAATCAGCTCCACTCATAATTCAGTAGCTAATATTCACAAATGATTTTTTACAATTGTCTCATACTCACAAAAGGAATCGGGGCAGGTGAATCGTATTCTGTAATCTTGACATGTGCTATCAGGTTGGTTGCTGTTCATACAAAAGAATCCAGTAGAAACGTTGCAACTGTTGAGTAGAATGTAGGGAGGTGTGATAAAGTAGTTGATAAAACTACTGATGCTCTTTGAATGAAATAATAGAAGTGCAATAATATAGCCGGCTATAATTTGTACCTGGTAATGTTCTCTCCAGTCTGAGATGCCGGAATCCCTGACGTTGTTTCCACCTCACAGGCGATTGGATCCGTGCAGATCTGACCGGGGTTCTCATTTCGCAGATTGGGGAAGACTTCATAATCTCCAAATCCTGATGGGTTATCACGGTCAAACCACGCAGTTTTGCAATTCCCTACTGAAGAGCAGAAAGAGAAAGTAGATTCAAAGTGAACATTGGTTCTGATGGATTGACACAAAATGATGGAACAAATTAGCTAGGCAGGTCGCATCGCTAGAGTAAAGGAATAGGTGATGTTTAATGACGAGACCTTTCTTCGGACTGACAGTCAGGGGAGAGAGAAATTAAAGGTGTGAAATGGTAGAGAACAAATCAGACCCTGACCTAATGGCCGACGAGCCCACATGGTCCATTGTTGGCTTTGGAGGAGGTGATAACAAGGGGATACAAACAGTAAAAGAAGCAGGATGATTAGGGCAGATGAGGGATGGAGAGAGAGGGCATGCAAGGATACACATGAAATAATGCTGGTTTGTAAGCTGAGCAAGTGAAATATGAGGTGCTGTTCCTTCAATTTGTATGTGGCCAGACTCTGACAGTGGAG